>SJYO01040405.1:32147888-32202160 GCA_006410555.1 Capra ibex | reverse complement strand
CCTCCCCCCCCTACCCCCACCCCGCTCCTCCCCCGTCGTCCCTCCGCCGACGAGGCGGGACTCGAGACGGTTAATGGCCCCAGTTGTAGTGAAGTTACTTCTACACTTTCTCGCGTGTGACCCGTCAAGTAGGTATCATAAATACACCAACGATTCGTGCTGTGTTGCAAGTTTTCTACTTCTACTTCTATACCTTCGTCTTTACCACAGGTCGGTTTCGTACGTGGGGTCGTTGGTGACGATGGGGGGTTGGGGCGGCTCTCCCGCGTCTCTCCGGACTCCTCTCCGATACCACACCCCGAGACTGCGACCCCTAGGCTAAATTAAGTCTTGGAACTACCGAAGAACTTTACCGTAAACACAGATTGACGTCCAGTGGGTCCATTCACGTCCGCCCGTTACCGAGGGTCCGTCCGTCTGTCCTTTAGGTCCTCACTTATCCGAAGGACGTTGGACAATACCAAACACAACGTCTAAATTAATTTAACGAAGAAAGTTTACGTCGGGTGACGACTAATTATTTTCATACAAAAGATAAATGTGCTTACACCTAAGAATGGAAGGGTAACATGAAATGTCCGTTTACTTCTGAAGTATCTACACCCACGTTTAATATAAATTGAGCATAGTTATCTAATCTCTAAGCAAAGTCGATTAGGACTACGTTAATCCACTTGAATTTTCCTATAACTTAGTTAAAAGAAAAGGACTTCTGTCATCAGAACCTTACTTAATTTTTAAAAAGACACCAGGAAGACAAGAGTAGTAGTATTTTTCTTGAAAACTAGAAATTAAGACGGTGGTGTATGAACCTCTTAACTTGTTTCTCAAGGTATCGGGGGGAAAGGAACCGAGACACGACTTTCAAGAAATGTTTTCCGGGACTTGCATCATGAAGAGACGAGGACCCCTAGGGTCCTACCCGGAACGTGACAGTGGGAAAAGACAGAACAAACGCTATCCACCCTTCCGTCCTGAGACTACGTGTCCCGTGAAGACATGTCGTCCGTCTTCCACCTACTATTTACTTCCGAATACCCCTGCCAACAGGAGGATCTCACGGACCTTCGTCCCAAGTGGTGAAGGAAGTCCTTCATCGTGACCGAGACACACCCACCCGTCACCTGGTCGTGCGACCCTCAATGTTGTCCCGGACTGACTGGGACTTGTGGACTGTGCCCGTCGGCCGTAAACAGTCTCAAGACCCACAGGTACAGGGTCAGGACGCCGGGGATCTCTACGAACTCACGAACTCCCTAAGAAGGGTGCGGCACAAATCTGGGGCTGGGTGTCTTATTAAGGACCCTGACTCTGATTGAGACGGTTGGGCCGTAGTCGTCGCACATCTTGCACACAACGATCTTAGTGTCCGAACCACGACACCCGTGGATGTCCTATTGACCGATTATCACCGGTCATGTCCCAAGGGAAGTAGACACTAGACGACCAGTCACACCCGACCGCCAGTGACCTTCCGGCCGTACCCTACCAGAACCCTTCGTCGATAGGTGCGGAAGGACGTAGTCCACTCTAGTCCTTGTCAAGTACGTCCTCCTACCCTCGTCTCCACACACACACGATTCAACAACTCAGTGCACACTGAGACACGCTAGGGTACCCGACATCGGATGGTCCGAGGAGACAGGTACCCTAACAGGGTCGTTCTTACGATCTAACCCAACGGTACGGGAGGAGACCCCCTAGAAGGGCTAGGTCCCCAGTTTGGGCACGGAGAATACAGAGGACGTAACCGTCCGAGAAATGGTGGTCGCAGTGGACGTTTCGGACCTCGTCTCCACTACCCTCAGTAATTCCGGGTCAAGAGGTCGACGTCCCGCGAGACTTGGGGCTCGTCCGGTCCGTCGTGGTACGTCCCACACCCAGGGTGTGGTAGTGGGGATGGTGGACCCTGCGACGGGAGGTGTACTCAGTCTTCGCCTGGACGTGACACAGGTGCGTGTCTTTTGTACCACAAACAAATGACGTCTTTGGTAGTCATGGGATTATTTTCACATGTACCACTGAGACAAGGACGAACTTATAAAAGTACGACTCGACTCTCTGAAGGACGAAACGTCCGTCAGGTGACACAAAGACTCAATTATCTGGTGGTAAGGAGTAGTACTAGCTTTAGGACGGAGGGAGATGGACGGTGCACCACCGAGTAAAAGATGTGCACCTAGACATGAAAGTCTCCAAATACCAAAAAAAAATTAAAAATTTTTAATAAAACTAAATAAAAACCGACACGACCCAGAAACAACGACACGTCCGAAATGAGATCAACGTCTCTCACCCCCGACGAGAGATCGACACCACTTGCCCGAAGAGTGATGTCACCGACGAGAACACGACCTCGTGCTCGATCTCGTGTCCGAGTCATCAACACCGGGTGCCCGAGTTGACGAGGAATCGTACATCCGAGAAGGACCTAGTCCCTAGCTTGGACTTAGAGGACATAACCGTCCGCCTAAGAAATGGTGATTCGGTGGTCCCTTCAGGAGTTTCCAAATACAAAATAACTATTGACTTTATGTTGAAATAACACCCTTAAATTGTCGACCTTTATGATACTGTGTGGGTAAGGTAGTGACTTATAAACTTATAGTCCTACGTTGGTCTCGTCGGAGACTGACTGGGTCTCTCTTTCGAGTGACCGAGACAAATGTGAAAGAGGTTGTCGAGTCCCGGGCGGAGACCTTCCTCCGACGTTTGGGTGACTCGACCCTCTACGACAAGAGGGTCCTTTTAGTTGTAAAGGTAGTATTCAAGACTGTGGAGTTAGGACGGGGAGTAGACCTATCCCGGACGTACAGACGTGTAGAAGTGTGACTTCTCGAGGACCCGGGTGGCGACGACCCACTCGTCCCCGTCTCTCCCCGGACACACTGAAGACTCCCCGATGTGACGGGCACGGGACGAGTGAGGGTCCCTGACCAGTGGTTCCTGGTGTGACATCCGGGCCGTACACCCGGAGTGCCGACTCGGTCCCTCTCTTCAACCGGGTGAACCGGGTTCCCTGACTATGCACTCGTTCTATTTGCCACAGGACCAAAGTTCGGAGGTTCAAGTCCGACAAAAGGTGTACCGTGTCTGTGATCTGGTATGCGACACTACGGGGTCCTGTCGGATGTATCTACGACTTCAGGTAGGGTCCGGAAGGTCCTCCGGAGAATCGTCTTTTGTTTCAGACCCAAAACTCACAAGGAGCAGGCGCCAGTCGTAGGTGTGAGTAGGGAACGACGGACCCCTTCTCCTACTTCCGTGGGACGTTCCCTTCGACCTCCCTGAAGTGTCATAGTGACCTCTCCTATCACACCTGCCTCCGGGTCCGGACCGGGGACCCGACGTCCTCGCCCACACCCCGACCTCCCCCCTGTGGGACTGTACCGCAGTCACTCAGACAGACTCAAGGGCGACGAAAACCCCTTGAAGAACCCCTTCGGAACAGGGTTCGTGTGTACTCCGACACTGGGGTAAAAGTGTCTTCCCAGGGGTTAGGGAGGAGGGAGGTACTCACTCGCCACACAGGACAGGTGTCTCCGTGTATGTCCGGAAGTTGTACGAAAAATGGGTCTTCCAGGTGCACAAAGTGGCGTCGAGTCTAATCTTTCACACGAACCGTCTCGGTGTGTTAGGATTAGAAAGGAGTCTTCCTCCGCTCGTAATAGAATGGACTCTTTTCCGAGGTAAAAAGAAGAAACACTCTGACTAAGAAGATGTAATTGTGATACAGAAAGTATTCGTAAAGTGTAAAAAGATCTTTTGTGTAGTCATAGTAAATATTAACTGTCGGAGGGGAACCCACTAGATTCTGTATGAAGACGGTTCTGTACCTAAGTCTATAATTTATAATCAGTTACAGTTAATACGACACTAATAAGTCCTTCTAAAAGAAATATAAGTTAAAAGTAAGTAAAGTGGATACTGACATTAAATTTGTACCCTCAAAGAAATAGTCCAATTTGCACAGGGACACGAAATCGACTACCACGTGTCGAAGTTCATAGAAGACTCTAGACCCCGGTCTGACTTTATTTCACACTACAGAGGTCTAACGTCCTTTTAGATAATATTAAGAAAACTTCCGACACTTGTTTTGTGTCCGTTACCGTCCTAATAAAAATTAGGGGCTTTCGTGAACGTTATAAAGACAGGGTCACGATACCTTTGACGACCGTCCCTCTTCGGGGCGGGCACTCGGCACCAGGAAGGACGACTCGCCTCCGTTAAGACTGAACAAATAAATTGACTTACCGGACGAGACAGTCAAACTCGTTTAAGTGTAAGCCTATTAGTGAGTTCCGGGATGACCTAACTTGACTCCCTTCGGGTCTCAGACCAAACCTGGGGAGAGACACAGTGGGTACTTAGGGGTGGGGCTCCCCATCCGAGGAAAAGGTGCCGTCAGTGGACCGTCCTGAGTCGGACGGACCCAAGACCGCAGTGGGAGAGAATGTGGACTGTGTCGCCCCTTCTGGGACTCTATAAGACTCCGGTCAGGGACGGGTGTCGGTGGAAGTCCGTCGCTCCAAGGACCCCCGTGGAGGACCTTAGTAGGTCTGTGAGCCCGGAACCAGAGGTCTACAATCCGGTCCGCCCCTCCCCGTCAGAAGATCGGAGCCGGTGCACGAATGACCCAGTCGATAGGTGCTCGTGGCTCTGGACTCGGAGTCTGGTTGAAACGGCGAAGAACGTCCCACTGGAGAGGCAGGTGGTCGGAAGTCAGACTTTCATAGGACCGTTCTCCAACTCTCCTGACCTTTGGTTGAGTCGGAAAGTGAACTACAGGGGTCTCTAAACCCCTTTCACCGAGGACAGGCCAGTCTCAGCGGGGTCGTCGCTACCGAGGGAGGATGGACGGACATCGAGTCCACAGAGAAGGGGCGTGTCTACGGGTTCGGAGGGAGGTGCCGGGAGTACCACCGAGGAGACGAAATTCGTCGAGTGTAAGACGGGTCGGTCCACAGGTCCACAGGGTTCCATTCCTTCGTTTGCACCCGAAGACGTCTCGTTCCTGTGTAGGACTGGAACCTGATTACTATAAATGTAACTTTGGTGCACCTCGGTGACGAAGTCTGTATTTGTGGTCGTGTACAGGATACTCGGGTTCTGCCTACGAGACAGTAGGGGAGACGTAGTAAACGCTTCGTGAGGAGTGTGGACATTCGTAAAACGGTAGACGTCTACGTGACACAACGTCACTGACTCTCATGGGGGACGGTATCCGAGGGACCGGAGTAGGAGCAGGAGACTCGTCTTCCGTCCTTCTAAGAAGGGAAGGTCTAGGTTTCTTCCTTGCGTCGAAGGAGAAGAGTGGGCGCCGGAGTAGGTAGTGGAGGTCCTTTTAGAGAGGGTCTGGACGTACGGTCCGAGGCTAAAGGGAGGTCTCAAGACAAGTGTAGTGACACGGAGGCCTCGACGGTCTTGAAGTCTGAGTGCGGGCTTTATTCTGGACGACAGACCGGAGAATAGAGTCGGGGACACGAGACGACCCCCAGGGCTACCACGGAGGGTGGGGAAGGGAACAAGGAGGGACCGGTCACCTCCACAGAGAAAGGAGACCACACGTGTCGTGGACGAACGAACACCCCTCCTACACTCGAAGTTAGGTTTGCACGTTCTCGTACCTAAGTCCTTTCCCTCTGTGTCAGAGACACGACGTACCCCCTCTCCTATTCCAGTTCCCTCCTCGTCCATAGGTCCCTTTACCCCCGACTTCCAATGTCCGACGGGTGGGAAGTGAACGAAACCAAAGCCAAAGGGGTCTTCGTCAAGGAGTCCCGTCCAAACCCCCGTACACCGAATAAACTCTCCCCTCGGGTCCTTCGATATCCTCTTCTTCCTATGTCTCATGAGTCGGTTATTTCTCAAGGGACCGGTCATTTCGAGATACGGAGGCCCGTGAGTCCGTAGTGTGTCACAGTAGAGAGGGTCCCGGTTCCCTTGACAGGACGGTAGGGCCTAGTACGGACCGTAAACGTCGGAGACGGAGACGGGTCGCGTCTCTCGGGTCACGACCCGAACCAAGCCCACAACACCCCTCTCACTGGAGCTCTGGGCTGTCGGGGGTGGTGTGGACGTGACACAGAGACCCCCGGGCTAGTTCCTAATTCCGTCCACCAGAACGGAGTCATCGTCACCTGTCGGCACTTCTTGGGTCCGTTGGACGTACCTGACACTAGACCGACACCTCCGCCCCTGTGGTCCCTGTCACACTGACACACCGAGGGGTCCGAAGGACCCCAGTCGGGCCGAGTGTAGACGTAGGGGATGGTACGAGTGGTCGTCCCCGGGTGGGAGGAGTCCGGGGAGACGAGAAAGGGACGGGAAGGTACCGAGACAGAGTCCCGAGAGTCCACGACGAAAAGGGGCGTCGGGTACCGTGGTCCACGGGTACCGAGACGAGAGGGAGTAGTAGGTGACGGACCCCGAGGACCGACGGATGTTGGACTATTTGGAGTCACGAACGGAATAAGTACTCGAACTCTTCGACCCGTGTATACTTTGACTGAGATCTAAAGGTGGAAAACCTACGTCCAAGACTAAGAAGGTGACTCGTCGACACACTGGAAGCCGCTGAGTGAACAGGAGAGACACGGGTCCAAAGGAGGGGATGTTTCATCTCCGGAGGACAATTGAGTGGAACACCCAACACACCTCCGACTACGATATACAGGTTGACGAAGACCGAGTAGGAGGAGCACCCGGTGTCAGGAGTCGGGGCCTCGGGGACAACTCCGAAAAAATAAAAATGTCACACTACTTTATATCGTCGAGTGGGTAAAATCCACAAGTCACCGTAATTCATGTACAGACGACAGTAGTGTGATAGAGAGGACTCAGTCTAAGGAGGAACAGGGTTCTCTGGTGTAAGTCCCGACGGGTGGGTTCGGAAGGGTTCTGGGTACGTAGGAGTCCGACCGACCAGTGGTTCGGACTGAAGGAGGACGAGGTGGTAGTCGGACTCGAGATGATCGTGTGGGTAACAAGGGACAAGAGGACGGTTAGTCCACAGAAGAGCCGAGGAGTGTAACATGGAAACTGGAACGTCTACGGGACGAGCCCCCAGGAAAGTGGAGGAAGTACTCCGACTTCCGGAGGAGGAACTTCGGGAGGTCCGACGGGAAGTACCCCTGTAAAGTCACGTCTGTCGTTCAAGACTCCTACGCGACACTTGAAAGAGAGCGACTGAGAGACCCCGGTCCCGACATGGGATGTACTACTTACGTACGAGTCCATGTACCTATTATCTGACTCGTATACTGAGTCCTAACCGACGGGTCAACTACGATCACCATTTCTTGGATGAAGTGTGACATCCTATGTATTCTCTACGACTAGGCTAGGAACGCAGTTCTCCTAGAGGTCTTCCCTTACCGTTGGTCATAAGAACGGACCTCTTAGGGTACCTGTCTCCCCGGACCACCCGATGTATGTCAGGTACCCCAGTGTGTCGCAGTCTCCACTGACTTCGCTGAATCGTACGTGCTTATGCGTATGCTAAGACCGACCTATGGGACTTGGTTCTACACGTAAGTTTAGTGGTGATCCGTTACTGAACCTCTGGTAAAAGGGTAATTAAAGTGTTTACAAATGACTTGTGGATGATACACTGACCACAAAGGGATCCGTGACCCCTATAAGGTCACATTTTGATACACCGAACAGCCCTTGAACATAGTGTCACCTGACTCTAGAAAAGATACGTAAGCCAAGACCTCTGTGTTTCTAAAATTTTTAGGTCGACGTTACTAAAGTATTCGTATTCTAAGTAAAAGGAACGTACGTTTTTACTCCAATTTCAATAGAGTATCCCGGCAAATCTCCTAATTTATTTTTCTACTTGCAAAAACCGTAACTGCGGAGTTGTCTAGAATAAAAAAGGGACTTTGCAGTTTTTTCTGTGTGTATCGAAGTGTTTGGAGTTCTGTCGGACTGGTCGTCAGTCCGAGAGCGCGGAAAGAAGCCATCGGGTCACCTGGCGTCCGGTCGGGACCTGGTCCGTCACAGCCGGAGCCGCCCCGGGTCTCGCCGGTGCTCCCCCGTCGCGAGCCGTCCCTTAGACGCGGTGGCCGGCGCCGGGGCGCCGGGGGCCCGGAGGCACGCGAGAACGCAGCGAGACTGCGCGGGCTTCCGCCCGCGGCCCTTCCTCTGGCGACGAGGGGAGCAGACGCGGAGGCCTCCTCCCTAGCTCGCGCAGAGGTCCCGCCGGGCGCGCTCCGACCCCAGGCCGTCCGTCGCCGCGTCCGAGCCTGGGCGCAGCGGCCCTCCTGGGGTCGCGGGAGGGGGGGAGGCGGAGCGGGCCGCGGGGCGCGCGGGTGGGCCGAGACCCCGACAGTGAAGGCGCGCGGCGGTCCGTCCCCTGGCCGGCAGCAGCTCCTCCTACGGGCCCACGACCGACGCAGGGGTCCGACGACCGTCCGCGACGGGTTCCTCCGCCAGCCCTATCGCGGCGGGTTTGAAAGGAAGCGACGTCGCAGTCCGCCTTTGTAGGGCGAGTCTCCGAGTGCCTCTCGCGTCCTCCGAGACAGCGGTCTCCCCTGTCCGGGCCCGGACGCGACCCCTCGCGGGACCTCAAGGACCCCTGCGACTTCCGCGGAATTCTTGTCCTGACCACAGGCCGGACGCGGGTCCGCCCAGTCCAGATCCCGCGCCGACGGGGAAGGGCCGCGGGGCGTCACTGGCACTGGAGGCGCGCGAGGGGCGCGTGCACGAGCGCCGGCTCCTGCTCCTCCCCAGACCGACGTGGGCGACCCGTCGCCGAGCGCCCCTCCGGGTCCCGCGTGGCTCCGTCACGCCCCCTCGCGCGTGCGGCGCGGGGGCGGAGGGGGCCCTAGCCTGACCGCCGACTCTCGAGTCTCGGCGGCCCACAGAACGGGCGGGCCGCCGCGGCGACCTTGGGCACGGCCGGCCTGAGCGTTTCCTCCCTGTCCACATCGGACGTAGACGCCCGCGACGCGAGGCTTCGTGACCCACCCGAGCCGCCAGGCCTCCCCCGAACGCCCTGAGCCTCAAGGCCAGGGACGGCGCGTCCGGTTAACCGTGGGGAACCGCGACGGTCGGAGTCCCTTCCTTCAGCGCCACATCGGGCCAGGGGTTCGCCGGCAGGTCCGCGCTGGGACCGAGGGTGACGGGCGCCGCCGCGGGCGTTGCCGGGGCCCTGGATCTCCACGCGCGCCAGCGGCGGCCGCGGCGGGGGTACGACGAGCCTCGCGGGTCCGACACGCGTAGGGCCCGCCGGCGGCGCCGCGTCTCTCTTCTGCTGCCGCTGTCCGACCCGCCCCTGTACCTGCTCAGCAGCGACGACCTGGACGACCTCACGAGGCACACGGACCTTGCGGACCTGTGCTGCCGGTTCCACGACGGGACGGTCGTGTGGAAGACGGCGGCGACGGACCTCTCGTAGCACTCGAGCGCAGCGCTCGACGCGACGGGGCTCACGGCGTAGGACCACCCGACGCCGCACCTGCTCGACGGGCGGTTGTAGGACGACCACGCGGACGACCTGCCGTAGGCGGTCGCCGGGGCGCGACCGCGGTCGGGGCCGTCGTCAGGCGGGAGCGCAGGACCGGGCCCGGGGTCGGGGCGAAGCCCCCGCCGGAGCCGGGAGCGCCCACCGCCCCAGTCGAGGGGACCTAGGGGTTAGAAGGAGGGGCGCCGATGGCCGCGGTGGAGGTCGGACGCGCTCGACCGCTGGTCGTCCTCGCGCGGGGGTCGTTTCCACCCACACGGGAAGAGGCTCAACACGCACACAACCCCCGTCCCCCGTCACGCCTCCCCGTCCCCTGGTCCCCACAAGGCGCTACCGGAAGTGGAACACGAAGAAAGAGCTGACCGAAGGGAGGTAGCTGAGGCATCCACATTGTGAGGCCCAGGGTGAACGGTTGAGACCCCGTAGTAGCAAAAGGGTAGGGTGGGGGAAGGTTGAAGAGGAACACTGAACTGCAGGTAGGAGAGGGAGACCTTAGGGACACGGGTGGACGTGAACAATACACCGGACACGCACACACAGTCACGGGGGGGTGGTGGTGGTGAACCACACCGGTCCTGAAGGACGGGGACAGGGGTAGGTCAGGGAACGACCTGACCTGGACAAAGAGGGGGACATTGAAACGACCCGGAAACCGGAGAGACTTGTATCAGAAGAAGAGGACCTGGGGTCTAATTGGGAGACATGTGGGAACGGGTCGACCTGACTTCAATCCCGGACGACTAAAGGGTCCAGGACCGACGACCTTCCCCCTCCCCCCGGAGGACGGACCACAGACCGTTCCCCCTCAGACCGTCTCCGGTCACGCGCGGACCCAATCCTCTTGTGTGTGACGTTTGGGCAAATCGTCCTCCCTTCTTCAGTTGGACCTCGGGTCCTTACAGACGGAGTCGGGAACCACCTGCCCCGGACAGACCGTCGGGACCAGGACAGGACCCTAGAGTCCGGACGGCACAAGGGTGACCCAACAATAAACTCCCAAAAAGAGGAAAACGGAAACCACGTCGAGGCAACATGTCACACCTGACGAAGACAAAGTTTCTGCCATAGAGCTCCCAAGACCGCCAAAACAAAGTTCTCGATGAGTCTCACACAGTAAAGTGTGGAGCCGGTGGAACCCGAGACACCGACCCCCTTCGGTTAGGTACCCTACGACCAAATTCACTCTCTACTCTTTCATGAACACAAAGCACAAAACAAATTTACACCTTTTCGAATTTTCCTAACAACTAGACAACGTTTATAAGTGAAATCTTTCGTGTCGGTATGGGAAGACGAAAACTGGACAATTTCCACACCACCACGTCTTCGGTAAATTACTTAGGAAGAATATAGACTTCATGACGTCACTCCCTTCCAGAGGTGGCTTAACGAGTCGCGACGTCACAGAGACTCCAATCCTTGAATTCGGGAACCCACCAATTCGAAACCTCAATTTTCAGTTTGAAACGGTTTGACCCAAAAAGGATAATTAGTCCCCCTTACTGGTAAGAGTTCAGTTCCTATCAGTTCCTTATAAATATTACCCTAGTGACGACTTCCTCTTAACTCCTATAATTAACGTACGTACACGTCAACAAAGTCAGTACAGACTGAGAAACGCTGGGGTCCCTGACATCGGGTGGTCCGAGGAGACAGGTACCCTAAGAGGTCCGTTCTTATGACCTCACCCAACGGTACGTGAGGAGTTCCCCTAGAAGGGTTGGGTCCCTACCTTGGCCGTAGAGGACACAGAGGACGTAACGTCCGTCTCAGAAATGAAGACTCGGTGGTCCCTTCGGGCTAACACAATTAATTAAACCAAAAATTAACACTAATTTAGGTCAATATTCATAAGAACAATGTCTAAAAGTTTGAAAAGAAAGGACGGAACGACAATAACAGATTCCATAATATTGACTTCCGGGGAAAAAATGCTTTGTTCACCCAATGGAGGAGACCGAGTCTCTTACTTTACTAAAAACTTACTACGAAGATCACTCCTGCAAAACACTTACCTCAGACTAGTCCTCCCACCCTCCGGAACTCCGTCGAGGACCTTAGGTACCGTGAACGTCGTCAATTTCTGTAAACACTTCCCCGACTTGAATATTAAAAATCACTACTGTGAATCAAGGTCTCTTAATTAAAAAACAGCGGACCCCAACCCCTACTACTTGACTGAAAGACAGACCTGTGCACGTCGTTTGTCTAAGACAGGTCCAGACAGACTTGGGTCGTCTGAGACCTTGTGTAAAGGCAAAAAGTAAAAGGACAAAATGGACACACTCGAGTCAGGAAAGAAAGTCCAGGGGGAGTGGTTCTGATTCGAACACAGAATCCTTCCCAGGCTTAATTTAGACTATAATGTGAACTAGTAAAAGTCTCTCCTTTCTTTCTCATCGCAGGTACACCTGACATCATAGCAGATAGGAAAATCGGTGACCAATTAGCGACTCACAGAAGAACCCGTTGGTCTACAGGACGTATCTCCTGACAATCGTCGGGACACTCACAGCGTCCGTTTTGGAATTCGACTCGTAGTGAAGGTTCATCCGAGACCATGAACTGACAGGTGACCTTATTTAGACCTGGGCCCACAACGGCACACGACAAAGTATCTACCCGTGAACAGTAGTCACCCATGATACATACGGAATCATCATCCACTAATTTATATTCTGTCAGGGTAAAGGATCACTCTTCGAGGAGGTTGGAAGGAAACCCAGTCGTCCCTTCACACCTACAAAATAATCCACCCACCTAATCGTCCATAGACGAATCTACAGACAATTAAATCACTGTCCATCTACGACCTTACCTGAATTGAGGTAAACCAAGACCCTCGTGAAAGGTTTGGGAGTGAACGTAGAAAGTGACCTCCATGAGCCTGGGAGGTCGGACCACCCACCCCCAGACGTAAGTGGACACGACGGACCCTGTTCCACAATCTTTACTCAATTTAGACGACGGGACCTCGAGAATGTGAGACCAAAACCACGGGTGGTAGGTACCGACAGTCGACGGTGGTAGGACACACCGATAGTCTCAGCGGAATCGGACACCCTACACGACGGTGACGTTAACGACTCAAAGAGTCGGATTCAAAAAAAAAAAAAAAAAAAGACAAAATGTCAAAACGTTCCACTGGGGAGTTTGTGGGATTGACTTAACTACCTCCAAAAATCCCGGTGACCAGAAGGACTCTCCCAAAACACCAAGGGTCAACTCATTAAGTCTTTCATGAAAAATTACACTTACTCATTCCGTGTCTATAGTCTGTTAACGTCAGAAAAAGACTCACTAAAAAAACCTTTTAGGGAACGAACATAAACCGTATGTGGACGTGACACGTCCGTGGTAGGACCCACTGGTCCATCCGCACAGGGGCTACCTCGACTGTAATCCCGGGTCTCGGTAAGATGAGAGTCCTCCAAGGACCCCCGCGGTCCGTCCAAAACCGGTCTTGAAACACCACCAATTTCCTTCCCGTAATAGTGTCAATTTCCGGATACCTCCCAAACCGATTCCGAGAACGACTACCTTTTGTATCACGATCTCAGACTGATCATACGGGCGTCCATGAACCCCGACAAATTCGACCTTTGGACACAATAGAGAACCGGTCGTCATAGAGGCCTACCTCAGACCCATTACCCTCGCTGGGTCATTACCCTCGTCACTTTACTTGGTATGGTCACTACAGATAAACGATAAAATAGAATATTTATGTGTGTATGTTATTAAGTGGTATAAAACCTACGTCTGAGTCACAAGAGACCCAAGATTGAACGGAAAGATCAAATTCGGTGTCAGTGTTAAATACCAAAGGATAAACAAAGAAAGTTTACCTGACTCCTGACGACGACGACGACGCAGCGAAGTCAGCAAAGGTTGAGACACGCTGGGGTATCTGCCGTCGGGTCGTCCGAGGGGGGCAGGGACCCTAAGAGGTCTGTCCTTGTGATCTCACCCAACGGTACTTTCACTTTTCCCTTTCACTTCAGCGAGTCAACACAGGCTGATCATCGCTGGGGTACCTCACGTCGGATGGTCCGAGGAGGCAGGTACCCTAAGAGGTCCGTTCTCATGACCTCACCCCACGGTAACGGAAGAGGCTGACTCCTGATTCTCTGAGTTTTATTAGACTCACCTCGTGGAAGGTCTAAAATTTATTAAGGGGGACTTATACAAAACAAAAACAAGGACGGTTCACTCTCAAAATTTCGGTAGAGAGACTATTCAGAAAGGATTCAGTAGTGGAACCAAAAGGTTCTTCACTGAAAAAGACGTGAATCTAAAGAAACCAAATGCATAATAAATTAATCTCAACATAGACATACATTCATATGTTCGTACGAACGTATTTGTACGAACTCTTAGGTCTGTCGCCTGAGGACCACTCGTGGCCGGAGGGGTCGTCCTCACAACTGGACCTGTCACCGGTCAGTCCACGTCGGGAGACACCCCACCTGTGGAACCGACAGGACACCTTCCAATCCCGATCCTGTGCTGACACAGGATTCCCTCCCTCCGACACCGAAAGAGATCCCACAGTGTCCCCGAGGTCTCTTCCCTGGACCTCCAATACGTTCGACCCGACGAGGGTCCTGCCGTCCGTCACCACTGGCGCCAGTACCACAGAGGTCCCGTCTGCGGTCGGAAACACTACCTTCTCAGCACGGTTCAGGAAACCCTGTACAAAAATCTTCCCGGGACCCACGTCTTGGTCGAGGAGACCCTGTACACCGGTAATAACTCACGGACGACACACGTCCACCCGGCCCGCCACATTCACACAGAGGAACGAAAGGTTGGAGTCGAGTCACTCCGACGAAGAATCGTTTACCTTTGACTGGAACCTCTACTTGAGACCTGTGTGGCCGGATGACCGAAGGACTAATCGGTGGAGATTGATAGTGTCTGGATCAGTTAATCTCTGAGACCAGGGTTTGGTCCGCCAACCCAGGACTCCAGTGAGACGGGTGTGGACGTCCACAAAACCCGGGACACCCGACCGGACACGTCTCAAACCACGACTCAAACCCCAAGGGTCACCCTCTCAAAGTACAACCGGTACCGAGACCCCTGTCCAACGACCGTCGACATTCACACCTCCGGGTCCGTGGACCCCAGACAGGTCCCGAGGTAAGACAGGAGTCCCTACATAGAAACAGGTAGGACAAGACAGTGGTAGGACCCTACTATGGTCCCCAGAGTTTCGTCTACGTCCCCGTGGCACTGTGGCACTCTCGGGTTCACAAGTGACAAGTCCAGTCCCTTGTCTGGGTTGAACCGGTGGGGGGTGGTGTTGGGGGGTGTGGTGTGGGGGGGTGTGGGGTAGGGACTCCTGACCTCAGGACGAGGAGTCCCAAACCCTGGGTCCGGGTGGAGGGGGACCCGACGCGGGATGGTGGGGTGGAGTCCATAACCGCCCAGAGACCCGAGGACTCCCGGTACACTCCTCCCACCCACCCCTGAACCACCTGTTGGTCCTGACCGTGACTCCTACCCACACAAGTAGGGACCCGTCTACCGAACCGAGAAGACCCGGAAACGTAAACACGTCCCCTCTCGGACAGATGTAATCACCCACTTCCTCCACTACGTCCACCCCTGGTTGTGTTGGGTCCCCGACAGCCGACCCATGGTAGTGGGTGTGTGTAGAACTTTGGAGTTTAGTGGTGGCTCCACGCGAGGGGTCCAGGTGGACTGACGATCACCTCAGCCTTATACCACAGGATTCAATACACACACACATACATAGAGTATGTACAACATGGAGATCCAAGTTTTAGCCAAGTTTAGGTCAAGGGTACTGACTTTAAGACTCACAACTCCTCGCAGATTCCCGAACTTAGACAAAGTGGAAATTTAACGGAGGTTGAAAATAGACAATAACTCCATCGTAAGAACTAGGAATGTTCGAAGTAACTTGACTTTTTGTCGGGTCTTCCAGTAGACAAAATCCCTTCCGTCGAATTATTGGGACGACCCACGACTCAACGACGAACCCCGAGACGACTCTCCCTTCCCCGTGTCGAAGGAGGAGACGTCCTACCCCCATCACCCTACCCCCCTCTCCTCAGCCCCCAGAGCAGATATGGAGGGTGGACACGTCCCTCACCACCCCCCGAGTAGATGTGGAGGACGGAGATGTCTTGTCTGAATGGGGGCAACAAGGGAGTAGATCGGACATTCTCGAGCGCCCGAGCGACCTCGTCCTACTCTAACTCAGAGTTGATATCTCGACAAAGTTCACACGTAAAGTGAAGTCAGACATAAATTGGAAATAAAAGCGTCAATTATACGAAAAAAAGCTCCATGTAAAAACCTTATTTTGTAGTCGTCCTAAGTCAACCCCTTTACGAGATTGAAATACCACGAGCTTCTCTGGTTCCAGTGAGACATAGACTAGACGGAAGGAACCTTCTAGAAGGTGAGGCTACATGAACTACGTGCACACTGCAGACAGGACAACCTTAAGATTAAGTGGAACTTTACGCTCTCACAGTCTCTCCACCACCGACGTCACTTACCAAATTCTTCACACCACACCGACGGAAGAGGGACGTGAGCTTTGACCTGATTTTTCTCGTCTCCTTCGTCGTCGCACTGAGTCTCAGAGGGGTATCCGACGACGCGGAAGCTCGGCCTGAGGTCGAGGCTACCCTCCTGACCTCGGGTCGTTCGGGTCACTCGACGACATACCTGTCGTACGACGTCCGTCTTGGACCAGGTGAACGCGGCCGGTCGGGCCCTGTTCGATGTCATGAACCTGTCGTTTCTTTACGAGAAACACATAAACAATAAAAAGTAGACGACGAACCAGTTGTGTAGACTCAGTGCAACTCACTTTTAGAACGACGTGATTTACCTTAAGATTTGTATCGGGGTATTTCCCCGGTCTCTTTCTACGTCGCAGTTAATAAGTTCTCCCAGCTTACATGCTCCAGAGTGTGACAGTGTCAAGGGTCACGAAAGTTTTCACTAAATGAAGAATTAACAGGTGACTCACTGGAAAGGTCAATATAGAAAGACGAAGATCCAGAATCCCGTGAACCAAATCGTTGAACTCAAAGAGAATGTTCATACTGTCCATTTAGTAGCCAACAAATCCATTTAGCAGACCTTAATCTCGGACTGGACAAGTAAGAGTGAGTCACTGTTTATATAAAGTTATATACATTTACCTAAATACATATATCACTTCAGTGAGTCAGCTCAGGCTGAGAAACGCTGGGGTACCTGACAGCGGATGGTCCGAGGAGGGAGGTACCCTAAGAGGTCCGTTCTCATGACCTCACCCAACGGTAAAGGAAGAGGTCCCCTAGAAGGGTTGGGTCCCTAGTTTGGGCCCAGAGGTCGTAAGGTCCGTCTGCGAAATTGGAGACTCGGTGGTCCCTTCGGGTATATGTACGTGTATTTTCCGCGAATGAGGAATCTTCTCTTCGATACTGTTTGGATCTGTTACATGATTTTTCGTCTTTGTAGTAAAACGGTTGTTTCAAGAAATATCAGTTTCGATACTAAAAAGATGAACAGTCTATGCCTACACCGACAACCTGGTACTTCTTCGACCCGTAGCTTCTTAATTACGAAAACATTACACCACGACCTCTTCTGAGAACTCTCAGGGAACCTGTCGTTCCTCTAGTTTGGTCAGGTAGGATTTCCTTTAGTTGGAACTTATAAGTAACCTTCCTGACTACGACTTCGACTTTGAGGTTATGAAATCGGTGGACTACGCTTCTCAACTGAGTAATCTTTTCTGGGACTAGGACCCTTTCTAAATTCCGTCCTCCTTTTCTCCCACTGTCTCCTACTCTACCAACCTACCACAGTGACTGAGTCACCTGTACTCAAACTCGTTTGAGTCCCTCTGTCACTTCCAGTCTCTTCGGACCACCCGACGTCAGTTACCCCAAAGTTTCTCAATCAACCTGTACTGAATCACTGACTTGTTGTTGTTTATGTGTATATGATTATATATCCTTTATATTTATATATACATAGTAAAAATATGCAATGTGTGAATGGTAATAATTAAACCAACCGTAAAGTAGGGAAACTTACTTTTAAACCCCTGATCGACTGAAGACCACTGGAAATCAAAGGAGTGTCACTCAGTACACGATTCTTTCGGGCAGGTGACTTGACAGGTCACCACTGTCCTTTCTGGACAGACTCGGGTGTGACACAGGTCAGGGCCGTCCGGGGAGACCGAGACGATGGTCGACGGTGTCCCGAACCCGTCGCGACCGGAAGACCCACGACGGGCCCGTCTCGCGTACCGTACTTCCTGGACCTACACACCGACGGGCTCTCGACGGTCGACAGTGACCCGAAGTACCCTGGTCACCTTTCGACCGTAGCACACCAGACCAGAAGACCCGGCTAATCACTCTCCGACCCCGAACTCCACACACGTCCGCAGTCGTCCCCGCCCGCCCGTGAACACTTTGGACCTCCCTCCGAACTCATTAACCGAGACCCCTGACACCAACGACTACCCCGGCAAAACTACTTATTATCTGGGGTAATCTAGGTCGTTCCACGAGCTACTACATATTAATTTCTGCCGTAATCAGTCCGTCTTTGGTGTCGCAAATTTTCACACGTTCCTTACCACAGAGTCCGATTTCGAACGTAGACCCTACCCCCTCCGTCCTACGCTTGGTCAGACTTCGACGACGGACACCTGTCAACCCACCGACAAGTGTCCTGTCCACCACAGGAGGACTCAGAGTCTATAAACATCACTGCCGCCGGTACCACCAAATCTTCGAATAAAATCCACTTAAATGTCGACACCTTGTCAAGACTAACCACTGAGATGGTGTTTTGTCTTCAGGACAAAGACAAGAGGCACCTCGTCCGACACGAGTCCACTCACGACCAGACTCTGGCTAGACGTGTAAGGTCCAAGTCGAGGGTCAGGGAAGGAATAAGTACGTCCCCAGCCCGCCACCCCCACACACCCCACCCCCGAACCCAGAGACACCACCCCCCTCACCCGGGTCGCCGACCCGACTCGCGACGGGACCGACAGTGGGTGGACTAGCAAGTCTGGAGAGGCAGGTTGCGACTCTCTTGGCACACGGGGCGACACGGAACCGAGGACCTGAGAAAAATTAGTCTCAGTTCGCAGACCGTCTGTTGGAGTCAACAATTAATACGACGATAATTATAAGTACAACTGTCAGTAGACGAGAAGTCGGGTCCCCAAGGACGTCGAGGAGTGTCCGGTCCTCCGTCCGGGGGAGGACATCGCTGTCTGTGTTTACCCTCGGGTCCAGTGACGAGGTTTACAGACGAGACACGGAGGGTGGTCGTAGGGACCCCCTCCTCCCGACGTTCCGAGGAGGTCCGTAGGTACACCGAGACACCGGAGTGTCTCCGGTCCCAGACCAGAGACTGGGGGACCTCGAGTCTCACACCCACAAAGTTCTCTGGTTCACCCCACGGTCGACTTTTTACAGTTCTAAGTTACCTCTACAAAACACTACACACACAAAATATGAGATCTACCTAATTAAATCCAAAATTTTTTTTCAGTCACTCGAGAGAAACGTAAGATATCTACTACAGAAATAAGACACCTTTTTTGACAGGAACTTTCCTAACGTCGGTACCAGAAAATACTTGGACCACGAGGACCCGAACCCGGTGTGTAACTTCAGGATATTTGTGACGTCGCACCGGGGTCGGGTCTCCAGAACTACGTAAGCTAGACCCACGTCGGGTCGCAACCGAACAGTTTCAGGGGTCCACCACGTCTGTGACCGAGACCCGTCACGACCGGACTTGGTGTCTCCGACCCCTCCAACCTCCTCAACCCTCCTGTAAAGACCTTCGGGATAGGGGGCCTCCCGACCGGTTCACCTTTCCCTCATACCCGAACCTCCGGACCCCGGGGTTCCACGTACCTCGACTGAACCAGGACCTCCCTCCACTAGTCCCGGTTACTCCCAGTCACTGGTCCACCTGTCCTCCGAGGTCCCCTCGACCTCTGTCTCCCAGTAGGAGTCGGTAAAATGAATCCTCGGACTGTGACGAGCCGAGTAATTAAGTGAATTATTTATTAAGAAACCCTTTTTCAAAGTATGTTTTCGTTGTTTAAGTTGAGTCAGGTGGTCAGGAACACTGCTGAGTCGCTAGACCCACGACACCAACGGAGGTGAGAAACGTCTGGGTCTCCTCACATCCTTGAACCCGAGAAGACCCCGGTACGATCCACCTCCCGACCCCGATACTCGGGGAGAGGTGTCCCGCCCTTCCGCTCCATACTCGACCCAAGTCTAAGAAAGGGTAGTAAAGGTGGAGTGGTCCTACGTTGACCCCTCTACGGTCCTATGAAGGACGTCAGAAATGGTGCAGCACTTTCTCCGTCCACCCACCCTCTTAAAGGACCACCTTGTCTTCCCCGTCTACACCTCCTTCCCGACTCCCTTTTTTCAGAAGGAAAGGGTGGACTCCCCGTCCACTCTCACCGGACGACAGCGAGTCCCGACCTCGGTCCCCGTCGGTGAGTGGAGTCTCCGGTCCCATTGTGCTCCTGGACGGGACACGACCCCTCCACCCCGACACCCCAGAAGGACGTAACCTTCACGAGACGTAAGTTGCCACTTTGGTTGTAATACCTTTACACCAATCACTTGGACCCAGGGGTCTTCTCAGGAAGACAGGTCACAAGAGTGTACCGTCGGAGACGACAGGTAGACTCCGACGGGCGGGGGGCCGGACTCACAATTTTAACCCGGTCTACACGAACGAGTCCCGAGGTGTGACCACCGGTACCTTTGCCTGATCTATGTCGTAGAAGAGGACCTGTAGACACGGAGGTGCCGAGTTTGTGTACGTGTTTTTCGATGGCCTAAATGTGTACAAGTCTATTTCGGAAGCCTACCGTGTTTAAGATCTAACATAGGAGGTCCGTCACGACAGACGTCCAGATCCCATCTCTGGTGGACACTTTGGATGTTTGAAGATATCAGTGTAATGTCTTCAGTTTTTCGTTGTCTACTTTAACCGAATTATTGCATAGAATAAATTGGTGTGGTGGGTGTACACATGGACTCACGACGAGTCGTGTTATGTAAGAGTCCCACGAAACGGAGGGACCAGGCGCGGACCGCGGTTCGGGTGACACAGACAGTGGTCGGTCGTGTGGAGTCGTTACCAAGTTCCGGGTGTGCACCGAAGTCTCGGGGACCCCTGTGGCCCGACGACCGTCTCGAGGTCTGTGGTACTATCTCCCGTACACAGAGGACAAAAATGTAAAGGTCGCTGGACACGGGCACACTAAACCTCCCAGACACCCGGTGTGGTCCTCGGGGAGACTTCACAGTTCCACTGTCCTATAAGGTCACTGTGTCCGAGACCCCTAAACCACACCACTGTCGCTCCCGTCGTCCTTCCGTGGAGCTCCTTGGGAGACTTAGGGTTCACACCACCAGAGGACGGACCAACTATTGAACCCAGGGAAGGAGTGGTCGAAGTAGCAGTCGCCCGAGAAGAAACCCAGGACTGTCCGTACCACAAAAAGGGGGACCTGTCTCACTTCAGGTCGAGAACATCTTCCTCCCGGTCGCAGGGTGTGTATTTACCAATACTTTGACAGTGGACGGACCGACAGCCAAAGGACTCCACTGTCCACGTGGTACCCCCTCCCCACAAAGGGAAGAGTCAGTGGACGTCAAAGAAGTCCCACTACCACCGCCCCCCATGAGATCGAGGAAAGTCACTGTGGCCCGTCCCGTCCCAACAAACTCAGACTGAACGGGAACCCCGCCGTAGGTCCCGTTTCGGCCCAATTACCTAACAAACTTTCAAGTACTGGACTTTGAGTCCGAAAACGGAAAAGACCAAACGTGACACATAATAGTCTAAATATAAAGTCCGACACTCCTGAATCAAGTCAAGTCAAGTCAACGAGTCAGTACAGGCTGAGAAACGCTGGGGTACTTAATGTCGTGTGGTCCGGAGGGACAGGTAGTGGTCGAGGGTCTCAAATGGGTTTAAGCACAGGTAACTCAGTCACTACGGTAGGTTGGTAGAGTAGGAGACAGCAGGGGAAGAGAAGGATACAAGTTAGAAAGGGTCGTAGTCCCAGAAAAGTTTACTCAGTCGAGAAGCGTAGTCCACCGATTTTATAACCTCAAAGTCGAAGTTGTAGTCAGGAAGGTTACTCGTGGGTCCTGACTAGAGGAAATCCTACCTGACCAACCTAGAGGAATGTCAGGTTCCCTGAGAGTTCTCAGAAGACGTTGTGGTGTCAAGTTTCCGTAGTTAAGAAGCCGTGAGTCGAAAGAAATATCAGGTTGAGAGTGTAGGTATGTACTGATGACCTTTTTGGTATCGGAACTGATCTACCTGGAAACAACTGTTTCATTACAGAGACGAAAAATTATACGACAGATCCAACCAGTATTGAAAGGAAGGTTCCTCATTCGCAGAAAATTAAAGTACCGACGTCAGTGGTAGACGTCACTAAAAACTCGAGGTTTTTTATTTCAGTCAGTGACAAAAGTGATAGAGGGGTAGATAAACGGTACTTCACTGCACTGGTCTACGACATATAATCAAAAGACTTGCAACTCGAAATTCGGTTGAAAAAGTGAGGGAGAAAGTGAAAGTAGTTCTCCGAGAAATCAAGAAGAAGTGAAAGACGGTATTCCCACCACAGTAGACGTATAGACTTCAATAACTATAAAGAAGGCCGTTAGAACTAAGGTCGAACACGAAGAAGGTCGGGTCACAAAAAGTACTACATGAGACGTATCTTCAATTTATTCGTCCCACTGTCATATGTCGGAACTGTATGAGGAAAAGGTACTAAATTACTACTCAATCGTAAAGTAACCTTTAAGTCAAGGACCCAAGACCGACCTCACCCGAACCCGTCCCTGACCCACAGGGCACCACAGGAAGGATCAACCAGTCGTCGGGGTGTGGGACAACTGATTCCACTTGCTGACATCGTAAACTTCAACACAGAGACGAAACTACTGTGTAGAAAACGATGAATCCTAAATAAAGTTCGTCTTACAACCCAGACACTAAATTAAGACTCAATATTGTAATTCGAAGTTACACTGAAGGTACATTGTCACGTGTACATTCCCGTGTGTACATTCTCACATGTACATTGTGTGTACCACATTCTAATGTGTACATTACCGTGGGCACATTCTCGTGTGTATATTCACGTATACATTACCACATGTACATTCTCATGTTTACATTGTGTGTACATTCTCACGTGTACATTGTGTGCACATTCCACGTGTGCATTGCCGTACACACACCCCCGCGTGTACATTTCCACACGTACATAACTACGTATACATTACGTATACACATTCTCACGTGTACATTACCACGTGCACATTTCTGTGTGTACCTTCCCACGTACACATTCTCACGTACACATTACCGAGTATACATTCTCGTGTGTACATTGCCACGTGCATATTCTGACATGTACACTGTCGTGTGTACATTCTCACGTGTACATTGCCACGTACACATTCTCACGTGTCCGGGTCCACACATTGACTACGTTGTATCTGTGCGGGAGTGGGGTCTGACGCTCTGATAGAATTGAGAGTCACAAAGACAAGTGACGCAAGTGACGTGGTTTCTACAACCCAACCAAATCGAAAAGAACCACTGATCCCCAGTGAGTACCGTCAATGACTCGACAGGGGACTCAGTCCCTACGTGACCCCCAGGGACTCGACGGGACCCCCGAGGACACGAAGACATACTTTACGGGGTGTAACCGTTTTCGTCCCGGAGGGGAGAAACGACAGTGAAATCGCTAACAACCGAAGCTCGACAGGAGGGACGAGGATGTCGATTAAACGTCAGTGGAAAACGTCTACCTTGGGTGACTCCCACAACGACCCGAACCACTGTGAGACCTCGACCCCACCCTTCAGGCTGTTTAGAGTGGTACCGGTTCCCACTCATACACAAAGGTTGAACAACCACCGAGGGTTCGGTCCACGTCTGTGACGGTACGAGGTAGGTTACACTCCTAGAGTGTCCCTTCGTTCGCTGGGCTCCACAAACAAACCCCTGGAAGCCCACTAAGACCCGTCGCAGGGACTCACACTTGTGTTTCGACATTAAAAATGCAAAAATCTTTTCACTACATTCCCCAACACACTGAAAGGTACTACTACCCTTCAATGGTTGGTCAACGAGGACTAAACTATCATAGGTGTCACACAAGAAAAGTCAAATTTATGAGAGAACAAACTTCTAAAGACTCATTTCTATTGTTTCCGACTAAAGAGGGACTTTATCGTGTCCCTAATATGTAGGGTAGTCGAACGAGGGACACCTTTCCCAAACGTCGAGACTGGACCTCCCGAGACCGCAGAGAAACCACTTACACCCAAAGGACACTACACGGGCCGTACAAGAGTAGGTGGTCCTACTTTCGGGTCCCCGACACTACCACTGGCTCCTAGAAGTGTATTCAGTGAGACTGGATGAAGTACGAGACCCGGGGGTCAGGGTCCAGACCCGATTGAGGGTTCGACCCGAACCCGTCGACACCGGCACCCTCAGGCTCGGCAAGTCCGAGACTCGGGGTGAGAACGGGACAGTAAGTTCCGTCGAAGAGAAGGGTCGTCGACGACGAGGGTGCCCACACACCCAGGTCTCCGTCACGGTACGTGTACTACGCTTTCACCCGTCCCTCCGACGGTGACGTCGGTGACCCCCACTACTCTGATTCAGACAACTTCAACACACCCATTCAGGTCCGGTGAACCACCCGAAACGTACACTCTCAACTGCCACCTAGGAAAACTTGTACATCTAGGGGTCCGCTCCTCCCCGCAGGTAGAGAGGCCGGCACTTGGACGGTCAGGTCCTCGTTCCCGGACAGAACTGGGGGTCCCGGTGGACCACTCTCCGGTAGTCGTATCAGTCGGAAGGAGAACCCTCCCTCAGAGACGGAAGGATCCCCTCTGACACACCACAGTCCTGTGCCCACTTACCATAAACACGGGACTACCCGAGGGGAGGAGGTCGAAGGAGCGGAGGGTCTTCCCGGTGTCCCAGACCCACCGAGAAGAAGTCAGTGACTCTCGTCGAAGAGTTACGGAGACCCGGTTGGTCAGGACCCTCCCCGATCGAAAAAGGTGCCTCGTCGGGACGGTCTAGATTACTGGACTCGAACTGAAGTGAACCCACTCTCAGGTGGCACCCTACTGAGATACAGGTAGACTCTCAATTCGTACCGACCCTACATACATACACTGGTCCTCCTCCCCTCGTCGAAGACGATTCAAGTCTCGTGGAGGGGTACTTAAGGTCCTAAAGTCCTACCGAGGGGACGGGACACTACACTTCCGCATTCACTATCACCACACTACCGTCACTACCTCCACTACCCCCACTACCTCCACTACCCCGACTACCCCCACTACCTCCATTGTCACCACTACCTTCACTACCTCCACTATTACCAGTACTTCCACTATCTCGACTACTACCACTCCCTCCACTACCACGACCACCGTCACCCCAGGGACGTCACCTCCCTCGAAACCTCCGGACAGTAGCGGACCCACGGTTAAATAAGTCTCCAGGTGAACGATGAGACGAAGAGACCCGTCTCGTCTAGGACCGTATTTAGTGAAACACGAGCTTGTTCCGCCCCCGTAGTGACAAAGGACCTGAAAATTAAAAGGACCCCAGGAATTGAATCCCTACGATTATGTACTTAACTCCACTTTCTTTGTAGTCGAGGACAAAGGGATTACTGTGTCTCGAATCGGAAGTAAAAGATGACGGACTTCGGGAATGTCAAGACTACCGTAAAACCGGTTTTCTACAATAATTTTCATGTCAAGAGTACGGAAATTTTCGAAGGACTCCCACCTCCTCCACACCACACACCAGGGCACCGGTACCCCTTCATCCCAGGGACTCCTCGGGACCCTGGGGTCCACAGAGTGTGGACGACAGGGCGAGACGGACGGAAAGGACACCGGCGACCCGGCATAAAAGACTCCCAACCAAGTAGGACGTCGCCCTGTAAGTAAGTCGTCAATAGATCCCGCCTCTACCCCTCGGGGTCCCAGAGTCCCAGTCAGGGACCCGTCTAAAGGTTCGACCGCCTCTGTATGCTAGAAAAGGAGTCAAGTCCCCTTCGTTACCCGAGTCCCAAGTCACTGATGGTCCACTTGTCCTGCTGAACGGCTCAAATCCTCGGACCCCTCCCCGCGCACCGACCTGGACCCACGCCGACGTCGTCTCACCCAGGATCGCTCCCTTCCACCCCGACCCCCTCCCCATCAAGTACCTATGGGACGAACGAAAGACTGAAAAGAAAAGGACTTATGAAACGTCTTGAATTCGTCGAGTGGTCCAAAAACAACCAACGGTCGCAGACAGACCAACTGACAGGAACGTAGAGGAGCGGTATAGACACAGAACAGACGTCAGACGAATCTTAACACCCAAAAACAGCAGAAGTTCCTCTTACCACTCGAGACGACAGTCAAGGAGAACACCCGGCTCCGTTACTGGAGAGGGCACGGGACTCGGGACGAGGAAAGACAGGAAGAGTCTTCCTGCGACCCCCGGACCCGTGTGTCGACGTAGTCCTGGGAGGACGGACTCCACCCTGTCATTCAAGTAGACCTGTATCTCGTCGACACGGCAAGGGAGGAGTAACAGACAACAGGTCCTCTGCGAACGAGGCCCTCAAACCAGGGTACTACGACAGACCTCCGGGGTGGGGAGCCACGGGGGGTTCGGGGACGAGACACAGGGTCTACCAGGAAGCCCCGGACACCCCAGGATTGAGTGAGGTGGGACCCTCTTCCCGACGTAGAGAAAGTGTCTACCTTCTGGACAGACACAAAGTACACCTAAACAAACACTTTTTAGAGTGAAGCACAAGGTAATTCATGTGCTTACACGTCTCTTGACTTGGTATCGATGGAGGAAACACCAATTTGAGCTAGTAAAAGACTCACCGAAACTCGACTGAACAGGTAAAGGGTCAGTTTCCGTGAAGGTAACTTTACTGGGGTTCCGTCCCCAGAACCTCTCGTAAAGAAGGAGAACCTTGGGAGACGTGTCCTACCAACTACTCCTCGACCGGTAAACATGTTGGCCATCCAGGAGCTCCCCGCCCAGAAGTCAGTGTCTGCTGGCTCAGGACAAACTCGTTTGTGTCACTCGAGAATCGGGGGAATTGTTGTTGAGTCTCTCGTCGTTTAGACTTTAGAATCCAGAAACGAAACCGCATTTTCACTCGACACACGAAGGGAGTACCAGGTCACCAATTTTTAGGTGGACCACTACCCCCCCTGTGCACAAGTTAGGGACCAAACCCTTCTAGGGTGTTGATGACTCGAACGAACGGATCTCGGATACGAGACGTTGTTCTCTTCGGTGGAGTCCCTCTTCGGACACTTGGTGTTGCTTCTCATCGGGGACGAGTGGTGACGACCTCTTTTCGGCATTGTTTCTGGGTCGAGTCGGTTTTATTTATTTTATACAGAAGTTTTGTTTTTTTTTTCATTCGAGACTCGTCTTGGAAATAAAAATTCCTATTTCTTAGTCATTTTCCTTTTCAATGAAGGGGATCCCCTAAAAAGATCCACCCACTTGAATTTTAATTTACTCATCAAAAATTGTGACACTGGAATTATCTTTTATTAAGTAAAAAGTGGTTGAAATTCGACAGTAAGGTTGTCTAATCAAAAATTGTACGTAAAATCAAAACGTAAAATTAATAAATACCCTATTCACGACTAAATAAAAAGGACTCTCAGGAAACTTGTAAAATACCACTATGAAGTGAATAGTCCTAGTGAGTATAACTTCGTGTAGTTTCTCGGTTCGTTCGGGAACAGGTGGACTGGGAGACAAATATAGGTACTCTGAAAGAACCACAGGGAGACCCCGAACAGAGGAGGACCAATTGTATGACCCTCTTAAGTGACTCAGTTGGACGTAAGGACCTACGGACGAGAAAAGAACCGTGTCACGACCCACGACTCTTAAGTTTCCTATTATTGGTTGTGTGTCGGATACCCCCTTTTTGTCAGACATGGTATTAATAAAACACTTCACAATCATCGAGTCAGCACAGGCTGAGACACTGGGGTACCTGAAATCGAGTGGTCCGAGAAGACAGGCACCCTAAGAGGTCCGTTCTTATGACCTCACCAATCGGTAAGAAAAGAGTCCCTTAGAAGACCTGGGTCTCTAGTTTGGGTCTAGAGGACATAACGTCCGTCTAAGAAACGGTAGACTCGATGGTCCCTTCGGACAATAAAACATTTCGAACTCAATTTACCATTAACATCTGTAAGTTTTGTACATTTTCACGTCTCTTCCTTCAGTCAGTCCACTCTCCAGTAAAGTCTCTCCCGACCTACCTCCCGAAACTTTCTACTACCTACTTATCGCTACTCCAACAGGTTAACCTTCCTGTGACGGACAGGACCTCTGGTTGTCAACAGTACTAAAGACCCATTTACACATTCCCGGTACCTCCGTCCTTTCTCCCGTCAATACACCCGTCTTCGGTCCGAGTCGGGACTTTAACTCAAGTGTTCTCGGCCCCGTAGCGACCTACGAAAGTTGTCTCTACTGCGACAAATCCCCTCTCCCTGTCGACACACATCTCCACCCCTGTATCAGGAGTCCACTCCGGCCGCTCGGTACTCTGGTGTGTACCTCCTCCGAGACCTAAGATCCACTCGACACTGACGGGGGACTCCGGCACCTCTCACCTACTCTTCTACTGGCTCGTCGTCTGGTTCCTCGACTCCTCCCTCGGGACAGGACCCCGATCCGTCAGTCCGAAGAGGGTCGAAACAGTGAGTGATCGGGACACTGGGTTTCCGTCAATGAAAAGTGACAAGGGTTTAGATTTCGTTACGTAACACAGTGGACGCACCCCGGGACAACCGGTCACTCTGTGTGGGTTGGGGGAAAGAAGAGTCGACAATCTTGTCCTCACCACCGGGGAACCGTCCCGACAAACTGTCCGTCCAATTCAACGGTGGACCCCGACCACGTGTTTTTCCCTGTTCACCGAAAGAAAGTGAAGATATTTCCACGAACACCACCCTGGGTACCCACAGTGTTGGTCCGTCCTTGTTAACCTGTACTTCACCAAACCCCGTCCCCAAAGAATGGAGCTCTGACACCAAGGGTTCTCCTAGACTCCTACCTGAAACCTCGGGACACTGGGACCCCTGGCATTCACGAAGCAGCACCTCTAAGATCAAAGGACCCCTGACACCGACAGTCTAAGAGTACCGACATCCCCACCCCCGTACTGGGATGGTCCGATCTCGGCACTAGACCTCGTTTGTCCCCAGGACTTCACACATTCCACCTGGGCCAAGGTCCGCCGGACTCACAGGGTTGGTGCGACTCTAGGACTAGAAAGTTCCTTGGACTTTTGAGAATTTCACTGAGTCCGATCCTTACGAGTCTCCTTTTAGTGTCTTCAACAAGGTGAACTAGGAGGCCATCTAAAACTACATTCCTCATAGTTTCGGATAATCTGTTCCGTCAAGAAGACTAAATAAAACCGACTGACGGACTACCGTACATCCAGTGGTAGATCATTCGAACAAACAAATTAGGCAGGAAGAGGAAGCTCTATCCTAAAGACAGGATTTAACTTTCAAAGATCCCTCGTCCTCGGAGTAAACTAACCAGAAAGATAGAGGGTTTCGTAGATCGAACGAGCCCTTCGGTCGTCTGGATTGTTGGGTTCAGAAAAGAGGATCAACAAGTTCGTCCAAAGTTACAATTCTATCTTCGTTTTGTTTGTTCGTGTACAAGATTTTGGTTTTGTGAAAGGGAAGGATTCAGATTTGGGGTAGACAGGAAAATGTGATTGGTGTCGACTTGTATAAACTTTTTCAATGTCTTTCAAAGTTTGTCGTTTTGAACCTAAACGGCGGGGTCGTTGATAAACGTATCGCAAATACGACAGACTCCATAAGAGTCAGTGGACCTCTACTGGAGATCAGACGGCTCCTACTCTCATCCGACGCACGTGGTAAAACATGTCTCCTGAACTCGACGACCTCAATCTATAGGAGTCCCACGACCTTGGTCAGGGTTCCCATGGGTCCACCATGTCTCTTCTTCGGTTAAGACTGAGCTACAACTTTTGACAAAGAAACTGAGCGAAAAGTAAAAAGAACAACAATATTAGTATGGATTACCGAACGAAATTTCCTGAGACGGGGAGACTGTCCACTTCTATTCGTAGGACCCAGGGACTGGAGAGTCTCAGGACCAGGGACTCGACCGTAATTTGATTTCGGGAAAACAAATCTTGAGACAGATCGACATCTAGCGTCCTTCCTTCTTTAATTGTGTAGGGGACGACCTCCGAACGGTAAGATCCTCTATAAACGTTCTAACTAACCGAAAAATGAAACGAAGGAATGGAAGGGGCGGAGGTAGAGACTAAATGTTTTCTTGGACGGTAGGTCTGGGGTATTCTACCAATAAATCTTCTCCGAGATCGGACGGTAGAAGAGTCAGTCAACCGAAAGGTCATTTCAACAAAAGGAACGGAGTTACGGAGTACAGAGCCTAAGTAACCGGACAACACGCCACTCGTCTCGTTCGAATCTGAACCATTGTGTCCCTGTTGGCATAGTGCAACTGAAAACCCGGGATTCAGAAACTGAAGTTTACACGACAAAGTCTTAGTTAGATACCATCAACTTACTCCGTCTGTCACCGAACCGGACGAGAGGGAGGACCTTAAGTGAACCAATTTTTAGAACACAGCGAGTGAATTTAGATTAATTGTATAAATTAACCGTACAACACATCAAGACCTTCGACGAATAATCTAAAGTATCCACAGGGACCGTCGTGTTTTACAATTTACTTGTTTTATTAACACAATGTCACTTTACTTATATTTAATTATTTACTCGATTTACTAATGAAGTACCTTTCAGGACTCTTGAAACCCAAATCCCAATAGAAGAGTCGTATTCTATACTTTTAACTGAAAAATACACACATACCTCCAAAACCTCCTTTCTTTACACGAAAAAGAAAATCTACCACTTTTAGGGTCCACACACGTACACCAAAATTGGTCTTACTCGTAGACATTCCTCTCACCCGACCACAGGAAACTCTGACCTGCTCGGACCTCAACCGACCCCACCACCGCCCTCTCGGCCCGACACCCCACAGAGACTCGTCCCTCCACTGTAGGGTGGTGTCGAGACCCCTCTCACTCCCAGATCACGGGAGAGACCAAGACCTGTACTATGGCCCCTCGTTCTCCTACTATACTCTTCTCACCAGGTCTCTGGGCCTAGAGGGCCCCGTCGTCCATTCGTAGGACCCAGGGACTGGAGGGACTCAGGACCAGGGGTTCGACCGTAGGGTCCCGAGAATCGGAGGTCGGGTCTCGGGAAGACCGACTCGGTGGGGCGGAGGGTGGGAACTTCACAAGGAACACCTTTCTTTTAGTTCCCCGGTTTTTTGGGGTCCCGACAATTTGTCTCCGACCGAACAGGTCCAAGAAATTTCCGAGAACACTAGCGTTGTTTGTTTGGGTGAGTCTGGGCAGTCCACCACCCGTAAACAACCTCCAAGGGGGCGGACCCCTGGGTCTACTTGTACCCCACGTGCTCCGTCTTCGGGGCGCTCTCCGGCTGGGTCCCCTGCCGACGGGATGCCCACACAGGGGTGGATGGTCGAAGAGAGAGGTCTGTAAGAGGACGACTGGAGTCGGGTCCAGACAGATGGGAGGAGGGGGTTGAGTCAGAGACGAGGAGGTTGAGTCCGACGGAAAGGACGGACTCGTCGACCACAGGACTCGGGTCTAGGGTTTTGTCTGGTAGTATTACCGGTCCTTTCGAGACCAAGACTTTTCCGTTGTGGGGGAGGGGGGCGGAGGGGCGGAGGTTGTACAGGGAAGGACCTCCTAAACCAGGAATATCTTCGAGACGGGCCAATCCTTATCAAAAAGGTACAAAATCTGTACCTCCATTCCGGGTCTTTCCCGTCCAATGACCAAGTTCCAGTGTGTTGAGTACCCTGCGTCCGGTAGTCACAGAGCAGAGACTCCGGAGTAGGACACCCAACTCGAGAACTCACTGGGACGGGGGGGGTGACCGACCCCTACCCGAGGAATCGTGTAGTCAGGGGGTAAAGAGTAGACATTGGTCTATGTGTCGTCAGCACCTGCCCCAATTACGAACCAACATAATTGGGCACGTACGACCGACGGACTAGAGACCACCTACGGCACACAGGGTGGGTCCCGTGATGACCGACTCGTACCATAGACCCGTCCAGGTGCAGGGGGAGGTCCACCAGTGAACGAAGCCTCAGGACCCCTTGCACACCAGTTTAGTAGGAGTCGTCCAAGAGAGAGGGTAGAGGACTACTCGTCCAGGTCTGGGACAAGTAGTCTCACTGGGGACTAATCCCACCTGTGCCCCCCATACCGGTCCAGTCCCCGCCCCCACCCCCACCCCACGACCACAGGACGGCAGAACGACAGGGACGACGAAGGGTCCGAGGTGAGCCCTAGTGAGTCGGAAGGATACTCTCGCACAGGGGGGTCTGGGGACGAGCCCGCAAGGGAGAGGACGGGGACTCCTTCGGGAGAGAGGTCAAGAGACAGGCTCCACCCGCCCCGGTGGCCGGTCTCAAACCCCCTGTCCCCGGTACGGTGGAAATTCCTGTACAAACGGGTAGCCCCGTCGACTCGAGGTCACCCTGTAGGTCGTTTCCAGAACCCTGTGCCCCGGAGTAGTCGGTACTTTTCATAGGTGCAAAGGGAAATAAGGGTCCACGGGACTGCCGTAGTGTGGGTCCAGGACCGAAGTCCCGGGTACACGACAGGAGAATCACACCGAGACTCAGTGAACGTCCCACTAGTGTCCAGTGGCCGATCTAGGACAGGGGATCACCTGGGACGCAACGTAGACCTTACAAGAGGGTTCTGACGACACCCAGACTTCCCGATAACGACAAGACACATAGCTGGTCTTAGTGTACCGTCCCTACACAGCAGTCCATTTACCACGAAAGACTTAGCTACACCTATTTTAGGGGACATTCTGTTCAAGTTACACACACGTAAATAAATTTGTTATTTTTTAACCTAACAATCTCGAAGTCGTATCTCACTTCCGTCGGCGCAAACAAGAAACCCTTGAACAAAATTTAGGAACAGACTTCTCCGTCAATTAGATTGTCTCTCTCCTCCTGTAGACAGAAGGACCTCTCTGTCTCGTCACGACTCTGGACGGCTACGGGGTCCGGTCGCCCAGAGACCCACAATCACCCCCCAGGGGTGCTATCTGTCCTGTGGGGCCAAGTGGAGTCGAGATCGAGTACCGAAATCCCCCTCTTCTACGCGACCCCTGTCCTCCACCCTCGAAGGACGCAAAGTCTGTGTTCCGAACAGGTCCCCACTGTGTACTCAGATCGACAATGTCCGCAAGTAGACACCAACTCGAAGACTAGAAGTCACAGAGTCGTCCTCTATCCCGCCGCAGGGACCGTAATGTCCCAGGGTCACACCTGTCCTACCGGCGGGAACCCAAGGACTCCTGTAGTTCCGATCTGCCCGTCCACTGTGCACCACAGGTCCCTGGGTCGACGGGAACCGAGGGACTTCCCCCTTCAAGTGAGACCAAGACCGACGACCCCCCGTGAAGGAGTGTCCTACGAAGGAAGACGAAGTCTAAAAGAGATCGTGAGTACTCCGACGACAGCCGACCGAAGACTCTGAAAGACTCTCCGGGGCAACGTTTTCGTTTTGTAATGTTAGACCAATAAATAACTGCAGGCACTTGTGTTACTTTTGCCACGACCGTAAGGTCCGACGAGGAGGTTCACGGTGACTCTCCCTCTTTCACAAACGAAAAGACCCCGTAAATATCGTCGACCGTAAATAAGATCGTGAAAAACATAAATTATTTTCTTAGGTTTTTATGTAAACTTCATGAGCAAAGTCAGACTTCTGATCTCCGAAGAAGACTCCCCTCCTCCGTCCGGGGGTCGTCATGTAGGTCGAAGAGTCCCGGAACCCCCCTTACAGCCCCAGTGGGGCTCGAGGTCGGGTTCGGACTCCGAGGGTCCTCGGACACTGAAGTGACTTCCAACTCAAAGAAGATCCACTTTTTGTCAGACACGGGGTGTCACTGTCGCTCCGGAGCCCACAGTACTCCCATGGACCACACCCCGGGTCAATCCCCCCCTGAGACCGACGTGGGGATGTAGTTGGTGGTCCCAGCGCACGGGACACCGGACTGCCCACCCCCAATGGACGACCTGTGGGGGAGGGAGATTGAAAGACACAGCGGGAGGACCCCTCTTTACTGGTAGTGTTGGTGTGAAAGAGGTGTCAAAATAAGTCACTTTATTTTTTCGGATAATAAATATAGTCACAAGATGTAAAAAGTACGAGAGGGTGGTTTACTAAAAGATCACTTAGTGTTTATATCTAGGACCTTTATCTAGTTAAACTACAGAATAATAATTGGTTTCAACTGCAATTTTTGGGTCTTTTATCGAAAATACAAACGTAGAGAGGACCGATGAACAGGTCTCGTAGGTCGTCAAGACTGGCGGAGAATGTTCGGGGTCCCACGGGGGGTGGGGTGTCGTGTGCAGGTCCAGACGACCGACGGCCACCTTGTCTGACGCCATAGTCCGCGTGAGCACCAACCACCAACCACCTTCCGTCCCCAGTACGGAACGTCCACCAGAATTCCCCGGTCCTTGTCGGTCCCAACACCCAGACAGGTGTTCCTCCCCCTCGAGAGACCTGAAAGACTGTGACAGTAACGAAATTTGGGAGGACATTAACCCACTAAAACGGATGTACTCGAAATTGTTTTCGATGTTACTTCGAGAGAGGGAACTAACGTTAGTTTAACCGTAGAATAAAAATATCCAACAACGACTGTCCAACATTTGAAGGTTTTACAACTAAGAAGAGGACACCTTAAAGCCCTGTGACTCACTCGTCTACCAATTACTCTGCTGTTCAAGGGGCGGAGAGTAACAAGGATTAATACACCGGGAACCCCGCGCGAAAAGAATGACAACGGAAAGGTGTCGGTACACGTAAAGTTCAGTGGACGTTTGACAAATTTTAGTAAGTGACACGGACCACAGGGAAGGAAAAGGTCAGTTTACCGGACTGTCGGGACCCTACCCTTGTGGTCATCCACGTTGTGTGTGTTCCGACCCCGAGTTTAATTAGTAAAAATCCCCTTATTAATTAAGTCCTCTATAAAATACTCTGTGCACACCATACGTTTCGTGGTACGATATGTGTTACTCTTTTACGTTCCGTGACAAAACGGTCGATCTTCGTTTATAAAAACGTCTCCTCTATTGAGGTTAATTAAATTTATTAACGAAATTATGTCCTCAGTCGTTTAGAAAACTCTTTATAAAGTTCGAAACGTCTGTGGTTATCAGATGGATACAACACCATCGTCCGACCACCGGCTCCTGTTACACGTTTACGTTAACCTCTCTTTGTCCCTTCCGACTCTCAGTTCCCCCCGGTACATTCCGACCACCCCACCCCCTCCGTCCCTGTTACGGGAACTTCTCCTCCGTCCCTCCATACCCGAATCTGTGCACTCGCCCTCCAAGGACCGACTGTGTCTTCCCCTCCACCAATCTCTGTCTCTCCCGTAAACGATTGGGCAACTTTCAGGTACTCCTGAGTTTCCGGGACCCCTGAGACGAGACCCGACCCAAAAGGACTGACGACTCAGGACAAAGCTCCTTTCACCCTAGTGGTCCCTTAGAGACTCAAACCCTCCCCGGGTCGACGTGGTCACTCGACAAAGACCAGTGGGAGTCGTCGGACCGAACCCCTCTGGGGACAGAGGGTCACGAGAGACCCAGAGGAGACCACCTCCCGTGACAGGAGCACAGTATACCGACCTGTACGTCCGGAACGGGTACAAACATGTACTTCTTTACCATTAACTCCTGTTACGTCAGGTCTACCACCTCCACCACACCGTCCACATTACTCGGGGGAGTACCGGTCGACACACCTACAGTCTCCTTCGGGTACGACCCCGGAGGCGACGTCCCAGTGGTCCGCTCCCCACTTGTGTCATCGGTCCGACCCCTATGGTGTTTAGTAAACCCAATAAGTCCGGTCTGAACACCCGTGGAAGTAAAGAAACAAAAACCGTCTTCTAACGAGACGAATTGCCCTTGTGAAGTTACACCACAAAAAGACCAGGTACTCATCCGGGTCGAGAAGACTGGACCGGTGGTAAAACCTCCTTCGCCGAACTTTGACGACTGGACCAGACGGAACGAAACAAGGGGTTTACCCCTTTGTCACTGTCACCAGTCTTACTCGACCAAATGCCAGTGCACGGTCGAGGCACCCTCGTCAGACGTCTACCGTCACTGGATGTACCCCGTGGTCGGTGAATCGAAGAAGAACCAAGACAGACAAGGGTTTTCCCCTGGACAGTGCAGTGAGTCGGAGTACCCCTACAAACCCCTTTGGTACCGAATGGTTTTGGTTTAAATAAACTCCACGAACCTATACCTTTCGTCCTCTTTCTCAAAAACTTTTTAGGGGAAAGAACTCGTCGGTAGTAAAAGTTTTACGTCTCACAAATACCGTAAATAATGATACCCTTTTCTGAAACTAATAATCCTAAATTAAAAGTAATCGGACGGTGTGAAACATGACCAAACCTACTTCCGTGAACACACGTGTACACCAGTGAAGACGTCGACAGTCGCAAGTTCAGCCCAAAATAGGCCTTCACCGTCCCCTGTCACCTGTCCAGGCCCTCTACCGAGGCCGAACGTAAGGTCGACGTCCCACCCTAAAGATAGGACTCGTTGTCAAAGTTCCGGACTGAAATTCTAGACCTCTACCCAAACGTAATGACCCTGAGGTCCCGCCGGTGGTGCCTCCAGGCTCGTCCCTGGGTGCTCGAAGTTGGAACTGTCTCCACTTGCCTGTGCGACCTGAGTGAGGTCCAGTACACGCGTACACAGGACGAAGATACTTAACGATTAAATGCTGGAAGGAGACTCTCTACGGTGGAGATGACGCCGTCGGAACAATAAATTTAATTCCCGTTAAGTCTGTCTCCCTCGTTCCACTCGAGAATACTGGGCCATGGGTCGGAGGGCCCGTCGTCGTTACGTCCAGACGATTGTTGGATCTCCAGTTAGACCTCTCTTTAGTGAATCGGACCAAGTCTCCACTCGCTCGTCTCTTTAACACCTCTCTCTACAGAGTTATCAAGATTGTCAACCCAAACCCTAGGGTCTCCTGTGCGGTCTCTGTAGTGACATTTTCTTCACCTTAGTCTCATCTGTTAAGCTCGAGGGCCTTCTCTTCGACTCCCCTGCGTTTCATGCAGGGACCAGTAGGGAGGATGTAAATGAAAAAAAAATCGTCAAAAGAACTCCATCTTATTCGTAAGGGATGTTAAGTGTGTCCCCGAAGATCAAGTGCTTCCGTACACTCTTGTCGTGTATCAGTGGTGACTCTTCAAAGGCAGTGGGACTTTGTCAGAAGGTGAAGGAAGGGGGGTGGAGACCTCGGGGGTGACAAGACGAAGGACACAGATCCAAAGGACAAAGACCCAAAAGGACACGTCCCTGGTATGTCAATCACTGGAAGTCTCTGTCTGAAGAAATGAGTCTATTCCAAAAGGTCCGAGTGGGTACCACCGTCCTTGGTCGTAAGGTCAGGAAAAACTCCGACTCATCTATTATGGGGAAACACGAATGGTAGGGGCGACTACCTGGGACCCCTACAACGGTGGAGACGTAAACGAACACTACTGGTGTGTCTTTCTGGTCAGACGTGACAGGTAAGACCTTAGGTTTGGTAGGAAAGGGAGGGTACTCTTGAAGGACCACTAATTTCCCTGTCATAATCCAGTCTGATTCACAGGCCGGTCAGAGCCCTGAGAGGACTCCAGAGACCGGTCATTCGTCCCTACCGACACGTCTCAGGTCCACGGGGACCTCCTCTCCTCCGGGATGTACGTCGGAGGAGACGGGCACACGTGAGCCGTACGTCCCGGAGACACAGCCCTGTAAGACCATTTACAGGGACCCGAGACCCAAACACCCGCCCCCGACACCGACCCGACGCAACTCGGGGGGTGGGTGTGGTCGGGAGGGTCCTCGAGGTCACAGTCCAGCCGAGACTGGATGGGTCTTGAGAGCGAGAGAGTGGGTGTCCTCCCGAAGGATCCGAGTCCGATCCCGGTGTACACGGCAGGTGGATGGGGGTGTACGGTAGGGGAGGACGGGGACACACGATGCGGGAGGACGGGGGGTACGGGGTCACCGGGTAGGACCGAGTAGGTCCGAGTGGAGGGACGACGACCGACTGCTGACCCGCCCATGAACCACAGGAGGTTCGGGGTCCACTCACCAACCCCTCGTCGCCTCTGTCTCCCGAACGGGTGACGTAGGTCCGTTGGACCGGACGTCTGTTCACAGACGACGAATAAGGCTCCAGGTCGGTCCAGGGGCGGACGGGGGAGGGTCGCCCCGTATCGTCCTCGACAACATGCACCCTCGGGTGCAAGGGACCTCCGACAAATTAAGTCAAGGGCAAACGTGGAGAGGACCGCGTGTACCGCCAAAGAGGGAGCAACCTCGATAAAAACCCAGGAAAAGACCTTCTACTCAGAAAGGGGCGTCCGTCGGAGACTGGTACGGTCTACCGAGACACCACAAAATAAAAAGACTCGTGAAAGATAAGGACCAAAGCATCCATGAGTCAATTGGGTCTTAAGACTATTCCACAAATTTTATCGGAAACCTGAGGACACCCGACAACCTGAAGATTTCAATGAGAAGACGAAAAACAGTGGTGAGCTGAGACCCCGGTTCCGTCCATTAATCTGCAAAGAGGCAAGGGAGGAGACCCACAGGACAACGGACACGGGCGGGACGTCACTCGTCCCGCCGTCACACCGGTCGAGAATACCTTCTAAGGTCCCTGAACACAAACGACTGGGGGTCCGTACACAAAAAATTTTCGTCCTTAGGGGCATACAATCGTCACCTGTCATCTGGAGAAACCAGTAGAACAAGTTTTGATGAGTCTCCGGTTCTCCCCAACCCAACGAGGTCCAGTACTCGACCAAGAGACTTTAGGACAGGTGGGAGCCCCGTACAGTCCACCGGAGACCCCACCAATAAGGGACCCGGATAGTGTCCGGCGGAGACTCCCTCACCTCCGACTGGAGCCAGACACCCACGCAGGGGGACGGGACAGGACCGAGTGTGACTCCTTTCCGGAGGAAGGACGGAAACGAGTTTCTAGGACTGAACAAAGGTGTCTCAGAGTGCCTGTTACCTGACCGGGTCAGACCGTCGGACTCGTCCCTGCGCAGATCACACTCGACGGGACAGTCACCTGGTAGTCCCGTACACCCCAGTCGAGGGACGTCCTCACACCGGGACTCTTCCGGGGAATGTCCGAGACAGGTCTGCAGTCCTACCAATGAAAGTCCTGGAAGCCCCTGACACTCACTGTGACTACCGGACCTAACGTTTATTTTTTATTTCATTCTGCGTGGGCGTCAGAGCGGGACACTCTAGTGTCGATGTCACAGTACACACACCGTCTCTTTATATACTGGGGTCTCTTATTTAGGAGTTATCATGTTTTGCCCCCAATGAACTTCTAGGTCGACTGTTCCGACATTCGACCCCCACCCCTCCCCGACGGAGTGTCTCAGACCGGCACACACGGGGGTCTGAAACAGTCACAGACCTCCGTCGGACCACCAGGGTCGGGTCCTGAACGCCGGTCGGAGACACACCTCTCGGCCCCCACCCCGGTTCACGAGCCGGTCCCGTGTCTCAGGGTCTCCCTCCGTCCCCGGTTGTAGACAGAGACGCCTCTGACACCACGAAGGGACAGGTCCCCGGTCGCCCCATAATGTACACCGGAGGTACAAAAGAATCCCGTCGGGACCCCCCATGACGGCAAAGGTCAAAGGTCTTCCTGTCTTACTTTGGGTTTGAGGTCTACACGTAGACATCTCCACGACGACTCCCACGGGACCCCAGTCCCCCAATCCCAAAACGTCCTCCTATCTGGGAGTGTCTGGGGTGTCGGAGGAGGTAGGACACTTGACACCGTTGTTCGGGGGTAGGGCACCTGACAGGAGTAGGAAGAGTGGGTAGGACCCAAAAGGACCCAGACGAGACCGGGACACAGGACTGACCAGTCCCCGGGGGCCTCGGGAACGGGACCGGACCCAGACGTCGGGCCTAGGGTCTGAACGACAGTGCCAGTGGTCCGTGGGGAGACGGGACTCTGCGACTGTCGAAGGACCCACTGGGACCATGTCCCCGAAAGGACCGTTTCCCCCCGAGGGAGGTCGTTTCACCCCCAGACCCGAAGAGACCAGTTGTGTCGCCCCGGTCGGACGTAGGGGCGGCAACGGGCAGCCCCTCGGACCCTTCCCTTCCACTTCTTTCGTCCCCCAAAAGATGTACCGTCTACGTGACGGTAGTCCTCGACCGAAGGACGCCCCTGTACGTCTGGCCCACCACCGGGACCTCGGGTCTCACTGTCTGGGAACCCTTCGCAGTCGGTACTGGGGTACTGGAGCAGTGACTCCTGCCTCAGACCAAGGAACCGCGAAGACAAGTCTTCACCCCGAGGGCAGCACACCGGTCGTACAAGGAGAGGGTGTCCCACGTCTGCGCGGGCCTGGGGTTTGAACGGGAAACACGGGTACTCACACCCCGTCCACTAGACAGAGCCAAGGGCGGACCTAGACAGAGCCAAGGACGGACCTTGGGGTCAAAGACAGAGTGCTCCCAGGGAGAACAGGGGGAGGGAGGAACTCAGACCAAGAAACTACCTGACGCGCCACCCTGTCTGGGACGTCTAGGAGGTCGTTACGGGTGCTCTGGGAGTTTGTACGTGTATAGCTACGGACCCTCTGCAAGACTTGTACTCTTAGTCTTATAAGATACAAGCTCTCTTACAGTCTCTTAACCTTATAAGATGGAACCTCTTTTGCAATCCTCTGGCTAGTGTGCACCGGTCCTAGAGGAGGAACGCGGTTGGGTTCACATGTCCTCTCTTCTGTTTTCCTTTCAGACCCCGTCGACCCCAGAAACAGTGAAAACAAGTTTAAGTCAATCAAAACGTGCTAACGAAAAGGAAGGCCAGACACACAGGTTCTAGAACATACTTGTCACTTTGTTTTGGAACTAAAACATCCGTACGGTCGACTCGGTCGTAGAGGTGAGAACAAGTCAGCGAGCCAGCACAGGCTGAGAAACGCTGGGGTACTTGACGTTGTACAATCCGAAGGGACAGGAAGTGGTAGAGGACCTCGAACGAGTTTGAGGACAGGCAACTCAGCCACTACGGTAGGTTGGTAGAGTAGGAGACGGTGGGGAAAAAGGAAGGCGACGGAAGTGAGACTCTTGGCCGTTCTTGAAGGATTGTAACAGTGACAGTCCAGTCGTACCTTGTACACCAGGTACAAACCCAAAGCGGTGAACAGGGAATTTTAAGTAGGACACCCAAAACAATTTTGTGTCAAGTAACCAATGAAAAGGAACATTACACAGAGACCAACGAGACTAGGTCTGGTCCCGAGGGGTTGTGGTACCGACGTAGAGTCTACTCGTCCACTTGTGGAACGGAGGGGAAGGGAACGTTACAGTCCACGGTTGGAGTGACAGGGTCTCTCCGACACCTCCCCTCCCCTCCCCTTACAGAGGGGTCGGGACGAGAGGTTCCGACATTTGAAGACTACTGGGGTTCGGGAAACAAGACATCTTTGGAGTAAGACACAAACGCCCAGTAAAACACCCACAGTAAGAGACTTGGCCCGTACCCCCGGTGTGACTTCCGAAAGAATGAAGGATCGATTTACTAAAACCTTCGCACTGAAAATTTAATGTCGTCGTATACACTGACAGATTCGAGTGTCGCTCTTATCCAAACTCCTTGAAGGAAGTGTACACCCCCCACCCCCCGTACCTACTGTTCAGTCCGGTCGAGATGGGTCCGAGGTGTCCCGGTGCAGAGGACAGACGGTCCGACCCGTCCCCAGAGGGGAACAGGAGGGTCGTGGTGGAGTGGATACCTCCACTGTGGACACACTCGTCACGAGGACCCGGAGCCGACTGGAAGGGGGGGCAGGAACACAAATGGCACCTTCGGTCGACGTCCGACACCCGACACACAAATGACTCTTTATTTTCCGGTACAAAGAGAGTCGAGGGTCGTCGCGACTCTACTGAGATGAGTGAAAGACCTTTCGCAAATCTCTGGACCACCGTCACCCTGGGAGACCCGCAGAGGACCTGAGACTCCAGTGACTCCAACACCTCGTGAAACACTGACTTCCACACTCCTACCTCCCGACCGGGGGTGGGGGACCTAGGACGAATCGTAGTCTACAATAAGAGGTCCGAGACACCCCACAACAATCGTGTCTGGACTGGGTCCCCGAGTCCAGTGGTGAGCTGGGACGAGACCGGGGCTCGAACGGAACCCAATCCTTCCAGTGGCCACTAACCGGCTCGAGACGGAGACCGGCACCCTCAACACGCACTCGGGAACTTCGACCCGTCCTGGGAAGACCTAGTAAGTCTCCCTTCCCACCCCCGACTCCAGGTTTCGCATATTAATGCGGAAACAGGTCGCCTCTCCTGACAAATATCCCCGAATCAAAATGCCCAATAATCAAGACGTGGTACGACCACCTACCATTAGTAATCACATTCGGTACATAGACTAATTTATTTCTTAAACAGAGCTTAAATACGGTTAAATTTCTACAGAGGACACAAGAGAACAGAGGGCCCCCCACCCCTCCGGACAACGATACCTCTGTCGTTTTCTTTCTCACTGTCGTTTTTCCGAGGCGAAGTTAAAACTTTTATAACCACTGTGTCTACTAATACATACATTGCTACAGTACGCCGTCTGAATAAAAGGAACCTTTACACACAGAACCTTAAAGTACCACTTTGCCACAAAGACCCTCCTCGTGCTACGACAAACACACAACAATCCTACAACAGTACACTTGCTACTCCCACACTAACAAGGACCCCCACCCGTCCTACCTCCCTGTCGACGACATCCTCCAACACACAATGGGTATCTTTGATCTTTATTCCGTCCAGAGCATTCTGAGTGACTCTAAACAGTCACCGATTTACACTTTGATATAGTGTGTAAACACTCTGGCTAAACTGTTTGACTGTGTACGGCAAAGGCAGACAGGAGTGTAGAGCGAGTCCAAACCTTAGGGCAGAAGACGGGCACACTTACCTCTTGGGAGGTTTGGGTCGGGGCTCGACCCTAAGGTTACGCCAAATTCTGTGCTCCCGTGAAGTCACACCTGGCCCAGTCGGGGTGTCGAGTCACTTGCAAGTGACTTGTGGACACGACCTGTGAGTCCGACAAAGACGACCTGGGGACGAGGTCCAAATTCCAGGGTCTCTGTACTTCAGTGACAGGGCCCCTGACGCGTAGTTGTGTCAGTGGTCAAGGTTTGGAACCAAAACAAATTGTAGAACCAATAACTACGATCTTCGTGGGCAATTGTCCCTAAATTACTCTAAGTGTCTACTACAATGTAGCTCTCCTTTATACCGTCATTCACCACTTCGGTGTAGACCTTTTCACCTCCCGGACTGTCGGACGTCTCCCGGTCCCCTACCCGGAATCCTCTAGTCTCCCGACAGTACCGGGGAAGACACGGAGACGGACCTTGGGACTCGGGAGACCCGTCGCCCGACCGAGGTCCCAGGTCCCTCGTTGACTAGGACCCCCGTGAAACCTCCTAAGGTACAAGTCACTTACCCGACCAGGGCACCGGGCATCGACCGACCAGTACCAGGGTCCGAAGGACCTTTACCTTGGTCTCCTATTCGGACTAAAGGACACACATAGTAGGAGACTCCTCGGTGGGTGGACGGAGACGACTCCTGGAGCGTCCACTTGGAAGGGACACCGGTTCTCCAACCCAGAATGGAGACTACGACCAGGACATCCGGGGTACGACGGAGAGGACCCACTGTGACGAGCCGACGAAGGTCCTACGCTCCCCCTCAATCTTCGACGGGTACCCGTGGAAGGAGGCTCCCCCCTACAATCCAAGGGTCCCGTGTACAGCACACCCCAGGAGAGTCTCGACGTGCACACAAGAGCCGAGGAAGGACCGGTCCCGGACCTCCAGTGTCCCGCGGGCTCGGTCAAGGGCACGGACAAGGGGTCCCGAATTGTAGGGACAACGACCGCCGTACGAGGCCGTACCGGTGTCCCCTCACTGCGGTTGGTCAATTGGAGTCCGACTCGTACAGTCGGAGGTCTCCCCCGAACCACCGAGACCAGGGTCGGGTCGTAACCGACCACCCGGTCCCGACGTCTCGGTCGTCAATCCAGCGTCTCGACCGGCGGCGCGTCTCCGCACTCCTCCTCAGACAGAGGGACCCAACACAACCGGGGTCGTCTCGTTCACGACGACGGAGTGGCGGAGGAGGTAGGGGCTCGTCGAAGAGTGTCTCGACTCAATCGGGGCTCACATCTCCTTCTCCCGAGATCCCTGGGTCGGCCCGTGTGACAGATGACTGGTAGTCGAGGCACTTGACCCCAACCTCGGTACGAGACACACTTCCACCTGTCCGGGTGTATCGTCTCCTCTTTCGGTCCTGGGGTTCTCTCTTCTACGGGATTCGGACCGGAGTACAGGTCAGGTCGACCTGGTAGCTCTATTGTTTCTCGTCTCCACTTGGGACTTCGGACCCCCTCCCTTCGGTCCGAGACTACACCCCTGACGGACTCTGAACAGGGGTCTGAACGACCCACCCGTTTCAGTGAGTGCATGACTAGCAGACTATCTTGAGCTACATTTACCTTTAACACCCCTTTATGTTGATCCGAAATGGTAAAATTTTCAACAATACACAGACGAAGTCACCGTAACTCGTGTCAGTACAGTGATACGTTGGTAGTGTGGGAGCACACGACTTGAAAGAGTAGAAGGGTTTCACTTCGAACGATGACGACGACGATTCAGTGAAGTCAGCACAGGTTGAGACACGCTGGGGTATCTGTCGTTGGGTGGTCCGAGGGGGTAGGGACCCTAAGAGGTCTGCTCTTGTGACCTCACCCAACGGTAAAGGAAGAGATCACGTACTTTCACTTTTCACTTTCACTTCAGCGAGTCAGCACAGACTGAGAATCGCTGGGGTACCTGACGTCGGATGGTCCGGGGAGGTAGGTACCCTAAAAGGTCCGTTCTCATGACCTCACCCCACGACAACGAACCAGGGGTAATTTGGGACCGAGGGGGTCGGGGACGGTGGATAGATAAAGGACAGAGAGGGTAGATGAAGGACGGGGGTAGATGAAGGACGGGGGTAGATGAAGGACAGGGGGTAGATGAAGGACGGGGGTAGATGAAGCACAGAGATACCTGAACTGTGGAGACTTCTGCAGTATCCTGACCTTAGTGTGTCGTGAACAGGAGGACCCAGACCGAATATAGGGACTCGTAGCGCAGGAGGTCCAAGTGGATACGACACCGTCCACAGTCAAAGGAAGGAGAAGTTCTACTCGTTGTAACGTACCGTACCTACCTGGTGTAAGGTAAATAGGTAGTAGACGACGACCCAACGAAAACGTCTGTAAAAACATCTGATAAGTCCCTTGTCAGTGAGCCATATTAAGACCGAAAGGAACCTCGAAATTAGTACAAAATAAGAATAAAAATCACATGTCGCACAGGAACCTCTTGACCCTCCGGAAACGATATCTGTGTCTGGACCCCGATGTCCATGGTGTGACTCTCGGTCCACCGGCGACCCGAGGGTACTCTGACAATGGACGATCAGACGCCAGTGACGGACAGGAGGTCCAGAGGGACCAGAACTGGAATCAACGAGACGACCAAACAGGTCTACTGCCAACTAACTCTCTCCCGAGTAAGAGGAAAGTGACTCTCTCCTGTAGTGGAACCGGAAGGGGTCTGGTGTCCGTAGAAATCTTACAGGTGGAGTCCCGTCAAACGAAACGGAGGATAGTACTCACAAACCACTTGTCTTAGTCTCGAGTCTTGTCCTTGTCTTTCGGATTCCCCCTGACTTTACATGGTCATCGACCTCCTTAGGGTATAAGGTCCGAAACCCCCACCCCGACACAAAATTGGGGCTCATTGGTACCGTCAGTTGTGTCTACTAGTGGGATGAGACACGTCACTTACGACCAGACCGGACGTCCCTCCGTCCGTCCCGGGAAAATGACCGAGTAGGGTCCCGGTTCGGAGTGACGAACATTTGGACCCGGGAGTTTCCGACAGATGTGGAGACCCGGTCCCGCCCCAACCTGGGTCGTCTCGACCACCTACTACCAGACCCTTCGTTTACGTCGGTACTGAAACAAAAATCTTCTCTCAGCCCTGGAAGTCGTTTGTCCGGGTCTGGAGAGTTGGACTCTACGGAGAGAGACTTCCACCCTGGGGAGGATAGGGGTCTAAAGACTACGGTGGTCAGAGTAGTCTTGGACGTGAAGAGTGTCACCGGTCCGGGGAAGACCCGCACGACAGGGAAGAGGACCTACCGCAGTGACCCGACCTGGGTAGGGAGGAAGTGTCTGTCTCCTCGACTCGGGTCCCACCGTCCCTGGAAGGGGTAATTTGACCCACGTCCCGTTTGGGGTCTCGACCTGGTCCCGGTCCGAGTCTGAGGTCCGGTCCCGAGGAGAGGACTGGGCGTCACTCGTCCACTGTCTCGTGGATAGAGTAACTCATCACTCGTGGTTCCTCCACTGTCCGGTACCCTTCCAGAACTGAGTGACACCTACACTCAGGTCTAGACCAGGGGTGACAGGTGGGTACTGTAACAACAGGGTAGTCTCAAGAGTCTCGACAGGGTACACGGGTTAAGTGGGAGTCCTGTGAGGGTGCTCGCCGACTACCCGACCCTCCGTTGGGGTGGGACCTGTACTGTTCCGTCCCCAGTTCCTCGATCACCGGTTTTCGTCCCACAGGTCACGACTGGGGAGTGACGGACCGGAGGTGACCCGGGAAGTGGTGACAGAACGGGAGGACCGGAAAGAGTGACGGGACGACGGGTAGGGACCGGTACAAAGAGTCGTACACTGTGTGTCCTGTCCCACCCCTGTCGACAGTCACCACGTCAGTAGGAAGACCCACCCGCCCCGGGACACGACCGGAGAAGTCCGGGGTACTTGCAGCGGAGTAAAGGAGGTGGTCTCGGTCCACGGGCGACGGAAGACAGGTCGCACATTCGAGGACCTACGACAGAGAAGGAAAGAAAAGACTAAAATGTGGGAAGTACCCCTGACCGGGAAGGAAGAACCCGCCCCACGAGAAACCCCGAGTTCAGGAGTACATTGACTGGACCTGAACTTATTAAAGGTTGAACGGTAGTTGACCGTAGGTGGACTAACCGACGTACCTCGGGGTCGGGGAGTAGGGTTCGGGGTGGACACCATCTCCTCCTCCGTGGTAGGGGACCTCGTAGGCCCCAGAACCGACAGAGATCTCATAGAGTGTGTCAGTGACGGTCTGTAAAACTAGTCATAAACCAAAACCAAGTCATATCAAAGGTTTTGTAAAATTGATGTATCAAAGGTGAAGTAACAAGGTTCATGTTTCAAATTTTTAAAGTGGTAGTAAATTATTGTTTATAGAACTATAGTGTTCATCTATTATATCGGTAAAGATAAATTGTTTCATTACCTTCAGATCGGTCTCTTTAATTCGTAGGTTTAAATTTTCCTTCTTCATTATAAAAATACAAACGTCTACTGTACTCGAATACTATCATTTGGTTTCTTCATGAATCTTCATTATTTACTTAAGTTCTTTCAGCTTCTTATATTTTAGTTGTGAGTCTTAAGTCAACATAAAGACATGTAAACGTTACTCGTTGGGTTATACGACACGAATCAGTGAGTAAACACAGGTTGAGAAACGTTGGGGTATCTGACATCGGACGGTCTGAGGAGGTAGGTACCGCAAGATATCCGTTCTTATGACCTCCCACAACAGTACAAGAAGAGTTGGATTTTTGTTGGGTTATTCCTTTAAATTTTTTGTTAAGATGAGTGGTGTCGTAGTTTTTCTCATTTTATCCTTATCTAAATAGGTTCCGTCATTTTCTGAACGTGTGACTTTTGATATTTTGTAAAGACTCTGTTTATCTATCTTTCAGTAACGAACATGTACCTGACCTTTTGAATTATGACGATTCTACTGTTACGAAGGGTTTCACCAGGTGTCTAAGTTGTGGTAACGATAGTTTTAGGGTTACCTTAAAGAAATGTCTTCATCTTGTTCGACAGGTTTTCAATCACACTTGAGAGTTCTCCAGGACTTATCGTTTTTAGTTAGAGCTTTTTCTTCTTGTTTTAACTTTCTGAGTGAGTGTCTAAAGTTTTATATAGTGTTCCGATGTCTTCACCTTAGTCACACGACCGGACCCATCTTTGGTGTCTGGTTACCTGATCGTACCGTCATTTGAACGTGTCTACACCAATTAACCAGAAGTCGTTCTGGTAGGTCACTCCTTTACCGTCAGGAGTTGTCTGTCACGATCCTTTCGATCTCAAGGTGTGCGTCTTCTCACCTCACTCTGGGAATGGACTGGTATATGGTTTCAAGACAGAACCCTCTGACCGGAGACAATAGACTCCTACGAGCCCCTGGTCAAGACAGAACCCTCTGTCCGGAGACAATAGACTCTTACGGGCCTCTGATCAAGAAAGGACCCTCTGTCCGTAGACAATAGGCTCCTACGAGCCCCTGATCAAGACAGGACCCTATGCCCGGAGACAATAGGTTCCTACAAGTCCCCGGTCAAGACAGAACCCTCTACTCACAGACAATAGACTCCTACGAACCCCTGGTCAAGACAGGACCCTCTACTCGGAGACAATAGGTTCCTACGATCAAGACACAGGTGGGACGGGAAAATTAAAATCCTACAGACACGGACGTCGTCTCCCAAGGGTGTGTCCCTTCGTGACCACACCTACCCCCGTCCATATCACCCCTGATACTCGTTCTCGGACCGACGCCAAGGTCCCTACCTCACCGACGGGTCCAGTAGACTAGGACCAGTACTCCCGTGTCACTCCCGAATCACACTCCGGGGTACACACCTCGTCCCCTACAACGTCACATCTGGACCCTAACACCCTGACGTAAACTTTCCGGGAGAGGGTCCGACAGTACATGAGTAAGGTCTGACCCGTCACGACACACTCCGGAGGACGCCCCAGTCGGTCCGGGGCCTGCGTCTCGTAACCCACGTCTTATTCTGTCCTGGTAGTCGTCTCCGGGGGAACATTCACTTACTACGTCCTGAATAGAGACGACCGGAGGTCCAGGTGGGAACGACGTTGTCCACAGTCTTTGGGATGAAAAATCTCGGTTCAGTACAAAGTAAAACATATGTATGATGTGTCAAACAAGTAGGTAATGGACATAGATGAAAATCTCTTCTGTCTTATAGAGTAAAAGTAAGGACTCAGAGGACCCTCAAGTGACCGGGTAACCGAAGGGAAACCCCGGTCAGTCCACGTAGAGTCCGTTCTTCCGTCCCAGTGAACTCATCCTCCCTCCGACTGACACACTCCGACACGTCCCCTCCTCCCACTTGAGACCAATGACACCCTTTCGGAGGTCTCTCACACACCTCCCGAACCACGTCACCGATCTCGGGAATGAGGAACCAGTGGAGGAAGAAAGAAGGAGGTGTTCACCCAACCACCCGTCGTCGACCCGTCTGGGCTACGACATGACTGTCTTGTTCTCGAGACCCTTCTTCAGTAGGAGTACGGGTGGGGGGGTGGTACCGAGTACCTGGAAAAAGAAGAGTACGGGTGGTCCAGAGTGAATAAAGGTTGCACGTCGAGTTTAAGAAAAATGTCTTTGTGTATGTTCTCACTCTCAGTCACAACCAGGTATCCACGGAGGTCCGAGAGGTCAAGACGTGAGTCACTACTAGACGAAACGGTGCAGGGTCCCCTGGTCGGGGAAGGGAGACGAGACTCAACTGTACGACACCTCCTGTGTAGGACTAAAATTGTAATCGGACTCGTCCCTACAGTAATAGTCAGTCAAAGGTTCAATCTCGAAAGAACTATCGCGTCAACATTTCTTAGACGGACGTTACACCCTCTGGGACCATATTAAGGACCCAACCCTTCTAGGGGACCTCTTCCCTATCCGATGGGTGAGGTCATAAGAACCCGAAGGGACACCGAGTCGACCATTTCTTAGACGGAAGTTACACCCTCTGGACCCAGGTTAGGGACCCAACCCTTCTAGGGACCTCTTCCCTTTCCGATGGTTGAGGTCATAAGACCGGACCTCTTAAGGTATCTGACATATCAGGAACCCTAGTGTTTATCAACTTGTGTTGACTCGCTAAAAGTGAAAGTGAAAAAGTTCAATTTGGAATGGTACGTAGATGACCCTACATACACGACACAACTGTTGGAGACTGAGTAGACATCACTGGTCCCAACACCAAGAGTCCGACAACCGTTCTTATGGTACTTCACGTGTAAGACACCTGTCAATTGTATCCTTTTGAAAATTTTACAATTTGAGAAGGAAATAACACTCTGTAATTCGTGATTTTGCACAACGGGAGGTCCGTCCTCCACTCATCTATCAAAAAGACTTAAATAAACTACTGTTTACAGAGTATCTCGGTCATAGGAAACCTTGACTCAAACTCTTTGTGACCCCACCTTTCATGTCTACGAACAACCACGAGGCAGGCCAATAGACGGTACAGACACGCCCGGACGTCCACTGTATAAAGTGGGTGGAAGCAACCGGTCTTGTTCGGGGGCCTGACGTGGACGGAAGGACCCCAGACCAGGTCCTACACATGGACCCCCCGTCGGCGACCAGTGGGGGACTCAGACCTCCCCGAGACGGGGACAAGATACAGGGTCGATGTAACAAGGGTGAGCACGTACCGAGCGGCGGTACCCTACACCCAGACCTTCGGTGGGACTAGGGAAACGGGGTGGAGGAGGAGGAACCTCCGTAGTGAAATTTCGGTCTTAGGTCTAACTTCTCCAAGTCTCGCCGTGGGAACATCGGGACGGGGGACCCAGAGGTTCGTGAAACACTTCCTCCTCTAAAGAAGTTCCGTGCCGTCGGACATCCCCTTTGGGTCCTCAAGACCCCGCCCTCACCGCCCCTTGGTCCTTGTACTGACACGAAGGTGGAGGAAGGGGAAGGGAGGGGAGTTGGTGCGAGACCTGGAGGTTCCGAGGTCAGACTCTGGGGGTAGGAGAGACTGGGAGGAGCCGGTGACTCGGTCCACTCAGACATGAAAGTGTAGTCAGGGACGTCCCACTGTCCACACTCCGTGGGCCGGCGGACCAGTGGACCTCTGAGCCCTTGTCCACTCTCCCGGGGGTACGACCCACTCCGCCCGCGAAGTCGGTGACGCCGATCTGAGCCCACCTACCCCTCTTCATCCCCAGTCGGTCGAGCCCCGACTCTAGGTCCCCGGTCCGGTGTCTTTCTGGGATCTCAGCTGAGGACCTCGTTCAGGGGTGAGTCTCTCCCTCCGTCACGAAAGTTCCGGTTGGTGCGTGTCGTAATGTCTGTTCAACGACAACGACAACAAATCGGGGAGTCAGTGTAGACTGAGAAACGCTGAGGTACCTGACATCGGGTGGTCCGAGGAGACAGGTACCCTAAGATGTCCGTTCTTATGACCTCACCCAACGGTACGGGAGGAGGTCCCCTAGAAGGGGTGGGTCCCTAGTTTGGGTACGGAGAATACAGAGGACATAACCGTCCGTCAAAGAAATGGTGACTCGGTGGACACTTTGAGATTTCTCAGAATTGGTGACCTGGTGGTTCCTTTAGGTCTGTTCAAGCTTTAGAGTAATTCCGTTCTATATGTGGTCCTCTCTATAAATGTCACATAAAGTTTTTACAAGAATTAGACACCTCTTAAACAACTTTCGTCAACAAATTTAGATGACTAATACATTTTGTCGTTTCTGATTTCATTTATTAAGTATTGTCTCTTTTACTGTTTTCACAACCTTTTGTAAACTAGAACCACCAGACTTTTGCACTTCTTTACACACTAGACTCATTAATCTCTCCGTATGCAAACGTTTTCGTCATTTTACGACAAGGAGCCGATAACTCAACTGCTCCTTACACTCTCTCACGTCAGACCTCCTTCACCACCACTACCAGTAGGGGTCCCCAGGCGCACCACCCGACTCTCGGAACTTCTTGGCACAACACCCGAGGCACCAGTGGCACCCTTAGGTGGTGGTCTTATGTTCGGAGTTTTGTGTGCCTTCGGTTTGTGGTAGAGGTGTTTCCGAAGGAAATCATAACACTTTTCATCGGTTGTCCCCTCTGGCCGAAGTACCATAATTAATTATTGTACCCTAGTGATTTCAGAGAATATGTGTCACTCAGGTTACAATATGTAGGTTAAATCTAACTAAAAATAATTCTGATTAAACTTTCCGCTCACAACCAAGAATTTTTATTCGTCCTATGGTTTACTGTACATGTAACAATAGTGACATAAAAATTTTAGAGTATTTGGAGACGTACCTCTTGTCTTCTGTCGACTGTCCATCTAATAATTCGGAATTTCGTCTAAATGGTAAAGACACACAGTACTAAAACAATACATAAGAGGACTAGTACTACTCTATTTTGACTCAGAAATTCGGACACTGACTACTGCGACGTCGACTCATAGGTCTGACACACCTAAGGGGACCTTGAAGTTCACCACTACCGACTCTTAGAGAGGTAGGGTGACGGCGAAGACGGAGAGTCCAGTTGAAAGGTCTGTCTGTCGGAGGGGTCTCTCCCCCGGAGGGGTCTGTCTGTCGGAGGGTTTGTCTGCCGGAGGGTCCATCTGTAGATAGAGGGGGTCTGTCTGCAGGAAGGGTTCATCTGTCGAAGGAGTCCATCTGTCGGAGTGGTACATCTGTCGGAGGGGTCCATCTTTCGGAGGGGTGCATCTGTCGGAGAGGTCCATCTGCCGGAGGGGTCCATCTGCCGGAGGGGTCCATCTGCCGGAGGGTCCATCTGTCGGAGGGGTCCATCTGCCGGAGGGGTCCATCTGCCGGAGGGGTCCATCTGCCGGAGGGGTCCATCTGCCGGAGGGGTCCATCTGCCGGAGGGTCCATCTGCCGGAGGGGTCCATCTGTCGGAGGGGTCCATCTGCCGGAGGGTCCATCTGCCGGAGGGGTCCATCTGCCGGAGGGGTCCATCTACCGGAGGGGTCCATCTGCCGGAGGGTCCATCTGTCGGAGGGGTCCATCTACCGGAGGGGTCCCTTTACCGGAGGGGTCTGTCCATCTGCCGGAGGGTCAATCTGTCGGAGGGTCAATCTGCCGGAGGGTCCATCTGCCGGAGGGGTCCATCTGCCGGAGGGGTCCATCTGCCAGAGGGTCCATCTGTCGGAGGGTCCGTCCATCGGACGTGTATCACAAAGTACTCTCCCGTCATGACAGTCCACCTTGACGGAAGGGGTGGTGGTGGGGACTCGACAAGTGTGAGGGGACCCGGGAGTGATATTGGGGACCCAAAAAAGAGGAGGGACTCCGTTTAGGGGGGACCTGAGACCTCCGAGACGTAGGTACTCTTCGGTAGGAAGAGACCGAGGAAAGGAGGTCCCTCAAGAAGGGGTCGGGGCGAAGATCGGTGTTGACCCAGGGGGTGTGGGTGTGAAGTGAAAGGAAACTGGGTCTCCTGACATAACTCGTCGTCTTCTTAATGATTTTATATACAAATTTTAGTGCGAAGGAATCATCATGTCGACCATTTCTTAGGTGGACGTTACGTCCTCTGGACTCAAGCTAGGGACACAACCCTTCTAGGGGACCTCTTCCCTTTCCGATGGATGAGGTCATAAGACTGAACCTCTTAAGGTACCTGACATGTCAGGTACCCCAACGTTTCTCAACCTGCGCTGACTCACTAAAAGTGAAAGTACAAATTTTAGTCACTGGAGTCATTATTTGAGATTCTTACTCTCCGGAGTAACAGATTATTTAATTGGTTTTAGTCTATTACCAGTTACTCCTGCTTCTCTTACTCCGTTCAAAAACAAAGGTGTTCAGCTTTTCGTCGAACAGATGTAGACGTCTTTTATGTGTCGTCGAAACCAGACCGTTAAAGTCAGACTCTGAGATGGTCCTTTCCCTCTTTTCCTGTCACTAAGTGAGTACTTCTTCAAGTAGGGTCCCGAGGGGACCACCGAGTCACCACTCCGTAGGTGGACAGTTACGTCCCCTGTGCCCTAGCTAAGGGCTGGGTCCTTCTAGGGTGTATGTCTCCTCGTAGATTCGGGCACCCGGTGTTGATGACTCGCACACGAGATCTCGAGCACGAGGTGTTGTTCTCTTCGGTGACGTCACTCTTCGGGCACGTGCCTTGTGTCTGGGGCACTTCGGTTTATATTTATTTATGCTTCTAGCAGGGTTGTAACTCCGGTGATATTTCTCACCTTCCTATGATCTTGTTAAATTCACTTTTTTTCTATGTTTTAAGAAACACACCACCCTGTGAGGGGACAAAAGTTACGGAATGTACATACATAACCCCCTCTTCTGTCCTTTCTTATAAACGCCTCACAGAAAAAAAAAAAAATTAACTTTTATAAAATTCATAAAGGGGGTAGACCAATTAATTATGTAGGTAGAATAGTGTGAAAATTGAAAAAAAAAAAAAAAAAAAAA
>SJYO01040405.1:31956831-32147882 GCA_006410555.1 Capra ibex | reverse complement strand
AAAAAAAAAAAAAAAAAAAACAGACGACTCTCGTAACTTCAAGATAGGAGAATCGTTTAAAGTCAATATGTCGTGTCTCGACAGTGGAGACCAGTGGTCCAAGACGTAGTCTCGAAGTCTGGAACAACTAGAAAATGGTCGGAGAGGGACAAGGGGTGAGGCCTCTTCCCCTTCTCCCTCCCTTCACCTTCACCTCAACAACAAGTCAACGAGTCGGTACAGACTGAAAGACACTGAGGCACATGACATCTTACGGTCCGAAGGGACAGGAAGTGATAGAGGACCTCAAATGAGTTTGAGTATAGGTAACTCAGTTACTACGGTAGGTTGGTAGACAACGGGGGAGGAGGAAAACGGAAGTTTGAAAGGGTCGTAGTCCCAAAAAAGGTCACTCAGCCGAGAAGCACAGTCCACCAGTTTCATAATCTCGAAGTCGAAGTCGTGATCAGAAAGGTTACTTATAAGTTCTAACTAAAGGGAATCCCAACTGATTAACCTAGCGGAACGACAGGTTCCCTGACAGTTCTGACCCTCGTACGTCAAGGGAGGACGAGAAGTGAAAAGTCGGGTTAAGAATAATGGTTCCTCGATTGAATTTACAGTAGAGTCCAAGGTTGTTACTTAATTAACGGGAAGACCTAAGGGTGTCGTGAAACGAATACTGAAAAGTACGTTGTTAAAATAATAAGACAAACAAAATAAACAAAACGAAGTCCGAACACTCTAGAATCAAGGGACTGGTCCTTAACTTGGACCCAGGAGCCGTCCCTCTCGAGGTTCAGGATTAGTCACCCGGCGGTCCCTTAGGAAATAATAAGGAGCACACCATCTGTCACGTACCGACACAGGGGAGGGACCTGACGTCTGGTGGACTCCCGGCCTAGACACAGAAGAGAAGAGTAGTAGGGAGACTCGGGGCCGGTCAGTGTCAAGTCACTCCTTTCGACCTACCTACTCACCTGTTTGCACTTATTTACTCACCACCTACCGACTCGATCCCGTGCTCCCATACCAACCCTTGGAGTCCTACCAGCCTGTCAGACCTGGCGTCGCATAGACGGTGTTCTACGAGGAACCATGCAGACGGGTGGAGGGCGAGGGTCGTCACTACCAGTCTGGACACCGCCCATTAACATCCCTGTAATAAAAGACAAGACAAGTAGGACCCAAGGGACATTAAGACTACCTTTGATATCAAACGAACTTTACTTTTAATTCGTTTAGGAGGAAACGACACAAAAACAAAAGGAACATGACAAAACTTCCTACATGACAAATGTCTGACCTTTTGTTACCTAAGATTAGACTCGACCTCTACTCCTCACATTCCCGTCGTACTCTGTAAACTCTTCGTACTGGTGTGTACTGGTGTTACTCTTTCAGTGTACTTTCGAAAGAGGTCTTTTACACGTGAACCGTAAAATCCTGGTGGAACCGTCCCATCGGGAAGTCTGGAGTCCGTCATAATTCTTTTATTTGTGACACAATTCAGAAATCCGTTTAGATAGTCATGACCAAAAGTGGGCACTCACGTTAAGATAGAAGGACTATACGACCTTTATGGGGATCTGTTTACAGTTCATACTCTGACCTGTGACTTAAATATCTCGGGACGTGACACACCTTCACAAAAAGTTCTCCTCTCACCAAACTGGATTACGAACAAAGTCCCTATTCGGTCGTCTCAGTCCCTTGGGTCCTTACAGTAACGGTCTTAGGGGAAACCTGTCCCTGGGTCTCCCGTGGGTCCTTACAGGAACAACCGTCGGGGACCCAGAGTTGGAGATCTTTGGTCAGTCTCTACGTACCTCGGAGGCAAGAGTCCGGAGCTTCGGTCGACACCGGGACCTGTCGGAATGATCCCGAAGCTCGTCTTCAGTGTACGAAAGGTGTGACGTCGGGTCTCGACTTCGGGTCGACTACAACCCACCTATGGTTCAGTCTCAGCTCCTCTTCACCACCTGACCTCCGGAGGAGGGTTGTCCGGGACTCGGAGGTTCCTCCCCTTACAGCAAGAGCGACTTACGGCCGACTATCACTGGGACATGTACTAGACGTCTGTACTGGGTACTGGACGGACGAGAGTCGTTCCCCCCCGCCCCCCCTGACCGAGGTGGGCGGGTCTCGAGGTAGCGGTCCGGACCGACGCTCGAGGTCCGAGGAAGGACATTTTCTGGGACGGCAGGACTCCAGGCTCGTAGACACGAACTTCCAAAAGTCTGTTTCTCCGCTCGTCTCGACGACAACAGTCTCACTCCGGGGACGAAAGCCAGTGGAGAAACAGGGGTCGAGTGTGGTCACAGCCGACGGTGACATCGACCTGGGAGAGAACCACGAGTCTACCTCGAAAATAAAGAAACACCGTTAAAATCAGACCTGTGAGTCTAGGACTCAGATCTCTTGTCTGAACCTGTAGTCAAGGAGGAAAAGTTCCCAGGTGACCGCTACTTCGGATCAATTAAAGACAAAAAGAACCTGATCGACGGGGAATATCTCTCTGTTCAAATTCTGACAGATATTTTATAGAAGCACCTAAAAGTACTAACAAAGAGTAGGGAACTTGGCTTGGGTCCAAGTGATTCTAAAAGGAAACTTCAACCGGTCGTACCACATGATTCGTTAACTCCTTCAAGTAGTATTTAGAAGTAGAAACGACACTAAGGAGTTGGAAGTCTAAAAGGTCAATTTCAACGGAGTCCCCTAAGAGTCAAGAAAAACATTTGAAGGCCTCCGGATCCTGCGAACCTGCACCTTAGACCCCGAGACTGGGTCCGGACCGTAATAAGGGTCTTAGTCCTTTAGGAAACATCCTCGTTTTGGTACACGGGGACATTGTTTTACACGACTAAGTGTTTCGTCGAGTAAACGTTTTTTTGTCACACACTCGTTCAAGACTTTAATCCTGTGGACCCGAGTTCGGAACCAGTACTACTCCTGTAGACTCTGACACTACTACAGAGGATCCTACACTACTGTAGTGAACCTACACCACCATAGTAGACCCTGACACTACTGTAGTGACCTCTGATTACTACAGTAGTCCCTGACGTTACTGTAGTGGTCCCAACACACTGTAGTGGACTCTGACTACTATGGTGGATCCTACACTACTGTAGTGGACCCTACACTACTACAGTGGGTCGTGACCAAGGACGACCCAGGACACTGTTCGTGAGTCAGAGGAGACACACACCTATACTACCTGGGGTCTGAATGGATCGGTGACGTAGGTAAAGAGTTAAGGACTGGGGACCATCTTCTCACCGTGACCCCAGAGGTCTAACAGAACTGGTACCGACACCTATTCACCCACGTAGAGACACCCAGTGAAAACTCCACCCCACGTAGAGAAACCCAGTCAAAACTCCAAGAAAACTCCACAGAACTCGACGGGTCCTCAGAGACTCTTGGGGGAAGGGTCCCTGAAGGGGGGTTGGACGTCTCGAAGGGGGTTGGACATACTCGGGTCTTCCGACTCGACAACCCTGGTGTTGCAGCCTGAACAGGTCACAGACGGACGTAACGGAGGAGGTGCCCCTGAGACGACCCGTGAACGGGTCGGTCCTACGGCGCGGGTGGGAGCGACGACCAGTGCCCCGGCGGGGTACGACTGCGCCAAGGACTGGATGGGCGTGTGGGACCTCGGGGTAGCTCCCGTAGGGGTGTGGGCAACCGACCACCGGGGAACACTGCAACGAGGAAAACTGCGATCGGGTAGTCAGACACCGGGACTCGAGAGACGGGTTTTCTACTCCGAGGCTCTCCCTGAGTCCCTTGGTCTGTAGGGGTGCACGTTGGACCCCTTCCGTTCCTTGGACTTAGAGTCGGAACACTCTTTTCCTTTGATTATCGACCCCGTCGGCAGAATTGACGTCAACGAAAACGTTTGAGGTCAGCCACAGGGTCACCCCGGACCTCCGGTCTTCGGTAGACTCAAGAATCGCACAACCCCGGTGCTTGTGTACCCCCTACCAGGGAGTCGGGTCAAGTCCTTCCTCCCAAAATTGTACTTATGTGGTCGAGGACTTTTGTTCTACTTCGGTCTGTATTCCCAAGGGATGTTTCTTCGGGGTACAGTAACCGTGGTCTTCGGAGAACAAACACCTCCCACCCGGACGTAACGACTGACGAACGAAGCTCAAAACGTTCCTTCCACGGTAAGGGTCTCCTCTGTAGGAATTCGAGAACCACGGCTGAAGGAGGAGTGGCAGGGACTCGGAGTTCCCACTACCTCCTGTGTCGTTCCGCCGGCCACTAACCTCTCGATAAGGCACGAGCCGTCGAGGGTTCTGCGAAAGACCCGCGTACGCCCTGTCGTCTACCGCCCCGGCAGACGTCTTGGGTGTGGGTACACCGGTCTAACTGTTCGAACAACACCCGAGCAACTCCTGTATTTCCTTAGTAGACCGGTGCGTACTTTGACCGCAACACAACAGTGATTGTAAGCCAGCAGTTGACAAGAACCTTATCCACAATTTAACATTGGCTCCTCGACCGTAATAGCTCTGCTTTACCCTCAAAAGGTTCGACAGTTTACTTTTCTTTAGGATGGATGGGAAGAGAGTAGGAGAGAGATAGGGGCCCTTGTTCCGGGAAGGGACGACGGGTGCTGAACCGTACACCAAGGTACGGCGGACCACTACTGCGTGACAGTGGCGGGTCCGAATAATAAATGAGAGTTGACCTCGTCTAGAGTCTAGAAAACGAAGATGTGTTTTCTTGGAATTTTTGGTGGTAAAGTCCCTCAATGACCTGACTCTGGACCCACATAGTAAGGCATCTCACACCAACAAACATATGTCTAAGCGGTAGATCTATTACACAGAGTCGACTTGGAACCGACACCACCTTTACCCACGTCGCTAGTCATTGGTGCTACTGGTACCCCGTCGGCACCCTACACGGGTCATACGTCCACAGAGACACAAACCAAAACTTTGTATGACCTTCGATACGTCTAAAGGTAGGGCACCGGAGTACACTGTTGTGCGTACTACTCTTCGCCGTCCAAGAATTCTGACTCTCGTACACGACCCCCGCCCCAGCCCCCCTTGGACGTCCGTCCTTTACTACCGAAGCCCAAAAATCGGGGTTTGACCCACTGTCACTTTAGAATTTTCCCCCTTGTGACCCTTTGGTCAATCGTGAGAGTCTCTCGAGTAGGGTCCCGACGGGGTATCAGTAGTACCAATGACTAGCGACGTGGGTAAAGGTGGTGTCGGTTCTAAGTCGACTCTGTGTAATAGATCTACCGCTTAGACATATGTTTTTTGGTGTGAGATGCCTTATTATGTAGGTCCAGAGTCAGGTCATTGAGAGTCAAACGAGCAGGTCGTGTACCACCCAGCTCGGCCCACTGGTGACTCGACGGGAGTCTGGTCGGTTCCCGACCTAGGATCCGAAAAGTTGGACCCAGACCGAAGGGTGGAACTCTACGAATAACACACGACCCCCGAACAATTTCATGTCTTAGACTGAGACTCTAGGTACCTGTGTCTACGGTACCGGCGACCCAGGAAGAAGTAGACATTTAACAGCCTCGAGGAGAGCAAAAAGGGAGTCGTCGTTTCTGTGTATTCCTACGTCTCATTTTGGCTACGTAGCATGGTCGGTGAACTAGTTGTAAATAATCAATTGACTACCCTTTTCTTCAAACATAGGTCTGACACATACGTCCGACCTATAGGTCCGGACGTTATGAGTCTCAAGGGGGTCCGTGTGTGTACTCGTACACAGGTGCACTCGTGTGGGGACGTGTGTGCACGTGTATACATGTGGGGTCCAGGGACGACCCTCGGGGTTCCGGGTCAAGAGCGGTGGAATGGGAGGTTGTGTCGGAGAGAAAAAAGTCACAGAGGAAATACTTGTAGGGGTATTGAGCAGTGAATGGCATAGTCAAGTCGGGTCTAAGGAGGAACATCGACGGATCGGGGATCGAGGAACAGGGACTATCGGAGGGACTGGGATCCTCGGGTCGGTGCGGGTGACGAGACGAGTGTGTGGGAGGGACCGAAGTCCAGGACGTTTGGGTTACAAGTCAGAACTCGAAGATTATCGAGTGGACCAAGTCCCGAATTTATAATGGAAGTAAGAAAGACACATACAAAAGACGAAGAAACCGGTCTACCACTTGAACGACTCTGTCCCCCGGTACGTACACCGATGAATAGAACAACGGTAAAGGGTAAAGGGACCCCACCGACCGTCTCACGACCCACGTCTCATGATCCATGTGTCACGATCCCCGTCTCACGACCTATATCACAACCCACGTCTCACGACCCACGTATCACGACCCACGTGTCATCCACTACTGGACTGTAACAGAGGACCGAGTAGATCACGGGTACCTCGGGTACCGAGGGACTGGACCCTCCACCGGTCCTGACAAGGACTACCAGCCTACTTTGAACCAAACTCGGAGAACAAGAGGACTTAGACCCTACCCCCCCACGAGGTAACTTGTACTCGGAAACTTCTGCGACAGTTCTACTACACCTCTTAACGGTCCTTTCGTCGTTGTCTTCCGACAGTCCTCTCTTTTCTTCGGCTCTTTTGAGACCCAAACGTAATACGAGCTCCCCGTCCCTCCGACGAACCTCAAAGTCACAAGTACACGTCGACGGAGGTGGCCGAAACCAACCTACTCCGGGTACACGGACTTCCGTCCACCCCGCACAAGTGAGCCCTGCCCTCCCGAAGAGACGACACCCTCAACCCCCACCCCCGAGTTCAGGCCCTCCGGACCCCCGGAGAGTAGGGTACTACGAGTACCTCCTGCGTGACGATTCGGATCCTCCGGGACGTACTACCCCTCCACTCGGGGGATGAGGGTCATCGACGGATAAGTCCCGCAGGCGCCGAGGTCTCGGCCGTGGGGCGAGTCGTCACTGTGGTAAAGGTCACTGAGAGGACAGAGTCAGGACGTCTCTTTGGTGGGTTTCGACTCGGCATAAACTACAGAAAAGTCAGACTTTCATTATACATAAAAATTTACAAACGTAGATTAATCTTCGTAATAAATACGAGTGATGTCTTTTACATCCTACACATTTACATATTTTCATGACAAATTTCTTCCTTTATCTTGGACAGGAAGGGGATTACGTCTCACTTGGAGCAGCTCGGAAACAACAAGACGTGTGCGCAAACAAAGGTTTGTACTAGTCAGTGCAAACACACGACCCGAGAGGCGAAGTAGGAAACAAATCTTATAAAAGTGAGAAAATCTTACAAAATTTCCGTCTTATAAATTACTGACACTTTGCCTAGTAACGGCTATAAAGGGATGTAACACCTTGTTCAGAGGACAATCTGTGGACCCGAACCAGGGTAAGAAGAGATACAATTTATTATAAAATAGAGTAACGAAGATCAACATAAAAAAGAGTGAAGATAAAACCAGAAAAAAGAGAAGGGAAGACAGTGAAAAGATCGACGTACACGACAGACCGTCCTGGACAAAACCACTCCCGTGCTGTCCCGCGGGTGGACGGACCGACCCGACCCTGGAGTCTCACCAGTCCCAAACCCAAGTGAAGTGTCACTGACTCCTCCCGTCCACCCCTCTTCCGACCCCCGTCTTGAGGGTCTTTACCGCGGTTTGGACGGTACGGGTACCAAACACACCGGAGACCCAACTGGACCACCCTAACCACTCCTTTTGGGAGGAAAATCTTTGTGGGTCGTGACGTCGTCTCTGAACGTCTAGGAGTGTCGACTGACCTCAGACGAGAAAGGACGGTCGTACGTAGTGTTGGACATCCAGACCTGGTACAGGGGGGTGCACCTCAGTCTCCGGTGGTGTCGACTCGTGCACCCAGGACCGGGACGAAGACGACCAGACTCGTGAGTATCGTAGTGGTCGAGTCCGGTTCCTGTCTTTGGACTCCCGAACTAGAGGAGTGGGCGTTGGGTAGACAAGTGGACCGGGGGCTGGTCATCCCCTACCTTCCGTCCCTCGGGAACGGTTGGGCCCTCGGGAAAGGAGGGTAGTCGGGCCAAAGGGTCCGAGACAGAAGGACCCGACACGGGACAGTCTCACCCCGACCCAAAGTGGTTTCTCCTTCGTAGGACAGAGTCGTGGGGACGCGACGGTGACGGTAGGACTTTAGGGAGATGTCGTAGGGACCCCTGTCTCGGGAGGGACGGGTCCAGACCCATCCTACATCCCCAAAGAAAAGTCAGGTCTCAGGACAAGGAACTGTGTTGTGTCGAAACGACGGGACACAGCCACCTTGACCCGCAGGGTACGGGCGTCAGGTCGGATCGGGTCACCGACCCCCACAGTGTCGGAAGAACAGAACGACAAACAACCACCCCCCCCCAACCGCAAACACCAGACGTCAACAACACACGGGGAGGGGTGGGTCCTCTGTCCAGTGAGGTCGGTCTTAGGAAAGAGGACAGCTCAGTTCCTACATCCACGTCGAGGAACCTCGGAGTCGTCATGTAGGGGCGTCCATCTACCCACGAGACATCCTCCTCAAACAGAGGAAACGCAAGGAAACAGGCTAGTCGTTTGCAGACTCATGGAGGGACCAGGGTGCCCCTCCGGGTGGACCTCCTCCACGACCGACTCGATCCGGAGTCGGCTTGGGGTTGTACCTCGGGTGTCCACCCCACGGGTCTTCTCCCCGGAGTGTCCGCTACTCCTCCTAAATCACCACCCGCTCCCCTCCTCGACAACGGAGTTTACAATATTGTCAAGCCGACTTCACTCCTGTGTACTCCGGACCTCGGTGGGTCCCAGACTGGCGAGCGGTACAGGTACAGTGGACGAAGGACCACAGGTGACGTACGGTTCGCGACCGGGACTCACTCGTCGACTCTCCCTGCTCAGTCAAAGACGGGAGTTCCTCGAGACCAGGTCCGTTCTCTCTGTCGACCCCGCAATTCGACGGGCCTGTGTGCAGGTGTCACCCCCGTAGCCCCCACCTCAGACTCCCCAGTCCCACACCGAGGTTGTACGGTTCAGGGGTCCTCCTCAGTCAGGGCTAAAGTATTATCATAATAATAAAGTTCACGACATTTAGTATCCTTTCTGACGGAAGACGGACGGAAGAACCTCTGAGGAAACATTTTGTCAACTTTCTTTCGGGTGTTGTCTCCCCTTTCCCCACTTCTCCACTCTGAGACGGCGGACCACTGGTCTCGACTGGCCGGGGACCCCTCCTTGGGGTTCGGACGGGGGTGGTCGTGGACCGGAGGACTCGACCGGGAGCCCGTACGAGGTCCTACCTCTCCGTGGCAGGGGATTCCGTGACAAGGAACCCCTCCTGGTCCCACCCCCTGTGGGCCACGACCCGACCCTCGAAGGCACACAAGCCCCTGTACCTTTGGGACTGAAATCCCGTGGACGTGAACCATTTAGAATTTGGTCAAGACGGACCTTATGAGAGTGTTAGTCTCCCTGTACTTCATGTTTTCTTGGGGTACGTTCCGAGAAACGAGACAACAGTCGTGACCTACCTCCTACACCAGCACCATGCCCGAGTAAATAAATAACTAATTTTACGAATGTTTCGGGTCGCACATGTCGGTCCGACTTGTAAGTTAATTTTCGGACGTTTCTTCTAAGTCTTGACGACCCACTGCCCGTCCGGCACGTCTCGTCGAGGTCCTCCCTTCCTGAGTCTCGGTCGTCCCGGTGACGGGGGGGTGGTTGTCAAACCTCAGCCTCGTGGTACCGGGTGTCACGTCGGCGACTCGTCCGTCCCTCCGTCCCTTCGAGTGGGCCCCGCCTCCTGTCCCTGCTCGAACCGCTACCCGTACTCCCGTTCACAGAGGTCGGCCCCCGACCGGCGGGACTCCGGAGGAATCCCTTCCTGAACTTACTCCGGGACCACGGTCTCAGACCAGAGGTGCACCTGTCGAGTCCCACCGTCCAGGCACACGGAGTCCTCGAGGAAGAGGAGGTAGGCCGGGTAGGAAGGGAGGTGGACGTCCCTCACCTGCGATCGTCCTGGCCGGGGGCCGAGTCGGACCACGGGTGACGGGGGGTGGAAGGACCCTTTAGTATTGTTCTCGAGACCGAGACCGGAGTAGGGGAGTCCCTACGACCGTCGGACGATCGGGACACGTACCCCACGGGCCGAGGGGCTAAGAGTCACTGACTGTCGATGACGGAAGTAGGAACACTCGACGGCCGGCCAGACGAGCTCTGGACTTGAACAGATTTCCGACGTCTGTCGATTCACCAGTGCACAAAAGGACCGAGACGTCCGCACTCCCGAATCTCCCACCGGACCGGGGGTTCACCTCCGGTTCCCCCAGGACTTCCTCTTCCCTACCCGGACCTGACTCGACCTTGTCTACCTACCCCTCACCTACGAAAAGTGACTCTAGGTGTCCTTCATTCCCCTACTCACTTCTCCCCAGACCAGGGGTCCGTCTTCTGCGGTCACCTCCTCCCACCTGTTCTCGAGACCACCGACGTCATCTCGGCGTACCAGGGCGGACACGAAACCTGGGGCCCCAGACGTGAACCGAGGTCTGTGACACTAGACCCGTGTGTCCAGAGACACCACACGAACACTGAACACTTGCCCTCCGACACAGAAAGAGCTGAGACATATTGGTCGTACTCCAGAAATAAAGAGAGAATGGCACTGAACTCTGTCTTTTCATAAGTACGGACCGCAGGACGAGTGGTCACTGTGACCACAAATCGAGGGTAACGAGTCTATACGGACAACCCTTTCGCTTACATGTTTTCTTGGAAAAGTGTCTGACTTGAAAGGAAACCGTTTGACGGGAGTAGGGGTTTAAGTCGTAGTGTACACGGTAGACTCTGGACAATGACATCGTAGAAGTCCCCATGGGTCACCCCAGTCCACAGTCCCCGACCCCAATCCCCAGTTCCGGTTACGGTCAAGAGACGGGTCTCGGGGGAGAAGACACGCTGTCGTGAACTTTGTCCCCACAAAAGGGAAACCAAATCGAGAAGGACCCCAGTACCTACCAACTCCCCACTGAACCCTGGGACAGTCTCCCCTTAGAGACCTTCGAAGGAGACTGACCACCTCGGCTTCCCTCGAACACAAACAGAAAAGACCGAAACCCTCGTCGGGACTGAAGCGTACTACTCGTCCAGTGTGACTCTGTCTGGGAAGCAGAAAGACACGTGGACAGGGTAAGACATGGACGCGGGGCTACGGTGAAGGAGTAAAAGACGGGTCAATAATATAAGATTCTCAGTCTCCCTGTCCTTTATGTCTTCTTGGGGGAGTGTTCCGAAAGAAACGAGTGTGAGACGAGACAACAGTCGTCGCCTGTCTCCTACATCGGCACCACACCCGGTTGTGGCTCGGGGATCGCCACCTATCTCAGCGTGTCTGGGGTCTCGACTACAACGACATTTGGAGTTGGTACGAACAAGTACCACCACGGAGGTCCGACCTTCTCGAACCGTGACGACACCTCGACTGGACCCGTGGTACACCGGTCAGGGCGTCGAACTGGAGTCGGTCCCGTTCTGACGTCACACGAGGAACCAACTTTCTGTACAGTCAATGAGTCTTAACCGTGGAACGAATAAACTTTTGTGTCTTAGTGTCTAAAATCGTTTGTTTTACATACTCCGGACTCCCTGTCTCACGCGGCGTCGAGTCCAGAGTTAGGAGGGAAGGGACACCGATCTTAAGATCGTTCAAGTCAAGAACCGGGAAATAGAAAGTGACTGAAAATAGTGTACTTACGGGGCAGTCTTGGCAAAAGTCCACATGCAAACAGTGGGAACGGACCGAGGTCCCGGAAGGCAGTGGGGTCCCCCTTGGACATGAGGGTTTCGACAGTGAGAGGAACGGGGTGGGGGCGGGGGTTGTGAACGACAGACTGAGACTTCAGGGAAGAGACCCCAATCCCTTACTAAGTCCTACACAGGAAATCGCAGACCGAAGATAGAGAGTCGTACTACAAATATTGAAAGTAGACACAACATCGGACACCGTTCTAAGGGAAGAAGAAGAAAATTTTATTAATAAATAAACGGGCACGGTCCAGAACTTATGATGTACGTTCCGAAGCTAGAGGTCTCGTCGCCCACCCTAGAACGGACGACGTCGTTCGGTCGAGAATCAGCACCGTACACTTGAGAATCGACGTCGCGCACCCCAGGTCAAGAGACTGGTCCCTAGTTTGGGACCGGGAGACGAAACCCTCGCACCGTAGAATCGGGGACCTGGTGGTCTCTTCAGGGGCTTAAAGGAAGAAAAAGTTCCGACTATGAGACACACGAATGTGCGTAAAACACACAGGTAGTGGACACCTGCAAGCTCGACGGAGGTGGAGACCCGACGCCACTCGTCACGACGTACCTTGAACGACACACCCGTAAACGAAGTTGTGGACAAAAGTCGAGAAACCCCACATAAGACCCCGTACTTAACGACGCAGGACACCATTAAGACAAAAATAGAACAACTCCTTGGAGGTTATCGAGAACCCAAAACAAAGGTTTACGTGATTCCACCTTCGTCCTCTCTGACTGTCCACCGGACAGACCTCCCAACTCTTCCCTACCTTCTCCCCCGGGACCGAGTTCGGGTGGCCCCTCCCCAGCACACAGGACACAAGTAGTGGAGGTGACTCTTCGGTCCGCCCTGGACCTTTACCCACCCTGGGAGCAGACGTGGTCGTAGGAGCTGACACCGGGCTATAGTCCTGGGTAGGAGGAACCCGTCCCGGTCTGGAGTGGGACTGTAGAACTCCTACCCCAAGACACAAACACCAGTGACGTCCTCCAGTACCACAGTGGTCCTCACGTCGGTGTCGACCCCGTAGGGACCAGGAGTGTAAACCCACGAACGACACACGGTCGACGAGACACGGGAGACACACACACTACGTGACTTCTCTGACTTCGGGTCTCCCCGACGAATGAATCAGGTTCCGGTGTGTTGAGCCGACTGTACCTGGACGGAGAGTTCGAAACACTCATGTTCACCCACTCTTCCCTTATGAGACCTCGAGTCACAAGTCCCCCTAGGTCAGAGGACCGAGTGTCTTCCCTGCAAGAGGTACCCATCACCACAAACGAAATTCGGGTAAAGACCACCAGTTGGAGTCTGTGGCTCCCACCCATTGGGAGGGGTGGTACCGTCGTCTTCGGCTCCTCTCCCCAACCGGAAGGTCCACGATCACCCGTCCTCGTCCACGACCCGAACCCTTCGTTTCTCTGGAGTCCTCCTCGTCACTCTCCTCCAAACCCCTCCCAAAAGCCCCCATGTCTCTCCTGCCTCGGGGTCCTGGAAGGAGGGACTTTGTCCCCTCTCCCTTCTCCGTCGTCTCTTCTGGGAGACTCGTGGACCCGGGTACCCCACCCCGGGGTTCCGTCTTCCACCGTCCGGACTCGACCATGGACTTCCACCCACCTCCGTTGGACCCGTTCGTCGGTCCCCTGGGACTCCTCCCCGGCGCACACAGTACGTCGGACAAATTCTTTCGTCCCGAATCTTATGACAAATCTTCTTACACGAAAAGGACTTTACTAATTTAACTATTTAGGAGTCAATAGAAGATCTCCGAGTCCTAAAGTTATTGTTACGAACCCACATCGGTCCTCCCGTCCCTGTACCACGGGTCTCAGTCACCTGGTGGGTCACCGGACTTAGAGTCGGAAAGGAGTGACGACCGTACGTCTGACGGTGATGGCTTTGTCTTGTCAATTGAAGAAGTGAGAGTAGTGGGGTCGGGGCCCCTTCTCACAGACATAGGATTAAACGTACGCAGACAGTGAGACGTAGTAGGAATACCAACACATATGTAAACAGTCAAAGAAATCTACGTAATCTGTTTGGACGAGGAAGTACTTAGTATATGGGGTGCGGGTTCCATTCTCTTTGGGTTCATTCTACCATCCACAACGTTCTCCCGTAGTCTCCCATCTGTGTGACTTTGGTATGAGTGTCTTTTGATCAGTTAGATTAGTGTGATCCTGGTGTCGGAACAGATTGAGTTACTTTGGTTCGGTACGGACGTCCCGTTGGGTTCTACCCGCCCAGTACCACCTCTCCAGACTGTCTCTCACCAGGTGACCTCTTCCCTCACCGTTTGGTGAAGTCATAAGAACGGAACTCTTGGGGTACTTGTCATACTTTTCCGTTTTACTATCCTATGACTTTCTCCTTGAGGGGTCCAGTAATCCACGGGTTATACGATGACCTCTAGTCACCTCTTTATTGAGGTCTTTTTTACTTCCCTACCTCGGTTTCGTTTTCGTTATGGGTCGACACCTACACTGACCACTATCTTCGTTCTAGACTACGACATTTCTCGTTATAACGTATCCTTGGACCTTACAGTCCAGGTACTTAGTTCCGTTTAACCTTCACCAGTTTGTTCTCTACCGTTCTCACTTACAACTGCAAGATCCTTAGTCGTTTGATTTTACCTGACCTTACCCACTTAAATTGAGTCTACTGGTAATATAGATGATGACACCCGTCCTGAGAGAGTCTTCTTTACCTCATCGGTAGTACCAGTTGTTTTCTCAGGCTTTACGTCATGAACCTACGTTAGAGTTTTTGCTCTCTTACTAGAGACAAGCAGAGGTTCCGTTTGGTAAGTTATAGTGTCAATAGGTTCAGATACGGGGTTGGTCATTGCGACTTCTTCGACTTCAACTTGCCACGATACTTCTGGATGTTCTGGAAAATCTTGATCGTGGGTTTTTTCTACAGGAAAAGTAATATCCCCTGACCTTACGTTTTTATCTTTCAGTTCTTTGTGGATCTCATTGTGCGTTTAAACCGAAACCTTACACCTTACTTCGTCCCGTTTCTGATTATCTCAAAACGGTTCTTTTACGTGACCAGTATCGTTTGTGGGAGAAGGTTGTTGTGTTCTCTTCTGAGATGTGTACCTGTAGTGGTCTACCAGTTGTGGTTTTAGTCTAACTCATATAAGATACGTCGGTGTCTACCTCTTCGAGATATGTCAGTTGTTTTTGTTCTGGTCCTCGACTGACACCGAGTCTAGTACTTGAGGAATAACGGTTTAAGTCTGAATTTAACTTCTTTCATCCCTTTTGACGATCTGGTAAGTCCATACTGGATTTAGTTTAGGGAATACTAATATGTCACCTTCACTCTTTATCTAAATTCCCGGATCTAGACTATCTCACGGACTACTTGATACCTTGCTCCAAGCACTGTAACATGTCCTCTGTCCCTAGTTCTGGTAGGGGTACCTTTTCTTTACGTCTTTTCGTTTTACCGACAGACCCCTCCGGAATGTTTATCGACACTTTTCTTCTCTCCACTTTTCGTTTCCTCTTTTTTTTTCTATATTCGTAGACTTACGTCTCAAGGTTTCTTATCGTTCTTATCTATTCTTTCGGAAGGAGTCGCTAGTAACGTTTCTTTATCTCCTTTTGTTGTCTTACCCTTTCTGATCTCTAGAGAAGTTCTTTTAATCTCTATGGTTCCCTTGTATAGTACGCTTCTACCCGAACTATTTCCTGTCTTTACCACACCTGGATTGTCTTCGCCTTCTATAATTCTTCTCCACCGTTCTTATGTGCCTTTTTGACATGTTTTTTCTAGAAGTGCTGGGTCTATTAGTACTACTACACTAGTGATTAGATCTCGGTCTGTAGAACCTTTCACTTCAGTTCACCCGGAATCTTTCGTAGTGATGCTTGTTTCGATCACCTCCACTACCTCAAGGTCAACTCGACAAAGTTTAGGACACTTTCACGACGTGAGTTATACGGTCGTTTAAACCTTTTGAGTCGTCACCGGTATCCTGACCTTTTCCAGTCAAAAGTAAGGTTAGGGTTACTTTCCGTTACGGTTTCTTACGAGTTTGATGGCGTGTTAACGTCAGTAGAGTGTGTTATCATTTCATTACGAGTTTTAAGAGGTTCGGTCCGAAGTGGTCATGCACTTGGCACTTGAGGGACTACAAGTTCGACCAAAATCTTTTCCGTCTCCTTGGTCTCTAGTTTAACGGTTGTAGGGTGACCTAGTACCTTTTTCGTTCTCTCAAGGTCTTTTTGTAGATAAAGACGAAATAACTGATACGGTTTCGGAAACTGACACACCTAGTGTTCTTTGACACCTTTTAAGACTTTCTCTACCCTTATGGTCTGGTGGATTGGACGGAGAACTCTTTAGACATACGTCCAGTCCTTCGTTGTCAATCTTCACCTGTACCTTGTTGTCTGACCAAGGTTTATCCTTTTCCTCATGTAGTTCCGACATATAACAGTGGGACGAATAAATTGAAGATACGTCTCATGTAGTACTCTTTGCGACCTGACCTTCTTTGTGTTCGACCTTAGTTCTAACGGCCCTCTTTATAGTTATTGGAGTCTATCCGTCTACTGTGATGGGAATACCGTCTTTCACTTCTCCTCGATTTTTCGGAGAACTACTTTCACTTTCTCCTCTCACTTTTTCAACCGAATTTCGAGTTGTAAGTCTTTAGCTTCTAGTACCGTAGACCAGGGTAGTGAAGTACCGTTTATCTACCCCTTTGTCACCTTTGTCACAGTCTGAAACAAAAACCCGAGGGTTTAGTGACGTCTACCACTAACATCGGTACTTTAATTTTCTGCGAATGAGGAACCTTCTTTTCATACTGGTTGGATCTATCACATAAGTTTTCGTCTCTGTAGTGAAACGGCTGATTCCAGACAGATCAGTTCCGATACCAAAAAGGTCACCATCCATACCTACACTCTCAACCTGACACTTCTTCCGACTCGCTACTTCTTAACTACGGAAACTTGACACCACAACCTCTTCTGAGAACTCTCAGGGAACCTGACGTTCCTCTAGGTTGGTCAGGTAAGACTTCCTCTAGTTGGGACCCTAAAGGAACCTTCCTGATTACGATTTCGACTTTGAGGTCATGAAACCGGTGGAGTACGCTTCTCAACTGAGTAACCGTTTCTGAGACCACGACCCTCCCTAACCCCCGTCCTCCTCTTCCCCTGCTGTCTCCTACTCTACCGACCTACCGTAGTGACTGAGCTACCTGCACTCAGACTCACTTGAGGCCCTCCACCACTACTTGTCCCTCCGGGTCGCACGACCCTAAGTACCCCAGCGTTTCTCAGCCTGTGCTGACTCACTGACTTGACTTGACTTGACTTATTCCCGGATAACGTCCTCCTTTACCGTTAGGTGAGGTCATAAGAACGGACCCTTTAGAGTACCTGTCTCCTCGGACCACCTGATGTCAAGTACCCCAGCGTTTCTCAACCTGTACTGAATCGTTGGTTTACTACTACTGTTCCTGGATACGGACGACAATCGTACAGTGTGTCTCTTCAAAGTGACGGGGATTCTAGGGGACGAACAGAAAGGTTCAGATCTTCAAGGAGTGAGGTGTTTCGGGAGAATTGGGAAACAGAGCCAGGACCGAAGTACTTCTGTGACTCCCGTCGGAACACACCGTAGACCACTCCTACCCTTCCTACATCGACCCCCGGGACCCACGTAGACCCCATTGCCACTGACTGCCGGATTACCGTAACCAGGACGACCCGGACGGGAGCACCGACAGAGACCTTCTGTACCCTCCCAGTTCTCCGCTCCACGAAGGGTAGGGACACACTGGTGGATACCGGGGAGGCGACCTCTCGTCCCGAGTCCGAGACCGAGAAAGGAGTCGGGGGGCTCCGTCGAGTCCCGGTCCACTCGTGCTCCTCGGCCCCCGAGAAGGGACGTTTCTTGTCCTTCCTTAGTCGATAGAACCTAGGGGGACCCAAAGGATTAGGTTCCAGTCAAAGGTACCAGTTCTCCTCCGGGGAGAGGACACCCTAGGTACGAACAGGAAACCCCGGTGGCTCTGAGGACGGTCGGACTCGACTTGGAGGGTCGGGCGTCGAAACTCCAGTAGTCCTGGGTACAGTTTTAAAGTGAGAAGTAGTGTGTCCTGAGTCTTGGCAATAGACACACTTTAGGGGTACTTCACAGGTACACCTCCGTCCACGAAGACCACCACTCGGTGGAGGATGCACGTCTGTCTGGTGAAGACCTCTTTTTAGTGTCAGGGGTCCGAACACACGGGTCACCCGCACCTGAACCTGGGGATGTGACGAGGTAGTAGACACCCTGGGACATGTTGAAGGTATTCGAAAGACTCGGTGTTTGGACACTTGGTTCCTATTACAACGTAGAACGTCCCAAAATTGGTCCTGGTCTGTCTGCATACATTCCGTAGTAGTCTCCAACAAGTGTCCACGAGTCTTGTGCCGACACCCATGGTTGGTCGAAGTCGCTCCTCTCGGCACAGTGACGGCTGTTCGTAATCAGTTTTCAGTGTCTTTGCACCGGTACTTCCTTCCGTCCCTCGTGCAGATAGTTCCTGACGACGAGACACGGTCGGGACTCTACTACGTCCGTCATTTCCTCGTTCGGAGTGTGGGGGGCTCAGAGAAAATTAATCCGACAAGAGTAGTTTTGCGGCGAGGAATTGAGAGAACGGTGAATTAAATCTTTTAACCACCTCGTTCACACCGTACGTCTAACGGAGAAGGAGACTTGTAGAAAGTGATGGTTTCGGCGGCGCCTGACCTTCGTAAACTTCACCTTTACTCACCTCAGTCCCGTGTCTCAACAACTAAGGACTAATAGACGAACATCATAAAATTTTTAATCTAACACGAAACAAAGGTAAATTGTTTCCTTCCTTTCACACAGTCATCGCAAAAATAATTTTATCTTTAAACTGTTTGTGAGAAGTCACCGAACTACCTAATGTTCTCTACTCTGTGTGGGTGTCTCCTACTTTAAAACGGTCTAATCCTCAGGACAGACTTACGTCGACAGAACACCAACGTCTCTGGACCATTTGCACTTACTTGCTGTCGTCACAGTCTAACCAGGGACGTCCGTCGAAATCCTTTCCGTCTAAAGGCCTCGTCTCCCCTACTCCCAGAGGGAGATTGACGGTCCTACTTGTGCCCTCTACACTTTCCTTCCCGAACAGATGTAGACTGCAGTCTCCGACCGGTACTCTTTTGGTTTTAGGACGGGCCTAAGGTCACTCGTGGGTGGTGAAGGTGTCGGGTTGTATCGACCCTGAACTCCGGTGATACCTCACCTTCGACCCCAGTGAAGGAGGTTCAGACTCGAGCCTTTCAGTAGTAAGTTTCGGTTCCGTTTTTGGCGCAAAGTTCCTCGCCTACCGAGAATTTTTCCCTGGAACTGTTGACCTTCCGTGTCGTTCCGTTCTCCTACCCGCCCTTTCTTCCTTCCCTGACTTATTCCACTCCCCGTCTGTCTGTCCTATGGACCGTGCCGAAGATTGTCGGACCTTGGGGGTTCGTTCATTTCGGTGACACGTACTCCCGTCGGTCCGGTTCTCCTCCGGTTCGGTGCGGACTCTTGACGGAGGGTCCTGTCGGACCGTCCTTCCGACCGTCCTCGGGTCCCGTACCTCGCTTCTCAACTCGACTTCAGTCGGTCCTTGTGACACTCAGAACTCCTTCGAACGTAAAGATTTATTCCGACACTCATTAAAGTACCACCCCGGATGTCTCGTTACACACACGACCGAGAACTCTCGATGTCGTTCCGACCTAGACGGCTTACTCACTTAGACGTCACCGGAGGCCAGTCTACACTTTCCTGTCAGGTCACGTCTTTAGTGTGAATTTTCCACGTCGTTGGCTCGTGTTTCTCACGGGTCCCTGCACTAGCGGTCAAGTAATTCGCTACCTGACAGTCGAGTTAGGAACCAAAAGTCGTCTCTTCTTACGTTTACTCCTGGGAGAGGTGGACCCGTCAGTTAGAACGCGCCAGATACACGAGTGGTGTAACTCTAGACCCAACTGTCGAAATAACGGTAGTCAACTTTCAAGGTACGAGTCCGGACCATTACAAGTCTACTCCGGTTCTCCACCGCGAAGGGACCGAGTTACTCCTAAATTACTCATCTGTCTGAGTATCCTTTCGGGTCACACCCCACACGACGGACCGACAGTCCCGACATGTCCCCCGAGAAGATGACAGACACAGACAGACTGGGGTCCGTCAGAGCAGCTTTGCAGTCGTCTCTACCCCCGAGGGTCAGCGAGACGACGAAGATAAGACGGGTACATGACCCGAGGGTCGACTCGTGGGGTCTCCCCCGAACCGGAGACACCTGCTCCGTACCTGCTTCCCCCGGACATGAAGACTCCCCGTAGGCCTGAGAGACCAAGTAGTCCAGGACCAGACCTCCAGCAGTCCACAAATCAGGTCCGACTGTGTCCGCGTCCAGGGGCAGTCCGGTCAGTATGGTCTCTCTTACGGGACTTCTTCTCCGACCCTCTGAGGTTGAGGTCCGAGACACGCACGAGGTACTTACCCCTATGTACCCGTGTGTGGGTGCACCCGACTACCTCGTGTGTGGTAGGGTTCCTCACAAGGCACTCTAAATTTCCTTGTTGGTGTCACCAATAGACGATCAGCAGACGCCGCGGGGGTGGGGGTCCTCCTTATATTCACCTTGACCCTCCCCGTACTTTATTCGGGGGTTGTGTCGTCACAGGCCGCACTGGGTTGGACCTACCGTTCCGACGGACGTGCGCGGGAGGACGTCATCGTCCTGACAGGCCTGCGACAAGATCTAACGACCGGTCGGACCGAACGTCTACAGGTTCGAACAACAGTCACATCCAGGGGTTTCCCGAGTCTCCCGAGTGGAAAGTCAAAGACTCAAAGGTAAAAATAGAAAAATTCACCAAAAATCATATCAGTGTTTCAACACGCCGGTCGCGTGACTAGGGTCTCGCAAAAGCAGTGGGGTCTTTCCTTGGGGTGTGGGACATCGTCAGGGAGGGAGAGGAGACCAGGGGAGGACAGGGGGTCGGGACCCCGGTGAGTCGACGGAGGGCAGAGATACCTAATCGGATAAGAGTGGTGAGATATATACCCTAATCATATGCCGGAAAACACAAACTGAAGAAAGGGAATCGTAGGGTAAAAGTCTCAAAACAGTACGGACAGTGTGCACAGTCGTGGGGTAAGAAACATGCCGGCTCATCATCGTGCAGTGTGTCTGTCCGAGCGACCAAGAGCGACTACGGACGGCCGGGCACTTGTGAACACGACGGTAGTGGAGCACTATCGACACCACTCAGGACGGTACTTGCGAGAACAGGCCTAACACACACCTGCTCACAGGAGCAACTAGATCCTCGTCTTAACGACCTATCGTACCATTGACAACTTAGAAAACTCCTCGACGGACTACCAACGAGTCTCAATGGTTTCGCAAAAAGTAAGAGCGGATGTTTGATGTTCACAAGACAAAGAGTTGGAAGCACGGTTGTCGGTGACTCCAGAGAAATACCAATATCGGGAGGAACACCCACGCTTCACCAAAGTCAAATAGAAAATCTAAAATTTTATTACTACTTCCAACACCGGTGGTGAATGGAACCTTCCTTTTGTTACGACTACCAGACACTTGATTATAAATACTTAATACAAGAAATTGCTAGTACGAAACTCTTCCGTTTCGACTGGAAATAAGACTCGAGGGACTACCTTCGACACCTGTGGAGGACCACCATTTCCTCTACGACTTCCGTCCTGTCTACACGTCTGTGGTCTTAGGCAAAGATCAGGGTAGTGTAGAAGAAAGGGTGCCGGGTCACTCGAACTTGAGGTGTGTAAAAGCTCGTGCACACGACTACATAGAAGAGGACCTTCGTCGTCCTGTCTACAGTGGAGGGGTCCAGGAGACACAGGGGTCAAGATTCACTGTACTACCAAGTATGTCCTTGTATGTTATGAGTTGACACGTTCCTTTCAGGTAGAACCCTGTCCGGAACCGAACACAATTCTTTGAAAAATTTTGAACACACACCAAAACAAAAATGACTTCCAACTGTTTCACACACTACGACAAGTCGTCCGGGATCCCCAGTCACACCCCCGGTGGGTCGTCCGGTGTACAGGAATACACCGGGTCTTCGTCGCGAATCAGACTGGAAGACATGTCTCGTCACGACTGTGTCTCGTTCTGTTCTTCAGTATCGTAGAGACCTGACTCCACCTGTAGTCCCTGGGGACGGGACGAACCAAGGAACCATGGGTGGGGGGTGGGGGTCACCGAGTCGGAGAAATTGACGTCAGGGGTCTCACCGACAAAGGGCAGACGGACCTAGGGTCTGTCGCTCCTCGAGTGGTGGAGGTCCGTCGGGCAAGAGAAGAGTCAAGAGGAAAGAAGAGTCAACCTTCCAAAAAATAAGACACTGGAGGGTCAGACGACGGGTCCTTATGGGGGGGTCGTCGGACTCGAAGTCGGACACCGGTGAACACCGAGTTAGAAGGTACCGTCGTGATATTACTTTTGTCGATTGAATTTTTGTCGGTAATGGCGGGGGAGGGACTGGGTCACAGGTCCGTCGGGGGGTAAGGAGGTCACTGGGGTCCGGACGTCGGTACACACCCCGGACGTTAATAGTGCCTGCGGAGAGGACTAGGGTTGTCCTCGCAGAATCCAGAAGTAAGGTTTGGTGAGGACGACTTTTCGAGTTTCCCAATTTTCACACACACCACGAATCCAATACTACTTTCAGATATTCGAAACAAAGATCGTCGTGAAAACAACCCTCTACGTAACATGTGTTCTCCCCCAAGTACACACGTCAACTGTCTCACTCTCGCCCTGTCCGCCCCTACAAAGGCGTGTCGGTCTGGGTGCCCTGGACTCCGGGACGGTAGGGAGGAAGCAAGGGAAACCCACTTCGGTGCGTTCCTACGCCTGCACCTACGTGTACAGGTGTCCCAGACCCACCAACTGGCCTGTGCAAGACACGAGTCTTGGCGACACCAAAGAGGTACTGGAAGACGAGTAGTTCCTGAACGGCACAGGAGTACACTCTGTAGGTCGTAAGGGTGATCTCTCACAAGTACTACCTGCTCAGTCTGAAAAGGACGATCTTCGGGTCCCCGTAAGGGACGGGTACTCCTTCGTACAAGAACGTACGTACACCAGGGACCCGACACGAGAACCCGGATGTGTGTCCCGAGAGTGGACGGTGCGTCTCTCTGTGATCAAAAATATGGGAATGTGTGTGAACCATAGCAGTCTGAAAAGTTATAAACGGTCGGACCACCCAACCTTACCGTAGTACACACGGAATTAAAAGTCCAGAGACTACTGGTCACTGGTCACGTGAGTACCTGGTAAGTACAGACAGAAAATAAGTTACGGACAACCTTAAAGGACGAAAAAGGAACTTTTGTTCGTCTGTCACAAGTAGAGACCAATGACGGTGACAAGAGTCACCAAACCTGTGAGACTACCAAGATTAGGAAGGGTCACTTCATCAACGATTATCTCACTACGGACGGAGGATCCACTCCGTTGGCTCCCGGTCCACCTCACAGAACGGGTTAGGACCTCCACTTTCGTCCAGTCCCTACCGGGGACTGTGAGATTGGTGACTGAGTAAATATACAAGACCCCTGATGATGAGTCATAGAAGAGGGTCGAACACCTAATAGAAAAAGAAAAATCACAGGACACTACTTCTCTGTAAAGGAATCACAACAACTTGACTTGTGTAAAATGCCAGTTACACAGAACACAGACTAGACTTTTTAGAAAAGGATGGAATCTAGAAATCTAATCGAAGATTTTCAAAGTATCAAAACGAAAAGTACAACTTCTGACATTAGACCGACCTTTATTAAAGTATGCCATACTACGTTTCCCGATAGAAAAGGGTACACCTACGAGGTTAAAACGGTTGTGGGAAATAATCTGCGGACCGGAAGGCGACGATAGACTCGTGGGTACGAGTCCTAGTGCAGAGGGACACCCCACGATAAAGACCCGACTGAGTCAGGGGAGGTGGACAGATAGGGATTAAGGTAATACAAAATTATTAACGATATGGTAGAAATTTCAGAACTACAGATCATCCTTTTCCTTGAAACGACTAGGTGTACTTAAAACTTAGTTAAACAGTCTTAGGACGACCCTAAAGGTAACCTTTACGTAAACTTGGTACGTAGTTAAATTCTCTTTTAATATCGAAAAGATTTAGGAGGATGAGTTTTTGTATCATAAAGAAAGGTAATTAAAACTACTAGCGATTCCAGAAAGTTATTTGAAAGTATTATAAGAGGTATTTCCCTTACGTATAAAAAACAATTTATATAAGGACCATGGTAAATATTAGGATCTCTTCCCTTACCGTTGGGTGAGGTGATAAGAACGAACCTATGAGGGTACCTGTCTCCTCGGACCACCCGATGTCCGGTACCCCAACGTTTCTCAGTCTGTACTGACTTGTTGATTGTGTGACATCATCGTTGTTTCTATCTTTCAAAAATTTGAATATATGAGACGAACAACTCACACATATCTTTTTGTTGACTACCAACACCAATATAACCACCGACCTAGGGTATTGGGTAGAAGTCCACGAACACACCACACACCTCGAGTCGTTTGTCTTTTTCTTTCAGGACACTTTCGTTTGTCACAGGTCCTCAGAGAGACCCCTTGGACGTCGAAACCCAGACTACCCAAGGACCGGGTGGTCAGTACCTTGTTCCGTGACTCTTCCCCTGCGGTATTCCAAGGACCGGGACTTCTTCACAAAGAAAAGCATGTCTACTTCGTTCTCAAGTTCCCAAAAGTTCCGTACACACACTACTCGACGTACACGGACATGGTTGACAGACAGAGGAGAGGCCGACGCCCTCCAAGGGACTCCCTTTCGCGTCCTTGCGCAGGACACGGGCCGAAGCCAGTGTCACTTACACATACTAGCTGGACGTGACGGTCCCCGCCCTTCTTGCGACGGAAAGGAGTTAAAACCAAACTAAAGTTTACAATAACGTTTTGATTTCTCTTTTCCGTTCGAGGGGGAACGGGGTAGAGAACGAGGTACAACGGGGTAGGAATGAAAAAAGAAAAAGAGTAGAACCGTATAGAGTCTTCGTAGTTCTGAAAATATGACATCTAAAAAGTTCATACATTCGAGGAGCATAACATATTTACTTGCGAAGTAGAAGGTCCTTCGTCCACCCACTGTCCACCTTGTTCCATCATGAAGAACAGACGTGACTCTACGTTTTGTCTCCGGCGGTAGCGGTCGGGGTGCTCCTCCCCATACACACACACACACAGACACACACATAGACACACACACACTCTCTCTCTCTCTCTCTCTGGCTGGGTGGTACGTGCCCGAGGTATACTGCCCGACCCTTGGGAGACCTTCCCAGGGACTCGACGAGTGGTGACCAGTGATCGTGGGACCCGTACAAACACTACCCTCGGGACTTTGTACACGGCTCGTGTCCCCGACGGTTCCCATTCGAGTACCAGGTTCGGGTCCTCTTTCCGGACCCTAAACCTTAGAAGTCACAGACACCAACTGAAACTTGGTTTTAGATTTCTCCTACGGAGTCGAAAAGAGAACTCGTGTCCTTCCACTCTCTTCTTTTTGACTTTCCGGTCCGACACCCGGACTTCGAGACGACGGGACTCGTAACCTTAGTTCTGTAACTTTGTGGTTGGTGGGGGTCAAGACGGAGGAGGAGAAAGGAGAGACGTCGGGTGAACGAAGTATTTCTTTGGTTAAACTCATACTTTTCTCCTTAAGAGTTTCCGTCCTGGAAGAGTCTGGGGACGGACAGTAGGGACGGACCTCACACAGGGGGATTCGACGTCCGAAGTCCAAGGGGGTACCGGAGAGGGCGGTTGAACTAAATTTGACACTTCGGAGGTGGGTGACTGAGAACCTGAGAGAACGGAACGAGAAACAGGTCCCGAGAGACAGAAGTCGTACGTCGTACATACCTACCGAGTAAAACATGTAGAGAGGGATGAAGACTCTATACGGTTCTACACACCGGGGAGTCCCGTCCTCGTAAAAGACAGGTGAAACAAAGACTACATAACAACAACAAGTCAACGATTCAACACACGCTGAGAAACACTGGGGTACCTGACGTCGTTTGGTCCGAAGGGACAGGAAGTCATAGAGGATCTCAAACGGGTTTAAGAACAGGTAACTCAACTACTATGGTAGTTGGTAGAGTAGGAGACAGTAGGGGAAGAGGAGGACGGAAGTTAGAAAGAGTCGTAGTCCCAGAAAAGTTTACTGAGTCAAGAAGAGTAGTCCACCGGTTTCATAACCTCAAAGTCGAAGTTGTAGTCAGGAAGGTTGCTTGTAAGTCCTAACTAAAGGAAATCCTACCTGACCAACCTAGAGGAACGTCAGGTCCCCTGAGAGTTCTCAGAAGAGGTTGTGGTGTCAAGTTTTCGTAGTTAAGAAGTCGCGAGTCGAAAGAAATATCAGGTTGAGAGTGTAGGTATGTACTGGTGACCTTTTTGGTATCGAAACTGATCACCTGGAAACAGTCGTTTCACTACGGAGACGAAAAATTATACGACAGATCCAAACAGTATCGAAAAGAAGGTTCCTTGTTCGTAGTAAATTAAAATAATGAAGTCAGTGACAGACGTCACTAAAACCTCGGGTTCTTTTATTTTAGACAGTATTATCGGCAAGGATCTTACACAGACCGGGTACAATCCACCGGTCACATGTACGTCGTCTCCTGGTTTATGATGATTGTCAAGACTTCTCAGAAAACAATTCTGAGGCCTTCCCCGACGTCGAGGGGCCGAGAGGGATACCGGAACACCACTAGACCCGGATGCGTCCTGACCCCGACTCGGGCAGGTGTGACTCGGAGCCCCCGGACGCTCGGCCACCACCCAGGTTCTACCACTGGAAGGGAGGTCGGCGTCACTCTTCTGTCACGTCAGACGCCAGGAGGCCCGCGAACCCACACCGGGACACCACCGACTCCGACTGACATTCCCGTCGTCGCCTCCGAGACATGGGTCTCCGGATACCGGACATCGGGGGAGTCGGACGGGTTCAGGACGGGCGGGACCGGAGACACGGAGACACCCGACTCGGACGACACAGGAGCCCGGGACAGAATGTCCTCGAGTACGGGAACCGGTGGCTCCGGCCGGAACACCGTCTACGACACTTCCGGATCGCAGACCGGTCCCGACGAAGGGAGAACGGTTGTCGAGTCGAGACTCGTTCCCGGCGGGGAGGTTCAACGAAGTACGATGGAGACTGGCACGGACGAGAGTCCCAACACACCCTTACTCTGTCTCGGAAGGGTGGGGGCGCACATCCCGGGGTCCGAGGGGAGACGAGTCTTCCGAAACACGGAAGTCAGTACGGTCCTGTGGAAGAATTGAAGGGACGACGAGACTCGTCCGACCCGACGGGTACCACCCGTCCTGACCACCCGTCCTGGTCGAAATAGACAGCCCGTCCTCCACCCCCGTAGTCGTAGAGACGACCCGTCCAGAGTGTCTGAACCCAGGCGTCCGTCGGCGAGCAACGGACACACCCACCTCTCCGTATGGTGCGAGAATTTAAATGTGTCATACAATTAGTACAAGAGTGTTTACGTAACTCTGTAAAGAACGGCACTCACTATTTACTAGACGTTGGTGACCCAAGGAGACTCGACAAGACTACTTCCTTACTTGTCAGTTCGGTCCGGAGCCACACCGGAGACTGTCTTCCGTTCCCGCCGGAAACACGTGGGCGGAGACGATAGCCGCACCCCGACCCGACACACCGTCGGACACGGCACCCTCCCCTCACGCCGGCTCGGACCGACCCACCTCGTCGGTGGGTGGGGGGGGTGGCGGTCGATACCGGGACCGGGACCCGTCTGTGGAATCCCAGACGGATGCAGGTGAGACTTTAGTGTACTCTCGCACTTCCGCTCTTCCCTGAAGGGCACCCGTGTTGTCGTGTGTCGGCCGACCAAGAGGCCGTACACCTCGTGCAAACCTCGTTTCGGTTCAGGGGGGTCTTCGGGGGGTAAAGGCAGAACATCACTACCACGGTTTATTGTAGTTTTCTACTTTACAGAACTAGTCTAATGGCGGATTCCAGAAACACAGGTGTCTCGAGTGGTAACACATACAGCGGACAACACACTACACCTGTTCGACGCTCCTGTGTAGTACAGGACGTGTCGGTCCGAGAATTTGCACGACTACGGAGCAGTGAGGACTGGGGAGGTCCCGGACCCTGGACGAGATTGTCACCAGAGGGAAGACCAGAAGCCTCGACCTAAGGATTCCGTTGACTAATAAAAAATTGGACCTATAAATATTTATGGAATAAAAAGGGAACGACAACAACAAATCAGTGATTCAACACAAGTTGACAAACGTTGGAGTACCTGACGTCGTGTAATCCGGAGGGACAGGGAGTGGTAGAGGACCTCAAACGAGTTTGAGTACAGGTAACTCAGCCACTACGGTAGGTTGGTAGAGTAGGAGACAACAGGGGAAGAGGAGGACGGAAGTTAGAAAGGGTCGTAATCCCAGAAAAGATTACTCAGTCAAGAAGGGTAGTCCACCGGTTTCATAACCTCGAAGTCGAAGTTGTAGTCAGGAAGATTTCTTATAAGTCCTGACTAGAGGAAATCCTAACTGACCAAACTAGAACGTCAGGTTCCCTGAGAACCCTCAGAAGAGGTCGTGGTAGTTAAGAAACCGCAAGTCGGAACAAATACTAGGTCGAGAAAAAACCATCGTAACTTTGTTACTACAAAAGATTTCGTAAATTTTATTCCACCACAATCACTTCCGATTTTATTCCCGGACTTTCTTCGGTAGACGGAGAGTAAGGACTCTTCCCTGTCTCGGTTACTTTCGGAGACGAAAGGAAGGACAACGGGTCTATGGGTCTGTGGGAAAGTATGCTCCGACCTCTAAAGTATACATCGACCTCTAAGGTCGTGTTTCGGGGAGGGAGATTTCGTCCGAGACCACTCAGTGGAAGGGCGTCCTAGGGCCCACCTTGCACCCCTGTATACTGACCGACTCGTAGGGACCTAACTCCGGTGTTGTCTGGACCCCAACAACCCCTCAAAGTCCGTCGATCGGGGAGTAGAGGATCCCCTCGTGACCCCGTGTGTGGTGGTTTGTCTGGGAGATCCCCGAACCAGTATACGAGTACACCATTGGTGACAGGTCTTATACTGATCCTCGAAGAGTCTCAGTCAGACGACCAACGAACAAAAGGGGCTCTCACCTGTTTACTTGTTAAGAGGTTTGACCTATTTACGTTGTGTTCAGACCTGGGAGGGTCGGATTACCAGTTGTTAGGTGGAAGGGAAAAGGAAGACGTGATTTGTCTCTTAACAGTCCCGGGGAGTGGAGAGGTCAAACCCACCACCAATTCTCTTCTCCCGACCGGGGGAGAATGGTCGGAGTGCTGTAGATCCTCGACTAAACGGAGAATCAAAAAGAGTGAACAGTTCACCGTCATTACTGACAAAGGATGAAGAGTGCCAAGGACACTCGTCATTAGTTCAACGGACCGTCCGTACCGAGACCCAGATGTCGATCTATTCACCAGTACAATAGTCCTCGTCGTACTCACCACCCATATACGACCCGAGGTCTCCTGTCAGATGGGGAGACGGTGGAGACCCTGGGTCTGCGCAATGACTTGAAGTGACCCGAAATCGAGGGACAGACGTTTCACCGTTACTGTATTCCGGTCGGAGTATCCCAACTACACTCACAGACCACCCACCTTTCCCCACGTCGGGCCACGAGTCCTCCTTCCTCGGCCAGGAGTGACACTTCCCCACTGTCACTGACACTCAGTCCTATCTCACAGGGGATCTTAGTTTCCCCGGGACTCGGTCACGGGTGTCTCTACGTCCTCCCTCTCCCCCACAGTGTGTCCCAAGACGAAGAGACCATAGTGAAGACAGCCTACGTTAAATCTCGGTTACACACGTCCACAGTCCGGCCGGCCACAGGAGTGACATGAGAGACTGGACACAAGGACGACCTCTCGACCCGAGGAATAACCGGCAAAAGACACGAATTTTCGTAAACGGAAAAGATCCTGTCGTAGGTCCGAGGACTTTGTGAACAAACGGAGTCAGTCGCCAGGTACTCTTAAAAAAGTATCTCCCAAGAGGTAATTCTCTATTCTTCGAGGAATACATGGTGCTCAAGATAGGAGAAGTCCAAGGACCCCTTACACCCTCCCACCTAAACCACTGGGCCACACACTCGGTCCGGACTCACGTCTCGGACAAGGGGTGTACGGACCACCCCGACGAGAGGTCACATTGTCCACGGGACGAGGGGGCCCCACTCATCTCAGAGTAGAGACTGGAACCGACGTGGGTGGAACTGGAAGATGGAGTGGAAAAGTATGAACAGTCTTCTCGAACCCGAAAGGAACCCTTGACGTGTAATGTCTCGTGGGGACGGGGATGTCTCCACGCGCCCTTCTTTTCAGGTACGGACCTCCGGTCACAAACGAGACGTTTGGACCCCAACAGGAGTGAGGTAGACGGACCCCTGTACAACACGTGAACAGAAATCAACGTTCGAAAGTACTGGAAGTCCTATTCCCTACAAAGTGAGGGGTCTCCGTGTCTCGGACGAAGTCCTGGACCACATAGTACCATAGGGCATTCAAGAACCTCTTTGTTCACAGGTTTGTACTTCTTCCTTTGTTGGTAGTTTTATTTTCTCTCTTTCTTTGTCGGTCCTAGGTTTCCTTCGAAAATTATTCTTTTTCTCTTCTTCCTCGAATTTGAAATTGGATGTTATTTTCACTTTGGGCTCTTGGAGGGTCGAGATCACACTATTTCACTGTTGAAGCAATGTCTACTTTAAACATCTGATCCTCTGTCCCTAAAAGACCAATTTATGTAATCATTGTACACGGAAAAGTCCATTAAGATTTAGACTTACAGGTACAACCTTCCTTTCACACACACACTACTGGAGGTACCGCTACAATTCGCCAAACTGAACTTTGACGAATACTCGTTTCTTTAATATTCGGGGTGGGTGGAGTCTGGGTCCGTCCTATGTCCGATTGGACGACGGCTCTAGAGTTTTGTGCCGTCGCGTTAGTCCTATTTCAAAGGAAAAAAAGTGCACTGTAGGCCCGGGACGAGGGGCTACACTCCTGGAACAGGAAAGGAGGAAACGAACCTCACAGTAGAAACACCTTTTGCGACGTTGGGGGAGATGTGGGGGTCCCTCCCTCCACGACCAATTCACAACCCTCTGCTTCCTGATCTTTACCTTAAAGGAGTATTTACAGTAACGTTTTGTGTCGAGTCGGGTCTTGACCGAGTTCAGGGAGAGTGAACGGAAGTAACTGACCTTAGAACCGTACACCGGTCCCGAGGGGAGCTCGTCCCGACCCTCCACTTCAAGAATTCACCATTCGAACCGCGGTCAACTTTGAACTTTATAAGAAGGACTGTCCTCCTCGTCCACCTGAACCCCCTGTTAACCGGTAGTGACGACGGAAGACTCTGGAACTCTGTGAACTGACCAAACTCCGACCCACGAGAGGGGGACCCCGGGTGGGTGACAGGTCCCTTGAGTGGTCCCACACAGAGAGGGTCCTCCGTCCGGGACACAGAGGTCGAGGATCGGGAACGAACCGGACCGAGGAGAAACTCACTGGTGCCCTTAAAGGTCAGTAGACCCGGGCCGGTCACCATTGTTCCAAATCTCGACACAGTTGAGAACTGGAGGGTAGGACCCTCTTCAGGAAGGTCGGGTTCCGGGAATTCGGTTGACATCAGGCTTCTAACAGAACCACCGGGTGTCCCGGTCGGTAAACCATCCACAAAACTCGTACACTAGACTTGGTCCGGTCCCAGTCCCTACATCGGAGCTTACATCTTCGTCCACCACGGACAGGACCCCCGGGGGTGTGACCATTGTGCACGGGGGACCCCTCGTCGCACCTCCCTCTTGGACGCTCAGGAACCTCAGACTTCTGACTTACTCAAGAAACAGGTGTGAGAAGTCAGACAGAAAGGTCCCCAATCTGTCACTCTGGACCCACACCCTTCCAGAGAGTCCCCGGAATACCCGTCGACTCACGTTCGTCACACAGACGTTTCGAGTGGATATACAGCTAGGGTCACTTCTGTCTCGACCCCGACGGCACGGACACACTGTAGGGCGTCGAGGAGGTGCAGGCTCAGGACTCGGCACTCGGGCTGCAGTAGACAGAAGTAATAGTGCCTACGGGGTGTCCCACCGACACAATTAGTCACATCCGTGGGGTCAACACACAGGGAGAGTGAGGGGAAAGTAGAACAAAGGGCCCACAGAACTCGGACACCTCACCTTGAACCGTCGTCACAAGTTGAGTCGGTAAGGAGGCTCCCCACGAATCTCCCTGTCCGGTGTCTCTGGGACGCCCGAAGGAGTCCAACCCGGGCCCCGACCAGAGACCCCAGGAGACCGATGGCGACACTGTAGACGTCTCAGAAAAGGACCGGGACGCAGGTGGACGGTCCTGGAGTAATACCTGAGTAAACAAGTAGAGTAGTTCGTACTCTCCCACTCTCCGACCTCCACGCTCTGGGTGGTCGAGGTACGTAACGGCCCCCTCTCCGAGTCCAAGGGTGTCGTCGACGGGGGATCGTGGTAGACTGAAAAAAAGAAGTGGGGGTCCTCACGTGGAGGGGGAGGGGTGGTGTTTCGAGTTCCACCGGGGAGGAGAGTCAAGATGTCCTCTACGACCAGAACCGTCAGACTCTCCACCCTCCTCTAATCACTCCACCCACAGAGGGACAGAGGGTTAGGACGAGGGGAGCAGACGGAGGAGAACGGTGGAGGGCCAGGTGACTGTCCTGGTTTGTCGTCTCACCGGTGGAGTCGTCCACACCGACCTGGACCATTCCAACACACGAACGAGGGCCGGGTCGTGAGCCTGGAGGTCTACCCGCACTGACGGACTCCGACACCGTCCTCGGGCTCGGTAGACCATCCGGACGAGGACGGAGACGAGGTCTCCGTAGACCGGAGACAGAAAGGGAGCGAGTCTCCGACCCTGGGTACCCTTGACCGGTGACGTCTCTTCGTCCTCTCTTTAAGTCCACGGGACCGGAAGTGTTTGGTCTGTCCCCCAATCAACCGTCAACGGGGTCCCCATTCCACACCCCGAGTCACCTGGGTACAATGGTTTCTCGTCCCCCGGGTTCTCACCGAGTTCCGGTCTACCGTCTAGTCTTCCCGTCACCCGACCTACTGGCAACTGTCCTCCTGTCCCCTCAGGGTACTGGATTTTTCCTGGACGGAGTCCGAGAAAACCTACTCCGGTGGTACTGGAGGTCTTCGGTCCCCGGTACCGTCCGTTCTACCTCTCACCGCCCCGCCGGTCCTGGGGAGTAATCGTGAGAGTCGGGATCCCCACGGAAAGGGGGGTCAACCGGACCTCGGACACGGGGGTCCGGGACGTCACCACTACATCCTCCCACACTTTGTCAGGTCGTTCAGACAGGAAAGTCGAACTTTGGGGGGTCTGTGTGCAAGACTCAGTGGCAGGACACGTTACCACCACCGGCCCTTACGTCGTCCCACCCACCGTGGGTCCCCTACTAGTCAGTCATTGTACCATCGCCCGTTTCGTAAGACCTCGGTCTCGAGCCCATCCCCGGGATAGGGAGAGTCTTAGACGTACTTCCAGAGGGTCGAGGAGGAGTCGTAGGAAGGTCGAGTCACGCACCGTCGGGAGTCCCTCCGGACCCCGTATAGACCCCTGGGAGACGTCTGGGGTAGGTCGTCCCGTACCGGGTATAAAGACCCTACTCAGATCAATCCGACAACACGGTTCACGACACGCATGGACCATCCGACACTCATGGGACATAAGGAGTCTCCATAGGGGCGAGGACCCGAGACTCTGAACCCCCGGGACGTCCAGTCCGTGACCGGTCCGTCGACGACTCATTGCGTACAAGACAAAGGTCCCGGGAGGGGGTGGTGGACGGCCGTTTCGGGACGAGTTGGAGCTCCCCTGTCTCGGACCCCTTGAGTCCACACCGCTTCCCCTGCGACAGCAGGACGTCGCGGCCTCACTGCTCGAGACCATGGTACCGGAGGACGGACGACCGAAGCAGGTCTCGCACGCCGGCGACGGGGGCCGGGGCGGGGTCCCGTTTCGCGAGATACTAAAGCTCTACTTCCTGTCTCTGGTCCTGTTTCTGACAGACTCGAAGTCGTTCCATTCCACCCAAGCTTACGTCGGTAGGGGGCTGGTGTCGGGGTCGGTCCTCGGACCCACTCGTACACTTAGGACCGGGACGGTGCTGCCCCTGTCGTCACCAAAGAAGAATGACTCCCAGACGGTCCACCTTCTCCCCCGTGGGTCGGGTTGACTATCCACGAGAGACCATCACCCCCGTCCTGGGGACAATGGGTCCAGTACTCACACGTCCCGAATACCCGGGAACCTCCCTCGAACGACCCCTCTGGAACCGTCTCTGGGGATAGTCTAGGACCTCACCCTCGACCCGGGTCTTTGGTCGTACCGGACCGGGAAGAACCTCCCAGACCCCCACCTACGTACACAAACCCGGTACACTCCGAGGTGACTCTGGAGCCCTGGGTCAGTCACCGTTTGGTCGGTATAAAGGACGCACGAACAGGACCCCTGTTGGACCTTACACTTCAGTTCACCCGAAATCCTTCGTAGTGATGCTTGTTTCAATCACCTCCACTACCTTAAGGTCAACTCGATAAAGTTTAGGATTTTCTATTACGACACCTTCACGACATGAGTTGTACGGTCGTTTAAACCTTTTGAGTCGTCACCGGTGTCCTGACCTTTTCCAGTCAAAAGTAAGGTTAGGGTTTCTTTCCGTTACGGTTTCTTACAAGTTTGATGACGTGTTAACATGAGTAGAGTGTACGACAATTTCATTACGAGTTTTAAGAGGTTCGGTTCGAAGTTGTCATGTACTTGGTACTTGAAGGTCTACAAGTTCGACCTAAATCTTTTCCGTCTCTTTGGTCTCTAGTTTAACGGTTGTAGACAACCTAGTAGTTTTTTGTTCTCAAGGTCTTTTTGTAAATAAAGACGAAATAACTGATATGGTTTCGGAAACTGACACCCCTAGTGGTGTTTGACACCTTTTAAGACTTTCTCTACCCTTATGGTCTGGTGGACTGGACGGAGGACTCTTTAGGCATACGTCCAGTTCTTCGTTGTTAATCTTCGCCTGTACCTTGTTGTCTGACCAAGGTTTAACCCTTTCCTCATGCAGTTCCGACATATAACAGTGGGACGAATAAATTGAAGATACGTCTCACGTAGTACACTTTACCGGTCGACCTACTTCGTGTTCGACCTTAGTTCTGACGGTCCTCTTTATAGTTATTGGAGTCTATACGTCTACTATGGTGGGAATACCGTCTTTCGTTTCTCCTTGACTTCTCGGAGAACTACTTTCACTTTCTCCTCTCACCTATTCAACCGAATTTTGAGTTGTGAGTCTTTAGATTCTAGTACCGTAGGTCAGGGTAGTGAAGTACCGTTTATCTACGTCTCTGTTACCTTTGTCACTCTCTGAAATAAAACCCCCCAGGTTTTAGTGACGTCTACCACTGACGTCGGTACTTTAATTTTCTGTGAGGAACCTTCCTTTCAATACTGGTAGGATCTGTCGCTTCATTTTTCGTCTCTGTAATTAAACAGTTGTTTGCAGGTAGATCAGTTTCGATACCACAAAAGTCATCAGTACACACCTATACTCTCGGTCTGATAGTTCTTTCGACTCGTGGTTTCTTAACTACGAAAACTTGACACCACAACCTCTTCTGAGAACTCTCAGGGAACCTGACGTTCCTCTAGGTTGGTGAGGTAGGATTTCTTCTAGTCAAGACCCACAAGAAACCTTCCTGACTACAACTTCGACTTCGAGGTTATGAAACCGGTGGACTACCCTTCTTGACTGAGTAATCTTTTCTGGGATTACGACCCTTTCTAACTTCCGTCCTCCTCTTCCCCTGTTGTCTCCTACTCTACCAACCTACCGTAGTGACTGAGTCACCTGTACTCGAACTCGTTCGAAACCCTCAATCACTACCTGTCCCTTCGGACCACACGACGTCAGGTATCCCAGCGTTTCTCAACCTGTACTGATTCACTGACTTGACTTGACTTGACAGGACCCCTGGTTCACTCCGTACCTCCCCGGACCGAAGGTCGGAGGGTCTGAACTCCCACGTCACAGTTACACGTCTCCATCGTCTCAGTCCCGAACACTTGTAGGGACGAAGGACCGAAGAAGTGAAGTAGGGTCAGGTCCCGAACCTCCCGGTCTCGTGGACCTGGAACCTTTGTAGTAGTTAAACAACAACTAGAAGTGTTGACGGACGGTCCCAGGGACCTTCGGACAGAAGGACTACAACTTCGACAACGTCCTTCCTCCGGAGAAGGTCCCGGACTCTCACCCGAGAACAGATTGCGAGTCTTTACTTAACAGGTTCCACTATGTACACGACTTTTTCGTGTTCTGAATTGACCCTTCCCGTGAGTCCGTCTCTTGTCGTCCTGGCGTCCTCTCGGTGAGAGGTACACCGAGCGTCAGAGACCAAAATTCCATTACCCCAATCAATGGCCGAACAAAGACCGGTCAATAGGACGAACCGGATACAAACCAGACTGAGTCCCAGGAACGACCACCGCACACGGACAGAGTCGGTTCCACCTAAGGTCGTGGTCCCAAGGACCCTCCAACGTCTCGAATAATACTCGACTATAGAAGAGGGTTTAAGAAGGTCGACCACCATTGAAGAACCAAGGTTCGACGGACAACCATAGTGGATAACATTCCATTGATTGCGTTCACCAATGATAGTACGGGCCGGTCTCACCTGTCCAAGGCGGACACCTCCCCCAAAGGCCAGTCACCCACAGATCGTTTCGGTGTCGAGATTCTCCGACGTGTCTGGACGGGGAGAGGACACAGGACAGGACACAGAGAAGGGGGTCAGAGAGGGACGTACGTCAACATTTGTGTCTCGATCCAAGGTCGAGTGACACTCGGAGACGAGACGAGTCTGGACTTGAATCGACACCACGACTCGTGACACGTTCCTATACTCATGGGACACGAGGTGAAACTCGTTTTAACCGGACAAAACACGTCCAGTAAGGTAACAAGTCGGGTTTCCACTTACTAGAGAAAAGTAAGTGCAAATTGAGAGAGGTGAAGGGAAGGTAGTCTCACAAGTAATACTAACAGTGGGCCGGGACGTCGAAGGGACTTGTGTCGTAATCCGTAGGGGGAGACTCCAACCTCGTACCCGACGGTTCACTCCAGTCCGTCGTCTGGGGGACCACGGATGAGGGGAGTACGGGTCGAGGGGACAGGTCGGACGGGACTCTGGGGACCCGGGACCACGAGCCACGACATTCCTAGTTCTCTCGACGGGGAGCCCCCAACCTAACTCGGGAACAATCCTGTATCTGGGTAGTGCCGACTGTCCCAGCCTCACCCGGGAGGAATGTTGGAAGCACCTCCTCCGAGGGACTCACCTGTCGACGTCACACCCTCGGCGGTCGCAGAGGAGGGGCACTCTCTTCCCTCTCCGGAGGGACAGGAGGAGGAGGTAGTGTGCGAGGCACACGGTCGGAGACGGACCATGGGAGTGGAGGCCCCCCTTCAGGTCTCGGATGACCTGTTTCCTGTCTCCCCGTGGACCGACGATTGGTTGTTTTGCACGGCTCGGTTCGGGGCGACCCTCGACCCGACATGGTTGTTCGGACTGCAGCCGACCCCTCTGTCCCGTCCTTAGGTCCCCTGTCAAGGACTCTCACTGTCCGTCACACCCAGCGGGTCCTCCACACGCCTCATAGACCAGCTCCGTCACCCATTGCACACACCATAAAGTTTTCTCCGTAATTTCGCAGAGCACCTCTTCCACGCTTGAGTCCAGGGACTCGGAGCGGAACACCACAACGACGACGGTGAAACGTAGTGCTCCCGGGACCGTGGACCTGACACGGTAACTCTGTCCACCAGGGGCCAGAAGGGCCCTGAAACTCGGGCCTAATCCCTCGTCTCCACACCCTCGACACCCGGTACGTAGGGAGCCCGACGAGAAGGTCCTGAAAGAAAGAGAAGTCAGGTACCTGACTGCTCTCAACCTCTACCGTCCCGTACGAAGGACCACTTCTGGAATGACACCGGGGCGACACAAGGGGTGGCACAAGTGTATCCACACAGTGGTTGTGGGTGAGGTGTGGGGAATTCAATCCCGTGTCGGACGAACGGACTCGTGGACGGGCAAGAGGACAGAGGGGAGGTCGGCGGTGAGAGAGACGGGGGTAGGGACGGTGGGACGTACTGTCGGACTTGAAGAGAGGTGACCGGACCTTATGACCAAGATTGTCGGAGGGAGAGTGGTGGAACTCACTGGTGCACCGAGACTGGTCGAACCAAAACAGAGGTCCCTCACAAAACGACAAACCTATACAAGGAAAGACCTGAGTCGTTCCTTTCTTCCTCACACATTTTAGGTGTCTACCACGATTGAAGGGAGATTTTTTGTAGTGACACCATCCTACCTACTCCAAAATTTTCCGTACTCCGTACACGTAGTTTCGTTCTAAGAATGGAAGCTACAGTCGACAACTTGTCAGAACAATTTTAATGTAATTAATTTCAGTAAGATTTCGGTTTCAGAAACAAAGTAACTTCTTCTCTTACGTATTAATGAAGAATATCCATCTCGTCGATATTTTTCGTGTTAATGAGGTTGCTCGACCCGTACACACCTATTCTGAGTTCCACTGCCGTCTCGTAGTAGGGCGAGACGGTCGGGTAAGGAGGCCTGACCGTGGGCACACTGTCACGGGAGGTACACTGTCCCACCCCGACCCGACCAACGAGACTCGGCCGGTTCGGGTAAATTTCGGGGTGACAACAGGACTGAGGCCGTCTACGGGGAGGACGACCGTCGAGGCGGTTTGGAAGGGATGGCAGAAGGAAGGAAGGACAAATGATCAGGAAGGAGTTACTCCCCTAAAAGACGAAACACTTAACCGGGTCGTAATTAGGGTTTCGTTCAAGACTAACCCCTATCTTTGGTTTACATAAGTCTCAAAGTCGAGGACTCACTCTACCCTAAGTTTAACACTGTGGAAGTGAAAATAGAGAATGAAACCCAGTAAATCCCGAAGGGACCATCGGATCTACCCGAACGTCATGTCCGATGGGTCCAAGTTAGGGACCCAGGTCTTCTAGGGGAGCTCCTCCCTTACCGTTAGATGAGGTCATAAGAAAGGACCTCTTAAAGTCCCTGTCTGGTACCTCAGTGTTTCTCAACCTGTGCTGACTCGTTGATTGTGAAAATGAAAGCGAACTTAGTAAATGAAGTGGAGACTGATATTTTACCTCAATTATCCTAAGTTACTTGTTTTCGTAACACCCTCGGTCGGAGTTTTGTCCGTGGTTAGCCCCCGAATGGAGGTGCGGACGCCGAAGGACGGGAAAGACGGAAACGGGTCCTGTGAGGTACTCCGACCCGGAGGAGGTGTCTGTGTGCGTGGCCTCGACTCAGGGGTCTACCCAGGGGACACGGGTAGAGCAGGACCACAGACGTAGACCCGTCCCAACACCCCCACACCTTCGGGAGTCGGGGGTCCAGTTCCAGTGACACAGGTAACACTCGTCGGACCCGGGGGCACATAGGAGACAGGACTCCCGTCAGTACTACGAGAGTTCTACAAAGACTTCCCGGAAGGGACCAGAGACGGAGAGTAACGGAGAACCTCTGGTGCACCGACGTCCCTCTCCCCCGGCTCCTCGACCCTCCGGGGACCTTCCCGTCCAAGGGGTACATACTAGGTGGGGTGTTGTGTAAATCCTTTACCAGGTTGGGGGTCCCGACCAGAAGAACCTCGACGACACCCTTGAGAGACTCACACCCGGTCCGGGAGTCACACACTCTACAGGGAAACTGTCCCACAATCCCTGTCACATGAGTCGGTCGGTGGGACATCACAGGTCCTGAAGTCACGTCCGTCTCTGAAGTCACGTCCGTCTCTGAGGTCAGAGGACCGTCCAGCCCCCCTTTTCGGAGTCCGGACCCGAAGGATTGTCTAAGTAGATAGACGTAGAACCGAAAAGGGACCGTCCTCAGTACATGTCTGTCCTCACACACGTATGTACGAAGTAACGAGTCAGCATAGACTGAGAAACGGTGGCATACCTGACATCGGGCGGTCCGAGGAGACAGGTATCCTAAGAGGTCCGTTCTTACGACCTCACCTAACGGTAAAGGAGGAGGTCTCCTAGAAGGTCTGGGTCCTTGACTTGGACACAGAGGACGTAACGTCCTCCTAAGAAATGGTGACTCGGTGTCCCTTCGGGATGTTTGTGCCCTCTTAACCTACTTAATTAATCTTTACGTCAATTTCGGGGAACTCCACCCCGGACTGAGGAAACGGTCACACGACGGACGACTCGGACTCGTCCTTCCTCCCGGTGAGCAGTATACTGGTCACACACAAGTTCCGGCGAGTCCTGGTGGGACTCGAGACGGAGATCCGGGACCGGGAGCTACAACCAACTCGAACTTTGTCCCTCCATCGGATCCCCTAGGTGACTGGGTGCTCTCCTCACGAACGACTCCTCGGACCTTCCCTTCGTTTCAACACACAGACTTCCACCTTTCTACAGTGTCTCGTTGAAAGCAGGTCTTTTAGGAACTGCGCCGGTCCAACCGGGTCTGGAACAGGATGAGAGGTCGGGAAGTGACCACAGGACCGTAGTCCTTCTCCTGTGAACAACGAGGTGGGACCCGTCGTGACCCCGTGGTCCGAGGCCGGTTGGACGGGGACCGTCGCCAAAGGTAGATCAGAACGACCGGGAGTGGGTCTGGGGAAGTGGGTGAGAGGAGGACGCAGAGACCGTCGAGGGTAGGATTTTCTCGTCTCAACTCGTACTCTGTCTTATCCATGCCGGTCGTCTAGGACTCTACGGTTGAGGGACCGGGTCCGACCTCTTAGACGTCGCAGTCACCACGACGGGTCTCCAGGGACGCATCGGCGAGTCGACTGAAGCGCCTCCGGAGTCGCCGGGACACTCGTCACGTGACACGGGACCTGAGCCCGGACGGGACAGGTCACGTCGATCCCAAGGTCCCACGTAAAGAAGTGTAAGAGTTCTCCAACGTCTCGTCTACGGATGGGGCCGGGATCCGACACTTTATACTGTCGTTTAGACTCCGGACTACTCCTGGGTCCGTAGCAAAAGACCCAAAACACAGCCACCACCCTCTTCCACACTGACAACCGTCCTGGGTATCTTGAACCACGACCGCCGAGACACCACGGTGAGCCGAGAGTCACGAGGAGCACCTCCGACACAGGGACTATACCCAACCCAACCTCGTCTCGTCTCACCACCCCTTGATCGGAGTCACTATAGTCCTTCGACCAGTGAACGAGCACGCGTCGGGTCGGTCATCGGAATCGTATCTCTGACGTCTGAGGTCCTGATCCGGCGGAGTCCGGTTTGTCGATCATCTCCCCCGAGTGTCAGGGTGGGTAGTCGTCTTTTCACCCAATCTCTAAATGAATCACACCGGAACGGGAGGTCTCGTTCTGGGCGAGAGGGGCGTCGGTTAGGGAGGGTAGTCCTTCGAACGTGTTCGGTGATGAGAGAGGGGGTGTTGAGGACCATTGGTGACTAGGAAACTGTTAGGAAAACTACAACGGTAACAAGACCTAAACCCGGTAAGATAATTATTAGCACACGTCACCGTACAGTGACAACAAAATTAAACGTATAGGGGCTACTGTGTACTACACCTCATAGTAAAGTACACGGTCGGCACATAGAAGAAATCACTCCACATACAATATTACGACTGTAGTATCTTACTCAATCCTTCATCAGGGAGACGAAGACAGAAGACTTCCTTTAACAATCTCTTAAACCGTATTAAAGAAGGAATTTGCAACCATCTTAGGTGCTCACTTGGGTAGACCCAGACCACGAAAGACAAACCCTTCTAATAATTAATAACTAAGTTAAAGAAATTGTCTATACCTGAATAAGTCTAACAGATAATCATAAAAAGAACACACTTAAAGTCGTCTAACACAGAAATTTCTTTAACCGGGTAAAACAAATAATTTAGACACCCGTATCTAAACAAGTATTATAAAGAAATAATAGAAAAATTACGGGTTCCACAGACACCAGTACAGGGGAGAAAGTAATGATTATAATCACTAAACACAACAAAGAGTAAATATCGATAACGTCGAAAGAAAACTTATCAAAATCACATATAGAAGGGAATAGAGTAATAAAAAGTAAATACACATAGAAATATAAATTTCGCCCAAAGAACATCTGTTGTATAGCAACCCAGAACAATTAAAAATTAGGTGGTGCCGTAAGAGAAAGTTAAACATGTAAATCTGATAACGATAATTTTCACTAACAACTATAACAACCTAATTATAAATGGTGGAAACAAACAAAAGATAAACGACAGAAACTGAAAACAAGGATAAAACAAAAGATGAGAGAAAACGGAAAATATCAGAATTAACTCGTTAAATATACTAACGTAAAAGAAAGGACAGAATCGTATAGTCAACATGGAAATTTTATTAAAAAAATTACCAACGGGATCTCTAACGTTATGTGTAAATGTTGATTAGGTTCAGGTGAAAGTTTATTGTGATATGTCACACCCATGGTATATTATTATTTCGTAAGGATTAAGGAAGGAGAACAGGAAACACAGTAACGACTATAAGTAAATTGTATATATATTTATATATATTATATATATGAATTAGACACACACACAATCAGTGAGTCGGGTGGTCAGAGAAGACAGGTGTCCTAAGAGGTCCGTTCTTATGACCTCACCCAACGGTACGGGAAGAGGTTATATGATTGTATGATACATTATATATGAATACATAGGTATCTATATGTATATACACCATCCATGTATCCATATGAATTAGTCTAAGTAACAACGACAATAATAACACTCGATAAAAAAGAAAATGGAAGTGAATAAGGAAGAGGTTACAAGAATGAAATACATCTAAGTTTCCAAAACTGGATACGTCGAAAAGAAGATTCCTTGAAGAAAATTGTAAAAAACGTTCCGTCCAGAGGACCGTTGTTTAAGGGAGTTAAAAACAAACAGAGTCTTTCAGAAATAAAGAGGGAGTGATACTACTTCCTCAATAAAACGTCCCATATCTTGGGAGTCAATAACAACACAGTTTATAAAGAAAACAAATGAAAAAAGAAAGAAGAGGAAAGATATAAGGGTAATACACATATACTGTGGAGAACATCGATAGGGTGTTAAAAACCTGTAAGGTAAGACAATAGCTAGAAACAAATAAAAAAACAGAAACAAGAGAAACGAAAAGTCAAACTCTCCAAAGATAACTCTGTAGGCATTCGAGTCTCTGACAAAGGAGTCGATACAATTTAGATGATTACTCGGAGATTTTCAGTAATAAAGACAGCGTCACCCAAACTAGAGGTCGTAAAGAGAAATCAAGAAAGAACCTGCACGGCGCGGTCAAACGCCACGGATGGACAAGAACTTACCACGGATGGATTACGTAATCTCGGGAATCGTATAATCAGTACCAACAAAATTTAAGGGACAAACTATTAAGGTTGTAAGGAAGGTATAGATTCAGACCAAGACTACGAACGAGAAACAGAAGTTTGACAAAAACGGAAAATCCTGTAAATCACTAAAAAAAAGGAAAAACTGTAAGTCTGTGTTACATTGCGTACTTTCCACGACGACACTTAACCGAAAAATCACCCCCTCCTCTCCAAGACAAAAATCCCAGGGTAGAAGACTTAACGACGTGCAGGTCTGACACTCGAAGAGGTGGAAGGGTAGGAGGAATCCGTCGTGACCCACTGACCGCAATATAACCACCCGTATGGTACTAAATAGCTTGATTGGGAGAAACATGTAAACAGAGATCAAAAAGAGATTAACTCGTTTGTGACATTACTTGTACGAGTCTCGACTTAGAAGAACACACAAAAACTAGAAGAATTCTTTCTCCGAAATCTTTACAAGAAAGTCCAGTCACACATACATCCCAGAGTGTAAACTATCCTGAACTGTTTGACGACGGTATTCAAATATAGGGACTATCGTCAACAGTTCACGGACATCTGAAGTGTGACTGGTGTGACCGACCGAACACAAGTAGGGACGAGTAGACTATCTATGGGTTTCTTGTTTCCCCTTTCTTCCTTAAAAGGAGAGATTTCGACATGAAAAACTTACAATCCATAATGTAAAATTTTACATAAATTGTCGTCAAACGAAAAGAAGGAAAAACACTTAATACACTAAACGGGAACGGGGCAAAAGGAAAATTCCATAAATAGAGAAAAAGGACGACACAGAGATTCAGGAGTACATCGTTCTTATAAGTCAGAAAGAAAGGTTAAGAGACGTTCATAAAAAGATCTCATAAACGGAAAAACAGAACAAGAACGACAAAAATTACATCTCTTAAAGTTAAAAGAGATCGGTTCAGAAACAATAAATGAATAATTCTGGTAGGGGTCAAGTTCTAATTTGTAGATAAGTATAAAAGAAGAACCTGGAAGTTCCAAAAAAAAAAAAGGAAAAGAGATTGTCAATTTAGTAATTATGAATACCTTAATTAAAACCGTATATGTCACTTAATCTCTTAGTTGAAATAAAAAAATTACTAGTCGGTTAAAATTAGTGTAAAAGATTGACTAATAACCACCATCTATCCCTTTGGTTACTAAAAATACATAAATAAAATTTTATTCGTCGGAAACAGTTCAAGAATGAATAAGATTAAAAATTAACTATGAGACAAAAAGATCCATCTTTTAACATACCAGAAAAAAGGTTATAAACATGAAGGATAAAAAAAGAAAATAAAGAAACCCAGATTAAAGAACTGGTCAGAGTTTATTGTCGCACCTATAACAAACAAAAAAAAAAAATTGGTTTTAATTAGGCCGTAAAAAAAGAAAAATTAAAGTGTTTTAATTTACAGAAAAGAACAACAAACTAAATAAAACGAAAGCGTTTTCGTGACTGAATCTTCGGACGCTAACAGAAAAGGAAACGTGGTAGCCGTCCTAGAGCCGCGGTGGGAAACCGACTTAGACTCACCTCAAGTGACACCCGTGTCCCGAGAGGACCAGCGGGGACTTACCAAGGAGACAAGGAGACCGGAGTGGTCGGACCCGGGGCTGTGAGCGACGACGGCCAGTAGGGGAGTGAGGAGTAGGGCGGGGGGTGGAACAGTCGACAGGGACGCGGACACCCACGTGGTCCGTCCAGCAGGGGAACGAGAAACAGGAGACGGTGGGAGCTGATAAGATAGTCGAAACCCGTGGACACACCCGTAATCCACCCCGGTGGGAGAGACCGGTGGACAGAGGGACGAAGCCCTGGGGGGACAGAGACGGAGACAGGTGGAAGACGGACATAGGAACTATGACAGACCGTACTGTTCTTAAGTTGTCCGAACAAGTCTGAAGGTGCTGAGATTCATTTACTCAACCTAACCCAGTATAAAACACAAAACTATCTCCGTCTTTGTGTCTTTCCTAATCAACTTAAATATAAATAACTTTTGTTAGAATAGGTATTCATTAATAATCCTTGTACTTAAAATTTCACGAGTGATCTAACATTTAACGGTATGTGAAGGTAGGCTCCCAGAACCGGAGATTTTAGTCATGGTCTCTCCTTTTCGCTAGTGCCCACTTCTACCCCCCTACTTGCCAAAAGTACAGTCTCGAGGATTGCTCAGTGGCGAATCTCAGAAAGAAATCGTAGTCACTGTGACTGACTAGAGAACCAAGACAAAGACACAGACAAAAACACGTACAGGGACCCGAACAGAGGCACCCGGTGAAGGTCCTACTTCAGAACTGGCATTAGTCTTCTCACCTACTGTTGACCCGCCTCCCCTTCGACTCTCTGTTCTAGCCCTATAAGGGTGACGATATGCACCTCCACTCTGGGGGTGTGACGGGGCGGGGGCGGTACATGGACCTCCACTCCAGGGAGGGGTCGAGACGGGGTACGACATGGACCTTCACTCCGGGACGGGGTCGCGGAGGGCGACGACATGGACCTCCACTTTGTCACGTGATTGGGGTGGGGGACGTCCACCTCCACTCCGGTCTGAGGGTCGGGAAAAGAATGGGAAACACCAAACGAAGTAGTCTGGGGTCCCACGGGACCAGAACCTTGGGGAGAAGACTTCTCTTCCTTCGACGGGGTATCAGAAGATTTAAGTCCCCCTCAACTGGACACCCAGTGAGGGAGTAGAGTGGTACACCGTCCTCCGTCCCGAGGGGACGTCTGAAGACGAAGAGAGAAATGTTGACTCGGACTCGGGATAAAGAAAGAAGCACTGAGAGACCTAAAGGGGGTCTCCGTGGACGGGGGAAGGGGGCGATGTGGGACGGGGACTGAGACGGTCGTTGGCTTATCTACAACTCCGAGGGCCTGAGACCCAAACCCCGTCGACCAGTCACCGGTCAAGGACCTCACCTCGTGTGAACCCCGAAGGACGGACAAGAGACCCCGACTACCGACTACACGGCATCCATAGGTCACTCACACAGTGCCTGTCACCGGTTCACCCCTCACAGGTGTTGGAAACTGGAAAGTTCAGGACCAACGACACCCGACACACACACAGACGACAAACAGTCCGTACAGGTACACACGTAGGGGTCGGACTGAGGTGTGACGTGGGCACGTGGGGACTCAGTAGGACCCTTTAGTAAAGTCGGTCACGAGTACCACGGACGTGGGACCTGGGAAGACTCCTCAGGAGCAGGACGGAGAGTGTGTAGGACTCGTACTTGTGGTCCTGACGTGGGGGTCGGGGGTTCGCTGGCTACTCGGTCGTCTCCGAGTCTCGACTGACACTAGCGTCCACCTGCACAGAGCTGACCCGAGGGTCGTGGGGGTGAGTCTCGGGTGTCAGGGGTCAAGTCCCACGTGACGTGTACTCAAGGCCCCACACCGATCGAAACGGAAACAACTCGGGACACCCGGTCACCCGAGGCCCAGGACGTCCTACTTCGGACGAGAGACCCCGTCCGTCAGTCCCGAGAGACGTGGAACCGGAGGAGACGAAAAGGTCGGTGTAGAGACCGGGAAAGGGGGATAAAGGATTTACAGGACGGGGGACGTCAAGAGTGTGAGTGAGACCTAGTCGACGGGTCCTTTAAGACTCTGGGAGGGGTCGTCATTTCGGTGTACGTACATGTACGAGGAGAGACCATGGAGCACTCCCCGTGAGCGCCCGTGTGTGAGACGGGAGACCGAGGACCATACTGGGGACAGGAGTGGACACGTAAACGAGGTAACGGACCCCACCAGAGGTAGGATCACGAAGTCTGGGTCTTTGGTGTGTCACGGTAGGTCTACACGTCTCGGTCTGCGGGGACTACAGAAACCAGTCACCTTGGAGAAGGGTCCGTCTGGGAGCTCCCCGGTGAGTCTCTGTCGGTACCCTGTAAGGATCCTCGGATAGCACTGCGGGGTTTGACCTCGGGTCACAAAGGAGCAAAACACGAGACCCGGGGCCCTCCGGCTAACTGAACCGAGGAGTGACAGGAACACCCGTCAGTGACCTCCCTACTCCGGCGACGTGGAGACGGGTTCCCCGGTCGTGAAGAACCCTCGAAGGGGCCCCTACGGACGGGACATCACTCTTCTCGACTAGGGTCCTTCTGGTGAGACACCTCCCCCTCTTCAGACCTTCGTCTCCACTCGCCCCTCACCCTCTGAGACTCCTCCGCGCTCCTCGGATCCTCACTGGGACCTCAGAATCTCGGTTTTGTATAATCCCGGCAAGACCACCTGGTCCGGCTCCACCCTCCAGAAACTCAGGGGTCCCGGGGCTCCTGACCTACCCCGAGTGGCAGGGGTGTCTACCCCACCTCCAGTCGGGGTGGACGCCAACGTCGTCCTCGAGGTAGTGTCTATCCCAGCGGGTATGAGGTCCCCATCTCCCCGACTGGACTGACGGGAGTCCCTCCTCCACCGACCTCTCCTCCTAGAGTCTTCCTTGTTCTCTACTCCTCCCCCGTGACTTCCAGACACGGGTCGACAGAAGTAGAGTCGGAGAAACGTCTTCCAACAAACAGTTCTTTCTCACAAGTCCTGCGTCATCCTCCACTATACCCCTGAAGTAGACTCCACAACTCTGGACACTCCCCGTCCCTTGGTTCCCTTCTGAACCTCCGACCCGTCGAGGACCAGTCGGCTCGTCACCACCTGTACGGTCTCCTGTCCACACGTCGACGTCCGTGGTGTCGGTGTCTCGTCCACGTCACTGACCACTCCCGCCGAAAGTTCCTCCTCTCCTGTATCGGGTCTCCTCTCCCGACACCCAACGTCCGACGTCGGGTCCCGACGTGCACCCACACTCTCCGAGGTGCGTCCGCACTCCCCGACCTCCCACCTCCACCCCCACAGGTCTCACCACGACGTCCTCAGGACAGAGGGAGGGTGACTGGGAGGTATAGGTAGTCTCGACGGGCACAGGTAGGCAGGTGCGTCGACCTACCTGTGCAGGCATCACCGCAGACAGCTCTCGGACACAGGATTTGGACCTCGGTACACACGTAGACCACCCGGACAGGAGACCGAGGACGAGGGGGAAGACGACGGGGTGTGCGACCCTAGTCCTAGGAGGGACTAGAGGGTGCCGGCACCCCATGGACGTCTACGGATATAGGACCTACTTCTCCACCCCTTCGACTCACTCGGGGTCTTTCACCCCCGTCGGAGTAGGGCCCGTCCCCCACAGGTCTCTCAAGACTGGAACCCTGGTCTAGGTTCGGAGACAGACGACCACCACGATGTCCGGAGCCGACTAGGGACTCCGACTAACCACGATAAATGCCTAGGCCCTCTTCTACCTCCGTTTTTGACTTCAGAACTAAATCGGTTTATCTACATTACGGGTTTTACCATACCAACGATTACCGTTGACGAAGGGCACACTCTCCGAACCAGAAGCCGCGCTACTAACGACACCTTCAGCGAACTCGGAGGTGATTAACGTTACAACTTGAACCGGAAAGAACGAGGACCTCGTGATAGCAGAGGAACAGTGAAACGGAATACTTCTCTCGTACAATAAGACTCGCAGGTAGTCGTAGACACCAGAGTCTCGACGGTTGTAGGGACCTCTGTTTGTCGCAACTTCGACAGATAAGACAAAGTTTCCACGCCCGACGGGGCGTGTGTACCCCAAACGACTGGGTCATTGACGACCGACAAAGAAGTGGAAACAGAGTCCGGGGTCCCGTCCGTCTCACAAAGGTCCCTCCTCAGACCCCTCCCAGGAACCGAAGATCATCTTCCAGGTGCGGGTCCGAGCCCTCTTTGTCTTTCTGTGTCCTCGGGACTCGGGGTAGGTTTGGAGTCACGGAGGTGTCTGGGATCCACATAAACCCTAGGTCCACCTATCTGGACGTCCCCACAGGGACCAACCCCCCGTGTCGAGGACCTTTTCTTTGGGACGTATAACCCCTACGTACCGTGACCCTCCACCCCAAGACTGAAGGACGAGAGTAACCCCCCAACCCCCACCTCTAAAGACTGAAGGACGAGGGTAACTCCTCATCCCTCCACTCCCCCGCCTCAAGACTGAAGAACGAGGGTAACCCCCTACAACCCCCCATGACCTTCCGACGACAGGACCTGGTTGAGGCCTGGGTGTCCGATGCACCCGAAGTGGGTCGACACACTATGTGACCATGGGTCGAAGAGGGAGACGGTCACACCTGTCACGGTATAGGTCTTCCGTGGTCCTCCTGGGTTCCTCCATGGTCCGTGTCGGGGTACACCACCAGCCGTGGTGGGTCTCCGTTACCAATCACCGGCGACCGTAGACACTCGTCGTACAGATCCCTTGCTCCGGAGACCTTCCCCACCCTCCGGGAGTGTCGTAGACTCCCTGGACCGGTCGGTAAGGGTGAGAGAGTTGGTGGGTCCCTCAGTCCCGTCGCTGAGGCTCGTCTCCCCGACAGAGCCTATTTCCCGGAGAAGATCGATGAAGAAAGAAAGGATGGATGTTCGCTGGTCGTGACGGTCGAAGATACTTCACCGGGACCACGGCTGTACCCCTACCGACACACTGGCAGTCCGACAATCTCCCAGTCCCTTCCACACGTCGGTCCACCCAAGAGGTTTCTCTCAGAGGTTCCCTACCCTGGGAACAACCCGTCGGTGCGTCTGGGGGTCCGGGGGTCCGATCACCGGACTACTTACCATAGTCAAGTTTTGGTCGTCGGACGTCGGTGCAGACCTACTGACTGACACTTCGAGCTCCACCCAAGTGCACCGCCGTCGATAAGGACTCTGAGAGGGCCGGGTACCGGAGGGAGTACCGGTCGTCCACCCACCCACCTTGACCGGGGTCTCGGAGGGACCCCGTAGAACATTGTTGGTGGGAGGACGGGGTAAGAAAGGATGTCTCCCAAAACGAAGTGAGACCCCGAAGTCCGGGGTGGACACACCTTCCTTCGCCCTTCGCCGGAACCACCCGATCGTGTACCCTTCGTACACGGGTTGTCTACCTGCCTGTTTACCTGTCCCGTAGACACGGTGCCTGCCCACCCGACCCATAGGTCCCTTGACCAGAAATCTTCTACCTACTACAGAAGGAGCACAGGACCCCCACAGAGGACTACGCGTGTGACCGGAGCGACGAGCCTACACCCCTCACACCAGCCCCACAGGGGACCACGAAGGGGTGTCTGTGACTCAAGACCGACCAAGACCAAGACCAAGATCCAGACGACTACTGAGAACGGGACCCTTATGACTGGGTCAACCAAATGCCCGACGTAAGGGACGGCGAAACGTACATATCGTGGAGACTCCCCTACGCCACAACACTCAAACCGAAGAGCCTACACCCCACAAGAACGTACGGATGGTCACACACGGCCGGGACAGGACCCTACATGACTCGATGAGTGTCCCTCCGACACACTACGAAAAGCACGGAACGAGTATCGAACAATCCGTCTTGAGCCCGCGGAGTCACACCCCGACTAATCTGCGGGAAGATGTCGATACAAAAGATGACGTACAGGACACCAAATACTCCAAGAAGTGAGGACTTGACAGGTCACAAGGTACAGACTTTCGGCACAAAGAAAGTAGACACAAATCGTAAAGTCTACTCTCCCATTTATACCAGGAACAACGAGGAAGAACAATTGGACACTACCAAATCTTAAAAACTTTATGCCCACTGTTTGGTAATACAACATACTTTCTTTCCACTTTCACTTCAGCGAGTCAGCACAGACTGAGAAACGCTGGGGCACCTAACATCGGGTGGTCCGAAGAGGCAGGTACCCTAAGAGGTCCGTTCTTATGACCTCACCCAACGGTAAAGGAAGAGGTCCCCTAGAAAGGTTGAGTCCCTAGCTTGGGTCCAGAGGGCGTAACGTCCGTCTACGAAATTGGAGACTCGGTGGTCCCTTCGTCAACATATGAAATAATACATAATACAACACATATGTATACATAATTATGTAATACATAATACAACATATGAAATCGTGTTACAGCATACAGTTAATATAACGTTACTAACTATATTAACGTCAACCCCTGTTTGTTCCTACTATTTTAACCCTATGGGCTCTCCATAAAAACCGTCTTGTCCTTCAGACATCCAGTCGACACCGAGAGGGTACGACTCCGGGGAGTCGAGTCCCGGATCTCATTTGTCGAAGGTAGTCTCTTCACTCCTGGTCCACGTTCGGAGACCCCAGTAACAAGAGGTACCTCTGTCCAATGTTGGTGTAGGTTTGTGACAAGACACTGGTCGCGAGGTCCACCCGACCCCCCACCCCGAGGAGGTGTAGAGGGTTCGGTCCCATTGGGGACGAAGGAGTGAGTCGAGGATTGAGAGTGCTGTGGGACTAAGACGGTATGGTCTCCACTGGGCTGTTTCAGGGTCCCTTCTTTGTTCTCGCCTCGACGAGTGCCCAGGGACGACATCTTGCGACCCCTCTGCACTACCACTTCGAGGCAAAACAAAAAGGGAAAAGAAGAAGTACAGGGCAAAGAGTACTCGTAGTAGCACTCGTGGTAGTCACCCGTCGACCCCGTCCCCTAGGGGGAGACCTGGACCTGTACTCAAGACGGGTGTAAAGACACAGGTCCAAGTCTGACACGGAGGTACGTCTGGATTACCCGAAGGGAATGTCCACTACGGGTCAGTGGTGTCCCGTCGACCCACTCCCTCGCTGTCCCCACCTCGGCTGCCCCGAGGTGGTCTCTGTCCTCCTGAAGTCGCAGGGAGCCCAGACGTGGGGTTCTGTGTTAGGCCCGTTACCTTACCCCGGGACCCAGGAGGTGTCTCCGGCCATCCACATATCGATGGTCGAGAAGGACTGGCGAGAGGGGACATCGTGAAAGACTTGACAAACACTTCAATGTAGAATGTTACACTACGTATGCTTTATTGTACAATTGTCTATTACTGAGCCTAAGGGACAGTAGGACAGAGATGTCGACGTGTCCATCGGTCAAACTCCGGTTTGTTTACTGTTAAGGAAAGGGAAGAGCAGGACCACATCATGAGTCGTGTGTCCTCCGTCAATCAAGTAAACGCATCACAACAAACCGACACCCGGTCACAAGGTATCTTCAGTTTGATAAGATATTCCTGATTCGGTGGTCGGTAGTGGTTCCAGAATCGACCCTGGGAAAGTCGCGTGGACGAATAATCGTGTGTCCCTGGATCGTTCAGGACACTCTGGTCAGGGAGACCCGGAACTTGACGGTCGGAGGGACCTCGGCAGGTCGACGTTCTCCCGGGTCTTCTTTCGTCTCCGCGACGGTACTCACTTACAGGTAGAAGGTATCTGGTCGCCCTACTGTCACACCGTTGGACCCCGACTTTACGTCCCTCCTCGGGCCGGACCGACGGCCACCCCGGGTGCGGAGAGGACCCCGAAATCGGGCGGATCGTACCCCTGCCGACGGTCGACACGACGCAACTGACAAAGACGAGTCCACGGTCGCAGAGAGGAGGGAAGGGTAGTACACAAGGGACGCACCCGTCGTCACAGGGACGTTTGGTCCGTGTACTCCTACCTTTGTAAAAAGTCGGTTGACTCGGGGGGGGTGACCTACGGGGGACCGAACCTTAGAGACAAAGGAGTCGACGGCAGATGAGAAGACGTAAGACGAGTCCCTGTGTCCGAGGAGTCGTTGGGGGGTGGAGTCCGGCGGGATCCGTGGGAGGATAGACGGGAGGGGAACCGGTACCAAAGGTGTCCACGGAAACGAACTGAAGGGGGGATGGTAGGGCTGAGTAGGGTAGGTCAGTCACTGAGTCTTTGAAGTCACTCGTAATTTCAACGGGTCTTTCGGGTCCGAGTCGGGGTTCGGAGTGTCACCCAGACCCACCTGGGCACAGACTCTTTATTCAACCCCTTTTCCGAGAAAACGTCTAAGGTACACCGGGGTTCCCACCTGGAACCGGTACCTATACCCCAATGGACGGGAAACCCACCCGAAGGAAGTCAAGTCAAGTCAGCGAGTCAACACAGGCTGAGAAACTCTGGGGTACTTGGCGTCGTGCGGTCCGGAGGGACAGGTAGTGGTTGAGGGTCTCAAGTGGTTTTGGGTACAGGTAGCTCAGCCACTACCGTAGGTTGGTAGAGTAGGAGACAGCAGGGGAAGAGGAGGACGGAAGTTAGAAAGGGTCGTAGTCCCAGAAAAGTTTACTCAGTCGAGAAGTGTAGTCCACCGGTTTCATAACCTCAAAGTCGAAGTAGTAGTCAAGAAGGTTACTTGTGTGTCCTGACTAGAGGAAATCTTACCTGACCAACCTAGACGAACGTCAGGTTCCCTGAGAGTTCTCAGAAGAGGTTGTGGTGTCAAGTTTTCGTAGTTAAGAAGTCACGAGTGGAAAGAAATATCAGGTTGCGAGTGTAGGTATGTACTGGTGACCTTTTTGGTATCGGAACTAATCTGCCTGGAAACAACCGTTTCATTACAGAGACGAAAATTTATACGATGGATCCAACCAGTATTGAAAGGAAGGTTCCTCATTCGCAGAAAATTAAAGTACCGATGTTAGTGGTAGACGTCACTAAAACCTTGGGTCTTTTTATTTCAGTGGGTGACAAAGGTGACAAAGTAGATAAACGGTACTTCACTACCCTGGTCTACGGTATTAGAATCAAAAGACTTACAACTTGAAATTCGGTTGAAAAAGTGAGAGGAGAAAGTGAAAGTAGTTCTCCAAGAAATCAAGAAGAAGTGAAGGACGGTATTCCCACCACAGTAGACGTATAGACTCCAATAACTATAAAGAGGGACGTTAGAACTAAGGTCAAACACGAAGGAGGTCGGGTCGCAAAGAGTACTACATGAGACGTATATTCAATTTATTCGTCCCACTGTTATATGTCGGAACTGTATGAGGAAAAGGATAAATCTTAGTCAGACAACAAGGTACAGGTCAAGATTGACGACGAAGGACTGGACGTATGTCTAAAGAGTTCTCCGTCCAGTCCACCAGACCATAAGGGTAGAGAAAGTCTTAAAAGGTGTCACATAACACTAGGTGTGTCAGTTTCCGAAACCGTATCGGTTATTCCACCTTCGTCTAAACCGTACCTCTCTAAACTAAGATCCACAAATATTCCACTGTTGTCTCGGCCCGAACCGACTCCAAGTCCGACACAAGTTACGTCTTCCTTGCCGAACCGACTGACACGTCGACCTTTCCCGGCGTCCGGCGGTCCGAAGAACGGAGGTCTCGACTCTCGTAAACACCCCTCTACCGGGACGGCATAGACGACGGAGGTGTAAGTAAGATTCTGAACTGGTCCTTAATGAAGACTCTAATTGAGAGACCCGGTGAACCTCTTTGGGGAGGGTAGTAGTACAAGGAGGACGAGGGAAACCGTCGTAAAGACACACCTCTCCGACACACAGGGACTACTGGACTGGACACGCACATGAGACAGGTGACAGACGTTGGCGACGTTGAGGTAGTCAATGACGTCTCTCTTTTGTGTCGATTAAACTCGACGCGGGTGAGTCTCTCCGAGTCTCGAGAGGAGACACCGAAAACAAATAAGGTTTCGGAGTTTCACTCTCGTCAATCCTCGACTCACACTTCGACAACTCCTGAGGTACGGAGAGTCAGACGACCGTGTAGACTCGGGACCTGGCTTTCTCACCAAAAGTCGTGCACCGGTAGGTTCGACGGAGAGCAAATGACTCACTGACGACACTCGGTCCGGGACCCTCTCAGTAGAACTTTGGATCCAAAAGTACCCTTCTCTGTGTCTACCTCTCTTCCACTTCAGATCTCCCTCACACAGGAGGCACCTCCTGTACCTCGACCTTTACCCTCCTTCGATCCCCTCCTCGACATTGAGAGGACGAGTCTCCCTGGGCGTCTCTTCGGTGGAACCCCTGTCCTCCTTCCCACTCCCCGGTCGGGGGTCACGGACACCGACTCCCTGACACCCCGGTCCCACTGGATCATCCGGGTCACCCCTCCGCACCCCTCTCCCGTCCCCGGTACCCTCCGGTCGGACGAGTGAGATCCCTGAGGTCTCAAACGAGGTGTGTAGTCTTCATCCACTGAGGTCGGGGGAACGGACGAGGTCCTTGTCGGGAACAGGGAGACAGGTGACTGGGGATACGGGTTGGTACAGTAAGTAAAGATTGAAACGGAAATGGATCTCAACTATCGTATTTCGATTCCATTTCTCTTTGAAAGTCTCCTTTTCAAAAGTCGACACGACCCACAGTCGGGAGGGCCTCGTCGGGACGGTAGACAGTGGTCGAGGGTCGGCTGGGAGGTGGGCGACAGTGGGGGGGTACCAGGTGACAGTGTATGCCTGGCCTGGTAGAGATGTTTCCACTGAGTCCGGAGTGAGGACGGACACAGGGACCCCGCCCCCCGTAATGAGAGTCTTACTTAGGTCCGAGGAGAGACGTCGGGTGTCCGGGTGTCCGGACTCCCTAGACAGTCGGAGTGGGGAAGGAGTGGCGTAGGGGCGGGGGCGGGGGTGGTGTACTGGAAGTCCGGTCTGGGGAGACGGTAACAGTATCTTGTCTCTAAGCCACTTGTCGTACTCCGGTTTGGCAAAAAGACGGAGACCTCCCACGAGGAGACCCCAGGGGAGCGGGCGCCGTCCCCACCCTCCCCACGTCTCCGAAGTGGTGGCCCTTCGTCGCAAACAGTGAGAGGGACGCCGAACACCTCTGACAGAAGAAGTCACCTGTAACCGAGTAGGAGGAAAGTCGTGGGCACCTCCGTGAGTCCGGTGGGACTTCGGGTCGAGAGGAACACCCCCGTCCCACCACCTGTACAGTCGAGCCCCGTCTGTACACCACCCGACGACTAGCACACCGACTCACCGGACACAGACACCCCGGTCCCGCATGGACCAGGTCGACACACGTGTGCACGAGACCCGCACGTGTATGGACGGAACAGGAAGGGACCTAAAGGACCAGGACTTTGACACCAAAGACTGTGACTGAGGTGTCCCAGGGACCCTGACTCACTCCCCGAGGTCCCGACGACGAGACCCGATTCCCCGTCAACTCGGGTCGTCACCGCCGTCACGGTAATAAAGGTATGTCTGGGGATTACTGTCCAAAAGTTAGTTCTCGGGTCTACGGTGGGACCGGAAATGACACAAAGGAGTTGTGACAAGGATAAGGTGGACGGTGCACCTCCGTGTCCCGCCCATCAAATCTGGTCCAAGACCACGGATACGAAGGACGAAGACGAGAAACCCACCGGGGCGTCAATCCACGTCTTGTCCCCCATGTCTCCGGCCGGAGGTCCCAGTCTCCCGGGGGCGTTTCTTCCCCCTTCCCTAAGTCGTGACATCTCCCTCGTTTACTCATTTTGGAATTTTATCTCGTTTTGTCGACTCGGAGTCACTTCCGTCGTAAAGTCTCCNTCACTCCCCGAGGTCCCGACGACGAGACCCGATTCCCCGTCAACTCGCGTCGTCACCGCCGTCACGGTAATAAAGGTATGTCTTTGGACGATGCACCTCCGTGTCCCGCCCATCAAATCTGGTCCAAGACCACGGATACGAAGGACGAAGACGAGAAACCCACCGGGGCGTCAATCCACGTCTTGCCCCCCATGTCTCCGGCCGGAGGTCCCAGTCTCCCGGGGGCGTTTCTTCCCCCTTCCCTAAGTCGTGACATCTCCCTCGTTTACTCATTTTGGAATTTTATCTCGTTTTGTCGACTCGGAGTCACTTCCGTCGTAAAGTCTCCTTTACTAGGACCTAAATCTAGGGTCCAAAACCCCGGACCTCACTTAACATGTTGGCGTGGGGTTGGGGCACTTCCTGCCCACAAACGTCACCTTTACGTCTGTCGGGACACGGACTCGGTAAGCCACGCCGACATGAGGTCGCGGACGCTAGACAGTCGAACCGGACACCTGCGTGGTAGGGAAGGAAAGCGACACGTTTAGGTCGTCGTTTCCGAACTTTGGGAAGAGACGTGGTCGGGGACCATGCCACGGGGTGACACCGGGACTCGAGTCCGGACCCGAGACGACACAAGGGCAACCCGGGACGAGGGGTGGACCATATGTCCATGTAGGACAAGGTCCCTCCGGAAACAAGACGGGTGCAGGGGCCTGACACCCCTGTCCCGAGACGACGTCGTCTCCGGCGTACGTGTCCCCTACCTGTCCCCACCACGCAGGACGACCGGGTGCTCCACCCCTCGTGTACCCCCGTGAAGAGGGGTGGGGGACCCACAAAGGGTCCGTCGTGTCAAGCCGGTGTCACCCCGTCTCCCTCGTCTGGGGACTTTTGTGTCCAAAAGTTAGTTCTCGGGTCTACGGTGGGACCGGAAATGACACAAAGGAGTTGTGACAAGGATAACGTGCACGACAACCTTCCAAGGTCATGGGGTTTGTGTGACCGTCGAAACTCCGCACTCGTCTTCCGACCTGCACCCAACACCGACGACGAGTGACTGTGAGGACAAGGAGAGAGGAATCGAGTTACTACGGCGGTTCGTCGACTACCTCTACCTGTTCGACCCGGACCGGAGCCGCAGGCCGACGGAACGGAGGGACGGGAGACTCCGGCCGCGTCACCGGTCGCACCGGGGCCCAGGGTGAAGTCCGTCGTGTCCCCGTCAGTCGCGGAAGGTCGCCGCACACCTGTCGTTCTTCTTGCGGTTCTTCGCCGTGAGGAAGTGCCGCGAGTCGCACTGCGTGTTCAGGTGGGTCCGGTCGCCGGTGTCCGCGAGGTACCTCTAGTCGCGGGGACACGAGTAGTCGAGGTCGCTAGGGGCCCGGCGCCGGTCCTAGCCCCTGGACCACGTGGACAGGGCGTCACGAGGACGGGTCCATTACGGTGTCGGACGCTGGACCCCCGGGAGGCGTCGCGGTGAGTGAAGGGAGGGGGTCAGGGACCTGCCCGTACTCTTCCGGTCCGTGGACACGGAAAACCCCGGGGTCGGAGTCCCGGGGGTCCAGGGTCACCTCCACTCAGAGGTAGAGTTGGTGTCGTGAATGTGTCGGGACCACCTGTACTCCCTGAAGAGTCCCCGGGCTCTGTCGGAGACTTCCACGCCAGGGTCGGGGGGGCTCGGGAGACTGCGCCCTCTTTCGGACCTAATCGCGAGGACACAGAAGTCGTAGACCAACACTCGAACCGACTACACGAGGGACACTGGTACCCAGACACCTCGGGAAGACACACCCTGCTCCGTGGTCGAGGTAGATGGTCCCTTCAGTTCCCCTAAACGAAGCGAGTGTCGGTTGATCGTCTCGGTCTGACCAAGACGAGCGACGTGCTTTCCGGTCAGGTAATTCTCAACTCCCCAACCCCAGTCGTCGTCTCTACTGACCCAGGACCCTGGACACAAGGATGTCAATGTGACCTTCGTTTGTAACACTGGCCCGAGTCCGGGAGTCACTCCGGTAGTCCTCCCCACTCTCCAGTTCCCTTCGTCGACGCGGGTAGAGACCTGGGAACAGTGAGTCGACAACCCTCCTTCTTCCACACGCTAGCAACACTCAATTCTCGTCCGGCCGTCCCGACGCCGGAAGGGACCACCGAGTCGTCACTTCTTAGTGGACGGTTACGTCCTCTGTGTCCTCCGTCCCCAAGGTAGGGACCCAGTCTTCTAGAAGACCTCTTCCTTTACCGTTGGATGAGTTCATACGAACGGACCCTCTAGGGTACCCGTCTCCTCGGACCACCCGATGTCAGGTAACCAACGTTTCTCAACCTGTACTGTGTGTGAGTGAGTGTCCTGACACTTACCGTCCACGGTCACATCCGTCACGAGCACCCGTCACCAGTACCCACCACCTGCGAAGAACCACCTTTTTCCGGGGTGGCCAACTGAGTTTCAGTTTGGAATGCTGTAGGTTGTCCAGTCTTCATCAGGACATTGGCGGAGGGAGTAGGGTCGAGCAATCGCAAAACGCTAAAAGTCGCGGACTGACTTACCAAGGGTTCGAAGGGTGAATTCCCCAGGGAGGGGAAGTCTCACTGGGCCCTCCGGATAGGTCGAGAACCGGGTCGACACCGGGTCGCCCTGCTTCCGTCCCAGACCTCCACACAGGAGACGTCTGCCGTGAGTTCACCCAGCCGGTCGAAAAACCGGAAAATCTCGAACGTTGGAGCACCAGAGATAATGTCGAAGGAAGGTGGGACCCTCGGTCCTCTTAGAACAACTAGTCCGTCCCCGCCGTCGCCGGTCTGCACTGGAGCCCACCCAGACACCTGGGCTCACCTGGACCTCGGTCTCCAAGTCCCGACGCGACTCTTAGATACCTGGACAGTCCCGGGGAAGTCCACTTCACACTCACCTCGGTGAACTCCACTCGAACCGGAGGGTAGCCGGAGACAGAACGCACCGGTCGGTCGAAAGGGCCCCGACTACCTCTCTTGACACCTACAAGGTAACCGTGTCGTGCTACCGAGGAAGAGGGTCTTGTTTGACAAAGGAAGTCTAGGAGCCGGAGACTGGAGATCGACGACCACACTCGAACCGGTCGGGTCCGGTCCGAGACGGGCCGACCCGAGTGGTGGGTCTGAGACGGAGGCCCGTGGGACCGGGACGTCCGACAACCGACAAGAAGAACCTTGATTCGTTTCTCAAACCGACATTTGCAAAATAAGACTTCAAAATAAACCCTTCGTACAAGGACTCTTAGAAAATGTAGGACACAAGGTCGCACCATCGTTCACTACTCACTTGCACGGGTAAAGGGTCGAGGAGTCCCACTACTGTCACAAAAGACCTGTGTATGATTTCACTTTCACTCTACAAAGAAGAATCCCAGAACCAGACGCAGTTCTTTTCACTGAACCTCGGGGAAAATCGTCCCCACGTCAGGTGGTTGGGTGTCTGACAAAAGGGAAAATAATTAGGGTCACCCTTTAATTTCCGGACCAAGGGCCGATGACGAGTCCCAGGGGCCCTTTGCGGCGCCATGCCGGAGGCCGCGGACCATTGTTGGACTGCCAAATCTTAGTGAGGAAGAACCCGAGCAGGATCTGAGGACAGTTTACGAGGCACCCGGTGACGACTTGCTCCGGTCTACCCAGTGACCCTATCCGGGGGGGCACCAATCACCGGGGCTCCTGACACGGTGGGTGCAGGAGTGGGACGACCGCTAAGGAGACCAGCCCGACACGATCGGAGGCCCCGACTCAGGGTCGTGCGCCAGTAATCCTCAGATGACTTATCTAAGGCGAAGTAGAGTCGGCTGTGGAATGGTACTACCCAGTCCGTCCGCGTCCCGCCCCGGCCCTTCCTCCCCGGTCTCGGCCCCGCCCCGGCCCCTCCCGCCCCCTCTTCCGCCCCGGCCCTGCCCGCCCTCTCCCCCGCCCCGCCCCGCCCGCTCCCTCGCCCGCTCCCGCCCCGGCTCCGCTCCCGCCCGATCCGCAGTGGTCCTCTGTCCTTCTCGGACAGGGTCCCGACGCAAGGGTTATTAAAAATAGACTTTCGAGACCTCGGCAAATGAAGGAAGGAAGTAGGGACGGGTCAAGGGAGTGAGGATGGTTCGGGAGCGATTAAGGAAGTCCGGGTCTTAGTAAATTTTCAAGTCAAGTGAAGTCAGCGAGTCAGCACAGACTGAGAAACGTTGGGGTACTTGGCGTCGTGCGGTCCGGAGGGACAGGTAGTGGTTGAGGGCCTCAGGTGGTTTTGGGTACAGGTAGCTCAGCCACTACGGTAGGTTGGTAGAGTAGGAGACAGCAGGGGAGAGGAGGACGGGAGTTAGGAAGGGTCGTAGTTAGTCCCAGCAAAGTTTACTCAGTCGAGAAGCGTAGTCCACTCCATAACCTCAAAGTCGAAGTTGTAATCAGGAAGGTTACTTGTGGGTCCTGACTAGAGGAAATCCTACCTGACCAACCTAGAGGAACGTTCTCAGAAGAGGTGTGGTGTCAAGTTTTCTAGTTGAGAAACCGGGAGTCGAAAGAAATATCAGGTTGATATTTTTAGTTTCGCCTTAGTCGGAGGTCGGGAGTCGATCCTCTGTCCGGGGTCTGGGCCGTCCTTCGGACAAGGTGAACCAGTGTTGCCTCCCGTACCCCGACGTGACTTGCTGGAGTCTACAAGAAGTAGGGAACCCTTTTCTCCAATAGTGTCCACACCGGAGAGTACGGACGTAGGGACGAGATTACCTCCCAGACGGGACTTTGGGGTGAATAAACGAGACACCGGAGACAGCACAGGTAGAGTCGATTCCCGGTCCACAGGTCCCTCCCGGGCCGTGACGAGGGGACACCGAGGACATCCCGTAGGAGTACCGAGGTTACGACCCACTCATGGGACAGGAGGACGGGGGCCATAGACAGAAGGTCTCACTGCCCGGCCCAGGCATCCAAGTCGAGACGCCGAGTCTCGAGTCGGTGTGGTCGGATAGAGAGGAGACCGACCCTCCGTCTCCGTCGGAGTAGACTCGAACAGAGGAGACCCACTTAGTACCGACCTCACCGACCTCTCGTCACTCCACGTCTCTCTGTGGCCCCTTCCGATGGAGGTCCGTGTCACCCTAAGTCGTCGGTGCGGTCCAGTACGCCGAAGTGTACACCACGGACAACCGACCATCGACAAAGTCCTCCGAAATAAACGTGTCCTCGGGAGACTATTCTCAACCCAACATTCAGATCGAGGTAGGTTCGGTCAGTAGAACACTCAGAACGGTAAGTCGACTCCGGGAGGTTACCGTGACACCGGTGTCACGGGTCTAAACCAATCGTCGTACCGACTAGTCGTCCCAGTGGGGTGTCAGGAGAGGACCGGGGAGGACCGGGGGGTGTTTCCACCGTACATACCTTAGGTCCTTTGTACACCAGTGTAGTTGGTTTCGAACTAGAACTTTGTCTGGAGTCTATTAACTTGAGACAGTAAGACACATAGAGTGAAACTTTTACATAACCTTGGTGAGTGACAACCATTATTTTACTACCTTTTGGACTTGTTAAAAAATTTTTGCGTTTAGGGTTGAGGTATTCATGACCGAAATAGTAGATATACATTTAAAGGGTTACCTTCGTGACACAGAAAATATCTTTGTTCGATTTGGACCCACAGGTTGAGGGAGTAGGTCAGGGCAAGCTACACGAGGTGCGTCGACAGGTGTGGGTGGACACGTCTAGGAAGAGGGACAGCACACCCCGTACGACCAGCCGTCTCAGAGTCGAGTCGGAAACAGGAAGGAGGCGGGAAATAGCTCCGACTTAGAAGTGGAGACTGGAGGTTACCGACGTCTTTCTTACTCCGGTCGTAAAGGAACGAGCGTCGACACTTAATGACACAGATTATAAGGTAGAGTGGACCTTCCACTCCGGGGAGTTACCGGTAAAGGAGTGGGGAGGTCCGGGACAGAAGTGACGAACTAAGAACCCCTGGTCCGAAGTGTCAAAACAGACCACGGGTCGACAAGACTCACCCCACGTGGGACAGGGACATCGACTCGACACCAGTCCCGTCTTCAGTCCCGGGTTCCCACTTTGTACGGATCCCAGCGTCCGACTCTCGAGTCCCGAGTCCCTGGGACACGACTAGGACTTGCGTGTACAGGTCCGGCACGGGGGTGAAGAGACTGGGACCAGTCGAAGGACGACGCAATAGGAGTCCTAGGTTCGTGTAGTCTGAGAGACACGGGTCACGGGTCAGGGCACTGGAGGGGGTCCAGAGTGTGAGGGGTGAGGGAAGTGAGTCGTAGAGACAGGACGGTCAGTAATTCCTTCCTTTGAGTTACGAGGAACAGAACGTGCGGTAAGGAGTGGACTTAGGTGAACAGGACAACCATCTCCCCCTTACTATCGGGGTTTATACAGGTCGGGATTAGGGGTCTTGAGTACTCACAAAACGGAAGGAACCGTCCTCTGGTCCTTTACCTCGATTCTCTGTCGAGACCTGGGAGACCCGGTAACATTGGAAGACTCTCCTCAGGTCTCCCGGTCTCAGTCACTCTTCGTTCTGGCTGGGGGTCCCAGGAGGGGACAACTCAAAGGACCTCGACGACATCGTTTGGTCCACCTGACCGAGGAAGACGGAGTCGGTCGGGGAGTCGTCGAGTGGCACACGGACCGTGAGTCGTCCCCAGTGGACGCTCCCCGGCAGGGAGGCAGTAGAACGTCTCACCTGGGAACTCCGAAACGTGTGGACCAGTCCGCTCTACGGCACAAAGTGTAGGACAGACGAGATCGACGACACAAGTGACACCTTTCTGACCAAAAGGAATCGTGAGTCCCTACACCAAAATTTATTCGAATGTAGAACTTCGTACTTTTCAAAACAGACCGAAAAGAACCTGTTTGTGTCCTCATTGATTACGTTCAGGACTCTTATTTCCGTCGGGAGAGGGGGTGGGGGGTAGAGGAACGTGTAACTTATGACGTAGGCGACAGGTTGGTCTGCACCCGTCCTCGCCAAAGGACTCGACGACACCCTCCCTGTCCCAAGTGACCGACGGTCCGAGGGGGACCTCGGACGTCAGGTGAGTGACACAAGAACAGACAAAGGTCCTGAGGAGCCGGCCTAGGTGGGGTCACTGGCTTGTCGTCTCGTGCCGAGGGTCTCAGGTCGACGGAGAGTTACACACTCGACGGTAAATACACAACCCGGGGTCGAGAGTCATGGATGGGGGTGGGATGATCGCACAGGCACACCCCAAAAGATCACATAGTGGGTGATCCAAGACACGAGAGTCCTGACGACTACGCCGTCGGATCTTTCGTCCAACCGTCCAAATAGTCGCAGAGACGAAGAGGTTGTAAGTCACTCTCGTCCTCCCACCAGGTCTGTGAACTGTGGCTGACTAGTGAGTCCTTTCCCGGGGTCTCCGGGGACTCCTCCACACACACCCGGGGTACCCCGTCTCCTACTGGCCTCTTCGCCCACGGTGGTTGCCGGGTCTGCGTCGGAGGCCGGCGGGGTGAGGGGTTTTGCTCGACGAGCAGTAGTGGTTTAGCTCGGTCAACTTGCGACGACCCTTCACTTTACAAACAGATAATTCTATTGGACGAGAACAATTTACTGTCGAAGACTTTCTATACGGTAAATTGTAGCGGCAAGTCCTCGCAAGACTTCTCGTGGAACGGCCGACGACAGTTCATTGAGGATAAGTCGATGAACTTGTTTGTAAATTCCACCTCTTACACTTACACCGTTTGTTGCACCGTCCCACCTTTCGAAGGTCCCAGGTCTTGCCGGTCTCACAGTCGGACACAGCGACGCCTTGTGACTCCCAGAGCTCGTGCGCTCCGAAAGTGTCACGTCGGACGGACAGAATCCATCCTAAGGGTCGTCCGCTGACGCAGGCAGGCGATACGTCCGAGCCGAAGAGAAGGCTGAGGTCAGGGCTGCGCGCGGGGGAAGACCGCCGTCTACCCTTAGGGGCCCGCGGAGCGAATGGACGAGCGGATACCCTTGACCCAAGAACGGTGTTGGCTGGGTTGGTTCCCGGACCCCTGGGAGGGGAAAATGTACCGAAGGATTCCCCTGCGTCCAATCATCCACGACAGATCTCAGAAGTCCTTCTTTAAGTCCTGTTGTGACCTGTTCTCCACGAGGGAAGGTCGGTCCAGAGGCGAAGTCGGACCCTTGCCCCGTGTTCCCGTCCGCCCCGTCAGTAGAGTAAGAACTTTTGACCCACGGTCTGGGAAAAGACTTCTTCGTCGGACAAGACACCCTCTGTCACCCCGAGGACAGCAAAGGACTCGCACTCTGCCCTGTCCTCTCGAGAAGTTCCTGTTCGGGTCTCCAAAGTAGAACCGTAGGGGTTGTTCCACGGACCGTACGTCCGAGAGTCCTCGATAAGGGAACAAGTCTCTATCTGTCAGGAGGGTACGACCTGCGACTCCCAGGACCACCGTCGGGTGGGGGACGAGAACACGGGGTCAGTCGATGCGTTCTTCCGCCGAGACGGAGCCTGGGGTCTTCCAATGCTCAAGGTCCTCATAGTGGGGTCTCTCGGTAGTCTTGTAAGACCTCCGGAGTCGGTGGATTCCTGAGAGGCATAGTGTCCCTCGAATTCAAACCCCGTCTCGTACATCCCTGAATAAAGAGAGGGTCTGGGGGGTGGTGGTGGGACCCCGAACGCCCCAGTCACACCAGGGGTCGGGGGACGGGTGAGGGAGACGGAGTGGGGTCTCGTACCGACAAACCCACCTCTAGAAGCAAATCGACTGTCTTCCCTCAGACTAGGTAGAAAGTTTCCTATTACTCGGAAAACCGTCATTACACAGACGACCAGTACCACCAGCAGTGGACCTACCACCGGTCGTACTCAAATTGACCGATGACGTGGAATTACACACATAAGATATCGAGATAGAAAACTTTATATCGAAACAAGAAAAGAGTCCCAAAGAAACCTAGAAACTACAGAAAACACTAAAGTATGTTTAAAATCTTAATAAACAAAATCAAGATACTTTTTACGATAACTTTAACAGTATCCCTAACGTAACTTGGATATCGGACAGAACCCACCATACTTGTAAATTATAAATGACAAGATTAGGAACTCGTGTTTTATAGAAAGGTAAATAACACAGAAGAAGTCAAAGAAAGTAGTCACAGAATATCAAAAGTAACAAAAGTGGAGGAACCAATTTAAATAAGGATCTATAACATAAGAAAAACTACGTCAACACTTACCCTAACATAAGAAGTAAAAAGAACATCTATCAAACAACGATCTAAAGATATATAATTATAGTATACGACGTTGAAATATTTTAAGTAACTTCTAAAGATCATCAAAGAAACACCGTAGAAGACCTAAAAGATACATATCATAGTACAGTAGACGTTTGTCACTGTTAAAATGAAGAAGAAAAGGGCGTACCTAAAGAGAAAAAGAACAACCTAACGATACTAATCCTGAAGGTCATAATACAACTTTTTTTCACCGTTCTCACCCGTAGGAACACAGCAAGGACTATAATCTCCTTTACGAAAATCGAAGAGTGACAACTCATAATACAAAACAAAGACCACAAAAAGTCAGGATTCAGTAAAAACTGAGAAACGTTGAGGTACCTGACGGTGTGTGGTCCGAAGGGACAAGAGGTGATAGAGGACTTCAAACGAGTTTGAGTACAGGAAACTTAACCACTACCATAGATTGGTAGAGTAGGAGACGACCGGGGAAGAGGAAAACGGAAGTCAGAAAGTGTCGTAGTCCCAGAAAAGATAACTCAACTGAGAAGAGTAGTCCACCGGTTTTATAACCTCGAAGTCGTAACCAGGAAGGTTAATTATATGTCCCAACTAAAGGAAATCTTAACTGACCAAACTAAAGGAACGTCAAGTTCCCTGACAGTCCTCAGAAGAGGTCATGATATTAAGTTTTCGTAGTCAGGAAGCCGTGAGTGGAAGAAATACCAGGTTGAGAGTGTAGACATGCACTGATACAAAACTGATATACCTGGAAACAGTCGTTTCACTACAAAGACGAAAAATTATACGACAGATCCAAACAGTATCGAAAGGAAGGTTCCTCGTTCGTAGAAAGTCAAAGCACCGATGTCAGTATTGGACGTCACTAAAACCTCGGGTTCTTTTATTTTAGACAGTGACGAAGGTGAGAAAGGGGAAGATAAACGGTACTTCACTACACTGGACTACGGTACTAGAATCTAAAAAAATTACAACTCAAAATTCAGTCGAAAAAGTGAAAGTAGTTCTCCGAGAAATCAAGGAGAAACGAAAGATGGAAATCTCACCATAGTAGACGGATAGACTCCACCAACTATAAAAAGGACCGTCAGAACTAAGGTCGAACACGAAGTAGGTCGGGACGTAAAGTGTACTACATGAGACGTATATTCAATTTATTCGTCCCACTGTTATATGTCGGAACTCGATGAGGAAAGGGTTAAAACTTGGTCAGTCAAAAAGGTACAGACCAAGATCGACAACGAAGAACTGGACGTATGTCTAAAGAGTCCTCCGTCCTTGAGCGTCCATGAGGGTAAAGACATCCTTAAAGGGTGTCAAAAAATACTAGGTGTGTCAGTTTCCGAAATCACATCAGTTACTTCGTCCACGAAAAGACCTTAAGGGAACGAAAGAGATACTAGGTTCCTTTCAACCGCTAAACTAGAGACCAAGGAGACGGAAAAGATTTTGGTCGAACTTTTTTATTTTTTTATTTTGGTCGAACATGTAGACCTTCAAGAACCAAGTGTATGACGATTACGGATCGAACTTCCTAAAACTCGTATTTGAATGATCGTACACTTTACTCGTGTGAACATGGCATCGAACTTGTAAGAAACCGTAACGGGAAGAAACCCTAACCTTACTTTGAATGGAAAAGGTCAGGACACCGATGACGACTCAAAAGGTTTAAACGACTACATAACTCACGTTGTGAAACTTTCGTAGTAGAAAATCCTAAACTTTATCGAGTCGACTTTAAGGTAGTGGAGGTGATCGAAACAAATATCATACGAAAGATTCCGGGTGAATTGAATTGTGAGGTCCTACAGACCGAAATTCACTCACTGGTGTGGTTGTACCCAGTAATTCTAGAAAAAACATGTCAAGAAGACACATAAGAACGGTGGAGAAAAATTAGAGAAGACGAAGGCAATCCAGGAACGGTAAAGACAGGAAACAACACGGGTAGGAACGTACTTTACAAGGGAAATATGAAAGTCAAAAGAACTTGTCTAGAGATTAGAAAGGGTAAACTAACAAAAAGAAGATAAAGAAACGTGACAAGTATATTCTTCTGGAAGAATAGAGAGGGACGATAAGAGACCTTGAGACATAAGTCAACCCAGTCAGTCAGTCAGTCAAGTCAGCGAGTCAACACAGGCTGAGAAACGCTGGGGTACCTGACGTTGTATGGTCCGGAGGGACAGGTAATGGTTGAGGACCTCAAATGAGTTTGAGTACAGGTAACTCAGTCACTACGGTAGGTTGGTAGAGTAGGAGACAGTAGGGAAACGAGAGAGCGGAAGTTAGAAAGGGTCGTAATCCCAGAAAAGATTACTCAGTCGAGAAGCGTAGTCCACCGGTTTCATAACCTCAAAGTCGAAGTTGTAGTCAGAAAGGTTACTTGTAAGTCCTGACTAAAGGAAATCCTACCTGACCAAACTAGAGGAACGTCAGGTTCACCGAGAGTTCTCAGAAGAGGTTGTGGTGTCAAGTTTTAGTAGTTAAGAAACCGTGAGTCGAAAGAAATATCAGGTTGAGAGTGTAGGTATGTACTAATGATATTTTTGGAATCTATCGGAACTGATCTGCCTGGAAACAACCGTTTCATTATAGAGACGAAAAATTATGCGAGAGATCTAACCAATATTAAAAAGAAGGTTCCTCATTCACAGAAAAATAAAGTACCGACGTCAGTGGTGGACGTCACTACACCCTCGGGGGTTTTTATTTCAGATGGTGACAAAAGTGACAAAGGGGTAGATAAAGGGTACTTCATTACCCTGGTCTTCGGTACTAAAAACGAAAGACTTACAACTCAAAATTCGGTTGAAAAAGTGAGAGGAAAAAGTGAAAGTAGTTCTCCGAGAAATCAAGAAGTGAAAGACGGTATTGCCACCACAGTAGACGTATAGACTCCAATAACTATAAAGAGGGTCGGTAGAACTAAGATCGAACACGATATAGGTCGGCTCTCAAAGAGTACTACATGAGACGTACATTCAATTTATTCGTCCCACTGTTATGTGTCGGAACTGTATGAGAAAAAGGATAAACCTTGGTCAGACAAAAAGGTACAGGTCAAGATTGACAACGAAGGACTGGACGTTGTCTAAAGAGTTCTCCGTCCAGTCCACCAGACCATAAGGGTAGAGAAAGTCTTAAAAGGTGTCAACTAACACTAGGTATGTCAATTTTCGAAACCGTATCAGCTATTTCGTATTTATCTACAAAAAGACCTTGAGAGAACGAATAATCTACTAGGTCGTCTACAACCGTTAACCTAGAGACCAAAGAGACGGAAAAGATTTTGGTCGAACTTGTAGACCTTCAAGTGCCAAGTGTATGACAACTTCGGACCGAACCTCTTAAAACTCGTAATGAAATGATCGTAAACTCTACTCACGTTAACACGCCATAAAACTCGTAAGAAACCGTAACGGAAAGAAACCCTAACCTTACTTTTGACTGGAAAAGGTCAGGACACCGGTGACGACTCAAAAGGTTTAAAGGACCGTATGACTCACGTTGTGAAAGTCTGTAGTAGAAAATTCTAAACTTTATCAAGTTGACCTTAAGGTAGTGGAGGTGATTGAAACAAGCATCACTACGAAGGATTCCGGGTGAACTGAAGTGTAAGGTCCTACAGACCGACATCCACTCATTAGTGTGGTAGCACTAATAGACCCAGCACTTCTAGAAAAAACATGACAAGAGGACACATAAGAACGGTGGAGAAGAACTATAGAAGACGAAGACAATCCAGGTATGGTAAAGACATAAAATAACTCGGGTAGAAACGTACTTTACAACGGAACCATAGAGATTAAAAGAACTTCTCTAGAGACCAGAAAGGGTAAGATAACAAAGGGAGATAAAGAAACATGACTAGTGACTCCTTCCGAAAGAATTAGAGAGGAACGATAAGAAACCTTGAGACGTAAGCTTACCCATATAAAAAGGAAAAGAGGAAACGATAAACGAAGAGAAAAAAGGTGTCGATAAACATTCCGGAGGGGTCTGTCGGGGGGGGAAAAAAAAAAACGTAAAGAAAAAGAACCCCTACCAGAACGAGGGACAGAGGACATGTTACAGTGCTTGGAGGTAGGCATCAAGTAGTCCGTGAGACAGATAGTCTATAATCAGTCCATATAGAAAGAGAAATAGGAAAGAAACGGAAAATGAAGAGAAGAAAGGAGTCGATAAACATTTCGGAGACATCTACTAGTGAAGTGGAAGAACGTAAAGAAAAAGAAACCTTACCAAATCTAGTGACGGAGGACATGTTACATGTTACAATAACATGTCCTGTTCGTACTTGGAGGTAGGTATCAAGAAGTCCGTGTGACAGATGGTCTAGATTAGGGAACTAATCTGGTATCAAGCAGTCGGGGTGACATATCAGTATTCCCTAAACTAAATCCAGGACGGACTTACTGGAAGTTAAATTCGGACTGAAAACGTCACTCCTCGATTATTAGACTCGGTTGAGATCCAGAACTAAAACGACTGACATATCTCAAAGAGGTAGAAGTCGGGATTTCTTATATTAGTCAGACTAACGTCATAACTGGTGTACCACTACAGACACACATCTCAGCAGAGAACACAATAACCTTCTCCCACAAACGATACTGGTCACACAAGAGAACTACAATCGACACCCGAATAGTATATATCGAGAATGATACAATCAAGTCATAGGTGAAACAACTCTCGAAAATAGTATTCATCTATAACTTAAAGCAGTTTGTAAAAAAGGTCATAAATGACTCTACTATATACCAAAAATAAGAAGTCAAACAATTATATCTCATAGATAGTGTGACTAAACGTCTACAATTCGGTAAGAACGTAGGGACCTTATTCAGGTGAACCAGTGTTGCATACTTGGAAAATCATATAAAAACTTAAACTAAACGATTGCAAAAATTTCTAGAAACGTGGATACAAACAGTGTTTGTTGGACGTTAAACTATAATTTAGAAACTTATAAAACACCTTAAGCAGTCACTTCGGGATGGAGTCCTTTGTGCTTTTTAAAGTTTATTAACTCAGAATGTGGACTTCTTGATCTTTTTTCTTCCTTTTTGTTTTGACTCACAATTATCTTCCTTCCTTTATTATTTATAGTCTCGTCTTTATTTACTTTATCTCTCATACTTTTGTTGTCTTTACTAGCCACTTTGATTCTAATAAAGAAACTCTAAAAAAAAAGGAACCCTCTTAAAACTAGTGATTGAAACAGACGATTGAACATTAGTCAGTCAAGTCTAAAAGAGAAAGAAGTCAGAACCTTGTATACAAAGATCTTTAGAAAAGTAAAGAAGGTCCAACAACCGTATACTAACAAGAGTCACCAGAAATACTAGGAAATATAAAGACACCACAGTCAATATTGAAGAAAAAAGGAAAGACTACATTAACAAACCTGGTCAAGAGAAAAAAAGAACTATTCGGATCGATCTTCAACCTTTTAAATGGAAAAGTTTCTTGGCTGAGAATTTAAAGTGACTAGTAAAGACAACAAAAGACAACTAGACAACTAGTAAAGACAAATCCACATGCCAAACTAATAAACTCTAAAAAGTAAAGGACTTCATCCGAGGATAGTGATATTTGAAGGGAGAATCTTGACGAAAACGTCACTAGGTATCTAAAACCTAGTAACACCAAGGTAAAGGTATACAAAGATCCATAAAGATTTTAAAGAAGAAACTATAAAGAAAAGTCACTGGGTAAGTACAAGAAATTAAAACTAAACAAAATAAAAGAGACTAAAAAGAATACTAACTAAAGACCAAAGGGTGTTGACACTAGTTCTTCTACGAGCTATACTAAAGGCAGAAACATTTAAGTGTCTCCTGACAAACATTTGACTACACTAAATAGGACCTCTTGGAAGACACACACGAACTCTTCTTATACGTAGGACGACGAAAACCTACCTAACAAGACATACACAGGTAGTCCAGGTGACCCAGGTAAGAACACCCAAACCACACTCGTAACACTACTGGTAATGACAATTGAGAAATTACCTATCTAACGAATAGAGATAAAACAAATCAAGAAAGAGACTCCGAAATAGAAAAGAAAGTCAACGTTGTATGTGAAGACAGAGGAGTAAAACGGACTAAGAGATACAAACACAGACACATAATCATTTAGTCGACACAGGGGTACAGAATTTCCTCACCGGAACAAATCCTCTGTAGGACACCCCGGATCTCCGTGGTCGGACGGACCGGTGGTCTCGGTCCGTGAGTTCCCAGGGGAGACACCCGTCACACAAGGGGGGACAACATCCCCCGACATCAATGACGAATCCGTGTGACCACCACCCGTCTCAAGAGTGAGTCGGTCCCACTCTGAAGTGGATCCACGTCTCCACCCACCCGAAGTAGTCCCATGCGGGTGACTGCGACTACCCAATCTAAAACAACAAGTCAGTGAGTCAACGTAGGTTGAGAAGCGTCGGATTGTCTTGACGTTGTGTGGTACAAAGGGACAGGAAGTGACAGAGGGTCTCAAACGAGTTTGAGTACAGGTAACTCAGCCACTAAGATAGGTTGATAGAATAGGAGACAGTAGGGGAAGAGGAGGACGGAAGTCAGAAAGGGTTGTACTCCCAGAAAAGATTACTCAGTCGGGAAACGGAATCCATCAGTTTCATAACCTCGAAGTCGTAGTCAGGAACGTTACTTATAAGTCCCAACTAAAGGAAATCCTAACTGACCAAATTAGAGGAACGTCAGGCTCCTCTAAGTTCAGAATGTCAGGTTCTAAGAGTTCTCAGAAGAAGTTGTGGTGTCAAGTTTTCGTAGTTAAGAAGTCGTGGGTCGAAAGAAATATCAGGTTGAGAGTGTAGGTATGTACCGATGACCTTTTTGGTATCGAAACTGATCTACCTGCAAACAACCGTTTCATTATAGAGACGAAAAATTATATGGCAGATCCAAACAGTATCGAAAAGAAGGTTCTTCGTTCCCAGAAAATTAAAGTACCGACTTCAGTGGTAGGTGTTACTCAAACCTCAGGTTCTTTTATCAGACAGTGACAAAGATAACAAAGGGGTAGATAAACGGTATTTCACTGTCCTGACCTACGGTACTAGAAGCAAAAAACTTACAACTTAAAATTCGGTCGAAAAAGGTGAGAGGAGAAAGTGGAAGTTCTCTGAAAAATCAAGGACAAGTGAAGGACGGTATTCCCACCACGGTAGACGTATAGACTCCGATAACTATAAAAACGGTCATACTTTTCCGTTTTTCTATACTGTTCAATCTACCTTGTAAGGTTTTAACATGGGTGACCCACTGTATTCGTTCCATCGGACGTTAAAGACTTTACCGAGACCGATCACTCAGTCACGGGTCCCTAGTAGTAGTGGGGGGGGGGGCGGNGGGGGGGCGGGGCCGAGGACTGGGAACCGTCTACGACGGTGTGATGAGTCACCGGACACGCGATAAGTCAAACCACAAAAATACGACCAAAGACCCAACTTACTCAAACGTATGTCCGGGTAGCTCTCGTGCAAAAGGTAAGGTCCACGAAGATATCAAAAGGACCATAAAAGACAACCAAAAGTTTCGGTCCATAAACCCTCCGACCAGAGAAGACTCGTCCTAGTTCCCCAACCCAGGGAAGACTGACCTGACACCACCGACCCCTCCCCAAAGGACCTCTCGGGCAGAGAGACAAAGGACACGAAAGATAACAGGAGGACCGGAATCACCACCTCCGAGACAGGGAGGTCACAAGTCCAGGGAGAGACTCCTCCACCAGGGTATTACACCAACACCCAAACGACACAAGGCCCCTTTTCTGTTCAAGTCCTCACAGGACACGGTGATAGACTTTGGGAAAGGAGTCGACTAGGACGACTAGATTCCAGTCGTTCGTCCGTGTACAAAACGACCGGACTCAGGCACTCCGTGACCGTGGATCTCCTCGTCCTCGTCCGAGAAACGTCCTCCTACCCTTTCTTAGAGTGAATAAAGTCTTCTTTACTCGTTCGACAGTATACCTTCGTCTTCCCACACTTCAATTACTTCCGCGATTTTAAGAAATTAGTGACGAACTAATCTCAGATATCTGTTAATCGTCGTTCACTTCTAGAAGGTATCTTTTCTCGTCAATACGCCACTCGCCGCCGACAAGGGTCGTCCGACGAGTACCCTTGTGTCGACGTTCATCTCCGACCCACCGGTGTCGACGGCGTACAGGTCTGACGTACGACAGGTCGGTTCCCGCGGTCCTTTCCCCGACTGCACGGGGGTCTGAGTGAGGGGGTCCCGACGTAGTCGGACCTCCTCCCCTGTGGAGAAGGTTACCCGTCCTCTCGGGGGACGACCGGTGGGCCGACACCCCTCTCGCAACACTTGGTCTGGAGGGTGAGAACGGACTTGGTTCATGGAAGTCATGGTCGGAACACTCACTTAGGTTGTTCTGTTTACTTAGGGTCCGGTCAAGACCTCGTCGGCCGCGACACAGGAGATACCTCCGTACACGTCTCGACTTCAGGAAACCTTCCTCATCTCTCCCTCGCCTCCTCCTCACCTCCCCTCCGCCTCCCCTCACCGTCCACCTCACGGCCCTTAGGACGCCCGCGATAGACCAAGAGGGGCGGGACCCGAGACACCCGTAGCCGGATATCGAGGTTCCGGGTCGGCTCCCGTGGGAGGTCCGACCGCCCGTGTCGGTTCGCCCCCCCCCTGTCTTCTCCATGTCTGCTACGTGGGAAGGGACACCGGTGTGAGCCTGGTCCGGACTCACTGGTCACGTGATGTCCCTAGTGTCTTGACGTCTGTAGTCCGACCCTCGGTGGTCGGGGAGGCCTCGTAGGGGCCGGACGCGTGCTCGGCGTCCGTCTGTTCGTCGGGGTGCACGTCCTTTTTGCGACCGTTCCGTTAGACCCAAGGGGACTCCGTAGCTTCCCTTGTCCGACCCCCGTCCCTACACGGTCCACTTCAGTCTAACCAACTGTGAGGTGGGGGTCGTCACGTGTGTCTTTCTGACTTGAACTTGACAACTCTGGTCTCTTGTCTAACGAGGAGCCTCTTACTTAAGTGTTATTTCTACTTCTACCGTCCGGAGTCCCGGGGGACGAGACCCGGAGTGAGGTCGAAGGGTGCCCCGGATGCTCCGGGACCCCGGTTCTTGTTGACGAACGGAGGTTGAGTGAGGTATTTGTCTCTGTGAGGTAGAAAAACTTGGAGTCAAACGAGTCGACACTTTACTCATTCATCGGGTCGGAGTCTCGAGGACACCCCGAGGTCGCTCTGACATTGTCTGAGCAAAGGGTGGGACGGACCTGAGGTCTGTGGACTCCCCCCACCCGAGACGTGCGACAGGGTGTCCACTGCCGTCACGGAGGATTTGTCTCAAGACTGACTACTACCTCCTCCTACGGGGCAGGGAACCTCACTTCCCCAGGAACCTTCGTTCGGAAAGAGGAACGTACCAATCGCGGACTCCCGCGGTTCTAGTGACCTACAGATCATTTACTTACTTGTCGACTTTGGCCTTCCTTTGTAGTGGAGGGTGACGATACTGAGATCTCGTCCGTCCTGTGTCCTATTTAGGTTTATACGGACGTTTGGGCGAGTGCTGAACCGAGTCGTCTCGGGTACCAAGGTCTCCGCTCTCACTCCACCCCTCCACGGGGGTGGGTTACCCCCGGGCATCAACCAGGTACAAACCCCTCAGCCCACCACCAAAGTCGGTTCAAGTGAAGACAACGGACAAAAGACTGAAATAATGGAGTAATCCTTGGTGCCACACAAAGAGATTTCATGTTCACCCTAAAACTTTCTTCTGACAAAGCAACATTTCCGAATTAGTCCCACGGAATTCCGGGTGTCAGACTTTTATTGAGTAAGAGTGACACTACCCTTCTAGGACTCTCTACTTTTGTTTGGAACAAGGGACTTACCGAGTCCCTAAGGTCCTAAAACTCACCCTAGTAGTCGAGTAGGGGTCTCTAGTGAGACAGTAGACTTCCGGGGAGGGACCTAGTGTCTGTCTGTGTGTGTGTATGTGTGTCGAGCAACCCAGAAACGACGTCAACGATTGTGTACAGAATGAAAATCTTAGACCCAACTGCGGTGACACCTTCATCCACGGTCACCCACGACACGACCCACACCCCCTCCGAACGACCCACACACCCCCCTGATACGGTACACCGCCCCCACGACGGGACCGATGACCCTGGAGACTCGGAGAGCGAGCGACGGGCTCCAGGATGAGAGAGGTCGTCCCTGTCATGAAGAGGGAGCCTACCGGGAGACAGGTATCGAAGTACGAGGTGACCCGTCCACCTGCCACGTCCATCGGGGACTTCAGTGGGTTAGGACCTCCGATCCTCCGTTTCTTCCTCCGAGGACCCCGGGTCGTCCCCGTCACACGGGTGGTCCGGGCAAGACTTCCCTCCGGGTCCTCTACTATGAAGAAATCTTTACGTAGAACCCTGAAGGGACCACAAGATCGTAAATTCTGAGGTACGACGACAACGTCCCTCGTGTACAAGCTAGGGACCAGTCCCTTGATTCCAGGATGTACGGTGTACCAATGTCGGTTTATTTTAACAAAATTACGTAGAGCAAAGAAACAACCTCACTTCGGGGGTGGTGAAAATGACGGGTTTAGAACGTTTGTCCCATAAACGGACTTTGGTAAGAGAGACAATCCAGTTTAGTGGGGAAGGTGTTTGGGGGTTTCATCGTTTCGTGAATAGTCTCCAAGACTCCCACCGTGGTCCCAGAGTCCTGTAAAGTTTCTCAGGACCGTTCACTCCTCGTGTCACAGATTCGGAAGTCGATCCCGAGTGTGGTGGTTTGACAATCTTTTATAACTTTCATCTTAAAGTCAATCAGTGACTAGAATTTTCATCTTAAAGTCAATCAGTGGATAGATTCCTCAGGGATTAACCCGACCAAAAAGAAATTTTCCCGGAGGTTTAGAGGTCAAACGTACCAACCCACTCACCCGTCCACCTTGATTTGTTCCTTTGGGTGGGTTTCGACGCATCAAGAGGGATTTCGGAAGAGAACGGGTCTCGTAGTCCATAATTAGTCTCTTTTCTCTTGTTTTACCCGGGTCTCGGCCGGGGGTTAGACCAGGACCGTCCCGGAGAGACTCAAGTCGGACGTCCAACCACTTCCCACACCTCGGGTACCGAGGTCCCCAGAAAGGGGCCCCCGAGGAGGACCGGGGACTGACGGGTGGTTCACACACTCCCGTGGGAAGGCAGGCGCCGTGGTGAGTGGTGGACGTAGAACGGGTGTCCATGGACCGCGAGATGCGGATGTTCGGGGTCTTCTCACTGCTCGACCTCGACGCGTTCCCGCTGTGCATGGCGCAGGACCTCTTCACGGCCCTACCGACCAAGTTCCCGTGCCGGGACGCGTGGCCTGAGAGCCCGCACAAGGGACCGTTGATGCACTGTGGGCAGAGGTCCACTCCGGGAGCGATGGGCGGAGGACACCGACGTCAGCACACCTCTGGTCCCTGGCACGGGACGGACGGAAGGACGACGGGCGATGGGACCCCTCTTCCACCGGCCCTCCTCGACCTCGTGGTACGTCCCCGCGCAGTGTCCCGGTCTAGAGTACCCGTGTCCACGTACGTACATGCACACGTGTGTATACCATGTCACCCACACACACGTTTTTCGTGTGCGGTAAGTGTGTACACTTCCTTTCTAAGGTACAAGGGTTTTCAATTGGTAATAATAACTCACCTCGTAATACTCATTAATTCAAAAAAGAAAGGAACAGTAAAGGACACAAAATACTTAAATGACAATGTAATAAAAATATTTGACCGTTTTCGTTCAAATTATCAATCGAGCTCCACTGGGTCCCAACAGTCTACAAAAGTACCTCTCCCCGTAGGGGACGTCCAAACTAAATCCGAACCGGAACGAGACCCCTCGGGCCCTACGGAGTCGGGACACAAGTGTCGTGTCTTGGACGTCTCTGGACGACGTCTGGTGGGGGGGGGGGTGGGGTGGGGGAGAAGAGGGGTGGGGTGGTCGAAGACGAGAGAACCGTTATTCTGAGGTTCGTTTCATTTGTGGGTCTTGACGTGACTGTGCCGGACTGAACATGGAAGTGTCGTCGTCCGGGCCCTCGGTGTAGGGGGTACGGGAGGACCTTTCCGGGTGGAACACTCGGGGCACCGGAACACCGGGACACGTCCTTCCGGGAAGAGGGGTGTCGACGAGTCGTCTCCGAGACGGACGAGGGTGGTACCCACCGAGGGACTCGGAGTGTCGACTCTACGTCACCTCTGTCTACCCCTCAAAAGGACCGAGAACCTGTTTACCTTCCGTACACTAGGACTGTCACCTAGGGTCCTCGAGGGGTGGAGTCGGGGTGTGCCAACCACGACCACGCACCAAGTCCGACCGGGCACGTCCCCTCCTCGGTGGCCCCGGACAGAGTCTCAGGACATGAGGTGCCACACAGGACCTGAGAGGTGTAGTGAAAGAGATCTTTCAGATCCCATTTTGACGTTTGTACTCCGAACAGACACGGGAAAGGACCTGAGGGTCCTCAGGCAGTAGGTCTTCCTCGACCCGGGGACGGAGGACAACGGACGGTCTACACGGTTCGGGCAAGGAAGACGGAGACAAACCCCTGTGTGTCGACAAACAATCTGATTTAGTTCCGTAACTGAGACCTTGTTTTATAAACTAATCGTAGTGAAGGGACAAAGGATACCGAGAAAGTGACCAACAGTGTATACGTGCACCTCTCTGGCACACCAACAGTCCCCGAGACGACAAGTCGGCCCGGAGACCCGTGGTGTACGGGTCCAGTAGAACCCCGACGATATCCTGAACAGGACCTACCGCACCGGAGGTCGAGAGTCTCGGTTCCCCAACTCACCAAGAAATAGTCAGACACGGGAGGGGACTGAAGTAAGACAAGTAAAGGAGTCCTAAGGACATCCTCCCCGACCCGGTGGGGCCTTATTACGTCAGCCTCCCAGAGGGGACCGGTTTCCCTACCGGTGTTGGTACGTGGGTCCGCCACCCTCAGACTCGTCGGGCCGGTGCCGGGACTCCGGTCGGGAAGGGGAGTGGTGTCGGGTCCAGGGCCGGGTCGTGGTCCGGCGGAGAGGGGGTGACCCGTCAACAGACTCCGTGTGGCAGGTCGGTCGTCGTTCGGTCCGGGCCTCGCGGCCGGGGTGACCATACATCGTCGGAGGACCCCTGGAGTGAGACCACCTTTAAAACTCCTTCCACTAGAGTCCCTGTGTACTCGCAGGAAACCGGGTCCAGAACTCGCCAGGCACCTCCCCACGGGACATTAGTACTTGAATACGATCAGGACCCCTTGTACAACTGTATAGAAGTATCGGACAGGACATCGACCTTACCTAATCTTTTAAGTGTCCACAAATATGTGAAGTACGTCGTTCTCCTGACCGACCTGGTCACTCCAATGGAACCGTGGAAACCCACCGAGACACTCGGTGACACCCAGTGGACGTAGATGTACGGTCCGTGGTTCCCCAGAGGACTACTCCGTCGGGGGGGGAGGGGGGCGGGTGACGGGTCCTGTCTCGACCATTACTCTGGTTAGGTGTCTCCACGAAGGACTCTACGAGACTCCGACTTCTCAGTACCGGTAACGAGGAGTACGTCGAAGTAGTCATCTTCCGGCTGGCCTTCAGTCCTGTCAGATCCACCGAGGGACACATCGTACTCTGCTCTCCTTCACACCGCTCTAAGGACTTCCACACTTGTCCCATTTGCGTAGAACGAACCTTCGAACCGTCAGTCGATTCTTCTTGACGATTCGGACTGAGTGCACCAGGAGGACCCTCGGTCCGGTCATTGAAAGGCTGTGTATTCGGTCATTGTAACAGTGACGCACCACTTTCCCTGGGTCCTACCCTCCTACACGGAGACTCAAAGTAAATTTACTAAGTCTTAAGGAAAGGTGAGGGTGGGGTAAGAGTTTTTATTAGAGAAAGAGTCTTAGAAAAAAAAAAGGGGGTTTAATAAATAAATAAAATAAAACCCGAAGGGACCCCCGAGTCACCATTTCTTAGGTGGACGGTCACGTGCTCTCTCCCAAATAAGGGAGTCAGTCCTTCTGAGGGACCTCTTCCTTTACCGTTGGGTGAGGTCATAAGAACAGACCCTTTAGGGCGCCTGTCTCCTCGGACCGTCCGATGTCAGGAACCCCAACGTTTTCTCAGCCTGTAGTGAATCGTTGATTCGTCGTTGTTGTTAAATAAATAAAAACTGACACGACCCACAAGTAATGACACGTGTCCGAAAGAGATCAACGTCTCTCACCTCCGTTAAGAAATAACACCACGAGCCCGAAGAGTGACACCACCGAAGAGAACAACACCTCGAGATCTCACGGGGTCGAAGTCATCAACACCGTGTATCCGAGTCGTCAACGTCGAGTGCCCGAGATCTCGTGTTCGAGTCAGCCACACCATATGCCCGAATCAATGTACATCTTAGAAGGACCTCGTCTCTAGTTTGGACACAGGGGACGTAACCTTCCACCTAAGAATAGGTGACTCGGTGGTCCTTTCAGGGGCTGTCGTCGGGGTGGGACCACAGGTCGGAGCACGACCCACAAGAGTAAGTCAGTGTCACCCGAGACATGGTTCCTTCGGGACACCCACCCGAACCGGGACGGAACCACATCCAAACGATTCTGAGTGAAACATTTACACCCTCTACTACTTCCTGTCCCTTCGGACCACACGGCGTCAGGGACCCCAGTATTTCTCAACCTGTACTGAATCGTTGACTTGTTGTTCTCAGGAAGTATATACAAAGAAAAAAGGGAATTTAATCACTTTTCACTCCAGACAAAAAGTGGACCGGTCATCCCGGGACCTCTTCTCGATCAACAGAGACGGGACTTTCTTAGACGTCACTATAGTGAACACCGGTTGGAGAGCCGGGTCGGTAATGGGAGGTCGGCCGGTACCGAGTCCCGTCGACTACCACGAGTAACATCGGAGGTCGACACCTACGTCGGGGACTCCGGATCTCTAGTGCACGGGTCCCTCACGGGCAGGCGACGACGTGTCGACCCCTCTGCACGTGACTCCACGACCAGAGGACCCGGACCTCGAGGGTCCGTCCCGGAGGACGAACACTGGGGGAGTAGGTAAGGGGTCGGACGAGACACGAGGTACTACGACTCTCGGTACCGTCCGGACGGAGAGTACCTCACATGTAGGTAGGGTCGGTGGGTCGAAACGTGGTTCACGGGATGTTCCCGGACAGGTGTGAGGTGGTATAGTCCTTGGGTGGTCAAGTTCCTCCTTATACTAGACGGGTAGAGTAAATACCTTACCTTATTGTCGTCTTAGTTTCTTTAGCCGTTCGGTCTCGTCTTGTTGTGAGAGACACAGGAGTTAGTGGTACCATTGGTCGTACCCATTGTCCGTACGAGAAGGTAGACAAATTAAGTGCACACCCTCTCACTCCGTGTCCTACCAAATTACCGTACGACTCACGCAAGGTCGGGTCCCGAGCAGGGGTTGAGTACACGGCGTCGGTCCTATGTCCTACGGGGGTAGTAACGTCATTAATCCATAGACCTCAGGGGTGTCGTAAAAGGTGAAGGAAGACACAGACCTCTCGTTCTTGTGTGACGACTGTCACACGTGTCCGTCTCCTAGTGAGTGACGTCACTGACGGGGTAGAGTCGTTTGGGGTCGAGACCGTGGACCCTCTAGGAACAATCACAGGAGTCTGGTTTGGTGTCAGTACCTGTTTGCGGACCAACGGAACCGGTACCACGGGTTTCCCGTTCCCGGGGTGTATCGGTAAGTAAATAGTCGTTTTACGTGATCCTCTCTCGACCCACGTCCTCCCGAGACGACCCCAGACCTGGGTAAAGATAGGGGGTGGAATCTCTCCTTCTACTCCTCTGGGTCCAATGTCACCTCAAACTTTTCGTGACCCACCTCCGAACCCCCCACACTTCCATATCCCTCGTCCTCCCCACGGAGGGAGTCTGGTTCCTCCTTCCTCTCCCACTGACACCTCCCCGGACACCTGGTAGAGGTCCTCCTACACTACGACAGAACCAAGGATTTCCTGTCTGTCCTTCATGGACTCACCCGGTTTGTCTACCCCTTAAGACCGGTACTTCCGTACCTCTACTCGTCCTGGTGTCAAACACGAACCTCACTAAGACTGACAAAATCACACTGACTCTGTCTCCACCCTTCCTCCTCGTCACAACCACTGTCAAAGAGACGTCTCCGTTCCACCTGCAATCCAGATTTCGAGTCTCGTCTCGCACGTTACACCTCGTGTTCCCTCCGAGACTCGGGGTCTCCCGTCCGCACAACCGCCGACACTCGGGACACTGTTTCGACTCCCTTCGTCTAGTCCGACAAAGAGAAGGTGACCCAGTTCCTTGGAGTTAAAAATAGGACACCCGTCGTCCCGAGGATTCTCCTAAATTTCATTATCTATATTGGTCTAAAAATATACATTTCCTATTTCGATCTAAAGACGAGTACCGGTTCTATTTCGTTACTCCAGTCCTAAATGGGAGGGTGGTCTTTGTTGACTTTTTTTGTTCCTTATATTTTTGTCACCGACACTCTGTGACCTATGATCTTCTGCTTCCTACCACTAGGTACTCTCTACTCTTGTGTCTCCTTCCAGGGTCGAGTGGAGGACCCCTCTTCCGGTCCACAGTCGTGTCCCTGTCGTGCCCCGGTCAGGTCTTCCGAGGGACCCACCCCCGTACCTCTACTCCCAGGCCTACTGGCTCGCGGTCTCTCACGTTACAGGGACCGAGTCCTGTGACTCTTGACTACTCGTCCGTACACTCCCTGATGCACTCGGTTCTCGTGTTCGTGAGACGACCCTTCACGGACAAGGGTGGTCGGCCGAGGGTCCTGTGGTCCGTGGCACGTCTCCTCGAGTGGACCGACCCCGTCGACGTGGAGCGGGTGGACACAGACTACCGTCATTACTTCGTGGTCCGTACGTCTTCTCGTTCTTTTGTACGGGGTGTCTCTACTCTAGTTGGTCGGTCAGTAGTTTCGACTGGGTCTTGTTTCTACGATTTTTTCTACAATATTAACGTAAAGTATACGAGATTTTCCATTCATCTTTGTACCTTCTATAAAATTTCTGACTTTAGTTCGAAGATTTTTATTGATGCGTCACACTCTAGTTCTTATGTGTGACCTACCGTAATTACCGTCTAATCTGAAACGAATCTTTTATCATCACTTGAACTTCTAGATCGTCATCCTTGATACTTTGTTTCTCTATCTTCTCCTAAAAAATTTTACTTGTCTCGTAGTCACTCGTCATCCTGTTAAAGTTCACCGGTTTATATAAAAATTAACTTTAGGGGTTTCATTTCCTCTGTTCCCACCCTGTCTTCTTACTCAACTTATTTGTTACTGGTTTTAACAAGATTTAAACTATTTTTGACATTTGAGTACCTAGTCACCGTGAGTCACTGAGGGTTCGTGTTCCTTGTACTTCTTTTGATGTTGTTCCGTTTCATACTAGTTTAACAAGTTTTAGACACTACTTCTGTTGGAACTCTCAGCGTTATTTCTTTTCTATGGATCGTACCCTTTTTTGTTCCCACTGTCATCTCAAGAACAGTCCTTGTGATGTTCACTCTTCCGTCACCTTTTGGATTGTTCAGGACTTTCTTTACGTAGACAGTTCAAACCTAAGATGTGGGTTGTTTACAGAGAGTATTTACTTTCGTTTTATTTCTTAATAAGTCTGTGTTACTTCAATTTTTCTACAGTGGTGTGTGGTACTTTTTACAGTTTATCAACAGAAATCTTTCTTCCTTTTTGTATGGTCCACCCTTGTCCGTAGATGTGTTTCCAATGTCTTATGTTCCAGTTGTATGTTTTCAGCTAAAACAAAGAGAGATATGGTCCTTACTAAAAACCTTTAACCGTGAATTTTTTACTATGGTTAAAACTATCGTAATTTTTGTATTTAATGAATCCGAATTTAGCCTACTTTCTATTTATTCTGAACTTGTGAGGTTTTATAACGTTTAATTTCTCTCTTTAATTCCTTCAGAATTTATAAATGTCTCTATATGAAATAAATCCTCATTCTTTTGAATTACAACAATTCCACAAATAAGAGGTTTTTGACTGGACACCTCAGTCACCTCATGGTTAGTTCTAGATTGGGTAAAAAAACCATCTTGGACTGTTAGACGATGGATCTAAGTATATCCGTACGTCTCCTGGAACCGGTTTTTTTGGACCTTTTCTTTTTGTTTCAACTTTCGATTGTGACTAAAATTCTGTGTAACATTTCGGCGTAAAGAGGTGCGGTCCGAAGTTGTCATGCACTTGATACTTAAAGGTCTACAAGTTCGACCTAAATCTTTTCGGTCTCCTTGGTCTCTAGTTGAACGGTTGTAGACAACCTAGTAACCTTTTCGCTCTCTCAAGGTCTTTTTGTAGATGGAGACGAAGTAGCTGATGTAGTTTCGGAAACTGACACACCTAGTGTTGTTTAACACCTTTTAAGAAGTTCTCTACCCTTATGGTCTGGTGGACTGAACGGAGGACTCTTTAGACATACGTCCAGTTATTCGTTCAATCTTGACCTGTACCTTGTTGTCTGACCAAGGTTTATCTTTTTCCTCATGTAGTTCCAACATTTGACAGTGGGACGAACAAATTGAATATACGTCTCATGTAGTACTCTTTACGACCTGACCTACTTCGTATTCGACCTTAGTTCTAACGGTCCTCTTTATAGTTATTGGAGTCTATACGTCTACTCTGGTGGGAATGCCGTCTTTCGTTTCTTCTTGATTTCTCGGAGAACTACTTTCACTTTCTCCTCTCACTTTTTCAAACGAATTTTGAGTTGTAAGTCTTTTCTAGTACCGTATGTCAGGGTAGTGAAGTACCGTTTATCTACCCTCTTGTTACCTTTGTCGTTGTCTGAAATAAAAACTCCCGAGGTTTTAGTCACGTCTACCACTGACATCGGTACTTTAATTTTCTGCGAACGAGGAACCTTCTTTTCGATACTGGTTGTATCTGTCGTATAATTTTTCATTTCTGTAACGAAACGGTTGTCTCCAGGTAGATCAGTTTCGATACCAAAAAGGTCATCAGTACCTACACTCTCAACCTGATATTTCTTTTCACTCCCGACTTCTTGACCACAAAAATTGACACCACAACCTTTTCTGAGAACTCTCAGAGAACCTGACGTTCCTCTAGGTTGGTCAGGTAGGATTTCCTTTAATCAGGATTTATAAGTAACCTTCCTGACTACGACTTCGACTTTGAGGTTATGAAACCGGTAGACTATACTTCTCGACTGAGTACCCTCTTCTGGGACTACGACCCTTTCTAATTTCCGTCCTCCTCTTTGTCTACTGTCTCTTACTCTGCCAACCTACCGTTGTGACTGAGTTACCTGTACTCAAACTCATTCGAGACCCTCAACCACTAATTGTCCCTTTGGAACACAAAACGTCAGGCACCCCAGCGTTTCTCAGTCTGTACTGACTCTCTGACTTGACTTGACCTGACTATTTCGGCGTCAGTAGTCACACCACAACCACACTTCTGTTTACTGACCTAGTTATTCATGAAAAAGACTTTTGTAATTTCACAGGTAATTCAACTACTCTGTCCACAGTGTCAACGAGAACAGGTCTATTGTACTACCTTCTTACCCCACTTCTCACCACAAAGACCATACCTTCACTCAACTCTGAGGACCTTCTCCCTTAGTACACCCTGAGGACGGGGAACAAGATCCGTGTCTCTCCCATAAATTAAAACTATGAAGTTCTTCGTTAACACACCTACATTTGTTTACCCTGTGTTCTCTCAACTGCACGACCGGAGGACCCGAGGCCCTACTTCGACTACCACGACCGACTGAGAGTGGAGGACGTCTTCTGGTTGTCCGTCGGGGAACTCCTGTAGATTCCCGTCTCCGGTACGACCCCCACCAGTCATGACTTGGGGAACGACCCCCCACGAGTCATGACTCGGGGGAAGATCCCCACCAGTCATAACTCGGGAAGAACCCGCACGAGACATGACTCTGGGGAGAACCTCATCCCCTCCCTTACCTCGGGGTGGACCTGAACCTCCACTCAGATCGAGACCGGACTCCCGCCCCAATCGATGTCCTGCCCCGCTTCACTGCCTGTCCTCTTTGACTCACGTACGGGGCCCGGACCTCCGACTCCCCAACACAGGTCTGTCTCTACCGGGACTTCAACACCTGAAAGGTCGTAGACGAGGAGGTACGCTGTCCTGTACTACCGGACTATCACTCCCTTCCTGTCTCCACTGTTATTCGTCTAGTAAAAAGTGAGTGAACGAAAAACATTTCACGGGTGACTTGGGTCAGGACCCTCCGCCTCACCTGGACACTCTCGACCGTCCTAAGTCCCCGGGTCTCAATGACTCTACTGTCCAATCTCTTCACCCCCCGGCTGACTCTCGTTACCGTGCAGGTGTCAGAAAGGAGGTCGTCGGGTGCAGATGAGACCACAGTGTCTGGTCGTCCGAATCGACCATTGTCCGTGTGTAAACCCAGGACGGTCCGCCCGCTGACTCCCGGGTACCTAAGATTGGGAGCATGGTCGACACTTCACTCGGGGTGGAGAGGACCCTTCACAAGAAAAGAAGAGGTCACCAAATCAAGACACTTTAGACATGTCCACAAAATCGACTCAAGAGAAAAGAGTCTGTGTTTATAAGACTTTGTTAAAATAAGTCACGAATGATACACGGTCCGTGGTAAGGTCGACAAACCTTGTACAATCACTTACTTTGCACTTCTAGGGTGGGGCGTTTTGAATACGACCCCATCCCTCCACCTGCCACTCGGAAGTAGCCACCAGTACCGATTACGAACCGGTCGAACTGGTGACCCATACCCTCGGTCCCCGACCCGGCATTGAAGGTCAAGGTCCACCTCTGGCGGGTCGGTGTGACAGGTCTCTAGGGGAGTGTAAGTCACCACGGACCATTGGGTCCCGGAGGGGTCCGAAGAAGGTCCGAGGAGGTGTCACAGGTGATTTTTTTTTTTATGTGTGTTGGATTTTCGACTCTCAATCCAAAATAAGTCATCCTTACAATCCTGAGCTCGGGTCCTCTGTCGTAGAGTCCACTGGGGCTCGCACGAAACTCCTCTTCCTCGGTCCGATGTATGTTCAAACGTCCCTCTCCGTCCATTACATTTATAATTTTCTAATGACAATTAATTCTCTTTTGATATAGAGAGTGCACTTCTCTAAATCACTAGAAGATACATACCCTTCTATGTTTGCAGGTCCTAACGACTTTAGTAAAGAAAGTATACGTGTATCGATAGACCCCGGTTAGGACGAAGAAATAACAAGTGTCTGATTAAGGAACAAGTGGCAGTTTCTTCCACTTACATTGCCCCACCGGCGGAGAGTGTAGGGGGGTCGAGGAGTCGCGAATGTCCTCTCCTTCGTCGACTACCGAAGGTTTATCGACCGAAACAAAGTGGACCCGAGTCTTTACACGTAAACCTTTTCCGAACATCTCTCATTTCGTCCTTTGTAAAGTAAAGTGATCCCCGAAGCCCAGATCTTCCCAACTTGTCCTACAAACATTTTGACCTCACATGACCGTCTGTTGACGTCAAGTATGACATCCTTGGACCCTGCCCGGTTCCGTTCCCGGAGCCGTCTCCACACCCGCCCTACCGCTCCGGCGTCGGGGTCCTAACGGACGTCTGACTGGAAGGGGGTGGGAGAGTTGGGGAGAGAGGGTCGACGGGTGGGCCGAGTCCAGGTCCCGGCCGGCTGGCGGTGCCACAGCGGGGACGCGTGAGTCTTGAGGGGCAGAGCGGACGGGCGGTCGGAGTCCGGAGGGCGGAACCCCAGGGGCGTCGTGTCGGGGGTCGGTCACTGCGTCACGGGGGCCGGCCGGTAGGGCGAGCGGAGCCGTCGGAGCCGACAGTGGGGAGGGTTACAGTCGCGGCGGTTGGAGTTGCCCCTCCGACCTCCCCCGGGGCAGCCACCGGACTGGCGCAGGTCGGGGTGGCCGCGCCCTCCGTCTGGTCTGCTCTCCTTTTTGCTTTTCCATTCACGGTTCACCCACCAGGATGAAGAAACCGTAGTCTGCGGAAAATCCCTCCCGCTAGGTTCGGGTCACACGAGTGCGTGTAGTTTTTTTGTGGGTGGGGGAGGAGCTCTGTGAAGTCAAGGAAGACCTCTTTTCAACACCACTTGATGAGCGAAACGACCCTAATCTGTGACGGTCCACAGTCCTGCAGATTATTGTGCAGGTGTCTGGAGTACGCGTACACTCGTCAACGGTAGGAGGGGAGCCACGAGGCCGTCGCGTGTGTTCCCGTCGCCCCTGTGTCCGGTCCCCTCTCGCGGCCGGAGGAGCATCCACACCGACCGGGAGTTGAGAAGGGGTCGTCACTCCCTTCACCCGAATAAAGTCCTTCTTTGACTCAGACCCCTCGACCGGAGTCAGTGGTAGTCGATCGCCAGTCGACTCGGTTCTGCCCTCAGGTCTAAAGATGCAGTCACGGCGTCTACCTTAGTATTAAGTCTGGTGTGTACATCGAACGGCAGAAGGACATCGGTGTAACACCTTTCAATTTTTACTCTATTTTTCACTTTAAGTAAAATTACCACATTAGATGATCTGGGTTATAGGTTCTTACAACAGTAAAGTCGTACCCTAGACATATTTTTTTAGCAACTATTCGACAAAATGGAAAGAAGTAAAAACCAGAAAGTCCCGTTCACTCTGCACAGGTCACTAGTCCGGTGACACGACGGGTCCGACACGACCTGCCGCCCGGACTAGGGGTCGGCCCCAGTGAGGAAAATAACCGGAGTGACAGGTCCACCGAAAAAGAGTACGAGAACCGAAACGATGTCGGACCCCATAAAAAAAAGAGAGAGAGAGAGATCACATGCGAAAATTCTTTATGAGTAAGTGTATAAACGCAACGGGAACACCAAGTCTATCATTTCTTAAGAGGACGTCGCCTCCTCTGGACTCAAGTCAGGGACCGAACCTTTCTAGGGGACCTCTTCCCTTGCCGATGGGTGAGGTCATAAGACCGGACCTCTTAAAGAACCTATCTCCTCGGACCGTCCGACGTCAGGAACCCCAGTGTTTCTCACCCTATGTTGACTTACTCGAAAGTGAAATCCCCGAAGGGACCACCGAGTCGACCATTTCTTAGGCGGACGTTACACCCTCTGGACCCAAGCTAGGGACCCAACCCTTCTAGGGGACCTCTTCCCTTTCATAAGACCGGACCTCTTAGGGTACCTGATATGTCAGGTACCCCAACGTTTCTCAACCGTGCTGGCTCGCTAAAAGTGAGAGTAAAGTAAGTGTATAAATACCGAGACTACCTAGAGTCAACGCCGTGAGTCCTAGAAGCTAGAGGTGACACCGTACACCCTCCCTAGGTCAAGTGACTGGTCCCCAGGCCCGGGAGACCTAACCCTCACACCTCAGAATCGGCGACCTGGTGGTCCCTCCAGGGACACCTACAAAAGTCTGGAAAGTCATACTTTGGTCGAAACTAACCTCGTACGGGGAGTTCATCTGTCGTAGGAGAGACCAGGGAACCCCCGTTGTGGACTAGGTCTACCACTCCGACAGACGGACCTGGGGTCTCCCACCACTCTTACCCCTCGTCCCGCGGACAGTCATTCTCCTCCGGAGACCGTCGGAGTCGACTCGTTTCCGGTTTCTTCCATCGGTCATCTCCGTCGGGTTCTCGGCGACCCTCCGGGGTCCACCCTCCTCCTACCCCCAGTCTGGACTGGTCCCTGCGAGTGCACGGAAGGAGGGGACGTAGGTGAGGTTCCGACTGACGACCGAGGTCGGTCGTGACAGATACCGGGGTCGTACGACTCCCAGGAAGAACACTGGGTACAAACTTTGCTGGAAGTCCTCAGTGCTCTGGTCGAATCACCTAAACCTGGTCACACACAAATCTACCTTTTCCTGTACGTCGCCCAGTCGTCTGGGTCGTGTATCCTCCCAGTCGTCTGGGTCGTGTATCCTCCCAGTCGTACACACCCCCAACCAGCGATAAAATACGATTCAGGACTAAATTTTGAATGAAGTCTTTAGAGTCTCGGGACTGACTGGGACCTCCACGGAGTACGTATCGCCCGTAGACCACTACAAACAACTAACTTCTCTCAACCCTTTTGACGGCCATTGCAAGGGGGGTGTACTGACCATCTTTTAAGAAATGAAATACCCGACCTTCTTTCAATTGAAAGGGGACCAACTACTTCCCATAAAGGAATCATAAAGGGGACCATAAAGGAAAAGTGTCTCATTATCTCAGACCCTTGACCTTTCTTGAAGAGTTCTAGAAGCGTAATTTGACAAGTAAGAACTACTGGGAAGATCCAAGTCTCTACGACTCCGTGAACGGACCCTAGTGTCTCGTAACCGATACCCCGGTCCGACTCCTGAGACCAGAGGTCCGACAGGTCGGGGTCACGTGACTGAACACCATCGGAGGGGAGAGGTACTCTGGCACTGACGACTACAAAAACCGAACACGTCCTGAACCTCCCGTTCTTTAGGTCCCATTGACGACCGTCCTCCGGGACTCCAGCCGGGTCTTCTCCCCTGAGACTCGGACCCCGTAGACGGAAGACCAACATGTACTGAGTTCACGTCGGTCTTCCCCAGGGTACTCTCACTTGGTAAACTGGTTTGAGTACGTCTTCCACACCGGAGACACCCGATTCGGAAACCCCCACCCAAACCCGGCTACCTCCGGCCACCGAAGGGGCCACCGAGTCTACCATTTCGCAGACGGACGTTACACCCTCTGATCCCAAGGTAGGGACCCAGCCTTCTAGGAGACCTCTTCCTTTACCGTTGGGTAAGGCTATAAGAACGGATATATTAGGGCACCTGTCTCCTCGGACCATCCAACATCAGGTACCCCAGCGTTTCTCAGCCTGTGCTGACTTGCTGAAGTGTACCAAGACACCAACCCGGTTACTGGTCCCGTCTCGTCCGTCCGGACGAATGACATCCCTGGAGTACCACTGGTCAAACGTCCGCTTGACAGGAAATAATTGGTGTCGGGGTCTAATTTTAACACACATATATACTACACTCCCCCGAAGGGACCATTGAATCGACCATTTCTTAGGAAGACGTTACATCCTCTGGGTCCAAGCTAAGGACCCAGTCCTTCTAGACGACCTCTTCCCTATCCGATGAGTGAGGTTATAAGAAGCCGAAGGGACCACCGAGTCTACCATTTCTTAGGCGGACGTTTCGCCCTCTGGACCCAAGCTAGGGACCCAACCCTTCTAGGGGACCTCCTCCCGTACCGTTGGGTGAGATCATAAGAACGGACCTCTTAGGGGTACCTGTCTCCTCGGACCACCCGATGTCAGGTACTCCAGAGTTTCTCAACTTGTTTTGACTCGCTGGTTCATGTGGTGTGTACTACCCTCCCTATGTCACTGTACAAATTACTTTTGAGTCCTTACACGTTAGACTTCTTTAGAACTTCTACTCCGAAAAAAAAAAAAAAAACCTTAACAGGGACCTGAAAAAATTTTTTCCAAAAAGTAAAACCCGACACGACCCAGAACCAACGACGTACCCGAAAAGAGATCAACGTCACTTACCCCCGATGAAAGACCTACACCACACGTCCGAAGAGTCACGTGCCGAAGAGAACGCCGTCTCGTGTCCGAGATCCCATAAGTCCGAAGTCGTGAACACCGTGCACACGAGTCATCGATGTCAAGGGACCGAGATCTCGTGTCCGAGGTATCAACACGTGTGTCCGAATCAACGAGAACTGCACACCTCAGAAGGGTCTAGTCTCTACCTTGTACTCATAGGACGTAACCGTCCGTCTAAGAAATGGTGACTCGGTGGTCCCTTCGGGGTTTCGACTTCGAGAATTTGTTGGTCCGTGGAAAAGGATTTCACTTCTTGGTGACCAAACACTTAAATAAAGGGGGTAACCCGTAGGTACGCGGTTCGTTCGGCGACGGACACGACAAAGATTCTACACCTGATCCTCCTCCCGAAACGACCGAGACATTGGTCGAATAGTCAACAACGGTTTCACAAAGGTCAAAGTCCTGTCCGGGACCGAAAGACACGGTCACGGGGACCGGGACGGTCGGGGTGGTCGTCCTGTCCCCCTCCGTAGGACGTTTGTAGGATGGGTCACCCCCTCACCTGATCCAGACTGGAGTAGTCCTGGCCGTAGGGGACGTCCGGGGTTGTAGTGTGACTGGAGACGCCCCTCCTGTCCGGGGGTGTGTCCCGTGGGACGGGCGTTAGTCGCGACGTAGGGGTCACCCCGAGTTAATGCGTCCTTTGAGTGACTCGTATGTCGGGTCCTCCGTGTAAGAGTTCCCGAAGTCCTTGGGACAAGTGGGGTGTTTACTCAGCGACTCCTCAGGCCGCCAGCAGACCGGGGGGTACCCGGTACCTCTGGACACAGGAGGGCCCCTGTACACACGACCCGTCTGGACGGACGACACCGTGACCTCAACCACGGGACCACCCACCTCCCGGGAAACGACTGACGGGGTCCGGAGACCTCCGGAGTACTGGAGTCGGGAAGTGGAACCGAGGGGTGTTGACCTGACGACCACCCTCTTCCGCCCGACCGCACTCCGTCTACTCACGAGGAGCCCGTCTGTCACTCGGGTAGGACTTTCGTGTACAGGGGTGACAGTCTTGTCACTCCGAAATGTCCGTTGAATGAAAACCTCTCTTACACGGTAGTCTCGCAGGGAGGGGGCCACTGTGCCCATCCAGCGTCTGAGACTTCATCCTGTCCTGTCCCGGGAGACCAGACGCCTCTCGAGTCTCGGTCGGACCCTGGAAGAGGAGACGTGAGAGGGTCTTCCCGGACCGGTTGGAGGTCCGGACGGAGACTCCGGGGACCGGGAACAGGACCAGACTCGGAGTTAGATGGTTGAAGACCCGGAATCGAGTCACACCACGACCACTCGAAAGTCCCGCACTACGTGTGGACCCCCGGTTCCGGTCCGTAGACCATTGGGGGTCCTCACTCCGGTCCGGAACCACGAGTCGGTCACGGGTACGGGAAAGGAGCCCGGACAACCAGTCGAAGAGGACGACCCACGGGTCCCGTAGTCCCATACCCCACCCCCCGCCCCCTCCCGTCCTCGGTTTTGATGATGTGTCACTCACCTCGAACTTAAACCTCTTCCTCCCGGGTTTACTTACCTACACACACTTTCCCCACCTCCGAGTGTAGCGACGGGGGCATCCCCGAGGTCCCCGAAGGCGACGAACTAAGGACGTAGCCACTCCATCGTCGCACCGTGGACGGTGGTACGGTAACCTTCCTCCTTCACGAGTAAGCACGAAACAACAAGGCAGTGAGTCAGTACAGACCGAGAAACACTGGGGTACCTGACGTCGTATGGTCCGGAGGGACAGGAAACGATAGAGGGTTTCAAACGAGTCTAAGTACAGGTAACTCGGTCACTACGATAGGTTGGTAGAGTAGGAGACAGCAGGGGAAGAGAACGGAAGTTAGAAAGGGTCGTAGTCCCAGAAAAGGGTACTCAGCCGAGAAGTGTAGTCCACCGGATTCATGACCTCGAAGTCGAAGTCGTAGCTAGGAAGGTTACTTATAAGTCCCAACTAAAGGAAATCTTGACTGACCGAACTAGAGGAATGCATGTACGGATCGTATCCATAAACCTGCTTTCACAACCCTCGGTGAGAACGGACCTTTTAGGGTACCTACCTCCTCGGACCATCCGACGTCAGGTATTCCAGTGTTTCTCAGTCTGTGCTGACTCGCGGAAGTGAAAGGGAAAAGTGTACGTAACCTCTTCCTTGACCGTTGGGTGAGGTCACAAGAACGGACCTCTTAGGGTCCCTGCCCCCTCGGACCAACCGACGACAGATACCCCAACGTGTCCCAGCCTGTGCTGACTTCACTGAACCGTCGTCGTCGTCGTCGTAGTCCATAGACTGTCAAGTGACTTCCGGTCTGGGGTATTCTTGACGTCCAATCTATATCCACGTGTCGAAGATAAGGCCTTCGAGGACTCCTTTCTAATTTTCCCCTAAACTAAAACGTCAAAGTCTTTTTCCTGTGAATGACAACGGTTCGGTTCTCTACGACGGATGAACTTTACTTGGACCCGGTCAACCGTAAGACAAACACTTTACCATGAACAAGTAGAGGTGTGACCTCCGAGGTAAAGGACACAGGTGGTTCTTTGTGCCCACATTTCCCAAAAATTCCAGAATCAAAGTGTGGACTGTAAATCGGACTTCCTACCTACTGTGGGTTCTTTTGATAAGGTCAGTCTTCAACCCAAAAACGACGTTTTGTAATTTGGTTTTAAGTAAAAAAATCTCACAACTTCAAAAAAAAAAAAAAACCGACACGACCCGGAAACAACGAAGTCCGAAAGAGATCAACGTCACTCACCCCGATGAGAAACAACACCACGAGTCCGAAGAGCAACACCACTGGAGAGTGACGTCTCGTCCCCGAAGATCCACAAGCCCGAAGTCATCAACACCGTTTACCCGAATTAACGGGGTCCCGTACACCCTAGGAGATTCTGGTCCTTAGCTTGGACACAGGGAACGTAACCGTCCGTCTAAGAGTTGGTGACCTGGTGTTCTCTTCAGGGGGTTTAAGTAAAAATTTTATCGTTATTTGAGATGTTTACCTTTGCTAAACACTGAGTGGACATTATCGGTGGAGGACATTCAGAGGGTCCTCCCGTTTACAATGACATTGATTAGTCCTACCCCCTCTAAACTGTGGACTTGTGGGTCTCGTCGGTCCTCTCGACCGCCATGTTTTCCACCTACAGGTTCATGTAGGCTCACCGGCACCCGGTACCCGGGTTCTCTAGGTTGGAGTAGATCTTACTAGACCATGTCTTAAGGTCGGGTCGTGATCACGACAGAAGACTCTGGCGACACAGGAGTAGTCTCCACCCTCTGAAAAAAAGGTCAGGAAGTACGGGTCCCTTAGAGTCGACTACATTGGTCAAGTTCTCTTTTTGGGCCCGTGTCGGGTATTTGGCTTCCATCATGGGTGTCCTCCGGTCCGGTCGTCCACCGGGAGTCCTTGACGTCACGGAAGGGTAGAACAGTGTGTACGGTAGCACACCCGTCGACACACCTCCGTCCCCGTCGTAGGGGTGAAACCCCGTCCTGTCCTCGACGTCTGGACGCGAAGGGAGGTCCCGCTCCAGTGAGACCCCCGTCCGAACTGACAATACTCGAGGCATAAAGGAAGACCCGGTGTAGAATTATTTAATGTTCTGTACAAGCGGGCACCGGACCCTTACTTCGTGTAAGTAGAAAAATCTCCTAAGTGAGAGAAACGTTGGTATAGAGTTCATCTTGACTACCCAGTTAAATTTCTTTTACAATAGTGAAGTACCAGAGAAACATTCTGATCGTCAACACCGACGTAAAGACCGACGTAGGTGACAGAAGATTACAGAAACGAAAAATAGTGGAATCTGTTCAGGCCCTTTAAAGACAAATTACGATTCTACCCTCTTTCACTTTTTCGACCGAATTTTGAGTTGTAAGTCTTTTGATTCTAGTACGGTAGGTCAGGGTAGTGAAGTACCGTTTATCTACCCCTTTGTTATCTTTGTGACAGTCTGAATGAAAGAACCCGAGGTTTTAGTGACATCTACCACTGACGTCGGTACTTTAATTTTCTGCGAACGAGGAACCTTCTTTTCGATACTGTTTGGATCTGTCGCATAATTTTTCGTCTCTGTAAATAAACGACTGTTTGCAGACAGATCAATTTCGATACCAAAAAGGTCATCAGTACATATTCCCACACTCAACCTGGTATTTCTTCCCACTCGTGGCTTCTTAACTACAAAAGCTTGATGTCACGACTTTTTCTGAGAGCTCTCAGGGAACCTGCCGTTCCTCTAATTTGGTCAGTTAGGATTTCCTTTAGTTGGGACTTATAAGTGACCTTCCTGACTACGACTTCGAGTTCGAGGTTATAAAACTGGTGTACTCCGCTTCTCGACTGATTAACCTTTTCTAGGATTAAGACCCTTTCTATCTTCGGTCCTCCTCTTTCCCCACTGTTTCCTACTCTATCAACCTATCGTAGTGACTGAGTTACCTGCACTCAAACTCGTTCGAGGTCTTCTACCACTTCTTTCGGACCACACGACGTCAGGTACCCCAGTGTTTCTCAGTCTGTGCTGACTCGTTGACTTATTTCTACCCTGATTACAGAAGACGACTAATGTTTTCAGAAAGAAGTAATAACCAAACAAGTTAGTCTCAAGGTGTCTCTTCGTCTCGTTTATCTCTCTCCATGTAAATGTGTGGAGTCCCGGACTCAATTACGAGTAGACTCCCGGACCCAGGACACTACTAGTGCCTCCGACCTTCGGTTTCTGGAACCGTGGCTGTCCGACTGTCTCCAGCCCTTAGTTCCACGATAGACCTCCGTCTTCCAGAAAGGGTCCTTTGGAACGAACAAGGGATCCGTGAACTGGCGACCGCGGTCGGTGGGCCGGTAGTTCCGGGTACGACGTTCCTCGGACGAAAGGACTTCGGGGTCGAACACCTCAACTGGTGTAGACCTGTGTGGAAGGGGTGTCACAGGTCTGCTCCCCGACTGGTGACCGGGGTGTCGGACCGGTTGGACGACGGGTTTCGTCGGTAGTGTCACATGGGACAATCGGTCTGGGGTTCGGGTTGAGACTGGGTCGGAGTAGAGACTCATTTCTGTCACTCCCGCGAACGAAGACGACTACACTCTAGTGACACGACGCTCGGTGACCCTGCTCGACTGGGGGTGTCCCCGTACGGCTCAGGAGATACTACAAACACGAAGAGGCACCACAGAACATTGACGTTCCGGCTCCATATTTCAGTCGTGACGACTACAAGGTACTACTCCTTACCCTCTCACTTCTTTGTTTCCATAGAATATCCATGTGTGTGTACCGACGTAAGGATTGTCTTGTTCCGTTAGAGACACGACTGGTGTCAACAGTACAGACATTGACGGAGAGGATGGTGGGCGAGGTAACGGAGAAACGGAGGTCGCTCGTCGAGCCGACGACACGAAGACTAGACCCCTGGGTCCCGAAGTACGACTTCCCAGACCCGGCAGTCGACAGGACGAACCCTACTCGACAACAGTAAAGGGTTACTGGGACTCGTGTCCCGTACCACTGTGACTCTACGGGGTTGCCCAGAGGACCTAGGTCTGAGTGACCTAGAAGTTCTCCAGTGACATGGTGAGACAGTCCGACGGACGAACACCTGTCACTCCCCGTCCCACTCTGGTCACTTAAGGTGCTCGTGCCCGGGTAGTAGTTCAAACTAAAAAAGGTCTTCGTAACGATACATTTCATAGCACTACGACCCATTCCATAAGGGACTCAGGTGTTTGTCCTCAAAACCGTCTTCGTAACGTACACCCCCTCCTCGGCACTCAGGTCTTATTCACTGATAAAGTCACCCTTGATTTTCGACGGGGCAGGTACCACCTTCACCAGGGCACATTAGTCGGACGGTGGTCCCCCCGTGACTGACGGGTCTCGCCCCCCCACCCCCCCCGTACAACCCCCGAGTAACGACCAGAGACCCTCTGACCCGTCAGCCGTCACCGACGTCGGTCCTCCACGACCACCCTCCTGTGGACACTATAACTCGGGTGTGTAGCGGAGACAGGGATGGTGGCACCAGTGAAACCATCCTGACCGACCCCTCTCTCGACTGACCACCGGTGTCCTACCCAGTACTCGGGGAGAAACGACTCCAGTGGGACCCCCGTATGTGCCCTGTGCTCAATCCAGACACAAAAGACGGGTAAGTCTCTTCCGACAGTGCACTGTACTCTTTCGGTGAACACACGTTTTGTTCCGATCCCGAACAGATGTTCTGGACACAGACAAAAATACATCTTTGGCATAAGGAATAACGTACGCACACACCCTCCCCCTACCCCCGCGGGTTTAAGGCACTTCTACCCTCCGTCTCGATCATAAATTTCCCAATCCGACTCGTCTCTCGAGGGCCAGCGACGACCACCCTTATAATCATCTTCTGCCATGTGTGCCACACCTTCTGTCGGGTCGCCAGGGATCTCTGTACTTGGGTCGGTGAGTGAGGACCTCCAGAAGGATCCTCTCTCCCTTAGAGGACGGGGTACCCGAGGTCTTACTAACACGTCTCGTCGAAGTAAACACTGCTGAGGCTCACACTGTGTCGCGTCTCCAGTCCGCCGACAGCTCCCCCGCCCGCACAGACCACGTACCGTGGTCCCTGTCGTCTCGTCATTTCCCTCCTCCACGGTCCGGTGTGACGTCGTCTCGCAGTAATCTCGGTACCACCCTTTTCCTGTGTCGGACCCACTGTGGCGAAGACAACCACCGACAGTGTGGTCGGGCAGGCCCGTCACCCGTTCGGGTCTTGACGAAGACCAGTCACCTCGTCTCGGGGGGACCCCACCTTCCTGGGTAGAGCCGTCCGACTGTCGTGGGGGTGGTCTCTCAGGTTCCTGGAGTAGTGTCTTACTTTTACTCGAGGGGACGAGTAGTCACTTCCTCAGACTGCCCCCACCAGACGTCCTGGGTCTTGGGAACCGTCACACGAAGTGTGTGAGTGTGGGGATGTCCCGGAGGTGGGGTCTTTGGCTGAAGGGACACTGGTCTTTAGGGCCGTCGTGCAGTAGTTAGGAACGAAAGATCTTGAGTGGGAAAAGGAGTGGCGTGTGGACCCGACGGGAGTCGGTGGGTACACGAGAAACTGGGTGACTGTCGTTTTAGAACCACCCGCGAACGAACCACCACTCGGGACCGAGGACGGGGCCGAGTCTCGACTTGTTCACCCACGAGGCATCCAGCGGGACCTTGGGCCTCCGTCCCGGGTAGCTTCCCGTCGTCCCTCTGTGCGTCCCCTCGACGTCCGCCGAGGAGTCGGAGGACACGTCTCTTCGGACGGAAGATCGGTCTCTCTGTGAGCATCAAACACTTCCTGTGACCGTGGAGGGAGGAGACACGGCTACCGTTCTTTTGTGACGGTGACTCCGTTCTGACCCCTTGTTGTTTCAGGTAGGGTCCCTCTCTACACCCGAAACACCGGGGAGAGACACGACCGGACTCAGGGACGGGGTCCCGTGTGCGACCCTCTCCCAGGTCCCGGAGGCGAAAGCCGTGGGGATCATCTTTGCCGGGGTCCTCAGTTCAGCACCTTCTATTTGAGTGGGTGTTGGGTATCCGTCGGGAGGAACGGGAAACCGCACTCGTCGAGATCAATTTGGAAAGGGTGTAGGAGGACGGTCCTAACGAACGCTCCACCTGAGACTCCGGGAGGGAGGTAGACGTTCCACCGGTGAAGGAGGGACAGTCTAGTCGTCGAGTCTCTCCTCGGTACTCCCCGAGGACCACTGGACTCAAGGGACCCCAGGACTGTGGAACTCAAGAAGGTTTAAAGACAGGAAAGGATTAGTAAGATCACACTACTACTGTTCGTCGGTACACGTACACCATCGTCGAGAAATCTCAAATCCTCGTCTTCTCGGGTCAGTCCGGGAAGAGTCCCTCCTCGTCGGTCCGGTCCCAGACCCTAAACGTCCCGACTCCGGCCGGTGAGGCTCGACCACGGGTCCACCACAGTGGACTGTAACGGACCTTTGTCGACACGATTCTTCCTGTACTCGGGTCCTTCTGTTGAGGCCACAGGGACTCTCGACCGTCCCGACCCACAGTCATGATCACCTTTATTGTCGAATCTAGGGATGGACTCGGAGGCTCTAGGACGTAGGGCGACCGTCTCGGGAAGGCCACACCGGCCGGGGAGGGGACACCACTGGCAGGACGGCGGCAAAAAGACCAACCTACTCCATCAAAGATGGGTAGACAAACAAATTTTTTAAAAAGTCTTCATGGACGTGAACCGTGTGGACTCATCTATTCCTACACAAACTAGAAGGAACAAGGTAAGGTCTTGGGACAGACCTCCTATGGTCCAAAACGTCTCTAAAGTAGACTTACGTAAAGTAAATTAGATTATAAAACACCACCGGGGTGTAAACAAGATATCTTTTGTTCGTCTCCGGGTAACCTTTGCATGTAAGTTCCGTTCCAACAGGACCACCTTCTTCGGCTCTCGTCGGGTCTGTGTCGGATCTCGGTCTCCCGACAAGACTGAAGTACGGAGACGGTAGACGGGAGACCGGACTGGAGGAGTCTTCGTTAGAATTTCTGTAATCACAACTCGATATTTAGGACGGTTCAATTGTCCGGAAGGACGTAGTCCCACTCTTCTCTTTCCTCTTCCAGTCTTGCGACTCAGGTCCCTTTCGACACTACGTCACTTTCGAGTCGCAAAATTGGGAGGGAGTAGAGTGACACGAGACGGGTCACCGAAGAACGGACCCCTGTTCCCATGGCGGGCCTCCAGACCAGACCGGGGCGAGGTCCCGACCCGAGGACACCCTTGAAGGGCCACGTCCGTGGTGACGGGTACCGCGACCCAATGTCGTGTTTAAGTTCATCACCGGGTACATCCCCTCCCCATCTTTTTTTGCATCTCTCCGACTTCTGGACTTCCGCTCGTTCAGTCTCGTCTACTCTCTCTTCGTTCGAGAGGGTCTTTCCTTACGAGTGGTTCCCGGTACCCACCCGACGGGTCGGGTGGTGGGGGTGGGGTTGTCGGGGCGACGGGTCGCTCTTGGACTCCCTCGGTGAGACCCTCCGGAACCCTGGGGTGAAGGGTGACCCCGAGTGGGCGCTGGCGAGAGAGGACCCCACAGAGGACAACCCCCTTCTGTAAAGAGAGGGGAAGACCCAGGAAGACCGTCTACATTCTTGATTTACTCCACATAGTTATCCTCCTATAGCTTCAAATTATTGTACACGTGCACCCTCTCTGGGTCCTTTTCACTTAGTGGTCTTACCCCCTCCGGAGTGGAACTTGTGGTAGAGACGAGTCCGGCGTCCTCCTCCCACCACCACCACCTCCCCCCACCCCAACCCTAAGTATCTTCTCCCTCCTCAAAGTGTACCTCTACCCTTTCGTCCACGAACGATTTACGCCCCGGTCTGTCCTGGGACCTGTGTCTCGCCGCAGCTGGCTGGTGTCCGAGACGGGACATGTGTGTGGACCGGAGTGACGGTAACGGGTCCCTTCGGGGAAGACCCTCGACGGGAGATGGGTGGACGAAGAGCCGTAATCACCTCCGAGGAGGACTCAGAAGACTAAGAATTTTTCTTAGTATTTGTCTAATACCATAAAATATATATATATTTAGTATTTTCCCGAAGGGACCATCGAGTCTACCATTTTCTTAGACGGACGTAACACCCTCTAGACTCAAGTCAGGGACCCAACCCTTCTAGGGGACCCCTTCCCTTGCCGATGGGTGAGGTCATAAGACCGGACTTCTTAAGGTGTGACATATCAGGTGCCCCAGTGTTTCTCAGCTTGTACTGACTTGTTGAAAGTGAAAGTGAAGTGTACGGTCACTCTACCCTGAACCCCGTCGTGTGTGTCAGGGGAGTGAGGATTGGTGACAGACACGCCGGGTTAGGGTGGTCGTGTCGGCGGGAAGAGGACCCCCGTGAAGCAGGGGTGGGGGACCTCGTCGGACGAACGAGCCCAGTCAGGCGTCTCTACGCCAGGACCCACCCCGAGGGGACTAAAGATCTCCTTGGAAGGAACGGAGACAAACCTGAGTAGTGGGATCTAAACCCCACACCGAGGGTGAGCCCTACTTATTTCACTCCGACCGTCCTACCGTCAAAAGTCTCGGACGCCCACAAGTCTCTGTGTCTAGGTCCCCCCGAACCGGCTCTTATACATGATCAGCTGGGCACCCACGGTCTGAGGGTCGACGAGGAACCCCATCACCCACACCCCGGGGACCGGTAAGTCTCACCCCTGGGTCGGACCTTTAACGTCCTGAAGGGTCTCGGGTCCTTCATGGAATCAAGACTGGGTACTCCGGGACGGGAGTGAGTACTGATTTCTTGGGACACTGGAAGGGTCCCGGGTGGGTCGACCGGGTAAAACCGTGGTCCCTCCCGTCGTGGGGAGGGGCTCAGGGAGAGGTATCGAGAGGTTCCCGAAGACCCAGTAAGACAGAGGTAGAGGAGCAGGGGACCCCTCTGTGTATGATGCCTCAGTAGTACGGGGTCGAAGGGTCTCGACGAGGTTCGACCAGTACAGTCGGGGGTCCAACGTCTTGGTTCCCACCCCCACTAACCCTACGTCACATCGGGACCCACGTCTTCCGGTAGCGGTCGTAGACGGAGCCCGACGACCTCCCCTCCCTGCCCGTCTGGGACCCTCGGACTGTGGGCTCGTCAGGACGCGACAGTCAGACCCTCGGAGTGGAGTGTCCTGCACCCCGTCGGCCAGTCTCGAAGTATCGGTGGCAGGAAGTGGAGCAGCAAAGAGTCGACTTAATTTGGTATCGGAGAAGAGGGACCACTTCCCGCACTGAACGAAACTCTTCGATGGACGTGGGTCGGACCGTTCAGGTCCCCGAAGTCTCTTGGGTCCTTCGTGGAGACAAGTCTCGGCACTCCGGGAAGTACCGGGTCGTCCAATGTGAGGACAACCCCTTTCTGTAAGTCCGGAAGAGGAAGGGTAAGACCGAGACGAGTGCCGGGGACGTCGAGTCGTGTCCCTTCTCCGGGGGAGGCGGTGTGTACAGTGGTGTCGGACACCCTTCGTGTCGCAGTTGTGAGCGTAGGACACTCCTGACGACAGCTTCTCTGCTCCAGGACCGTGACAAGGAGACCGACTCGCACCGTGAAGGCACGGGTCTGTCACTCTACGTCGGCACCTCTCTGTGGGCACACAGTGACCCATCTGACCACCGGAGTCTTTCTTCAGAGGTCGGTCGAGACCATTGGTACCACTGCTCTCCCACGATCCCTGTCGTCCGTTTACAGACCGGACAGAATAAAGTAGGCCAGGGGTCCGTCGAGAGGGCTCGTCCCTGACAGCAGTGGGGGTGAGGTGTCCACTCCTTTGCTCCGGGTCCCCGTGGACGACCCTCCTCACGGTCCACCGCACCGGGAACGGGGGTGGGAGAGTACAACCCGGGGTCGGACCGAAACGTGGGACCCCGGGAACCCCGTCCGCGTACACGTGTCCAGAGGACGGAAGTGTCTTGGGACCGGCGTCACGGAGGAAGGGACACGACCGGAAACACTGTGGTGAACCACGTTACTGTCGCAGGACCCGATGTGTCGTCTCCACCCTGGTGATCCCAGGTTAGGACTCAAGTCCCGGGAGTGTCCCACGACTGTGGGGTCCCCAAGCCCGGTGGGTCAGGACCGGGACCCTCCGACACTGCCACTCCTCACCGCCTACAGTCGTGAACGAGCAGACTACCTGGTCCCCGGTGTCCCTCCATTGGGTCGGGGGGGCGGGTCTGGACGACTCGATCTCGAGTTGTATCGTGGGTCCAAAGGACGATACCTCCGACGATCGGTCAGGTATAGTGTGGTACCGGGAGTGACTTGTACCCCATAGAGACCCTGTCGCCCCATGCGTCCTGTGACAACGTCACACACCAATGGGCGTCACGACCCCCGGTACACAGTCCCTTCGGACTCCGACCGTCCTCTTCCACCCCGAGCCAGGGTCCTCGAGGTCCTGGACTCCGTCCAAACCCGGCCAGTCGGGACTGGCACACTAACAAGAGCCCTGTGACCGACCTCCGGGCCACCCAGTCGTTTGTGACTCATTCCGGGACTCCACGTTCCGTCATTACGGACCTCCCACTTCCCTCTCGTTTGAGGGGGTGGGAGCGAGTGGGACGAGGTCGTCAATGCCTTGTCCGTCACAACCCCAGTCTCTCACCGACCCTAGGACGTACGTCTGACGGTCGAGGGGAGACTAGGGCGACGGGGACGGAGGTCGTGGTGGGGCACAGGTGGTTCGCTGAGGTCGGAGAGTTGGTCCGGGGGCTCCTCGGTGGGTGGCACAACGAGAAGAGTGTCCGGGGTGCGTGAGCGGAGGGATGGAGGACCGAAGAGTGGACCTGGACGGGTCGACCGACCGTTGGTCGGGTCGAAAGTCCGGTGGGGTTGGGGTGAGGAGGTTTTGGAGGAGGGAAGGGTAGGCACCTTGTTGTTTTCAAGAAAGACCATGTAGTACAGATCATGGGACACTCGTCTCGTTGAAAATGTTCAAAACGAAAGTAGTACAAAGGAGAGTTTAATTCTTCTTTGTTGTAAACTGTATTCAGTCTTTTATGGTTTTATACATTATTCTACTTCATGGCGACTCGGGGAGGACGTGGACGAGAGGACTCGGTTGTAACCGGCAGACCCCCTGATCTAGACGCGAAGGGGCTACCGTCGCTACGGGGGTCCGGTGACTCCCACCTGCGTCAGCCTTGTACCAGGTACTGGGAACTGGGTACTGGGACTTGAGGACAGAGTCGAGCACCTTTACAGGAAAACCCGTAGACCGTCTCACGTGCACACACCGAGACAGACACGGGATACGAACCTCCACCACCCTTCTCGGACGGGATGGGTGTTCACGCAAACCAGGACATCCAACTCCAAAAGGATCCCCTAGCCCCGATTCGAAACGTCTGGTTTGGTACAGGTACAGTCACGACGGGTGGTGTGGACGGGTCGTAGGTCACACACGGGTGGTCGTCGAAATTTACAGGACACTTGTCTTCGGTCCTGTGTCCTATGTAGACACACTCTCTCCACCCCGGTAGATTGGGGCACCTAATTACTCCTTCTGCACCGTGAGTCCAAATGAAGCAAATTAATTTACTTAACTGAGGGATTTTTTTAATTACAGTGTAAAATATTTAGTTTAAGACAAGAGAAACTGAAGAAAATTAAAGTCTCTATTAAAAGGTATTAAAATTGACTGAATTAACCGTCGTCAAGAAGTAAATTCGAAATTTAAAGAAAAAGGAAACCGGTAAAGGAAAACGTAATTGCAAGATTCCTTGTTTGGGAGATCCCTGTCTTCGATAGTAAAATAATAAAAATTATACAAAATGCCAAGAGGACATTACTTACATATAGAGAAAATATTATGACCAAAGGTCCACTAAGAAACGATCATCCGATGCTGAAATAGAGTCCAACACACACACACACACACACACATACACTCACGTATTCACAAACAGAAATATTACAGGGGGACCCGAGAAGAGCCTACACGACTGGATCCATACCTGGAACTGTCGGACCGAAGGGGACAAGGAAACAGACGACACGGACCGTACCGACGACACGGGTAACTCGGGGATAAGGATGCCACCAGGAACAGTGGGTCAACCGTCCACGTCCACCACCCTCGGGTTGTGTCCCGACCGTCGGGATCACCATCCGGACCGCTGGATGAGAGGACCCTTCCGACACCGAAACGGTTCTTTGGAAGGTTCTCCGGAACGGATGAACGGGACCCGGACAGGATTGACACAGAGGAAACGGAACTAAAATATACTTCGTCGTCGGTCTCGAGACTCGACCCACTCTGGATCGTTACCCGTGTCGGTCTGGAGTGGCCCCGAACTCTCGGGGAGGGGGACCAGCGACCGTCCAGAGTACGTCCGGGGAGGGGTGACCCGTACGTGCAGGGCCGATTGAGTGGGTCGTCCTGAGAGACCGATACTACGGTGGTTATTGGGTCGAGTACGGACCTTGGGGACAAGGACGGGACCACGGGTGCACCAGGTCGTAGGGGTCGTCCCAAACAACCACTCACAGGTCTTAAGTCAGGGACACGAGACTCTTGGACCGACCGGGTCGTCTCGTCGTCCTTCCCGTCAGTCGGGAGTCGAGGAACCCTATGTCCGACTCGGTCACTACGGGGAGGAAGACAGTACCTACCGTGGTGCCCCGGTGACCGTCCGGACCCCTGGGTAGTACACCTAGAATTAAAATAAGTGGACACACACGAACGTGTGTGTCTGTGTGTACGTATGTGTACGCGTGTATGTGTGTGCATACGGGTATATCGACGTATGTGTATGTATGTATACGTATGACTATGTCAGTGTGTATTCGTGTGTGTAAGTGTGTATCCGTGTCTGTAAGTGCGTCTCCGAGCGTATAAGTGTGTCCGTGTGTGTATATGACAATCTAATGAAAATCTCAAAAGTAGAGGTCTAGGGTGAACTGGTGAACTATCGACCACCCAAAAACGGTCTCTGGGGTGTCTCAAACCCCTAGACAACGGTCGGACCGAGGGAAAGGTCTCGGGGGTTCACTCGCGGTTCCTGGGAGACACGTGAACTCGACCACGAGAGGGGGACGACCAGAGTCAATCCTCCGACAGTAGGACCGTCAGGGAAGGAGACGACCACCGGAGTCCTTGGACCGATGAACCTCCCACCGTTGCGGAGGCTCGGTCGACGTACCGAGGGGGACCACCGATTGACTGGTTTCGAGAGGACTTACACAGGGTGCGAGTAGAGAACCACCTACGATTAGTTCCGACGGGACACGGTGCAACGGGGGTACGGACGAGGGGAGGTCCGACCCCGAACGGGTACGGTCGGCACCACACGTAAGTCCTGTAGTCGAGGTTAGGAAAGATAGTCATGGTCACGACCCTCATCTCTTTTTGAAGCCTAAACAAGGATGATTTCACAATAACTGAATGGAACTCCGTGTGTAGGGACGATTCACACGAAATACCGCTAAAGTCGTGACGACTGAGGGGTTGTCGACCCCACCTTTTTTCTCAGGGGTAGCCCGGTGACACCCCAGGTTGGTCGGGGTACTGGGTTAGTCTACGACACCACCGGTAGCGGCTGGGCCCCGAGACACAGTCTGAGTCTTACGGTGGACAAAGTGTGGTGTGGGGAACGGTCGATCGATCAGGAGTAGGTTACAGTCTTGTCAGTCAAGGTCCTCTCGACGGTTTGACCTGTGGTTCCGGTCGTATAAAGGTACCTTCGTGGAGACGTACATGTGTAGAAGGAGGAGGTGTGTGGGAGTGAGTATGTACGTGTGTGTACACTGTGTGCACCTTGAGCCGAGGGGCACACCATGTTGGTGTTTGTCACGACAGTCCCGGAGGTTGACTTCCACACGCCCTATGAGCCATGATTACACCTTATTGGTGGGGGAGGGTGACATCCTCTGGGTAGCACGGGAGGCGACCACTACAAAGGTCCGACCCTACACCAGGACTCTACCCCCAAGGACTCCAGTCCCAAGGACTCTCGTCCTCAGACCTCCCCCACCGGGACTCCTCCCCCAACAGCCCAACCGTGAAGGTCCAGATCCAGACACGACCGCACAGAAGGTGTAGAGTCCTTTCTTTCCCTCTACCCTTTCGAAAGGTAGAAGTGACGGGAGGAGATCCGTCGAAATGAACTGGTCTGGTCTCAGAGGAATGTCCCGGCGTGGCGAGCGATCTTCGTGAATGGGTTGAAGCAAAACACACAGAGATCTTTCTGTCCTTCTCACCCGACGACTTCGACGACCGGCCACGCAGGTGGTCCTCCTTCAGCGCGAGGGGTGGTAGGTGGAGAGGGTGGGTACTGGGGGTCCGTCACCTACGGAGCGAGGTCCCGCGCCACCCCGGGCTTCACAGGAACGACAGGTAGGTGTCGTCCCGACCCAGGACAGGGTAGCTTCCGCTCTACGTCCCGCGGAACCCCTACCTCGGTGACGTGTCCTTCCGTCCGAGGAACCTAGACTCGAAGGGCAGTGGGTGGGCTGGCCGGCGCAAGAGGTGTTAGCGACAGGCGGGACTCGGGTTCGGTGAAGGGTCTCTCTCCATTGCACCCCTCGAGACACGAAGGCCCGGACCCACGTCACCAGAGACTCCAGACCTCGGTGAGACCCCTTTCCCTGCTACCCTAAGGACCCCTCACTTGGACGGACCACAGGGAGCGACAGGGTCTCTGAGCCTATTTTGTCCTCGTCCAGAGTGTAAGACTCAGGTACACGTTGGGCTCAAACCTAAATGTTCCTCTTAGACCACCTTGACTCCACAAGCCTCGGGTTTCTCTACTCGACGCGGGGATCGGGACGCCCTTGGACCTCACTAGGGTGGGGTCCGTTGAGAGGACCTTCGGACCGCGGGAGTGGGCTCTAACCGAGTCCCAATTTGGGATACTGTACCGGTCATAAGCAGACGAAAAGTGGTTTCGGTCGCTAAAGTGTCTCAAGTCGTGTCTCAAAGAGCTAATTCTTTGACTCAAGTGGTTCCGTAGTCCACCTTCCCGGTGTCCAGTCGCAGGAGAACCACTCGTCCGGGTAAACTGAGTAGTCAGGAATCTCTCGAAGTCTGTCCGGCCCTCGGACGTCCCTCCTTCATGAAAGGAAAGACTCGTGGAGGAGAAGGCTCTCGACGCACTTACCATTTTCCTCCCCGTAGAGGACTCTTGTATCAGGACCAGTCTTAGGAAGGGTGACTGGTTAGGAAGGGTCTTAGGTAGCCGGTGTGACTGGTTACGGTCGAGAAGGCACACCGGACTCTGTGTGGAGTGTGTGGTACATGCGGTATCTGTGGTACATGTAGTCTGTTTATGTCTGTGGTGTGTGTGTGGTACCTTTAGTCTGTGTTATGTCTTTGGTGTGTGTGTGGTACCTTTAGATGTCTATGGTGTGTATGGTATATGTGGTCTGTGTTATGTCTGTGGTGTGTGTGTGGTACATGTAGTCTGTGTTGTGTCTGTGGTGTGTGTGTGGTACCTTTAGTCTGTGTTGTGTCTGTGGTGTGTGTGTGTATGTACGGTGGGCGTTGGAGTGTGTGGTGTGTGGACGGAAAGAAGGAGGTGAAGGGAGGTGGAACCCCGGCGAGAGGGTGTAGTCTCGGAAGGAAGAATGGGCTCTGGTCGGGTCGACGATACCAGAGACGTCCCCAAACCGGAAGAGGTTCCGGGTGTCGACCCGAGGACCTCGTAGAGGTCAGTCCCACTGTCCGGGACCTCCAGGACTTCGACGGGAGTGTAGAGGAGGTTCAAGAAAAGAAGAGTCGAGAGAGTTGGAGGTCTGAGGTACGCCCCGAATTTTCTGGGACGACACTTTTTAGAGCCCTCAGAGACTCATTGATCTTTTAAGTCCCTTAAGGAGGGTAAGCGACTGTCAGGGCCGATTAGACCCACAGTAGGGACCCCTGGACCTACGGGAGGACGGGTCGTAGGACATGTCGAGCAATCACTGGTCGTGACGGATTGTACCGGGAACGGGACGTATCGGGACACGTCGGGACGCGTCGGGAGTCCTGTGGTCCAGGACCGGGGGTTGTCCGACCTCGGTTCCTGCACTACTGTCGTTACATTGGAAGTCCGACCCCGTCGAGTGGGCCGGAGTCCGGTGTGAGGGTTACACACCTACTCCCCACGACGGTGACCGGACAGACCACGGCGGACACACGTTCGGTAAAGAGGACTGTCACTAGAGTCTCCTTCCTGGAAATCCAACTCCCACGACAACTCCCTCTGACGGGTCCTCACACACCTCCTTGGTACCCCTCGTGGGGGGTCCGAGAGTCCTCCCCCGGAACCCTCGGTCCCATGACGGGAAGGTCCTTCGATCGGAACCCACCAGACGTCGTGGGGTCGGAGACCCGTCACGTGTCCCTCAACGCAAAGACCTGTAACGAATCCCTAGTCCTTTCGAGAACAGGCCGACAGGACGACCCCAGCCGACTCGAGGCCGAACGCGAGGGAGAGGCAGGAGGGGGACACGTGGTGGCAGACGGCGAATTGTCGGTACAGTGGGTTTACTCACGGAAACGACAAACTCAGGGTCAGGGGTGTGTGTTGTACTCCTACTACCACGGACCCCCAATAATATAAACGTTTCGTCGTCTTAATCATGGGTCCTTTCCTGGTTGTTCAAACAACAAGTCAACGATTCAGTACAGACTGAGAAACGTTGGGGTACCTGACGTCGTGCGGTCCGAGGAGACAGGAAGAGACAGAGGTCACAAACGAGTTTGAGCACAGGTAACTCAGTCACTACAGTAGGCTGACAAAGTAGGAGACAACGGGAGAAGAGGAGGGTCACTTGTGGTTCCCGTTCCTGTTGGTATTGTTGTGTTTTCTACTGCACACACTGTCACAGCACACTGTAGTGCATGTACTGTCACTCACTCTAGTACCACCCCCACCACCAGAGGGGGGAAACTAACTGTCAGGAAGTACAAGTGTATGTATCGACCATACAGGAGTGGAGGGCGACCGGACAGTCGACAGCTCGAGACAACCCTAAATCTTTAAAGAACGAAACTAAAGAACACCCAGTACCATCACCTTATTACCGAGGGTTTCTGTAGAGACGGAATTAGGGGTGTGGTTCCTATCCTACCGTCTACCTGGTTCGTCGACTGGGATTTCACCTCTCCAGTAGGTCTGGGTCCGCACGGACACACTGGTGTCCTCAGGAGTGTCCGTCTGTTCCTCAAGTCGAACGGTACGACCGAAACTCAGCCTCCTTCCTGCTTACGAGGAGCCCTTACGACCGTCGAAGATCCCCGTCCTTTTCCCCTCCCTGGGGTGCCCCCTGCCCAGAGGGGCTCTGGGAGTTGACACAGGGGCACTCCAACACCGTTAGCAGTCCGAAAATCTTGACGGTCTACACATGTAAAAATGCACGACAGACACCCTTAGACAGTGTGCGGCGTCCCTGGGGTCCGGGTACATCTGGAAATCCACACCACAGGTCGCATATAAAAATAGTAAAGGTTCCAGACCATCCGTGACGACACTACTGGAGTCAGGGATGGACCCTGGGGATCAGGAGTGGTCCCGGGGAGTACACTGTGTCTCCTACGGGGGGTGGGGCGTGCGGTCCGTTACCGTGGACGTCGTCAACTCACCAACGACTCGGGGAAGACGTCTGAACGACACACACAGACTGCGTGCTGTGGTCCTGACACGGCGCTCGACGACGGGGAGAAAGAGAACCACCCGTCGGGAGGAGTCTCCCTCCCCTCCCTCCCGGGTCTCGAGGCTCTTGTACCCCCGTCCCCCACTGACCTCTCTTTCGCACAGTGTCAGACGTGGAGACCGGGTCCCTCCTGTGGACCCCCAAACACCCTGAGCGTCCTCTTGTCTCCCATCGGACCGACTCTTACCGAGAGGGGTCGGGTCGGAGCTGGTGAGGAAGAGACGGTGACGGGTGTCGTCCCCACACTCGGTCTGACTCGGGTCCTCGTCCTCCAGGGACAGGCCCAGTGGACACCCGGTCTGGTCACCCGCCTCGACTCGACCCTCCACCTCGGCACCCCGACTCCATCCAGACCTCCCTCACCCCTGTCTACCTTCGTGTCCAGGAGAAGGGTCTCGCGAAGATCAGACTCGGTACACCACGATCGGGTCCTCCCACCACACCTACCACCCGACCCCCCACCCCCACCCCACCCCTCTCTACTCCTCGTACCGCTCCGGGTCGCGAACCGCCCAGGTAACGCCTCTGAAACGACTGGGATGTAAGGGTCGGGCACCACAGACGCCAAACGTCGGCCACTCTTGTCCACGAGAAGACCGGTGGTCTAGTGGGTCTCACCCCGCACGTACCTCAGGAGTCGGGGGACGGGCCAGTAATGGGGGTCTTCCCGTCACCCGTGTCCCGGTCACCCTTTGGTCACCCTACGGACACACCGGGGGTCGACCTCCCCACGTCTGGTCGTCGAGACGACCGGACCTACCGTCCCTCCGGCCCAGTGTCGGTAGGCGGGAGTAGGACCCCCACGAAATCTTCCGACCAGAAGTCTCGACGGAGGAACTCCGAAAGACTAGTCCACACCTCACGTCTGGGTGGGACACGGGAACAGGTCCGTCCCGATAGAGTCTAGACCCCTCGGGAGCCCCCCTCCCCCGGTGGACGACTCCGGACACACAGACAAGGACTAGTCTCGGGTCCGTAAGTCGTCCGTCTTCGAGGGTGTCACCTCTGGGTCCACCTAAAATACCGTGCAACCAGGTTTTTGCCCACCCTCCGGGACCTTGGGACCTCTGCCCACCCGACGAGTGAGTGGGGCCACAGACAAAGGGGTCCATGGCGCACCACCAGAGTATGGGTGGGGTCTCGCTCCGTCTCTAGCTCGACTTCCTCCCCCTACACCAGAAGCACGTGTTCTTCGCACTCCTACCGACCATGTTCCCCTGGGACGTCTCCTTGCCGGCGTGCCCGGAGAAGGGGCCGTCGAAGCACCTCTCGAAGACTCCGGTACGGACGGGGGGTCCCTGTCTCCACGTCCCTGGGGTCCCCTCGTCGGTGGTCTCCGGGGTCAGGAAGGTCCGTCCGCCGTCCTGGGTGTGTGACACCCCACCAAACGAGGGTCCTGGGAAGAACGGGAGATGAGTACCCCGACATTCCCTCGTGTCCGGGTCGCGTAAACCTCTCGCAAGAGTTCCGTCGAGGTCCGAAGTGAACCCAGACCTAACGAGGAGTGGGGTAGATATGGAGTCCGTGGTGGTGGTCCTGGGAATCGTACCACGGGACCGGGTCCAGTAACAACCGGTCCAGGGACTCCTTCGCGAGCCGAGGGCGCCCGCTCCACATGTGTCACGAAGAACGGAACGATGGTACCAGGACGAGGGCACGAAGAAAGAATGTGGAAAAATGACGTTTCGACAATCTGAAATATTTAGAGATTGTCCGGCATGTGACGGATAAAAAGTATGTAGACCACGACGGAAAAACATTTTGATCATCCTGAACCAACTTTTCTAGAGACCCCTCTGTCGTTTACCCGTCTTGAAGACGTCCGTGGGACACTCGGACTCCTCGGACCACAAGTGTCGGAGCCAGGAGGACCCCGATCTCCCCGGAGTCACAACCACCCTCAATCCTTTTCGGACAGAGAAATCGGGAAGGTCACCGGGGCGAAGTAGACCTCTACAAGATTGTCCCTACCGTCACTTCCTTGTTCTCCCCCCTGGGGTCCGGTGCTCCGGGAGGACAGTGACATCTCTCCTCTGGTGTGGGTTCCGAAGGTGACAGTTTTGCACGTCACCAGTGGCGTCGAGTCTAAACGGTGGAACACCTCCAAAGTGGTTCAAAGGAAATTTATCTATTGATGAGACAAGAGTCACGTTTGGAACCAGAGCTCTGGTCTCTGTGCCCCGATTGGTCCCGGTGGTTTCCGGGTGTCCTCGTCTCAGTCCCCACCGTCGGTACGCAACTTACGCCCGAGACCGACCCTTTACGAACCGTGAAACGTGTCAGTGTGTGTGCGTGGGCAACAAAGACAATCTGTGTCTACACACACTAAAACCTCCTTGCTTGACTACTGTTTGGTACTACGGACACTAAGACTCAGAAATTTATTTTGACTTGCACCTCTTCAGACCAAAGACCAACCCCCTCGTCAGTCCACCCCGGCCCGACCCACCCTCGATTCGACCATCTTCTGGGGGTGTAGGGGAGGTGACGGACACCCACGTGTCGGGACGGTGGCGGTTCTCGGAACCTCACCCTTTGGACAGACACACCATCCCACCATCCCGTGACTCCCATACCCCCATGGTCTGTCGGTGTGGGTCGTGTCCCTTCTCAGGTGACGACCCGGTCGTCTCGACTCGGACCCACCCGCACCCGCAGAGATCCACGGGACGTCCCAGAACGGACGGACCTTCCCGTCTTACCGACAGATATCCACTACGGGGGGCGGGAACGAACACCCTTCGGTAGTACGGTCCTCAGTACGTCCAGGACACCCGAGCCCCGCGGACCTTAGTCGGAGATCTGCTCGTGTGAGTACCGAGACGGAGTCCGCAGACCCGGTACCTTTGGACAGCACCTTGTGACCCACACCCCACGGACTGTCGGTGATCGTCCTCCCCACAGTCCTCCGACGGTTAAAGGTTTCCCCTCGAACAGTGGTCGTCGTCCACCTCCTGACGGGTGTCGGGGTCTCGACGAGAGGACCGGACCTGATGACGGGTCTTGGAGTCTGAAAGTGTAGTGAACTCGACCTCCCCTCGAATCGGGGTTCTCGATAAAGAGAGAAGATGTCCTTACCTCACTTGAACCCCCACCCCTTCCCTCCCCTCCCCTCCCGACGTGACGGTACTACTTCGGAGGTGAGTGGAGAGGTCTTTTGGTCTGGTTTCTGTGAACCGGTCTACCCGATACCTCAAGTCAAGTCAAGTCAGCGAGTCAACACAGGTTGAGAAACGCTGGGGTGTCTGACGTCGTGTGGTCCGAAGGGACAGGAAGGTTGAGGACCTCGAACGAGTTTGAGTACAGGTAGTTCAACCACTACGGTAGGTTGGTAGAGTAGGAGACAGTAGGGGAAGAGGAGGACACAAGTTAGAAAGGGTCGTAGTCCCAGAAAAGGTTACACAGTCAAGAAGGTTATTCCACCGGTTTCATAACCTCAAAGTCGAAGTCGTAGTCAGGAAGGTTACTTATAAGTCCTGACTAAAGGAAATCCTACCTGACCAACCTAGAGGAACGTCAGGTTCCCTGAGAATTCTGAGTTCTCAGAAGAGGTTGTGGTGTCAAGTTTTCAATAGTTACGAAGCCGGGAATCGAAAGAAATATCTGATTGAGAGTGTAGGTATGTACTGATGACCTTTTTGGTATCGAAACTGATCTGCCTGGAAACAACTGTTTCATTACAGAGACGAAAAATTATACGACAGATCAAACCAGTATCGAAAAGAAGGTTCCTCGTTCGTAGAAAATTAAAGTACCCACGTCAGTGGTAGACGTCACTAAAACCTCGGACGTTTTTATTTCAGTCGGAGACAAAGGTAACAAAGGGGTAGATAAACGGTACTTCACTACCTTGGTCTACGGTACTAGAATCAAAAGACTTACAACTCAAAATTCGTTTGAAAAAGTGAGAGGAGAAAGTGAAAGTAGTTCTCCAAGAAATGAAAGACGGTATTTACACCATAGTAGACACATGGACTCCAAGTCAAGTAACTATAAAGAGGACCTTTGGAACTAAGGTCAAACACGAAGTACCTCGGGGCGTAAAACGTACTACATGAGACGTATATTCAATTTATTCGTCTCACTGTTGCATGTCGGAACTGCATGAGGAAAGGGTTAAGTCTTGGTCAAACAACAAAGTACACGTCAAGATTGAAAACGAAGAACTGGACGTATGTCTAAAGAGTCCTCCGTCCATTCCACTAGACCATAAGGGTAGAGAACTTTTTAAAGGTGTCAAACAACACTAGATGTGGTAGTTTCCAAAACCGCATCAGTTATTTCGTCTTCATCTACAAAAAGACCTTCAGAGAATAAAAAAGCTACCAGGTCGCCTACAACCGTTAAACTAGAGACCAATAAGACGGAAAAGATTTAGGTCGAACTTGTAGACATTCAAGTGCCAAGGATATGACAACTTTGGACCGAACACTGTAACATATCCTCCGTCGTTAGTTCTGGTAGGGGTTCTTTTTCTTTACGTTTTTCCGTTTTACCAACAGACACCTCCTGAATGTTTATTGACTCTTTTGCTCTTCGATTTCCGTTTCCTCTTTTTCTTTCTATATGGGTAGACTTACGTCTCAAGGTTTCTTATCGTTCCTCTCTATTCTTTCGGAAGGAGTCACTAGTTACGTTTCTTTATCTCCTTTTGTTATCTTACCCTTTCTGATCCCGAGAGAAGTTGTTTTGATCTCTACGGTTCCCTTATAAAGTACGTTTCTACCCGTGTTATTTCCTGTCTTTACCGTACCTGGATTGTCTTCGTCTTCTATAATTCTCCACCGTTCTTATGTGTCTTCTTGATATGTTTTTTCTAGAAGTACTGGGTACTACCACACTAGTGAGTGGGTCTCGGTCTGTAGGACCTTACGCTTCAGTTCACGCGGAATCTTTCGTAGTGATGCTTGTTTCGATCACCTCCACTACTTTAAGATCAACTCGATAAAGTTTAGGATTTTCTACTACGACAATTTCACGATGTGAATTATATGGTCGTTTAAACCTTTTCAGTCGTTCTGACCTTTTCCAGTCAAAAGTAAGGTTAGGGTTTCTTTCCCGTTATCTCGAGTCTTCTATTTACTTCGCGGGTCTAGAGTACCGAGTCACCTGGAGGTTCTGGTTGAGCGTTCCGACCCGTTACTCGGCCCTGGAGGTACCTCTCACACAACCCGTACTCCCGTTTCCCTCCCGTCACGGAAGTCCTAGACGTCCGGTGGATCACCCCAGGACTGTCGTCTCTCCTTATGTAGTTCGTGGCTGGTGGCGGGGGGTGGGGGGTTGAGGTCCTCGGTGTAGATTCAGGACCGTCCAAAGGGAAACGACCAAAGTGGGGACACCCCTTCCCTCTCCATTGTCTTCTTTTCCTTTCGTCTTTCTTTTGCGTCTCCATTACCCGAGACGGAGGACGGGGCCACGAACGGACCCTGAGTTGGACCCTCACCCCTGCTCCAAGGAAGGGTCTCTGAGGTTGGGGACTCACTTTGTCTTCCCTGGCAGGGGGAGATTTCGTCCTTCCCCTGACCCTCCCGTCGTCGCTCCCCGACACTCAGTTCGCACGACACCTACCTCTCGGTGCCGGGGGTCACAGGGTTAGGGAGAGTCCAATATTTACTGTCTCTACCCGACTCCAACGATCGGTCGCCTGTCCTCAACCCTCGGTGAGAACCGGTGGACCACCCGGGTCTCACTAGTGTGTCAGGAACAGTCCTGAAGTCCATCCGACCTCTCCGCGACGCACCCTTCCTGAGCCACGGGTCCCGACCGAGACTTCGACCTGTTCGGTGTCAGAGAAGACCCGGTCCAGCCCAGGACTCACTGGGCCCCTTCGGCGGTCCGGGGCCGGAGTCAAAGTCCTCCCGACCTCACCCGGTCAGCCCGTTTTCCTCTCCCCAGAGGATATTCCTTCACGGGCATTCCCAGGGCCATTCTCGACTTCCTTGACGACTCCTTCTCCGAGGTCCATTGCCCTCCGGGGGTTCCTCCACTCGTGGCCCCGGCGCGGCGCCTCCCTGGTGGTTCCCCCGCCAAGTCGACCCTGACCCGACCTGCGGTCGGGGCGCTCCTCTCCCCACGTGGGCCGTCACCACCCCTGACTTGTGCCTAGTTCCTTTCTCGCGTCTAGGGATCCTTCCGCTGCTCGCCCCTGAACCCCCCACCCCTCCCCGCCTTGCTGCCCGAGACGGAGAACGGGGCCCCGAGTTGGACCCCCACCCCTGCTCCTAGGAAGGATCCCTGGGGTGCGGGACCCACTTCGGCGTCGCGTCGACCCTCTGTCGGGACGGGCGAGACATCAAGCGTCTTACTGAGAGAGGGCACGGTCCGTGGAGTCCAAGAGCCGAAAAACCGTGGATTGACGGGAAAAGAGATTTATTCTTTTAATTCGTCGAGAACGGCACTGCCAAGGGTTTTTCTTTGTGGTTGCCGGGGAAATTCTCTTCTGCACGTCGGCAGGAGCCTTAGTCTTTTTACCCCAGGTGCGCTATGCCCCTAGGGTCCGCCTGCGACGAACCAGCGTCCCTGCGTCCACACCGAGCCTTCCCCTGAGCCGCGCGGGCACAGGGTCCTCGTGACCTGTGTGCAGGTGTCATGCAAGTGCGTGCCCTGGGTGCGTGCCGTACAGCTGCGAGCCCGAATGCGTGCCCAAAGCGTGAGCTCCGAGGCCGTCGACACGGCCGGGCCCTCCATTCAAATGTCGCCAAGAGCAATCGACCAACTTCTCCGTCTGCTCCTCACCTGCCGCGCGCAAGAACATTCTTTGCCCTCCGCACCCCTCACTCACACACACACACACACACACACACACTGTCACTGCCCGTGTGCCGACACGAAGCAAGCACGGCACAAAGTGTGCTCTTCCAATTCCTGCGCCCCTCGCGCTGGCCCGCCACCCGCCCGGCACAGACCTCCAGAGAGTCCCGCACGACAAAAGACATTGGTGAATTCATTGACCGAAAAAATTTTGAATTAAAAGTCACATTTTCAGGTCACTGGGCAAAACAAAACAAAACAAAAAACAAAAAACGTAAAAAATTTTAAAATGAAATGTTATGACATAACCAAAACGGTATGTAACTGTACTTAGGTGGTGCCCACATGTACGCAAGGGTTTGTACTTGGGGGAGGGTGGAGCGAGGGGTATTGTAGAGAGACCCACTAGTGGCACGTGGGCGGGCTTCGTACGACATAGGACGCAGTCTGTGTCTGACCGCTAAGCTAAGAATGTACTATCATATGTACAATGTTACGGTAAGAGGGTTCAGTAGGGTGGGAGAGGGAGAGGGAGACTCAGGTTTTCAGGCAATATGTGTAGACACAGAAAAAACGACGGTTACTGGGCAAAACTTACTTTCAGTCTTCGACTCGGCGACGACGGAGAGCCCCGATGACTCTCCCTAGGACTCAGGCGCGAGTGGGCCGCCTCTGCGGACCCGACTCCGCGCCGCGCCCTCCGTCGGAGACTCGTCCGCTTCCTCCCCCTCCCCTCCTTTGCCCCGCCGCGCCCCGTCCGGGACCTCCTCCCTCCCCCTTGGACGCGGAGGCCGACGGGTGCCAGGGAGGTGGTGTGGAGGGGGATAAGGAGTGGGGTCGAGCCGGCCTGGAAGAGAGGACCGGCCCGCACACCTGGGACCTGTCGTCTCGACCCGGCGGGACGCCCGAGCCGGACCCACACCCACGCGAGACACATGCCAGCATCTGCGACAGGACTGCGAAACAAAGTCTACGACTCCGGAAGTTGGGAGGTACGACCTAGCACAAACCGCCGGCGGGAGCCCCGCAGGATCCCGTCGACACACCGGACTTGCGACTGACTAGTGCCCTTCTTCCCCGTCCGGGACGTTGTGGTGGTTCAATGGGTGTGACACCGTGCAGGTCATGCAGGGAGACTTGAGTCGGGAAATTATGCGTAGAATTTACACGCAGTCTCGGGAGTCAAGTCAAGTCAGCGAGTCAGCACAGGCTGAGAACGCTGGGGTACTTAGCGTCGTTCGGTCCAGAGGGACAGGTAGTGGTTGGGGGCCTCAAGTGAGTCTAAGTGCAGATAGCTCAGTCACTACGGTAGGTCGGTAGAGTAGGCGACAACAGGGGAAGAGGAGGACGGGGGTTAGGGAGGGTCGTAGTCTCAGAAAAGGTTTCTCCGTTGAGAAGCGCACTCCACCGGTTTCGTGACCTCAAAGTCAAAATCGTAGTAAGGAAGGTTATTTGCATTTAGTATGACCCTTACTGGAGCGTCGAAGAGCGGACGGGGTAGTGTCTCAATACAAAAAAGTCACTTGAGTAGTTTCCTGGATGAGAAATAAATAAATAAAGAATTCATCAAATACATAAAAACCAATACTATCCTGAAGCAACGAACGTACCTAAAAGAGATCAGCGGCCCTCGCCCCTGACTGACGAGAGATCAACGCCACACCACCAAAGAGAACAAGGACTCGTACCAGAGACGTGTGAGCCCGAATCAACAAGAGTCGAACACCCTAAAAGTGCCTCGTCCCTACCTCGGACGCAGAGGACGTAACCGTCCGCCTAAGAAATGGTGACTCGGGGGTCTCTTCGGGTCCTGGATGTCAAGACTAGTTTACGAAGTGTTAGAAGACACCCCGGGTGACAGTTAGGCGTCCCTCCAGATCACTGTATGGTGTCCCGAGACGGGTCAACTCATAAGATATTAAGTCTACTTCCGCAGTTCCGTAATTTATGGTGTAGATAGTTAACGAATTTCGAACCGGTGTGTACATCTATATTGTTCTACCGTCTTAGTGGCTGTACGTAAGGAGTTTCCTTCTCTAAGTACGTGTTAAGTTCACTAACATCTTGGCATAAAGGTCTTTACACACCAAATAACACAAACTGGTTGCTCGTACTGACCCAAGAGGTATTCGTCCTGTACTGTATTCATTCAGGGTTTGACGGTTCCACTCAAGTCCCTCTCCCGGAGGGTGGGGGTTTTCAGATCGACTTTCGTCCATGTCACCACCCCAGACCCCTTCCCAAACACCGGTGTGTCGACGGAAGTCCTTAGTCTTCACCCTCTCCTGAAGTGTGTCGACGGAAGTCCTTAGTCCTCACCCTCTCCTGAGGGTCCAACCGATCCGTCCTGACCTTTCCGTCCGTCCGAAGGGAGTCAAAGTCTGGTCCACTAAAGGTCCACAACCTTAATTAGCAAATAATTATCTTTTCCAGTCCAACGTAGTTGGTTCATTTTAACATTTTTAACAAAATTTGAAATATAGGAGTTTAGGGGTCTTGAGAAACAATTTTACTTTAGAATAGACCTTTGGATCATATGTTTGGTCTACTTTCTTCCCGAAAAGAACTTTGTCATCACCTCCGGGGGTGTTAGGTGGCGGGAGACCCAGAGGGTCTGTTTGTCCTCGAAGATATGAAACAAAGATATTGTCGATTGTTCGGTAGCCACCCGATCCCGGACGATAAGAATTTAAGGAACTCCCAGAAAAGTCTTACAAATCTGGGTCTTTACATAGGTCTTAACTTTAGTGTTTCAAACCAGTTTGGGAAGTCACTGGTGTGAGTCAGGACAGGTAGTATGAGTCGACTCCGATACGAGGGTCTTTCGGAGTTGTAAAACAAAACCCGGGTCACATAGGCTAGACGAGTAAAGAGGAAAATGAATCAGATTCCTGGTGACAGTGCCCTACAGGGATTCACCGGTGAAGTGCCAGAACCCCGAGGACGGAGGATTCGGTGTGTCGACAGTACTTTTACTTTCAACAAGTCAACACAGGTTGAGACACTGAGGTATCTGATACGTCAGGGACCTTAAGAGATCCGACCTTATGACCTAACCCATCGTAAAGGGAAGAGGTCCCCTAGAAGGGTTAGGTCCCTAGTTTGGGTCCAGAGGGTGTAACACCCGCCTAAGAACTGGTCGACTCGATATTACCTTCGGGTCGATGTCGACGGCACTAGACGTCCTTTTGGCCCAAGGTACCTCCAATTAAGTAAGGACGCAGAGTCACTTTCCCGAAGAATAGGAGAGAGAGAACTATCTTTTCGGAGTGGACTATCTGTCACCGAAATGGAGGAAGGAGACTCCCGTCCTACGGGACGTCGGTCCGGACTAGGACTTACCCCTACGGGAGGAGGAAGGGTAGAAAGACTCTCGACCCCACACCTACACAACTGAAGTCAGAGACCGGTACTTCTGTCCTCGTTTGAGATGTCCTACCTCCTTCTCCTCCTCCTCCACCCCCGAGACTGGTCAGTTTCGGAACCACCTGTTGGACGGGTGTCCTCTCTCTTCCTTTGTGACAGATAAATTCGGTAACAGTGTCCCTCCGAGAATAATATTATCAGTTGGAAAAGGAACATTTGGACACCTGAATAAAAACCCTCCTGTGGTCAGAAGTGGTCTAACGAAAGATTAGACTGTAAGATACTTACCTAGTATCTAACTCGTCTACAAAGACTCACTGGTTTTCGGTCAAGACTGAAAACGAATACCTGTATTACCTTTTTGTCTTAACCTAAATGGGACGGTGGATTGTATCGATCTTTTGGTCTGTTTTGTGTCCTATAACCTTGTACCCGTAGTGTCTTACTAAGAACCCTCTTCCCCAGGAAATCACTCACTCCCGACGGTAGTGTCTCCTGGTGTTTACCCAGGATTTGTGGTCTTCAAATTAAAGGACGTTGAGACCTCCGACTTCCAGACTATAGTTCCACAGTTGTCCCGACCAAGGAGAACTCCGGAGAGAGGAACCACATCTGGTGGTAGGGGAGGAACCCAGGAGTGCACCGAGGGAGTCCCGCGGACACAGAGCTAGAGAAGGACAACCTAATCTCCGATGGGTATACTGGAGTAAATGGACTGAATGGTGAAATATCTCTGTAATGGTTGTTTCCAGGCAGATCAGTCTCGATATCCAAAAGGTCGTCAGTACATACCTACACTCTCAACCTGGTATTTCTTTCGACTCACGACTTCTTAACTACGAAAACTTAACACCACAACCTCTTCTGAGAACTCAGAACTCTTAGGGAACCTGACGTTCCTCGAGTTTGGTCAGGTAGGATTTCCTTTAGTCAGGACTTATAATTAACCTTCCTGACTACCGACTTCGACTTTGAGGTTATGAAACCGGTGGACTACGCTTCTTGACTGAGTAACTATTTCTGGGACTCCGACCCTTTCTACCTTCCGTCCTCCTCTTTCCCTACTGTCTCCTACTCTACCAACTTATCGTAGTGATTGAACTACCTGTACTCAGACTCGTTCGAGGCCTTCAACCACGACCTGTCCCTTCGGACCACACGACGTCAGGTACCTCAACGTCTCAACCTGTGTAGAGTCACTGACTGACTGACTGAAAAAATGTCTGGGACGTAGTTTGTGTCAGTGTACGAAGTCGACGTAACGTGCTAAAAGAACACACACAAAACACAAATAATTCAATTTTTATAAAACATTTAAACGGAGAAAAACTCGACATCCAAAAAACCTTCACATAATAAATTAAAGACTTATAAATCATAAAAGGGCCCATAAGAAAGGTAATGACTATCGATCAAATTAAGGTAACACCAGTCTCTTGTATGAAATGTGTTAAAGTCGGGAGAATCCAAATAAGTGACTCCGACTAGAATACCATTTTTTACAAGACACACTTACACGACACACGAGAACTTCTCTTACACACAGGAGAGGACCCCAAACCTCACTGGAGATTTACAGGTAATCTAGTTTGACTAACTATCACAACAAATTCAGAAGAACTCGAAACATCTAAAAACAACATAGTTAATGACTCTCTTGGAACAACCGTAAAGGACAGTGTCCCACCCAAATAAGAAAATTGCAGACACCATAGACGTCCAGAGTTCAAGATAGTCAAAAAAGTAGTACATGAAAATGAATCAATAATCCACGTTTGTGTGTACCAACTATCTAAGAGGACCATTTAGCCGGGGTAATAGTAAGTCTTACTGGGGAAATAGGGATACGTCCAGGAACAAGACTTAACTGAAACAGAACCAATACGAGGGGGGACCATCGAGTCTCCTATTTCTTAGACCGACGTTACGTCCTCTGGACCCAAGTTAGAGGTCCTACCCTTCGAGGGACCTCCTCTTTTGCCATTGGATGTCGTCATAAGAACGGACCTCTTAAGGAACCTGTCTCCTCGGACCGCTCGATGTCAGGTCCCCAATGTTTCTCGACCTGTGATGACTCGCTGATTGGGGAAACCAATACGACGGTAAAATCAAAAACAGAGTAAGCACAAAAACCCTCTATATAAAAAGGTAGGAAAATGAGACAGAAGTATAAATTTCATCACAAAATCATCTGTCACACATTGACATAAAATGAAGATTTTAGGTTGGACTGTCAGAGACGGACAATTGTAACCTCACAAGACTGACCAGTGTTGTTACATTAGTCTAAATTTAGATGTCAGAACGATAAAAAGTAGACAAGCAATAAAGAAAAAAGAGGGAGAAAAGGACTGACGAAACCTAAACAATAAAAAGACAAAAGGATTTTATTTTTCCTTAAAATAAAGGAAAAACTGAGGTCGGTATGAAGACAAAATTTTAAAACACTAACGAAACCCAAATGTTATACATATAAATCAATAGTAACTATTAATTCAGTAAGACCACAATTTCTATGTATAATACGGAGAAGTGAACAAAACACGTAAAAATAATAAGTTTATACGGTTAAGACGGGAGTCAGAGGTCCGACGACAAAAGTACACAAAAAGAAGACACACACAGTGTTTTCGGGTATCAGACAAAACCAAAACGAAATTTGTTAACTAATAGAATTTCGTCAAATTTTCTAAAAATATAACTTCATATATCAACCAAATGTCATAACACACACAAAATCCACATGTCGTTTCACTAAGTCTCTATTTTAATATAGACAAAAAAAATCTAAGAAAAAGAAATATAATGTTTTATAACTCATATCAAGGAACACGAAACACCATCCAGGTACAACCAATAGATAAAATATGTATCATCATACTATAGTTTCGTGAAAAATTTGATCTTTTTTTCTAAAATTCAATGTATAAACGGTAAAGGTCAATGAAACACATTTAGACTTAAAGGAAATCCACAGTAAAAGGGAGACGGATTTAGTGGGGGAAATTGTAAAGTACAGTAGGTCCACACAATCACCACTTTAAAAAGTCGACAACGAACAGAATTTCAGAGAGAAAACGGATATAAAAACTTTCTATAAAGATGACCGTACCCTAAGATCCAAGAAAAAAGTAAATCGTAAACTTTTCCATAACAGATAACCAACCGTAACAAGAGCTACTCTAGAAACAAATAAGAATTGGATCAAAGAGATCATTATCCCTTTTTGGGGAATTATCTTAATTGGACATAAGATACAATCAGTGATTTCCCTACAAGTGATATTCGGATTTAAGATGTATTACCGGGTAGAGACCCTTGGGGTGGAGGGTCCATTACTCGTCATTCGATTTTATGGAAGGTCCTTGGGAGGACTGGTCCGGATGGACACTCACTGACATCCTCCTACTTTAAGTGTACAAGGGAGACCTCCGACTACCCTTAGATCTTCACAGACTGAAATGAGGGAGGGGAAACCATATTTTCCCCGGACGTAAGATTGAGTCCGTTCTACCAAGAAACCCCGTGTTCAGAAGAGTCACACGACCAAAAGGTCTATTTCAGTGATGAGGAACAGGGTTGTTGAGCAGAGAACTAAATAACTGGGCAGCATAACTCTCGTCCTACTCGTGCTTGAGCCATTGTGGTGGTAAGTCTGAGGAACCTCACAACTTCTACAAAGGAAGAAGTTCGTAGAAAAAAAAAAATTAATCAATTAAATAAAATTAACCTCCGAAAAATAAAATGTTATAACACCACCCAAAACGGTATGTAACTGTACACAGGGGGGTAGGACTTGGGGGGAGGGCGGGGTAAGGTAGGGAGACCCAACAGGGTCTCGTGGTCGAAACCCACGGGACGAAGTACGTAACTTGAACGTGACCGGTGGATAAAATGTATGTCATCATATGTACAAAGTCACGGTAAGAGAGTTTAGTAGGATGGGAACGGAAGAGACTGTATCAGATTTTCAGACAAGAAATGTAGACAAAGACAAAACGACGGAACGTATATCACAGCAGTAATGGTAGAAAGATTTAAGGTATATATACACATTATATAACATAATTACAAAGATAAAGACTGACTGAAAGCGACATACATTATCCGAGGTCAAAGTAGGTGGAGTAATCTTGACTGAGTTTACGTAAGAAAATAATATCGACTCATTATAAAGCAACGCATATATACGGTGTCGAAGGAATAGGTAAACAGACGACTACCTGCAGATCCAACGAAAGTACAGGACGACGATTCAGTGAAGTCAGCACAGGCTGGGGTATCTGCCGTCGGGTGGTCCGAGGGGGCAGGGACCCTAAGAGGTCCGTTCTTGTGGTCTCACCCAACGGTAAAGAAAGAGGTCACGTACTTTCACTTTTCACTTTCACTTCAGCGAGTCAGCACAGGTTGAGAAACACTGGAGTACCTGACGTCGGGTGGTCCGAGGAGGCAGGTACCCTAAAAGGTCCGTTCTCATGACCTCACCCCACGGTAACGGAAGAGACAAAGTACAGCATCTACAACATTTATCACGACACTACTTGTAACCCCATGTGCACAGAGAAAGTTAAGACCAAAGGAACTACACATACGGGTCGTCAAGCTAACGACCGAGTATACCGTCAAGGTAAAGGTCAAAAAATTCCTTAGAGGTGTAACAATAAGTATCACCGACATGGTCAAACGTAAGAGTGGTTGTCACATTCTTCCACGGGAAAAGAGGTGTGGGAGAGGGTGTAAATAACAAATATCTGAAAAACTACCACCGGTAAGACTGGTCGTACTCTACTATGGAGCACCATCAAAACTAAACGTAAAGACATTATTACTCACTACAACTCGTAGAAAAGTACAAATAATCGGTAGACATAAAGAAGAAACGTTCGTAGAAAAAGAAAATAAAAAAAATTTAAATTTAAATAAATAAAATTAACCTCCCATTAATGAAATGTTATAACATAACCAAACGGTATGTAGTTGTACTTAGACCGTGTCCACATGTGCAGAGAAAAATTTCGATCATAAAAAGGACACACCTCATTGTAGAATTTGTGACATCAGTTGTTTAGGTGTCCCTTTATCCCTTTCCCCTCATTTTTACTTTAGACCCCGTCCGGGACCGAAACTAAGTCTCCGACAAACGGAAGACGAGGACAAGAGACTGTATTCCCCGAACTATTCGATAAAGGACTACGGGTCCTTGCACTGGGAGTCAAGTGACGAAGGACCTCCGTAAGAAAGACACGTCGTCGGACACAACTACGTATTCTGCAAGTCTCTGTCCATAACACCTGTCTTTCGAAGTGACAAGAGAACCTTTCTGAGTCTTCACGGTCCAAAGGAAACGGGCCGTACCGGTGGTAGTGTCCCCCTCTGTCCAGTCTGGTCTGAGACTGAGGACAAGGTGGAGGTACTCGCGTCCAGAGAGAAGGGACCTGGAGTGAAGTGGGAGAAACGACTAGACAGACCACCCCATCGTCGGGTCGGACGGACGAAGGGTTTCAAGTTTCTCTTCGGGTTCTCAGAGCTCTCGATGACCCTCACCCTCCGGAGTCTTCCTCGTTGACATCATTCGGTACTCCCCGGCACGTCACCCGACACGGGACCCCACCAAATGAACAAACCAGCCGAAAAGGGACCCTCGGGCCCGTCCTCTTGACTTCCAGACCCTGGTGTGCCGAGACACCACCCGCTGGGGTCTGACACTACTGAGACGGGTGTGTTCACTGTCAAAGGTGTCTCCGTCCTTAACTTCGTTTCTGACGAACCCTAAGGGAGTGTCTCCGTGTCCGGTACATGTCCGTGGACTCTCGTTCAACCAACCGGAACACCTCCTGGAACTGAAGCTTGGTGTCAACCTGTCCGGACCCCTTCGTCTTGGACTCGTGTTCGGTCAATTACTTCCCGTCAACAGCTCCGGTATGTTTCATCCACCTTGTCTCGACTCCTGGGTCGAAGTTCTCGACTCTGAGACGAATCACTCTTGTATCACAGTCCGTGGTTCGGACGGGTCACCGGTCGGCGTCAGTCCGTAGTCCACCCGTAGACACAGGCGCTGGGACACCTGAGGACTGGGGTCACGAGACTGGTGACGAAGACCACCTGAGCGATGTCTGTCTCGGCACAGTGGACACTCTTGACTTCAGTAGAATTAAAAAACGGAGGTCTCCACTGACGACCGAGGCCACTACACAAATTGTCTTCCCTACCAGAACGGTGAGAAGGAACGGAGGTCGGAATTTCACACTACGGACGAGACCCAACGACAAACACCTGGGGGAAATAGTTTAACTCCTGCAAAGGAAGATAAGTCACAAGATTCTTAGAATAGAAAAAATTTTTATAACTTCTACGATGTAAAATTGTTATAAAAGACTAAGATCTCCCTACTGTATACTAAAAATTACAAGTACGAAACTCAATGTGACCAATTAAAGGAGGACAATTTTGTAGTAACGTAAGGACCTATACTCCTTGACAGAAAAATTTATGTAAAAAGACCTAAATCAAACAATCATTGGACAAATCCTAAAAACATAGAAACGAATATATGCTCTAATCTAATAAAACAGGAAAGAGTTTTACAAATATAATCCGAAGTAATAATTCCAACAATTCCACAAATCAAAGTACTCAAAATGTCTGAAGACATCGGTGTAGTAGGAGTGTGTGACGTCTGGACTCCGCGGACGTGGTCGACAACCAAAGAAGGACGGGGACTCCGGTCCAACGGGGGGTCGTTCCGACAGAAGTAGGATGTCTTCACTACGGAAGATATCTCTTGTATCGACTTGTCGTTCCTCCCGGACCGTTGGGTGAGGTCATAAGAACGGACCTCCTAGGGGCACCGGTCTCCTCGGGTCGCCCGATGTCACGTATCCCAGTGTCAGTCTGTGTTGACTCATTAATTCTTGCCGTGTCGTGTCGACGTGTCGTCGAAAACCAACTTACGTGTACTACATGGAAATGGACAGTCCTGTCTTTTTAAATTACGAAAGAACATTTCACTGTATCGTTTAAAATTTTTTGAAAACGGATTTTTTTTAAATAACACTAATGACCAAACCCGGATTTAGATGGTATAATGATTTACGAAAAACTGACAGTATAGACAAAATAAAGCAAAGGAAGACCCAATAGTAAATAGTCCGATCAAAAGGAAAACGACCGACCTTTCCGTGAAACAGGGGTGTGAATGCACGAGAAGGACGGAGAGTCAATACCACTGCCACATGCCCCTAGAGACGGACGAGGGTCAATTGTGTTCCGGGAGGATGAAGTAAGTAAGGTGAGGGTTGACCGTACGGTGACTTCAGAACTTGAAATCAAGGGAGACATAAAGATCGAGGTCTCCTGTAAAAGTCCCAAAATGTGTCGGTAATAAGTAAATCCAACTAGGTACGGTGAAAAAAAAAATTGATATATAAGGAAAGACGGAGTCACAATAAATTTGTGATGGACCAATAAGAGGACACGTACGACACCATCCTTGATGACCGTACCCGAAGTCAGACTCAAAAGGACGGGTACCAGACCGAGTAGGGATTAGTGTGGGAAGGGAGATGANAGTAAATCCAACTAGGTACGGTGAAAAAAAAAAAAAAATTTGATATATAAGGAAAGACGGAGTCACAATAAATTTGTGATGGACCAATAAGAGGACACGTACGACACCATCCTTGATGACCGTACCCGAAGTCAGACTCAAAAGGACGGGTACCAGACCGAGTAGGGATTAGTGTGGGAAGGGAGATGAGACCTTACTCATAGACTGACGTACTCAGTCTGGAGAGGCACTGAGGAGGACGAGTTACCCAATCCAAATACTTGAGGAACAAAAAAGAGACGGAGGAAAAATTTGGGGGTGGGAGTGAGTGTAGGACGGGGGGTCCAAAGGGACTAGGAGACAAGTGTGGTTCGACGAAGGGGTCCACGGGTCCGAAGGGACATGGGTCCAGTGGAAGAAGGGGAGGATGTAGACTTCGACGAAGTCAGGAAGTTACGGTCAGTGGAGCCACGAAAGAACACGAAGGACCCGTCCTCAGAAAGACTCTCTCCGACGAGGTGTCCCCGGAGTAGCCAAACACGGGGGTAAAGGATAGGTTTATCCTTTTGTCCTGAATTTTGTCAAGTAGAAGGTCTACCCCCATCATTAGAAGGTGTATTACGAACCTTGGACCTTAGCCTTACACACACTTTCTTGAATTTTTAAGTCAGGAACCATACTTCCAATCACCAACCGTCAGTTTCTGTTAATACAAAGTTTACGAAATATTATTTTTATGATTTTGTCCAGATCGAAATAAAATAAGGGACTTTAAATAACGAAGTTCGTAGTCACCTATTATGGAGTGAGACATTGGAACCTCTTGATTATACGAAAAACTCTTCGACTTGAAGTAGGTCCGTCTGGAGTGACATAACACGTCCACACACAAGAAATGTGTGACTTCCGTACACCGTCGGGAATCAGTTCGTCCACACAGCCACGGTAAAAAGGGTGTCGTAAACGAGTGAAACACACAGACAGTGTAAAACCATTAAGAGTATCACAAAGTTTGAAAAAGTAATAATGTAAACAATACCACTAGACACTAGTCTCTAGAATTACAATGATGGTGTCGAACGACTCCCGAGCCCTACCAATCGTAAAAAATCGTTGACTCATAATTGATTCCATACACATTACCAAAAGAATCTATATTCGATAACGTGTGAAGTGTTTTTGTGACGTGTCACTTTTGTATCGAAAACATACGTGAGGTTTTTGTCAAGTACACTGAATGAAATAAAGTTATGACTGATATAACCTACCCACCAGACCTAGACTCGGACGTGACAGAGACTCCAGACGGACATGACATCAACAAATTTGTCATAAAAAAGAGACGGTACGTCGAGAAGATTTCATCTTAGAATGTGCCTCAGTGTCTATGTACTTCGTCTATGTCCTGAGCGTGACACCCGTACGTGTGCACCACTCGGAGGAAGTGTCGTCTCAGTGGTCGTCGTGTCCGCGGTCGGGAAGACAAGTCGAGTCCCAGACTCCATCTACAGGCACTAGAAAAGTTGATCCTTGAACTTATTGAAAAACATTGTACGGTTGTTGGTGACACCGTGAATTTTCATTGAAATAATACCAAGTCCTATCGACAAATATGTGTCAAACTATAGTATCCGATGCTTGTTGTGGGTGAGGGCAGTCCAGTGACTCGAACGGCGCAGCGAGGACCCGATTCCGAGTCGCGACGTCGTGACCGGCCCGAGCCCTCCGGTCCGATGGACGGACGCTCCTGAGTGGCCGAGAGGACGAGGGTGGAAGGTCTCCGACCCGTAATGACTAGGACTCTTCTTTCACGTCTCGAAAAAGACACTATGAATATTGAATACAATGATTTCAAGATTTCCCGATTCTCTGTAAACACTTGAAATCTAATTTTTACCTTAAATTTCACAACCAGGCCTATTCGACACGATGTTTTCCTTTCCAAAGAAAACGTTGAATTTGTCTTTAAGCACTTTTTATGTGACGAGTCTTAGACTGTAGACGGTACATTTTATGAGACAACAGACTCTTCATGACTAGTAGGTGGAGACAAAATTTTATTGAGTTTGTATCAAGACTATTTCACAAATTCTAGTTATACGTTTTTCTTTTCAATTTCACTAAATTTATGTCAAATCATTTATACATCTATGTAAAATAAACAGTTCTCATTTATAGTCAAAGTAAATCTTATAAGTCCATGTTTTTCACTTTTGAATTACTTGCAATTCTTTTTCAATCTTCGGTAATTTAACAAGAAGTTTACGATTCCGTGACTTAAGTTTATAGGAAATATTATACTTAATGGATGTAAAAATAGAAATTATAATCTACAAGTATCGATGAAAGAATTTATAAAAATCATTCTACTAAATTGAAATAAATGGGACCTTCTGTCAAAATTTGTTAATACATTACGTCTGACTACGTGTGTCACACTCCTGTGGGTCAAGATTTCAATGAATAGTGATCTTTTCCCGAATAAATGGACTCACAAAGACGAGAATTTGTATAGTGTTGTATACCTGGTGTTACGACTACGTGTATAATATATTAGACTATGTCTTCGAATCCTAGTACAAAGGTTGACCTATTAACATAGTTTTGAAATTTTCAAAACTCGACGACCTCAAAGTCCATGTATTATGTAAAATTTTGTATAAGGGGTTTCTAATGGAAATGTATGGAAACCATACATGTGTTTTCTAAGTAGAACCTTATATATACGTTAGTCTCGGATTATATATACTCAGGACATAAAAGTTTCGGTGGTTGTCTGTGAGAACAGTGTCATATCACTGTCTGTCACCCGTAGTCCCCTTTAATAGAGTTAAGCAGTGTTTGAATAGAATTTGATGATTGTCACTTATTCATTATGGTAGGTCAGACCGAATATATAACTGGAGTATGAATTTTCATAAAAGGGTATTTACCGTCATTGACACCGGTAAACGGTCTATTTCTTATTCATCATGTCGTATTTACTATGTAGTTTATTTTTGTCGTTCTTTTAGTTTCGTATGAAGATTGTAAAATTATCGAAAACGAACACTACTGGAAGACACTAGACCTTGGAAACAAAATGTATTTTAACCTCGACCTTTCTCTTTTTTTTGGAAAACAAACCATGTTGTCTTTTGATATATCCTTTATTTTTAGTGAAGAAAATGTTTCAAAAATGTCTATGTGTAGATCATATACTATCCTATAGATCGACACCCTGAGACCTTTTCTTTTTTGTTTGTGGTTGTAAAGAACTCCCATTTAAAAAAGACTCGAGAATTTGACACCCGAACCGGGACTAAAACGCTTGTCGTCGGGTATGGAATAAAAGTGTTCCACTGATATTTCCAAAAAGTTCATACCTTACTTCACCCCCTCAGGTTCAGATCATTTTGACCTGATTCAGCTCTACTACTCTTCCACTTTCCGGGGAATCGAAATATTAAGTTCTGTGTGACTTTTCTTCAGTATTTAATATACATTTGTCAACCGGGAGACCTAGACTTCGAAGGTGTGGACTGACTCCTAGCTTTCATAAACCCTTTTTTTAAGGTCTTTCAAGGTTTTTTGGTTTGAACTTACACGGTGAACGATCGTTCATAGAGGGATCGTGAATATAAGACAAGCGTAACTTAATCCACAATCTTTTTTGGACCTTTACTAAATTGTACATGTCCTCTTAAACGTATCCAAGACACGTTTTTGATACGTAAACTATACTCCCTGAACTCGTCGTCACCTAAAACCACAGAAGGACCTTGGTCGGGGGGTGTCTATTACCCCACCAAATAAAAAAATTTAAGTCACATAAGTAAAAAAGATGTTTATTACCGTACGGAAAAACCATAGTCCGTGACAAGATCCTTGACTCTCACCTATGTAGTCGGTCGTTTTGTCTAGGTGACGGACTTTCTCGAATACAATTTTCTAATATGTACTCTTAAGGAAGAAGGGTGTTTGGATTGCAGGTGTCCGGTTAATTTAGGTGAGGTTTGGGACACCTAAATTGAGAGGTATCAAGTTTTCACCTTTCGATAGTGTCCGTTACAATATAAAAGGATTGAAAAACTTCCACTGAATATTTGTTAAGACTATTATGGCCAAACTTTATGTTATACCACTATTTTCTTTGGGTTCCTGACGGAACACTCCGGGTCCTCTTAGACTCGACGGTGTTCCACCCGACCTACGAGTCGTCTCGCACGTTTGTCCGTTTCACTCCTCCTGTAAGTACCCCTCCTTTATGTAATTTTTTCATGTTTCCTCCCTTTTGGCGGAATAAAAGATTCTGAAACCAATGTGACTAAAATTGTGTATGGGGTCTGGATGTTCGGAACCGCGGTAGGAGGTGGACAATAGTTCCGGCGGGACCGCGTGCCCCAGGGAGAGATGGAAGGAGACGTAGAAATGCAGGTGGTTAGCAAAGTGTTCGAGACTGTAGTTTCGTGTCCTCAAGGTTAGCTATCGAACCAAGGGAATAATTTTATTTTTAAGAGTGTTTTAGTAATCGCCTTAAACAAATTTTCTTCATTTGGATTCTTAATTAAAAAATAGTTCATAATAGAATACAGAGATTAAAGGGGTCGTTTCATATATCGAAGATAGTCCGTACTTTCAGCTGTCTTGACTGTTCTCCAGTCATCAATGACCTGTACAGGACCTCACCTGTCACGGGAGTCCAGTGTCTGGGAGTGTGCAACACCGTTTAAACACAACACAAGTGAGTGTGTAAGTACGTTTGTAAGTGAGTCTACACGTGTCTCGTGATCTGTGCACCGTCCACGGGAAGATCGACGACCCCTTAGGCGTATGACCCTTCCTGGTCCCGGGACGAGAGTTCCTCGAAAAACAAAGTCACGTCCTCTGTCTCCCCTTATTCCTCTGTCCCGTTTCTCGGCACTTCTCCCCCGTGACTCCGACCTCCCCAGTCTGGTCCCCTTCCCGAATGAAGAACGCCAGGAACAGGAAGGAGTCCAATGACGGACCCCAGTATTTCCAGACCAAGACCATATAGAGTCTCCATCGAAAGAAGAACCTCTTTCGGTACTAAAGAAGAAGGTCTTCAGAAGAGAAAAGAAGGTCGGAGTCGAAGAGGAGAACCACCTGAGAAAATTCCACGAGTTTGAACCGGACCTCGACACTTCGGTTCACTCTAAGGACGACTCCTACGACACACCGTCGTGTGTGGGTGTGGAGAACCGCGACGTCGGAACGAGTCCGACGGACATGTCGTTGGTCCGTCTACCAGTGTACACCTTGACGAAATTGTCATTGACTTTACTCGAGGGTACGTTTTTGTGTACTCGTTTTGTTTTTGTCGGAGTGTTTGTTTGGAGTCAAAAAATTTGTAAACTGGAGAAGAATCTCAAAGAGAAATCAACGAGATGTGTAAAAGTGGTTTTTCGGAGAAGTTTATTTCAAAGATTTTGACAAGAATTATTTTCACTCCCTGTATTTAATATCTTAGCTCAATAGTCTTTATCCCCTTTTTCAGGTAGAAAAGGTTTATTTAAATGGTCCATGATCACTTTATCGACAACCAATGTGACCACTTGGACACACCTTTCGTCACAGTTAAATTTAGTTCTTGGAATTTTTAGACAACACAAAAAGGTGTCAGTAAGTGGAAGAACTTTACACTTGATTTAGTTTGTGACAACTTCTATACACAGTGTCAGTCGAGACATAGACACTAAGTCGACTCACACCTGTCGCGTCAGAACACCTGAATCATTCACTTTTGTGGGTGGATATTTACCCGAATACGTCGAGTGAGGGGTCACCAAATTCCCAATCGACGGGAGTGGCATCATCCTAGATGTGGTATTAACTCCTTTTTTTTGAAACAGAGATTCTCTTTATTGTGAAATTTTAAGTAAATACGATTTATATGAGCAACGTCAGTAATTTTACTCAAAACGGTTTCAACTCTCTAAAGTCTAAAGGGACCAAATTAACAAATAGACTTTTTTTTTTTTTTAGATCCCTGAAATCGTCCAAGGAATACTTAGTCGGCACACGGTTCTTGTGTTCTTGTCGTAGATCTTAGACGTAGTTTTTCAGTGAAAAAATCCACCCCCCCCCTAAGACCCAGACCAAAGTAAAAGATAAAAGTCGAGACCCGTCGTTGGATTACACATATGTTTTTCATTCTGAACCAAATATCTTTTCTACCGTATACTAGTAACTCCTTTATGAAACGATCTTTGATCTCCGACTCCCGTCTCTGTCGTCTCTCGATGCGACGAAGGATTATTTTAAGTTACGAGACCTATGTCTCGTCGACAGATGACTCGGTCGTTTGGAGTGTCTTCTCAAATCCGTCTCTGTCTTATCACAACTTGTCCACTCCACTCCGGGTTTCTGAGAACATAAGGACTCTGACAGTGAAGGTCTCTCTAGTCACGGAATCGTAGACGTACACGGAAATATATATATATAATGTATGTCGATCCTGTACCTTCGTTGGATCCACAGGTAGCCGTCTACTTACCTATTACTTCAACACCATGTATTTGTGTTACCTTATAATGAGTCGATATTTTTTCTTACGTAAACTCAGTCAAGATTACTCCACCTACTTTGACCTCGGATAATATGTCTCACTTCATTCAATCTTTCTCTTGTGTCTATGACATATAATTGTATATACCTTAAATCTTTCTACCATTGCTACTAGGATATACGTTCCGTCGTTTTCTCAGTTTCTACATTTCTTGTCTGAAAACCTGACACACCCTCTTTCGTTCTCACCCTACTAAACTCTCTTATCGTGACTTTGTACATTTTATACATTTATCTACTGGTCACGTTTAAGTCACGTACTTCGTCCTGTAAGTTTCGACCCCGAGACCCTGTTCGGTCTCCCTATCCCATCCCTTCCTCCCCCAAGTCCTAACCCCCTGTGTACACGTGGGTACCGACTAAGTATAGTTACATACCGTTTTTGGTGGTGTTATAACATTTCATTAATAGGAAGTTAATTTTATTTAATTAAATTTTTCAATATTTCTCAACCATCTCACCGTCGAGAGACTCGTACACACGTGGGGGTACTTAACCCTTCTCCTCGTCTTCCCTCCCATTACGAACCTTTCCCTCCGATGTCCCGTCCAAATAATATATAATACACTCATCTGAGGTTAGAGACTAAGGCATTTACCTCCCATGTATGAAATATAGGAATTTATAAGACTTTTCGACATCTCATGAAGTGTACAGTAAGTACTCCAACTGATCTTTAATGTCCTTTTGACATTTCTGTTTTTACCGGATCTTTTAGATAATAAATGTAATGTACCTTAAGTGTCGAAAACCGTCGTTATCAGATGAGGTGTATGTACTTTGTGAGTGAACACCAAGGTGAAAAGTGATGTTCCGGAAATTAAGTCTGTGTAAAAGTTTATGAACTTTTCAATTTTCGTCCTCTGGAAGACACGACAACTTTGATGAGCGACTACAAGACTTCGCAGACACCGATGTACCATGTGACGACAGAGAACATATTTCCTCGAAGACTCCTGTAGTATGTAAGACGACACGTCACTGGAAAAATTTCATAGATAAAAATTTTCACTTATGGTCTTTGTTGTAAGGAAAAAAACGGTCTGATCGGTCACAGAAAAAGGACTCAAGACATGAAACGACCCCAGGGTCTTCACAGAGACTCTTCGTGGGTCATGGTACCGAGTCGGTGTGGATCATATATATGACGTATATGAGTGAGACCTGAGAGGTCCAGACCCAAAATCACGTCGACATGAACAAATGAAGTTTCATAGATGTCATTAACACCTTTGTCCTCTCCGTATTTATAATTCACTTGTTAATTCTTTATCTGTACACACAATCAACGATTCAGTACAAGTTAAGAAACGTTAGACACCTGACATCGGGCGGTCCGAAAAGACAGGTACCCTAAGAGATCCGTTCTTATGACTTCACCCAACAGTAAAGGAACAAGGTCCCCTAGAAGGACTGGGTCCCTAGCTTGGACTCAGAACTTGTAACGTCCACCTAAGAAATGACAAACTCGGTGGTCCCTTCGGGGTTATCTATTGACCCACAAATGTCAATCTTCTGTTAAAGGTCACTTCGAGACACACCATCCCCGTACTACCGACTCGGTTGACGGGTTGGTCCTTTCTAATAAGAGACACACACACACACACACACAATCAGTGAGTCAACACAGGTTGAGAAACGTTGGGGTACCTGATATCGGTCGGTCCGAGGAGACAGGTACCGACCTCACCCAACGGTAAGACAAGAGGTCCCCTAGAAGGGTTGGGTCCTTAGTTTGGGTCCAGAGGACATAACGTCCACTTAAGAAACGACAGACTCGGTGGTCTCTTCGGATGAATTGCATATTTTAACCCTTCATGATCGTAAACTTACCCTCTTCCGTTACCGTGAGGTGAGGTCATGAGAACGGACCTTTTGGGGTACTTGTCTCCTCGGACCATCCGACGTCAGGTACCCCAACACTTCTCAACCTGTGCTGACTCACTGAAGTGAAAGTGAAAAGTGAAAGTACGTAACCTCTTTCTTTACCGTTGGGTGAGATCACAAGAACTGACCTCTTAGGGTCCCTACCCCGTCGGACCACCCGACGGTAGACACCCCAGCGTGTCTCAACCTGTGTTGACTTCGCTGAATCGTCGTCGTCGTCGTAAACTTACTACCAATATATGAAGTGAACCTCCTATTTATATATGACATGAAAAAGAACACTACATTCTTCCCGATATGTAGATCTTACTACACCTGTCTCTACATCTTTTCCATTGTAAATTTGTCACAGAACTGCACTGTAGGCAGGACACACAGAGGACGAGATGGATAGGTTACAAGTGGCGTAGAAGTCGATTTAGACATGAGGTGTACTCTTAGTAGGAGTACATATATATTCCACTTAATCCTCCATAAACAAATATTGGTATAACCGTTCCCATAAAATTATTGTCCCAGTCGATTAAGTCTGAATCTATTAGGACACCCAATGGACGGTCACAGAATGACTACTCGATCGAAACTTACAGGGTCAAATGGGTCATCTATTGGACCAAATGTAGACAAGTTACAGTAATGATTTTTCGGAGGAGAGACGTTTTGACGAACTTGTGACTCCTATTTAATATACCAGGAAGAAGTAGACTTGAAGTTAACTACCAAGAAAAATTTTTTAAAATGAATAAAAACCGACACGACCCAGAAGCAACGTCGTACTCGAAAAGAGATCAACGCTCACCCCAGACGAAAGATCAACGCGACACTCCTGAAGAGTGACGTCACTGAAGAGAACAACGTGTCGTACCCGAGATCTCGTCTCCGAGTTATCAACACCGTGTTCCCGAATCAACAAGGAGCCGTACACCTTCGAAGGACCTAGTCCTAGCCTTGGGTACAAAGGACGTAACCGTCTAACTAAGAAACAGGGACTCGGTGTTCCCTTCGAGTGGACTACCAAGAACTCACTTAGTAGTGAGTGTACTGACGACTACTGGGGTCTACGGGAAGAAGTGGTCTGGACTGAGATATTTCATACCTACTATTGGATAGTCGAAACGTCCTACTTTGACCAGTACTCCCTTGAAGAATTATAATAACATTATACTTATTTTGTCCGGGGATTAGATGATAAACATTCGAATGTATTAATATTCAACAGTGAGAACACTGTTGAAATTTGAGTATTGAAGTAGTAATTATATTATGTCACAAACTTAGTAATTTTTTTTTACATGTTTCGTGGATCACTGTTTATTATGAAGAAAAAGAAAGTTGGTAAACCAGTGGGACTTAAAAGTTAAACGAAAATTCATTATGTGTAAACTCGTTTTAACACGAATCAACGAGTCAGTACAGGTTTAGAAACGCTGGGGTACTTGACATCGGGTGGTCCGAGGAGACAGGTACCCCTAAGGTACATTCTTATGACCTCACCCAACGGTACGGGAGGAGGTCCCCTAGAAGGGGTGGGTCCCTAGCTTAGTCACAGAGGACGTAACCGTCCGTCTAAGAAATGGTAGACTGGGTGGTCCCTTCGGGAAATAATACACATTGAGTACTTATTAATACTTATTGATTGTCTACAAAACTTCTTCAATCACTTCACTTTCAGGGAGTCGACACAGACTGAGACACTGGGGTTCCTGACATCGGACGGTCCCATGAGACAGGTACCCCTAAGAGGTCCGTTCTTATGATCTCACCCAACGGCACGGGAGGAGGTCCCCTAAAAGGGTTGGGTGCCTAACTTGGGTTCAGAGGACATAACATCCGTCTAAGAAATGATAGACTCGGTGGTCCCTTCGGGTTTATAAGAATACCCCCGAAAATTTTTAATTTTAAGTTGACATTCGGTGAAGATGTAGAAGAGTAACCTCTTTGACTCTTGGTACTATATACTCTCTCTTTGAGAATGTTCTCTTTACATACGATTAGTCTTCTTTTCGGTCGTGTCAAAGGATGAGTAGTGTCAGAAGGAGTCACAAACATAAAGTTTTATTGGAGTTCGATCCCTGGCAAGAGCTTATTCTCTGCTGTGTTTTGTCTTGTGGATTTACGTTATAATCTGGACTCTAACTTAAGACCAAGTTTTGGTTTTTTAGTGGTTTATCTTTCCTTATTGTTTTCTATTAGAACCCTACTGACCTCTTTAAACTAATACTTGACTACTGGTCCAATCTAACACCGTAACGATAATGACAAGAATCCACATTATGACCGTGGTACCAATACCTCCTCTTCCGTGGACTCGAAGTCCTTACGTACTTCACGGGAAATACAAATGTGGTCGGAAGTCCGTCGGTCCTTTTGTGTGTGAGATTTCTACCACTATACAGGTAAGATTTAGATCCATACCCCTACCTGTACCCATGGGATATGTAAGTGAAAGGGTAACAGACTTGAAAAACTTTTATTTCTAGTTTAATATCTGTTCTATATAAACATGTAATCATTTAAATGTTTTGATGAATGATAACCCAAATAAATTTATCGTTCATGATAGTCTCATAAAAATTTTTATCCAAACATATCAATTTAATTCGAAGGATCCGCCGTAATCGTTATTGGACGGAAGGTCACGTTCTTTCCGTTCTCTACCAACCCTTCTAGGGGACCTCTTCCCGTACCGTCGACTGAGGTCATAACGGACCTCTTAGGATACCTATCTCCTCGGACCACCCCTTATCAGGTACCTCAGCGTTTCTCAACCTGTACTGACTTTACTGAATCGTACGTACGTACAAGAGTACCTATTAAACTAATGTTTATTGAGACGTAAGTCTACCCATATAGAAAGGAAAAGAGGAAACGGAAAACGAAAAGAAGAAAAGAGTCGATAAACATTCTGGAGGAATCTGTTAGTAAAACGGGTAGACTTACGTGTCAAGGTTTCTTGTCGTTCCTCTCTATTCTTTCAGAAGGATTCACTTGTCACGTTTGTCTTCTTTTGTTATCTTACCCTTTTTGATCTCTAGAGAAGTTCTTTTAATCTCTATGGTTTCCTTGTAAAGTACGTTTCTACCTGTGTTATTTCCTGTCTTTGTCATACTTGGATTATCTTCGTCTTCTATGATTCTCCACCGTTCTTATGTGTTTTCTTGATCTGTTTTTTCTAGAATTACTGGGTCTATTGCTATCTACCTCACTAGTGAACGGATCTCGGTCTGTAGGACCTTACACTTCAGTTCACCCGGAATCCTTCGTAGTGATGCTTGTTTCGATCACCTTCACTACCTTAAGGTCGACTCGATAAAGTTTAGGATTTTCTATTACGATAATTCACGAGGTAAGTTATAGAGTCGTTTAAACCTTTTGAGTCGTCACTGGTATCCTGACCTTTTCCAGTCAAAAGTAAGGTTAGGGTTTCTTTTCGTTACGGTTTCTTACAAGTTTGATGACGTGTTAACGTCAGTAGAGTGTGTGATCGTTTCCATTACGAGTTTTAAGAGGTTCAGTCCGAAGTTGTCATACACTTGGAACTTGAAAGTCTACAAGTTCGACCCAAATCTTTTCCGTCTCCTTGATCTTTAGTTTAACGGTTGTAGACCACCTAATATCTTTTTCGTTCTCTTAAAGTCTTTTTTTGTAGAGGAAGTAACTGATGTGATTTCGGAAACTGACACACCTAGTGTTGTTTGACCTTTTAAGAATTTCTCTACTCTTATGGTCTGGTGGAATGGACTGAGGACTCTTTGGACATACGTCCAGTTCTTCGTTGTCAATCTTGTCCTGTACCTTGTTATCTGACCAAAGTCTAACCCTTTCCTCATGCAGTCCCGACATATAACAGTGGGACGAATAAATTGAAGATACGTCTCATGTAGTACACTTTACGGTCCGACCGACTTCGTTCTGACCTTAGTTCTAACGACCTTCTTTATAGTCATTGGAGTCTACACGTCTACTGTGGTGGCAATACCGTCCTTCACTTCTTCTCGGAGAACTACTTTCTCCTCTCACTTTTTCAACCGAATTTTGAAAAATTTCAAAAGAATTTTGAAGTCTTTTGATTCTAGTACCGTATATCAGGGTAGTGAAGCACCGTATATCTACCCCTTTGTTACCTTTGTCACTGTCTTGAGTAAAAGAAAACCGAGGTTTTAGTGACGTCTACTACTAACGTCGACACTTTAATTTTCTACGAACAAAGAACCTTCTTTTCGATAGTGGTTGGATCTATCGTATTTTTCGTCTCTGTAACGAAACGGCTGTTTTCAGACATACCAGTTTCGATACCAAAAAGGTCATCAGTACATAGCTATACTCTCAACCTGGTATTTCTTCCGACTCCCGGCTTCCTAACTACGAAAACTTGACAACACAACCTCTTCTGAGACTCTCAGGGAACCTGACGTTCCTCTATTTTGGTCAGTTATGATTTCCTTTAGTTAGGACTTATAAGTAACCTTCCTGACTACGACTTCGAGGTTATAAAACCGGTGGACTACATTTCTCACTGAGTGACCTTTTCTGGGACTACGACCCTTTCTAATTTCTGTCCTCCTTTTCCCGTGTTGTCTCATACTCTAACAACCTACCGTAGTGACTAAGTTACTTGTCTTCAAACTCGTTCGAGACCTTCTACCACTTCCTGTCCCTTCGAACGACACGACATCAGGTACCGAGAGTTTCTCAACCGTACTGACTCACTGACTTGTTCTTGTTGTTTATTGAGAAGTCCTTGAGAGTATAATCGTTCAAGTAAACATAATTGTAAAGACAGAAGAGAGTCTTTAAAAAAAACGCCGAGACGGAAAAACTAGGAGTAGAATTGAATCTTATGTAAATGAATCTATGTCGGTAGTGTCAATTCAGATGTCTTCTATGGAATTGAGTTCATTTTCATTTTAAATAGGAACTTCTTGGTGTTCGTCTGTTTTGATTTCTGTTAGTTTGTTTTAAGTGACGTCTATTAAGACACGGTTCCGGTGGGTTTCCGGTGACCTGGTGGGTGGATGGGGTCTTTCGGATTGAAGTGTGAGTTGTCGAGACTCGGTGGGTGAGGGTCGTTTGTTGTCACACTTACTGAGAGTTTTGAGTTTTCCCGAATAGTTTGGTATCGATTTCGTAGAGACGGAGGATCAATTCTATGTGAGTCAGCACAGGTTGAGAGTCGTTGGGGTACCTGACGTCGGATGGTCCGAGGAGGTAGGTACTCTAAAAGGTCCGTTCTCATGACCTCACCCCACGGTAACGGAAGAGGCTAAACCGAGACGTCTGCACCGATTTTGTCTTGTGTCGGTCGGGAAGACTGTCGATCAGTCTTGGGTTTTATTCGTAGTGGTGTCTCCTACGTGATTTACGTCGAAAATCTGACAGTCTGTTCGTCTGTACAGGGGCATCTAGAGGAAATGGAACATGCTGCGGGGTCCCTATGACCGCTCGAAACTGGTAGAATAAAGGTTGAAAGTGAAGTAGGTATGAAGGGTGGTGTCGTTTACCGTCCACAGGGAACTTTCCTCGGTCGTATAGTTAGTGTAGAGTATGGTTACTGTTGTCTCTTTTCCTGTAAATGATTTACTGTTCACACAATTTCAGTTTACCAGACGATACGGAATCGAAAATTTTGGACGAGACACTTATGTACGGTCGACAAGATGTCAGTGGAAGTCCGGGATGTCTCTTTTCATCAATGACTCTTACGGGGTGTACGTAAGGTTGAAACGATATTCTTATGTTTCTTTTCTTAAGATCGTGTCTATAGTAAATGGAGTACTAGAACCCATATTTTCTGTTACAACTTCTTTAGTGTATGTATGGTATATTGATTTCATATATTGATATAGATCCCATATGTATGTACGTATTGTGGTTATAGTTCATCATAAATTCAGGGTTTGATACGATTGATGTTTACAATGTCTTTAAATCTCCTCCCTCTCGGGCGACACCGTCCTTCTGTGTTGGTTCGACCTCTGTCTCGTTCGTCTTATCCTTCTTTGTCGTATCGTTCTCCTCCTAACACTTTTTTCTGTGTCACCGACATAAATTGCCGTCACTCCTCTAAAAGGACAGTCTGTGACTCTTAATGAAATCCCTTTGTAGATTACATTTGTCATAATACAAATTATAAATTACTAACTGTCACACACTAGAGAATTAACAATGGGCGACTTTTGCATAAGGTCCACCCGTGTGTGTGTTTTTTAGTCTATATTTCTCAAATTGTGTCCTTAATTATAGTGAAGGAAATATGTTCAATCGAAAAATATATAAATTTCATAGAATTATACCTGTTTCACTTTTTTAGTCTTTTCCTTATCTCCTCTTTACCTTACTTGTCCATGACTTACAGTGACGGTTCGTCACTTGTTTCGACAGAGGAACGTTGTCACTCGGGACAAAATATCAATTCAATTGTCAGAGTCCTTTTACCCCTCGGGGTAAAATATCCATTCAATTGTCAGAGTCCCTCCAATCCTTGAAGGTGTTCTTGGGGTTTTGGAAACTAGGTAGTTTTAGGTTGGTTCATAAATTCTTTAAACCATCGGAATTCATTGTGTTTCCTGAATCAATAGAAATTAGTATGACAATATACATTAATTTTATATATGATTTATATAAGATATAATTTTCAATACACTTATAAAGTGTACATGAACACTGTGATTCCCTCCTCGAATTTATGGTCTAATCTTTCGAGGGACATTTCAGAGAGTTCTCCCTCCGATACGACAGAAGAGGACAGGACTCCTGTCTTTCCTGAGAACGATTCCTTTATTTTTTACCAAGGTGTCTTCCTCTTAGGGTCAGAGTGTTTACATAGTGAAGTAAATCCAGTTTTATCCCTTCTTTTTACGAGTGTTTACATCATCGTTACAATGAAAAAAACATATATTTTGTTAATAAGCCAATTCTCGAATGTAAGTAACTTCGTAACTAGAATCGTTATCAAAGTAGTAGACAACCCTTTACCATATAGACTTGTGGTAACGACTGGTCAAGTGAGTACTCGAACTAGAATTTGAAGACATTAAGTCAAAATCTTTAACGTAGACGAAACCGTTAGTGACCATATTACAAGTGGATAATTCTTATTTCTTTTTGTTTTAGATTACTAGCTCCTAAATAAAAAAATTATTGTTTCAAAGACTTAAGTTTTGGTGAGTTCGAGACTGTCTAAAGGAATCCTGTCCGTTTGACACCAGGTGAGTAGCGGACAAATGTATCCATTTCTCAAGGACCTTGTGCCGGTTCGGGTGAGTAATGTGTGGTACATAAAGGACACTAGTGAAAGTAAGAAGATTGTCGTCTTCACTCGTCAACGTGGTCTCCGGGTACTGGACACTTCGGACTTCATACATGATGGACCGGGAAGTTCCCTTTTCGAACTTCCGAGGACTACATCTTTAGTGGTGAAGTAAGAATGGTCTGTCGGGATGTATCGGTAAGGACGTTTACGACCGGACCATTATTGACGAAAAGGCTTCGTCTCGAGAATGTTTTAAGTAGGACGTAGACTTCAGTACAAGCCTTTAGAGTGTAAAAGGGGAGACAGAGAATGTTAAGATAGTATGTGTTTTATTTATCTTACATTCTCTACTCGACTTTAGTGGACGTATTAAGTGATTCTTAAAAATAGACAATTATTAGAGTCGTGATTCATTAGACCACTGACTAAAGTCGTCTGGATACCCAGTCCGGTATCCGGAGGAGACGGAGAGTGACTTCGTTCGGGGAAAAGGGTCACTTACGTAGACTAGACTGGGATGACAGTCTTAGAATGGGTGTACAACTGTCTCCCTTCAAAATACCTATGGTTGATTTTTGTAAGTGCTGAACTCAATCAAAGAGTCGTAATAAATCTTCAGGCCAGTGACCGGTCTCACCTTCTCTACGTCCCTGTACTTCTGATTGGACGTTCCGATCAAGACACTTTAAAAATTTTTTATAAATAAATATAAATAAATAAACCGACACGACCCAGGCTCAACACCGTACACCCTAGAAGTCAGAAGTAACGTCGTACGTCCTAGATCAAGGGACTGGTCCCTTACTTGGACCCGGGGGACGTAACCCTCGTGTCTCAGAATCAGTGACCTGGTAGTCCCTTCAGGGTCAAGACATTCTAATTACATAGGTGTTTCCTCACTATAGTGGTGTCTAATTTCCCAAACATCCAAAAATCAATAAATAATCGAACAAAAATCACTTTTTGAAATCCGACTCATCAGTGCACACAGTTTTCTCACTTGACAGCCATATTAAAAGTCTCATCTTTATTTTTGTTTATTAATAAAAAGATAAGAATTTGTAGGAAAAGAAGAGGTCGAAGTGTAACTAAATGACACATGTAAACCTAAATAATCAGAATTTATACAAGGTTTCCCCTATAAAAAGGTTGATTGGTACTTTATTTGAAAGGTCGTTAAAACCCATTTGTGGAAAGTTCTATTCAATCAGTTTCATATATTTTGAAACTACGGTTCAAGAACTAAAGTCATAGTATATATGAATCTATAAGTCATTTGATACGGTTCAATATGAAGATTAACTAAGGTCCTAGTTATCGTCTTCGTGGGGTCACATACATCGACTGTAATTTGAAAGGGTAACATCACGCTTTTAGACTGTAAACTGACGACTCCGTAGACAAAGTCTATAGGTAATCTTATTTGTCGGTCGTGGACTCCTGTGTCGATGACCGACGGTAGTCCATTCCTTGTCCGGTGGGAGGACCTCCTGAGGAAAGTTTTTCAGATCCACTGGGTGGAGAGGGAAGTCCGGGGTCCAGGGTGCCCCCACGAAATTTCAGCGGGTGTTTCTCCCTTGACCTCTTCGGGATCTACGGGGCGGGAGTCTAGGACTATCTCCGACTAGGGGAGAGGGAAAAGGGAGGGAAGGTGAAGGGAGACGTGGACGACGTGACACATGGGAGTCTAGGACATCCTTGTTGGGAACTAGGAGTCTCAGGGGGTCACGAACAACGACTCCACGGCGGACCCGAGGATTCTTGGTGCCCCCGGCCGGGTCACAGGGACCTCCACCCTCTCGCACACTCCCGGGTGATACTCATTTACGTCCACACCTCGTGAACGTAAGGGTCGGTTCGAGTAGTGGTAGTCACTCGACTTCCTGTGTTGTGTCCGACTTTCGTCTACAGGGCGTCTACCCCTGTATGGTGGTGGACGTGTCCTTTAAGGGTACATCTCGTCACCTCAGTAGAAAATTCTTGTTCTGCGTGATAGCTAAATTAGTGAGAGCAGAGAGAAAGTCTCCATCTACGAGAGCATCAAAACTAAAATTTTCACTTCTTTGACTTCGAGTCTCACCACCTTTGAACGGTTCTTGTACCCCTCTAGTTCATCTCGTCGGGACTTTCAGTGGGACTGTTGAGGTGTGTCTGGAGTCGGACCTCGAGACAGACGGACTCTACCTCGACGGGTGAGGACGTAAGTACAGGGAAATCATTCCCACCTAAAGGTGTGTAGTCTGAGTTAACACTTCTATTGACCGACTTATCAATGTTATAGGGTAGTCCACTTGTCTGAGAGTGGGTTCGAGGAGGTCCAAACAGAGTCGGTCCCCTGGTGTCACGACCAGAGACGTGACTTTACGGGTGGCGGACGGAGGGTGTGACTGAGGACATGTCTTCCGTCGGGACCATCTGGGGTACGAGAGGGTCACGGTCGAGTGTCCGACGAATCGGTCCAGTCTCCAGTGTCCCCTTGGAACCTCTGTAAAAATCACACTCTCACATCAGAAATAGGAAATTTGTTTTTTTGGACTTCACTCAATCAAAGACCTATGATGATGAATGTCGAGGGACTTAAATATATATCGAGTGACCGAGTCTTTAATTTTTATCCAAAAGACCTATGTCAAGTTTAATTTCAATTAAATGGCATACTCTGAAATCTGGAATTAGAAGTAGTCACTCGAAGAAGAGTAAATTATCACAGTATTTCATTTTAATTACAGTTTATTTAAGACATCAATTTACTTTTACTTATGTTTATAAGACTGTACGTTAAATTAGTGATTTTTTCCTGACTTTAAAATACAATTGTTAAAAAAGAAACATAGAGTAGAAGGTTTGACTTAAAGAGACCTTTTATAGGATTTTAACTTTGAACGATTTACAAAATATCTTACTCTATCAATACTGTATACGTGTATAGTATTTATCTAAATATATAAATTATCAGGTGAGATTTAGGACTTTGCGCTGGTAACCAAGAAGAGGTCTGGGTGGAACGACAGGTCCGAGAAGTACCAGTTCTCTAGGTCACAGAAGTCCCTCACCGGACAGCCCCTCTACTTCATCTCCGTGTGTACCTGCGCCCTCAGCACCATCAATTTCTCTCTCGCGAACTAGAAGTCGAGAAGAACCTCCATTCGAAGTTTGACTCGTAGATACATCAGTTGATAACCAACCATCGACTTTTTTATAAATTTATAAATTATACTATATAAGTACCATAGAACTATTTCGTAAACGTATTTAAATTTCAAACTTCAGACAAAAAAGTGGTCACTTGTTTGTCAACTGAAGATACGATTTATCTATTGAAGTCATTATTTTGTTTACACGTTTACACGTCCATGTATCCGTCATGAAACTTTGATAGCCGTTGGACACGGAATTTACTAAAATGTCTTTACTGTGACTTACACGGAGAGTGTGAGTAAGTGTGGACCTCGGGAGACCGTACCGAGGGGTTTGGACGGTCCGACGACTTCCTCCTATTCGTAGATTAACGTTGGTACGACCTGTACCGTATATTGGGATGTGCTCATAGTCGTTGAATTTTTAATAAATTCAGTTTAAGATACTGAAGAACAAAGACTTTAATTTAAGCACACCACACCTTTCGTAATTGTATCATTCCTTTCCCGTGTGGGTGTACCTTCATAGTATTGACCACTGTCTCCGTGTTGAAATAAGAGTAAATGAATGTTCGTCTCCTTCCGGGTAGTGTCGGCTGTCCGAATCAGGAACGGACCTAGGTAGGAGGACGGACTTTACGGACTGGGGTTCTCTTTCGTGACGGGACCCCGACGTCTCGTCGGGGAGCGGGAGACCCTTCTTGACTGCACACCCGTACACTCCTCTCCTGGGTTCTGATGTCTGTAAAGGATATTGGTAGAACCACCATCTATCTTTTGATGTGTAAACAGTTTTAATTCAACATATGAATTTGGTTACGTAGAATAAATAACATATATTTAAAATGTAGTTATTTTGAATAAATATTTGTTTAATCTTTCCTTCTTGTTACGGTAATAAACGTCTGATATGATAACGTATGTATCTTTTGGATCTGTTTAAATAATCTCTACGTAATTGATCTTAATTGGTCTCTTATGTGTCTTCAAAGACACATGTTTTAGTTAATATAAAGGTGTGTAATTTATCCTTTACTTTATAAACATTTTATATAGTAAATACTCNTTGAATAAATATTTGTTTAATCTTTCCTTCTTGTTACGGTAATAAACGTCTGATATGATAACGTATGTATCTTTTGGATCTGTTCAAATAATCTCTACGTAATTGATCTTAATTGGTCTCTTATGTGTCTTCAAAGACACATGTTTTAGTTAATATAAAGGTGTGTAATTTACCCTTTACTTTATAAACATTTTATATAGTAAATACTCGAGTAGTTTTTATGGTTTATAGATTCCTATTTAAATTCATTTCGGAATGTATTAAGGATATATCTTTTGATTTTTTTTTCGGTACAAAGTACCCGGAAACGGAGGAGGTGATTAGATGAAGAAGGTCTTTCGGGTGTTTTTAACAAAGAACTTTAGATATCGTCTTGTGTGTTTACACGATTTGTCCAATTTTGTATTACTCTCAGTCAAAACGTTGTATAAAAGAGAGATTTCGTTTGAAAATCCTGGATCTTTTGATGGAGATTGTTACTTTTATATACTTAAAGTTTTTCCTTTTTCTTACTTGTCAGTAACAGGGTCAGACAAAGGAGGAAAATACCGAATTTAAAGTATAAATTCAATTTTAGTAGAAACATTATGGTATCCTCTTTATTACTGTTTTTTATCATTGGATTATAAAAAAATTAAATTATGTTTTATATTTAATTTTAACTTAGTAGTGTGGAAAGGACGTTACGAATTACACCGATTAAATCAATCTTGAAGTGTTTTTTTAAGTACATGGTACCTAAACCACTAATACATAAAGGGTACATACGGAAAAAAAAAGGAGTTGTTTTGCCCAGAACGGACTTTTAATCATTTTTAGTGAATTATATGTGGCTTGACAGTATAGTCCTTTTTTAATTTTGACAAAAACGACGGTACGTGTGAAATTTTTACACTAAGTTTAATAAGATTTCTTTTATCTGTTGACCTGTCTTTTTACAGTTAAACAATCGTTTTTGTTTTACAACGAAATAATAAATTTCTTAAATTCAGACCCTTCTTACCGTACCCAAAGATGTCTAATTTCAGTTTAGTCGTGTGTCTCGTTCTTCCGTCTACAGGACATTATTCTTTTTTTGATAAAATAATGATCTCCTTTTGTACATGGAGAGAAGAAACAAATAAACCAGTGGTTTAGGGTGACATAAGTGTTACCAATCAAAGTCAGCTTGTAATGAAAGGACCTCAAGTATGCAGACACGAAATTCAGATTGTACACCCATTTTTACACTCCTAAGTACCGGAAGTTTTAATCATAATTTGTTACACAGTTAGTCTCAACTAAAAGGTTAAGGTCAGAGGGGACTTTCTTTACGTCTATGTATAAGTATAAGTGTCCACGTGTCCTACCTACTTCTTGTCTTACCATTTGAGAACATCACTAAACCAAAGTACTTAGGGTTTATAAAGTTTATAACGTTTCCGACCTAACAGGGACTTTCTTCATGTGCGATTCCACCAAGTAAGATTCGACTCGTATTTTTACTCAGGCCATACGGCTCAATGAGTCTTGAGACTTCTTCCGTGACATGACAAATTTCTCGTTTCTCTTTCGAATTTCGTCGTGCCGATTCTTTTTTGACTATCTTGAATTTATTGACTCTTTTTAGACATGAGCACGAGAGTCCAACGAGTCTACCCGTGGTATGACGGATAGTGTTCTTCCTCCACTCGTGTCCTTGTCCTACTTTTTCAGACCTGTCCGCCCCGTGAGTGGGTGTGTCTCTTATAATTTCGTCTTCGGAACGACCTAGCTGGACAACTGGTCGACTAGTCCGTCTGAGAGTTTTGGTTGTACCGGTCTGTACCAATTTCTCGCTCCTGACAGAAAGACGACGTTCTTTTGTTTTTGTTACCGTTGTCAAAAATTTTGACAATGACTCTTTCTCATATCCGTGTGACCTTTCGTGTCTGTATTAAGTAGTTTTTTCGATTTCTGAAAAAACTAGTCATATGGAGGGGGTCCTATGTTGACCAAACACTCTTTGGACACAGATCTGGGAGTTTTGTACATAAAGAATAATAGAAGGATGCTACTGTCGGACTGTGGTAAATATTGTAATTTTATAAACTAGAGGGGTGTGTCCTTTTATGAGTTTGACACCGTATTAGTAAGTGTTTTACCTCACACCACACATTTTCAGTACTTTCTACAAAAACTACTTAAATCTATATTTAACAGTGTAATGTTACGGTTCACTTTCTCCATGTCGTGTTTCAATGTCTACCTCAAGGTCGAGTGTCAGCGTCGTCTCATTGAATATAGTGTGAGTTGGAGGAACGACCATCCAATGTCAGTCAAGGGAGTCCAGTGACGTTGGTTTCCGTCTCTCTGACACCTCACTCCCTGTGTGGGAACATCGAAGAGGGGACTTCCGTCTGGGTCGGTGACGACATGTTCGTCTGTCTCGAGTCCTCCCTTGATCAGAATGACCCAAGTCTTCGGTCACCTCTGTTCCCGTCCGTCCAGTCGACTTTCCCCTTTAAGGTCTTTCCTCCCTCAGGTGTCAACCGTGTGTGTGTGGGGAGTTCAGAAACCGACTCACGACTGGATGTGCACTTGTCCCTTTACCCTTAACCTTACCGGTCGGACCTCTCAAATCTGAAATTCAGATATTCAATTTCCTGAGTCATTTGTGTACTTTTGGATGTACCCGGAGTAAAATCCTCAATCCTAGTACAGGGTCGTGAGTCTTTAGGAGGGAGCACGAATTCCGTGTTGACTTCATCTGGACGACATAGTCTCTCCTCACACTGGTCGGTCACTGAGTCGATCACGGACGACCTGGTCTCCGGTTGTAAGGAGTCTTCTTCTGTCTCAGGTCGTGGAGATGTCACACAGTAGGTGTTGTGGATTGACATGTTGGTTTCATGATGTGTCTTTCTTCTTTTTTTTTGTGTCAAGTGTCAGTTCCTTCTTCTTTTGCCAGTTGTCTTGTTCTAGGTGTATATTCGGTGTACAACTTGATCGACCATTCTTGAAATTGAGACTGTTTATACAATTTTTCTTTTTACAAGAGAAAGAGATGTCTTCTCTATGTATACTGTCCACTGCACTGCCTTAGTCTTTGTTCTTTCGAGAACTGTTGTTTTCCACTGTTTACTTTAAGGACCTTACCTTTTTACGTTGTAGTCTTTATTTTATCATAATTATCATCTAGTTTGTTACCCTCCTTCATAATTATCGTCTAATTTGTTACCCTCTTTCTGAACAAGTTATAGTATAGGTACGATTTATAGAAACAGGTTCGATTTTTAGCGAGTATCCTTTCTATTTTGATATTGTCTGGGAATTTTTTGACCGTGTTGTGGTTTACCAGATTGTGTGGATGTCACCCTTACGACCTACCTTTTCTCTACCCTCGTCCCTTACCTCCTGCCTTTAAACATTCATTATCACTGACTATTATAAGATTAACAAAGTCGTACTTGAGTCTCTAGGTTCTTAAAGTCGTTTGACGTTTGTTTGTTTTCGTTTCCTTAGGTGTCGGTCCGTGTAGTCTTGTGTGGTAAATTTTCATTCTTACCTCTTTCTAGATGTTCGTCGGTTCCCGCCGTTCTGTATAATGTCTGTTCATTTTGTATTTTACTAGTGTCATAACCGTATTCTTTACTACATTTGGTTTTCTGTTGTCTTACTGTAGTCATTTTACGGTTTTCATTTTTTCACTGTTGAGTCCCAAGAAATAAAAAGGTTTTAAACAAGTAAAGAAATACCGATGTGATCCGGAAACAACGACCCAAAAGAGCTCAACACCGCTCGTCCCGATGAGAGATCAGTACCACGCTCCCGCAGAGTGACGTCACCAAAGAGTAACGTCATCACACCGTACGTCCGAATCAAGAGTCTGGTTTCCTAGTTTCGGGACAGGGGACGTGACCGTCCGTTTAAGAATTGGTGACCAGGTGGTCCTTTCAGGGACTGTTGGGTCTTAAGACATAGGTCACTTTTATAGGGAGTGTCCACTCCCGTTTTACTTTTGTAGAAATGTGTTTTAGATTCTTAAAATGACGTTCGCCCGGAATGGACTATTCTTTATAATTTTTAAGAGTTCTCTTTCCTTTTACTGTTGTCTACCTTTGAGTCTAGATGTCTTTCCTACTTCTAACAGTCTTTCCATTTCTTACCCATTTATCTTCTCTTATAAAACGTACAACATTACAGAACTTTTATATCTAACTGACAAATTTCGTGATTGCTGTCACACTATGTCCTGAATACTATGTACCTCTTCGCCCTATGTACTGGCACTGTCGCGTCTTCTACCCTCCCCTCCCCAGTGGGACGACATTCTGAAGACGCGACAGGTACTCAACGGTAGTGTGACGAGTTTCCGTCACTCCCCATTCAATTTCGGGTGTAGTTAATGACAAATTTTTTTTCTTCAAATCGATCATTCGGTTCTTACCTCTATTTTACGTTGGTATTTTTATGAGGTAATTAATTTTTCCTTCGTCCTTTTACTTTTTTTTTTACTTTCTTATCTACCCTGTTTATCCTCTATTTACCGGTCCGTCGTCTGACTTTGGTCGGCGCAGGCATCAATGTCCTTTCACCAGGGTCGGTCGACAGGTCATCTGGGAAGGCACTGTTACGGTTCGACGGTTTCCTTGGTGACCGATGTACGTCTGTACCGTGTGGACCAACACTGTGAACGTTGACTCCTTCCTTGAAAGTTTAAAATAAATTAAATTGATTAAATTTATAGGTCCACACCGATCACCGGTGGTATGACCTGTCACTTTCAGATTCGAAAAGTTTATTTTCCTTTAACAGTCTGACCTACTTTCTCGTTCTGGGTTGAGACACGACAGTTATGTCATTGACTGTTCGAGTAACATTTTAAATGTACCCTTCGGTCTCCTGAATCGTAGTGGTCTTAGTGACACGTCTTCTTGTTCGACTTCCTACGTGTGATCGACCAGATTCCGACGTCAGTGGTTCATCGCACCACAATACTGACAGATGATAAATGGATGTTAAATTGCTTCTCCTACCCGACCCCTTGTACTCCTGAGTTGGCACTCGTGAGTCACGTGGTCAGTGACTCGTTAATGTCATCTAAGTCGTTTCGTCGCACAGTCTTTCGTCCAATTCTCATTAAGTCTTTCAGACACTCCACCATTTTATTTCTACCTATCCGATGACAATGGTCATTCTCTCGTTCTTACTTGTTTAGTGGTAAATAGTTTTGTTACCCCTGAAGTCGTACATACCTCCTTCTCTCCTCTGATGTCTCGTGTCTTGATGTCCTTTGGTTAGTACTAGTGGATACGAGTGCAAACGTCAAAAGAAAAAATTTTTTTTTTGAGTGGAACAAGTGGTCTAATTTAAATGAGGAGAGAAAAGTTTATTGAAAAATTATTTTTTGATGGTTTTGGGTAGGAGGACGCGTTCATGTAAGTCTTGGGGGAACCTTGGTACTTTCAGACGACGACACGAGTCCTTCCGAGGATGTCCCGGTAGGGTACCGTGGAGCGGAACAGTAGCGGTTTCAGACACTCCTGCGGACGGTCTCGTCCCGGTCGAGGGGGCTGGCGACACCGTCTCGACCTTGGACTTAGACGAACTATAGTCCGTCCCATCTCTGTGACACCGGTGAGTTGTCACTAAGTCAAGTAATGACTAAAACTTGAACCTAGTCACAATTGTCAATTAAGTATAAGTTCCACTCATGATGGTTGTTCAGACAGATTGGCGTAGGACTTTGGTGTCTCCGTAGGCGTCATGTTCCACCCAGACCAGATGAATTCTCTGTATGAGTGAAAGACAAGTACCAGTCTATGAACACTCCTACATACTCGACAAAAACGACATTACACTCTGACTTTCTCGACTTTTTCTTTTGTGTCTACAATGAATTTTTTGTTTTGTGGATATAGATTCATTATATAATTATCAATGTAATTTTTCCTTAAGATCATAAAAGTAATAGTGGTCCGAAACTAAACACTAGATGTGTTCCAAAAGAACGACCTTCATATAGACGTCTCCAGTCATGGTACACTATCAGTTGTGTACTATGTGTAATAACGTGAATGTGGAAGTGAGTGTTTTTACATTTTCAATGGTAGTGTCTTGGGGACGATATCGCAGGGGTCCGGTTACCCCGGGTTCGTCGACGCCCCAAGAGTCTCATTGCGACGGAGTTCTCGTGAGGTAGGACCGTACGTCGTGTCCTGTACCTCTTTTGTACAGGAAAAATTTTTCATTGTCATTGTACCTATATCATTCTTTTTCGCGTTTGTCACGGCCTCCTCTTGTCTCTCGTCTGGTTCAAGGGAGGAGGGGGCTGGGAACGTTCGACCGTCAAGAGAGGGGACCCCCATCTCCGTCGGACCTCACACTTGCATGTCGCAGACACCGAGTACTGACCACTAGACGTCACCAACAGGTAGGGTGGATTAGACACCACCCCTGGCGCAGTCGTCTCGTACTCGAGGGAGGGAGGGAAGGAGGGAGGGAGTGTCCTGTCACGGCGAAGATATTTGACGTGTTGTACGTCTACGTGGTAGAAATTGATGTTGTCGACGTGACGTCACTCGTCGTCGAACGGATGTGCACCCGGATTCCCCTTGGACTACGACACCGTTCCCTCCCGATACACACCGTGAAACTTGGGGTTGTGTACCCCGCCGGTCCTGACGTAAGATGTCTTGTGATTACTGGGTAAGGGCACCATGAAGACCCATTGCACTCGAGAACTTCCACCCGGGACCCTAGAGTGGTCCGTGGAACTCGTCGGTCGACTCTCGTGATACGACCCTCACCGAGACCGGTCACCCTTACGTGACACATAATTCTCTGTCGGTCCAGAGCCCCACTTGTGTCCTTGACCACATACACATTCTCTTTTCGTGGAACTATGTTTCGGGTGGTCTTGACTTGATCACACCGAAATTGACATGTGTGTGACGGGACTGAAAGGGGTGGGGACGGTGGTACACAGTGCACTCGACTTCTCGTGTGGGGGGTCAGACTCGGTCGTGTCTCCTCGGTCTCGTGACCCTTCTGTCGGCACCAGTGTCGGTGTGTGTCTTCTCCCTTCTGCTGTGACGTGACCGGGTCCTCTGCTGTCGGAGTCAGTCCGTTCCGCCGTGAATTCTATCTTTTGCAGAGACTCGGGACTTTGACTGCACCTCATAGGATAGACCTATTTCGCTTGGTAGTCATCTTCTCAAACGACCTTTGTTTCCCGAGTAGTAAAGAACTACAGTTCAATACTTCTCCGGTCTTCACCTCGTCCCTCGACGTCCTATTCCGGACCTCACAGGTGGACCCCACCTTGGACGACAGCCCTGTGGTCCGTGGTACCTCCCTCTGGCTCGTGTCGTCTCGGAGACACAGACGGTCGTAGTCTACCCTCACCCACGACGTACAGATTGAATTAAAATAGTTGATATCCTGAGATTACTTCTAATCAGAAATTTTTTGATGTCATTCATCAGAACCCAAAAATCATATTACCTATCGTATGACTTTAAAAACACTTTACGACGAATCCTTCGTCATAGTAACTATATATTTTAAACGAATCTTTTTTATTCCAAAACATGAAGAAATAATAATTTGAAATTTGAAACTGATTATTCTGGTTCCAATGTAAAGACAGTAAATATACTCAAGTATAGTTCATAAGTGAAAACAAGTAAGTAAAGGACACAAAGACTTGTGGACGGTCTTTCGGATGAATTTTAGAGACACCTATTTACCAAACTACTCCTTCATGTTTACTCAGTGTATTTTGATAATATTTATCAACAAGAACTATAAAGGTGACCATGATGGACCGATCAGTCTAAAGGTTTTGTCTAAAATCTTACTTTTGTCAAAAATTATTCAATTGTTTCTGTAATAACTTCCATTTTATTGTTCCCCTGTTCTTAACTGGGTCACGTGGAGATCACCATTTAGGATTTAATTTTTGGACCTTCACCTTAAGGTGAGACGAGGTGGCGACTGATGGAAGAATGGTACATGTTCGGGACACGACCGTTGTCCCATAGTCCTCCTTCTGTGCCGGGAACTAGAATTCTTGATTAGAGTGTCTTTGTATCCGTTTACTAACTGTCAGGTGAGAGTAAAGTTCCGTTTTCCCTCTGGTTGTCAGGGATAGATGTGGACTACTGTCAACCATCGAAAACACAATTTATGTACGTAGTATCTATGTGTTTGTGTACATAAATTTAGATATGTAGGTGTAGGATCTTTCCTTCTTACATATGTCATGAAAATTGAGAATCGTTTCAGATTGTGTAAAAAATCTTCAAAATCATATATTGCTTAGTGTGTGTGTGTGTTTACGGTCTTGTAAACCCCCTTCTAGTCCAAGAAGGGGAAGAAGTTTCATAGTCGAACCCCTCACACTCGTTGTGTTGTCTACACCGTGCGTTAGACAAGACCCCAGGAGACTTGTATCCACCATCCCTGGAAGAAGGATAGCCAGTCGATGTCCTTCCGTAAACCACTAAGAAAGTGTTGTCCTGGGTTCGAGAAGACTGGGAGGTCGTTTGTCAGGACACTGACGGACTATCGGAGAGAGATCCGTATTGTTACTCGAAACCCATTTGTCTTAATACTGAACCCAATGTTAACGAAGTAAAATGGAAGTACAAGGGTGATAAATAGAAACATTTCGGTTAGGTTCCTTGTCTTGGTTTTAAAAGATTGACAGGAGACCATAAAGAATCTCAAATCAATTTTTTTTCCTCGTCTCTCCAGTTTTATCAATTTGACCTAGATAAAATACCCAAAGTTATCCAGTCCCAAGAAACCGAATTCTGTCATGAAACTTTCCAAGGTGTCTATGTAATAAATTTTAGTAAAATAATTTAGAAGTCGAATTTATTTACAATTATACGACTAGATTTTAAAAGGATTTTTGTTTATCAGTTTAATGGAATAAGTCTAATACACCTTGTACTAAGAACTTCATCTATCATTAATGTTGGTCCCTTTTTTCTTAGGTTGACTTAGCCATTCTGAACTGTGTCCTCTTCGTCACACAACCGGAGGACAAGGGGTCTCCTGTCTGAACCAGATCCTGTCGAACCCCATCCGGTCCAAGGTAGTTTTATAGTGAAGTTAAAATGGTAGTAGAGGTTATGTGTATTTTCTTCCATTGATGTCTCAGACTATACGTCGGAGTTTTATAGTAGTTCTGTCTTTTTAAGAACTATCATTAAGTACTCTAAAATTCGAGTTTTTTTTGTATGGGAAATGTCATTACACATATATTCCCAATTTTATATTTACTTTAAAATAAAACTTTAATGAAAGGAGGGAATTCATCTTTTCCTTATCAAACACACAATATCTTTTTTTTTTATGGGAAAGATTATTAACGCAATGACATTATTGTCATGTCACTTGTAGGAAGACACCGTCGGTCTTCCATACGGGGAGTCTAACAGGGAGGTCATTCGTGGACGTCCTGGCCTCGGGTCTTGTGAGGAAGGGTCCGTCAGGATCGGGTCCTGACTTGTCTCATCTCCCCGTCCCCCCGTCCTGGACCCGGGAAGACGGGACACTTCCGACGGGACCGTCCATGACCCGACCGGGTCTGAACGGTTCAGACGTACCGAACACTCGGAGACACCTAAGACGAAGGAGGGGAAAGAGGAGGTCGCGGACTGTAGGGAAGGTGTGTGTCGGGAGACAGGGGGTGTCTCCGAGGAGGAACTACAGTCTTCCTGAAGGTTAGTCAATCAAAGTCAGATCAGGCTTTTTCTCACACCATTTACGGTCTCTCCCTGTACTGGATCTCGTCAGTCCCGCCGTCACCCCCGTCTCAAAGTCGTTCCACGTCTGGTCGAGTCGTCTTTCTCCTGTCCGAACACGGTTCTCTTGACCTGAGGACGTCCGGTTTTTTTTTTTTGCGCGGTGTAGATTAATGGAGTTTTGTCTAGTATCCGGATTTTTGAGATCTTCTTTTTCATATTTCAGAAACACCAGAATCCGAATCCGTTTCTAAAAAATCTATGTTCTTCGCACTACGTGTTCTATTTTTTCCTATTTGACTTGGATTATTTGATTTTTTTAAAGACGAGAAGTTTCATGTCAATTCTCTTACTTTTTTGTTCTGTGCATAGACCGATTTTCTAAACATTCAGTAAATAGAGTATTTCCTGAATGTATTCTTTATAGATATACAAAAGTTTTTGAACCTGTTGATCTTTGTCTTAGGTCTCTTCCGTTACCGTTGGGTGAGGTCATGAGAACGGACCTTTTAGGGTACCTGCCTCCTCGGACCATCCGACGTCAGGTACCCCAGCGTTTCTCAGTCTGTGCTGACTCGCTGAAGTGAAAGTGAAGAGTGAAAGTACGTAACCTCTTCCTTGACCGTTGGGTGAGGTCACAAGAACGGACCTCTTAGGGTTCCTACCCCCTCGGACCACCCGACGGCAGGTACCCCAGCGTGTCTCAACCTGTACTGACTTCGCTGGAATCATCGTCGTCTTTGTCTTATTGAGTCAAAAAATTTTTATCCCTTTGTAACTTTGTCTGCGAAGTGGTTCCTATATCCCTACCGTCTATTCGTGTGCCGTTCTCTTAGTTGTAGTAATGAGTAATTTGTTTACGTTTACTTTTGTGTTCCACAGTGACGTACGGATGGTCTTACTGGATTTTTTAATAGACCGTTCCTACGTCTCGTCAACAATCGCCCTTACGTTTAAGATCGTGTTTGTAAAACCTTTTGTCAAACCGTCAAAGACTTCAATTTTGTGTGTTGTATGAGTCGTTAGGGTGAGGATCTAGTAGTCGGGTTCCTTTTATTTTTGATTATGAGCTTATTTTTCGACATACACTTACATGCACATGTCATTGAAATAATTTTTGACCTTTGTCAGGTTTACCAGAAGTTCGCCGTTTACCTACTTGTCTAATGTGACACCGGGTACACGTGTTACCCTGTGGTGAGCCGTCATTTCCTTGCACTCGTTGCACCACCTACCCAGACGAGACGTGACTTCTTTGGTCGAGTCTCCGGTGTCCTTAGGTGTAGATACCACGTCCGCTTCAGCGTCCCCGTCTTCTCCTACTCCTCCGTCTGTTGTCTCTTCGTTCGTGGTCCCCTACACCCCACCTCCTACTCCGTCTTTAAGACATCAAAAGTAACACAAACACCAATATGTTACCATATGTAAGTAGTCTTGAGCACTTTGAAATATGATTTTTTCATTTACAATGACACGTATTTAATATCGAGTTATATTTCAATTAAGAATTTCTATATTGTTTTAAAAGGTTGTCATTAATTATGTACCCTTTCGTCGTCGATTGTTTTTAAATCTAATAGACTTCTGTTACTAAATTCTACTATGTACATACTAATAAACACTCTTGGTTATTTCTTTTACATGTCGTTTTATACGTTTATGTTTTACTCTAATTTTATAAAAGAGGTTGAAGTTTAATGTCAAGTAATAACCAAAGAAAACCGAGAGTCTCAGTACACCTTTGACAATTCAATATTAAGAAAAGGTGTGTTGTCTTAGACAATGCTATACTGTTCGTCGGATAGAAAAGGATTTTGTCTCTCGGGGATCTTTAACAGAGTCACACAGTGTCCTCCCTTGTCAATTGTACTGCTGTCATATTTACCTACCAAATTCTTCCGACGACCTCAATTGACACGTACCGTCGTTTTTTGTCTCCAAACCTCGTGACTCATCGACGGCCTCGGTGCGTGGTTCCAGGTCCGTTTCTACATGGTCGTGGCGTCTTCGTTTCGTTCTGTGTCGGACAAGGTGTTTAAGACTCTGGCAAATGGGAATGGGGGGTCTTACCTCCATTGTCAGGAGTCGAGTTTCCCAGCCATCCTCTTTACACCATTACGTTCCGGTTTTGGGTGGGGTCACCTACGTCAGTCGTGGTCCTCTGAAGGCAATAGGGTCACCACAGGGTTGTTTTTATATAGAGGTTATGTATTTCAAACGTTTCAGAAATCTATAAGGATCTAGTGATTCTTGTATTTCGATATAGATTTCTTCAACTTTTATTACCAATCAAAGGAAATCAAAAGTTTTTTATATAAAATTTAAAATGTCGATAAAAAAGGTACTAACCGTTTATGTTAACTTTCCGTAGAACACTATAAGATTCTAACTCGTATGTCCGACTCATACTCTACTACTTAGAAAAAGTACGAATTTTATAATGGATACGAGTAGGTACCGATAGAGAAGGAAATTATGAGTGGAGTTACGACACGAAACGGTTTTTCCGAAGTGAGAAATATAAATTTCGATCATGTTTAGTGCTAGAGTATATATTCAAGTAAAATTATTCGACGAACCTAAGTGTCTTTGTTGTAATGTAAATTTCTGGACCATCCAACTGTTTGTGGAATAAATTGGGTATTGTATGATAAATATTAGAATCTGATTAAAAAAAGTTTCGGTCGTCGTCTGTTTCGTGTAAATAACGGGACAAGGATTTTTCTGATGAGGTCTAGTACGTAAGAGTTACCCCCATAGGGGTGGTATTTCCATCATCTTTAACCAAGAGCCCCCCTGGTTTTTTAAGCCACCAAACACCGGAAGGTTTCGAGTCAGTTGGAATAGACTTTTGTTGAAGAAAAGATCAAAGAAGAAATCATGGCTGAGGGAGAGGAAAGAAGGGACCATGGTTGAGGGAGAGTAAAGAGGATCTCCTTAAGATCATGACTTAAGGAGAGTACTCCCTCTTGAACTAATTGATCTAGTTAAGTATTCTGATCCATTTACAATAATTGATTTAAACTAAATTTAAAGTAAAAACAGGGCTTTCCAGTTCATTACTTTTTACCATCTCTTGATGACGAGTCTATTTGGGGCTTTGTCCGGAGCAGACGTACACCGAAAAAGGTAGAAGGAGGCGTCGGGAGAGGTGTGACAGGACGTGAGGTCAAAGAAGTGGGTTCAGTCAGGATTTAGTTGACGGGTGGACAGAAGTGAGAATTGGTTTAAAACACCAGGTACACTAGTAAAACCAATCGAAAGACACCAACACCAAAAGTAAGACAGACAGGAGACTATCTACTCCTATTCTCCGAACACGTTCGAAGGACTACCCTCCCTGACCGACATCCCCTTTTGACCCAGAAAGAGACCACCCGTCCCGGTACGAGTCACTTAGAAATTAGGTTAAAAGACGACTACCTAAATAATTTTACGTCTCTGAAATAGTTGGTTCCAGGTATAACAGTTCCGATACCAAAAAGGTCATTAGAACTTACCTACAATCTCAACCTGGTATTTCTTCCGACTTCCGGTTTCTTAACTCCGAAAGTTTAAAACCACGACCTCTTCTGAGAATTCTCAGGGAACCTGACGTTCCTCTAGTTTGGTCAGTTAGGATTTCCTTTAGTCAGGACTTATAAGTAACCTTCCTGACTACGACTTCGACTTTGAGGTTATGAGACCGGTGGACTACTCTTGACTGAATAGACTTTTCTGGGACTACGACCCTTTCTAACTTCCGTCCTCCTCTTCCCCTGTTGTCTCCTACTCTACCAACCTACCGTAGTGACTGAGTTACTTGTACTCAAACTCGTTCGAGGCCCTCTATCACTTCCTGTCCCTTCGGACCGTACGACGTCAGGTACCTACCCCAGTGTTTCTCAGTCTGTATTGACTGACTGACTTATTGTTGATCCGTCAGGACCAAATAATTATTGAGTTTCATTATAAGGTCAATTTTTCATATGTGAGCTGATTCACTTTTATAGTGACACAAGATGAATAAAAACGGGTACTTTTTTGACCTCTTGTCTGGTGAGTGTCTTGTAAGTACCATAGATAGTTGTACAAAACTGGATCGTAAGGTAATGAATACTTGAGAAAGACGTGTGTAGTGTGACCGATTACTCTTGTTTTCTGGAGGAGTGACGGAGGTTTCTCTCCGTTCTACTGGAACCAGACCGAAAAGTCTCGTCGTACTCTCCTCTGGTCTCTTCAACAAGGTGTCGAGAGGACGGAGTAGAGACCACTCGGGACATCAACACTCTGTTGTCTCGACGGATTTTGATCGAACTCCCCGACCCCTTGGGTAGGGTGGACCGTCCTTTGGACGTCCCGGTCGGGTAGAAAGACCGAGAGGTGGAGTGGGTGTAGAGTTTGTCGTCAACGGAGAAGATGAAAAGGGGTTGGAATTGGGGAATAAGGAGTACTCCGTATAAAATAAAAAACTTGTATACCGTATTAAAATTAAGGGGGAATTCAACATAATGAGTCCAGACTGTAGGGTCTTTTTTTGGATAGGGAGAATATACTAAAGATGAAGACCAAACACTTGATTTACTAATGGTACGTTGGAGATGATTTGATGGTATACGAATGCAAAGGTAGACAGTCGACAGAGTCCGGAGTCTCATAACTCTTAACAAGTTTGTCTTCTTCTAAATCCTACCGGGATTTTACCTTGTGTCGGTTCTCCCACATAGAAAAAGGGAGAAGGGATTGTCTCCAAGGTCCCGGAGTTGGGAGGTACAGGTACACCGTGTCAACGGTGAGACAGGTCCGTAGAAGGGAACACTATGTTTTGACCCCACTTTGTGGATCCAAGTAGAAGGAAACGAAGTAAAGAGGGTTTCCGACGTAAAGTTTTTAGGGAGTGTACGAGACAAACTCAGACGGAAGGAAAAATTCAGAGTGATAGACCAAGTAGAATTTTTTAAAGGGGTTGTTAAATAAGGTATTAAATTTAAAAAGATCACAGTCTTTTTCGTCTGACTTTCTTTAGACTTTTAAGATCTTAAGGATTATATCGGAGTGAGTACCGATAACTCTCTTAGACCAGTGTTACAAAGAGTTTTATCTATGAGGTTTGTGTACCAGACTTTCATAAGACATGGACCCTTTTATGGACCGTGAGTAGGTGTCTTGGGTCCTGAAGAGTCTCGAAGAGATTCGGCCATTTTGGGATATCGGTGTGTAGAAGTAAACAGAGACTGTCCTTTCCAGACGTCTGTCGGTTCCGCCTCGGACGACGACTACGACGGTTCAACGAAGACAGCACAGTACAGGTGTAGACACGCTGGAGTCTCTGTCGTCGGGTGGTCCGACGGGACAGGGACCCTAAGAGGTCCGTTCTTGTGGCCTCACCCAACGGTAAAGGGAGAGGTTACTTACTTTCACTTTTCACTTTTACTTCAGCGAGTCAGTACAGGCTGAGGATCACTGGGGTACCCGATATCGGATGGTCCGAGGAGGCAGGTACCCTAAACGGTCCGTTCTCATGACCTCGGATCCAATGTGATAAATTTGATTGGCTTTGTTATTTGTTCCTTTTTCTTCGGTGAATTTCGTTAAAACCTGTTGAAATTGTACATCCGTGTACAAGTGAAAATGTTACTGTTCAAGATCTTCCTTAGTGTATTACATTGCTTGCAACCCAAGATAACATAGATTTGACGAAGTCGATTTAGGAGTCACTTCTTTAGAGGTCGGAACAAATCTTTTTCATCAATTAAAGTTTATTTACCTTAACGGTTTATTTTTTAAAGTTTTTGACCTTTTTACGAGTTCGTTTTATACGCATAAATGATTTTCATTATTTTATAATATTCTTACGATTTAGTATTAACCAGAATTTCCATAAATTTTAGTATCGAAAGTTAGAACACCAATACAAACTCGGATACTCGAAGAATAAAGACACTAGAAGTTTTGTATTTTCCACAATTTATTTTAAAATTTCGTAGTAGATTTAGTCTGAAGGAGGGTCTATACTAGTTTTCTTTCACATTTTTAATTTCAAGAGTCACTTTTCGAAACTCTTAGTCCATAAAATATAATTCTTATGAATTTTAGAGGTAGTCTCTTTTAATTTAAATCATACCAATTTTTATTTTCCGGTCATTCATAAGAACTCTTTTTCTTTAGATAAGACGTCATTTTATACTTTTAAATTTTGTGGAAGAAGGAGGAAAGGGTGTGTGGTTTTATTTATCCATTTATCTTGTCAATATCAAACCTTGTTACAGTCCTCGTTTCAGTCGGATCCTTTTCGAGTTTCCGAACCTTCTTCCTCCTCGGAGTAATCTTGTATTTACGTCTGATTGTCGAGACGGGTATTCTTAAATATTGATTATACACATTGTTAGTTGTTCTTATTTTACTGAGTTTTTACTAGTACCAATACCTCCTATGTTTCTTATAATGTTCGACACAAAGGATTCATTCATTTCAGTTCAGCGAGTTAGCACAGTCTGAGAAACACTGGGCCACCTGACATCGGGTGGTCCGAGGAGACAGGGACCCTAAGAGGTCCGTTCTTGTGACCTCACCCAACGGTAAAGGAAGAGGTCCCCTAGAAGGGTTGGGTCCTTAGTTTGGGTCCAGAGGACGTAACGTTTGTCTGCGAAAGGAGACTCGGTGGTCCCTTTCTAGTAAATTGACTGCCCCATTCCCCGTTACGTTCCAAGTGATTTTAAATTACCTTTTTCATTGTTATGTCTTGTACAATCCATAACGTTCCTTCGTGTACTGATCACCGTTTGTTCACCTTACTGTCTCCGGTACCCAATTTTCGAAGTCTCCGCTACCCTGCCTTTGAGCCAGAGTAATAGAAAAAAAAAAAAAAAAATCAAAAAATAAAAAAATTAAAATTTTAGAAATTAAGAATGTACACAAGGGTTTGTACGTGGGGGGAGGGTGGAGGGAGGGGTATTGTAGAGACACCCAGTAGGGGTACGTGGTCGGGGTTCGTACGACATAGGACGCAGTCCAGAGTAATAGAATACTGACATCCTGCACCTGGTCACTTCCCTACAGTGAGGTCTAGTCTTTGTGTTCCATGACTCCATCACTAATTGAGGTCCTGTATTTTCTCTTAATTTTCAGTGTCGAAGTTCTCTCTTTCATTTTGTTTACGTCCTTTGAAGACTCTATATTTTTTACAGTAGTGACTTACTATTGACTTTTTTTGTTCTTAAGTCTTCATGACGTAGAATTTGTCCTTTGCTTTGTCCGTTCTTTATCTTTCTAGACCTATGGTAAATTTTCCCGTCAGACTTCTATGTCTTTTAATACTCACACAAAGAGACCTTTGTCCTTTTCCATCACAGTAATGTTCTAGGTGATAGTGTCAGTCGTTATGTATTGATATGTCAGTTCTAGAGGACTTAGTATTTTACATTCGTTAATGATTATGAATGACGTTTTAAGTCTGAAGTTAACTTCTTTCATCCCTTTTGGTGATCTGGTAAGTCCATACTGGATTTAGTTCTGGGAATCCTAATATGTCACCTTCACTGTTTATCTAAGTTCCCTAATCTAGACTATCTTACGGACCTCTTGATACCTACCTCGAAGTACTGTAACATGTCCTCTGTCCCTAGTTCTGGTAGGTAGGGGTTCTTTTTCTATACGTTTTTCCGTTTTACCAACAGACTCTTCCGGAATATTTATCGACTCTTTTCTTCTCTGTGATTTCCGTTTCCTCTTTTCCTTTCTGTATTCGTAGACTTACGTCTCAAGGTTTCTTATCGTTCCTCTCTATTCTTTCGGAAGAAGTCACTAGTTACGTTTCTTTATCTCTTTTTTGTTGTCTTACCCTCTGTAATCTCTAGAGAAGTTCTTTTAGCCTCTATCGTTCCTTTGTAAAGTACGTTTCTACCCGTGTTATTTCCTGTCTTTACCATACCTGCATTGTCTTCGTCTTCTATAATTCTCCACCGTTCTTATGTGTCTTCTTGCTATGTTTTTTCTAGAAGTACTGGGTCTATTGGTGTTACCACACTAGTGGGTGGATCTCGGTCTGTAGGACGTTACTCTTCAGACCCTTCAGTTCACCCGGAATCCTTCGTAGTGACGTTTGTTACGATCACTCCACTACCTTAAGGTCAACTCGATAAAGTTTAGGGTTTTCTACTACAACACTTTCACGACGTGAGTTATACGGTTGTTTAAACCTTTTGAGTCGTCACCGGTGTCCTGACCTTTTCCAGTCAAAAGTAAGGTCAGGGATTCTTTCCGTTACGGTTTCTTACAAGTTTGATGGTGTGTCAACGTGAGTAGAATGTACGATCGTTTCATTACGAGTTTTAAGAGGTTCGGTCCGAAGTTGTCATGTACTTGGTACTTGAAGGTCTACAAGTTCGACCTAAATCTTTTCCGTCTCCTTGGTCTACAGTTCAAGGGTTGTAGGTAATCTAGTAGCTTTTTCATTCTCTTAAGGTCTCTTTGTAGATGAAGACGAAATAACTGATACTACGGTTTCGGAAATTGACACATCTAGTGTTGTTGGACCTTTTAAGTTCTCTACCCTTATGGTCTGGTGGACTGGACGGAGGACTCTTTAGACATACGTCCAGTTCTTCGTTGTCAATCTTACCGTGTACCTTGTTACCTGACAAAGGTCTAGTCCTTTCCTCATACAGTTCCGACATCTAAAAGTGAGACGAATAAATTGAATATACGTCTCATGTAGTACTCTTTACGACCCGACCTACTTCGTGTTCGACCTTAGTTCTAAAGGCCCTCTTTACAGTTATTGGAGTCTATACGTCTACCGTGGTGGGAATAACGTCTTTCGTTTCTTGATTTCTCGGAGAACTACTTTCACTTTCTCCTCTCACTTTTTCAACCGAATTTTGAGTTGTAAGTTTTTTGTTTCTAGTACCGTAGACCAGGGTAGTGAAGTACCCTTTAACTACCCCTTTGTCACCTTTGTCACTCTCTAAAATAAAACCCCCCGAGGTTTTAGTGACGTCTACCACTGACGTCGGTACTTTAAATTTCTGTGAACGAGGAACCTTCTTTTCGATACTGGCTGGATCTGTCGTATAATTTTTCGTCTCTGTAATGAAACGGCTGTTTCCACGTAGGTCAGTTTCGATACCAAAAAGGTCATCAGGACATACCTACATTCGCAACTTGATATTTCTTTCGACTCGTGGCTTCGTAACTACGAAAACTTGATACCACAACCTTTTCTGAGAACTCTCCCTGAGAACTCTCAGGGAACCTGACGTTCCTCTTGGTTGGTCAGGTAGGATTTCCTTTAGTTAGGACTTATAAGTAACCTTCCTGACTACGACTTCGACTCTGAGGTCATGAAACCAATGGACTACTCTTGACTGAGTAACCTTTTCTGGGACTACGACCCTTTCTGACTTCAACCCTCCTTTTCCCCTGTTGTCTCCTACTCTACCAATCTACCGTAGCGGCTGAACTACCTGTACTCAAACTCGTTCCAGACCCTCAACCACTACCTGTTCTTTCGGACGGTACGACGTCAGGTACCCCAGTGTTTCTCAGCTTGTCCTGACACGCTGACTTGACTGATTATCTCCTGTACGACCTCTAGTACTGTGTCAGGCCGGTTTCACATAGAGTAGTAGTGATCGACACTGAGGAACTCGTCGGTGATTTGGAGGGACTTAGAATTACGTCAAAATTTTCCGATGAAAGGTAAATGTCAATAATGTTTTATAACCGATATGAGGGACACAACATGTTATATAGAAACTCAGAATTGCAGGAGTAGATACTTTTTTTTTTACCAGACTTTTGGACTTCTCAAAGTTCACTCAAAATTTTGTCTTTAGAATTTTTTATTTCCACCTTACTTTTACTTTTATTTTGTATGGTTTTAGACACCCTGTGTCGGTTTCGGGTCGACTTTCCCTTTAAGTAATTATGGAATACATATATAATCTTTCCTCCTTTTCAGAGTTCAGTTACTAGATTCCAGAGTTCTTGAATCTTTTTCTTCTCGTTTGATTTGGTTTTTGTTCGTTTCCTTTCTTTTTCTAGTCAAAAAACTTTTGTCCTTTTATTGTCTTTTTTGGGCTACTTTGTCTTTATCAAGAAACTTTTCCAGTCACTTCAATTGTCTGAAGATCGTTCTGATTGTTTCTATCCGTCTTCTACTTTTAAAATGGTCATAGTCCTTACTTTATCCCTAATAGTGACATCTGGGATTTCTTTCGTTTTCGTCTAGTTCTCTTATAATACTTGTACAGATATGTGTATTTAAATTGTTAAACCTTCCTTTACCTAGCGTTTTGGTGTATGGTAGTGTTGAGTGGGTCACACTTTATTGTACTTGTGTGTCCATTGATAATTCCTTAAATTTAAACATTCAAATTTTGAGGGGTTTTTCTGTAGAGGTCCGGAGCTACCAAAACGTCTTCTTAGGATGGTTTGTAAATTTCTTCTTATGGTTAAAATGTATTAGAGAAGGTCTTTTGTCTTCTCTACCCCTGTGAAGGGTCAAAGAAAAGACTTTGATCATAATGAGACTGTATTTTGGCTTCTCTCATGTTTTTTGGGACGTCTGTTTATAGGGAGAACTTGAATTATTTATCATAGATGTTTTCTTGTCGTCGTCGGACGACGAGACTACTACCTGACTTAAGAAAGGGCGGTTGTAGTGTCATTCCGTTCTTACAGACGACAGTGGTGTGAATAAGTTTATACCGTCTTTTCTTTTCCATATGTCTAACCTTTCTTTCTTTCTTTTGACAGAGACACAACTCTACTGTATTAAAAATACGTGTGTTATTAAATGAGGTTCCTTAAATGAGGATCTTATTTAATTAAGCCGTTCCAGTTTCCTGAGTTCTATTTATATGTGTAGAGTTAACATAAAGACACAATTTTGTTATACTCCTGTTACTTTTATACCATAGTAAACATTGACTATTTTTTACTTTACATTTAGATTGTTTTGTTTACGTCCTGAACACATGACTTTTGATATATTAAGACTACTTTCTTTACACTCTTTTATATTTCTTTACCTGTCTTTGTGGTACAAGTAATAAACCTTCTGAGTTGTATCCATCTTTATTGTTAAAAGAAATTAAATTAAAATCTGAATTACATTATAGATAGTTTTGGGGTCTTTTTAAGAAACATGTATCTGTGCTGATAAGATTTTAAATATTCTTTCTATATCTTTGATGTTATCGGTTTTTAAAAACTTTAAACTCTTATTTCACTCTCATTAGTCAGATGAGATAAAGTTCTAAATGAATATATCAATATCCTGAGTTCTGACGTATAATTGTCTCTGGGGTCTTTTTCTAGGCGTGTTGTACGAGTTGATCAATAACTGTTTTTCACGTTTTCGTTAAGTTATCTTATACTATCGGAAAAGTTGCATACAACCTCGTAGGTAATCAGTTTTTACTGGGAACTGGATTCAGAATGTGGAATATGTTTTTGATTGTTTTGCCCAGTACCCAAATTTAAACTTTGATTGATGTTCTGAGAATCCTTTTTTTATTCTCTTTTGGAAACCATAAGACTCAATCCGTTTCCTAAGAATCTGAACTGTTTTTTCATGTTAGGTATTCTCTTTTTCCACCATTTTACCCAAAATAGTTTTGATTTATACAAACGAAACGTACCATAGATCTTATGTATAAAATTTTTGAAGATTTTAGTCGTCATTTTTTTCTTTTATGTCAATCTTTTACCCGTATTTTTTACTTTAAGTTACTTCTTTTATATGTCTACCGTTTGTTCGTGTACTTTTCTACAAATCGTCGTGATCGGTAATCTTTTCACGTTCAATTTTGGTGTTATATATTAATGTATGGATAGTCTTACAGAATTTTTTTTTGGTCCTTGGGGTTCACGACCACTCCTACACCTCTTTGATTAGAGTGTATGTGACCACCACCTTTACCTTTTACGTCTTTGACCCTTTGTCAAATCGTCAAAGAATTACTTTGATCATTGACGGCACACTTAAGGTCTTCTGTAAAAGGAATACAATACACAATTGTATGTCTTTACAAAATATCGTCGAAATATTATCGAGTTGTTACCTTTGTTACATCCACAGGAAGTTTCACACAATGTAGGTATGGTACATTATAATGAGTCGTTAATTTTTCCTCGTTTGATTATGAACCTTGTTGGACTTACTTAGAGGTCTCTTACGATGACTTCCTTTTTGTAGGTTAGGGTTTTCCAATATAAGATCCACTAAGGTAATATATTGTCTGAACTTTTTAATGTCTTTATTGTCTAATATCATCAATCCCCAATTTCTCCTCCACCTCACCTTTACTTCACCCACACCGATGTTTTCCTGTTCCCTTCCCAGGACACCACCCCCGTTCAAGACAGAGGTGTCTTAGTCACAGGTACACGACCATCACCGGAAAGGATACTAAAACATTGTAAAATGATAATTTCTTCTCACGCCTGAGTAACCTTTTCTGGGACTACGACCCTTTCTAACTTCCGTTTTCTTCCCCCGTCGTCTCCTACTCTACCATTCTATCGTAGTTTAAGTTACCTGCACTTAAACTCGTTTGAGGTCTTCTACAACTTCCTGTCCCTTCGGACCACGTGACGTCAGGCACCCCAGTGTTTCTTAACCTGTGCTGAATCGCTGACTTGTTGTTGATAATTACTTTTAACACGTTTCAATGACCCCTTAAGACAAAAAAGAGTGTTAACGTGTGCTTAAATGTCAATTGAGTTTTTCAAATTAATTTCCATTGTAATGACGTTTTATTCGTGTCGTTGCCTGTTCTTTAGGGTACAAATTAAGACTTCTAATTTGAAGTGAGCCTTTGTTTCTGCACGTGTGTTTGTGTTGTTTACATTGTTCCGTCCAGTCTCTCCTTTCGGCTCTAAAGAGATTTTTGTTTTGTCTCTTCTTTCTCTGGACCGACTTAGTCCTCTTTCTGGGAGGAGGTCCGAGACAGTCTCTTTGACCGACGCACTAAGACCTGGGTAGTGGATGGGAGGGTCCAAGGATGGTCGAATTGAAGATCTCTGACGAGTCCGGTCGTTCAGAGTGAAAAACCAGAGTCCAGGGTCTTCTCGAAAACAAATGCACCTAATGTTAGCGACCATACTTATCATAGTCTTCAATTTCAAAAGTTTTCTGTTCACCAGGAAGGTGTGCCGCATCGCAGCCCTTTTGAGGTCCCTGTGTTCTCTTACTCACTTTTCCCGTTCCTTGTCGAACCACACCGGCTCTTGTGGAGACACCGGGAGGGTACCGAATGAGACTTTACTCTGGTCATCTCCTCCCTGTCTTTTGCCTTTTGTAGTCAGCGTAGGCAAGAAAATTGCCTGTTCCCGAGGTTCCGCCCCTTTTTTCCGAGGTTAGGTTTTCTACAGGTGCGACCCATTCCACCCTCCGAACACCTCCGGACCCTCCGGCTCAGGTCACCCCGCGGGCGGTGGTCAGGGCAGGGCGCGCAAACCCTGGCAATGTGTTTGGCGGGCGAAGGGTGAGGTGAGACCCCTCTGACCTTCGGCCCTCCGCGGCGGGCTCCCTCGCCCGCCCTTAGCGCCCGGGTCGGCCCTCCCGCCCCCAGGGACCGGCTCCCGCATCCCGACCGCCTGAGTGGTCCACGGCGCGGTGGAGCCTCCGGTACCAGGCCCGCTGACCCGCCCGCTCCCCGGTCGTTCCGCCGCCGCCCGCCGGCTCGGCGCGCAGGTCGTCGCCTCCCGCCCTACCTCCTCGCCTCCCCTCCCCAGGGGGCCGGAGTCACTGCACTCCCCGACTCGCCCTACCGCGCCCCCCGCCCCGCCCAGACCAGCCCTCCCCTCCTCTCGACTTCCCTCCCCAGGACACCGGAGTCACTACACCCCCCGACTCGCCCTACCGTGCCCCTCGTCCTCAGGTCCTCCCTCTCACCTCCCCAGGTCGTCGGAGGTAACTCGACCCCCGGGGACCCGCCCGACACTCAGTCCCGAGGGTCTGTGCAGGAGCTTAACCCAGACAGTGTTCTCACGGGTCTACAAAATCTCGTCGCCAGAGCTTGGAAAAACCGTGGTCCCTGGGAAAGTACCTTCTATAAAAGTGTCTACCCCCTCCCCCTTTTACCAAAGCCTTATTAAATACGTGTGTTTATATGTGTGTATAAATAACATGTGAAAGATAATAATAATATAGTCAAGGTGAATTCTAGTAGTCCGTGATCTAGGATCTCCAACCCCTGGGGATAAAATCTCCTACTGGTCAGTCACGGACCCTCTCCTACCTCGTGTTAACGATTCAATCTTTTTCTCCGCCCCTTCTCGCCGGTACCGAGGAGTCTGGAAACCCGCCCCGACTTCGTGACTAACGTCGATCATGCCCCGGCCTTCACCCGCACAGTCCCGCACAGGAGACCTCCCTCACCGGTAACACCGGTCACGTCCCCGGCCTTCACCCACCCCGGTCTGCACAGGTTCCCTTCCGTGACTTACGTCGGCCAAGCTCCTGGGTTTTCTCCACCCCGCCTCATCCCGCCCCTGGCGCCCTCGCCCCTCCGGCGGAAGCCCCTCCGGCCTTCACCCACCCAGGGGGGCTGCCCCCGCACAGGCGCCCACTCCGTCCCCCCGCCACCGACAATCAGGGCGCCGACGCCGCGCGATCCTTGAACTCCTCGAGGGCGGCGCATCCAGGCCTCAGTTGGTCCATGCGATAGCTCTACCTCCCTGGGCGGCTCACGTCCCGAGTCCTAGCCGTCCGGCTCGACCTTGTCGGCCAACCCCCGCGGGACCCGCCCAGCGGGCTTGTCGCGCGGTCACAGGCGCCGGCGGGGTTCCTCGGTCTCCTGCGACGCCCTCTGGCGCGTCTGGAGAAGCTGGGACACCTTCCGTGGGGCTCGCGCAGCGAGCCTTCCGCTGGGGCGCCACCAGGCCACCCCCTTCCACGCGCCGGGCTTCGCGACCCGCTACGCGGGGGGTGCGGCGCCGGCCCGGCGTGGCACGGGGCCCTGGGTCGACGTCCGCCGAGGGGAGTCGACGCCGCGCCGGGGCCCCCGCGCCTGCCGCGCCGCCGGCTCCTCCTCCCGCGCCCGAGCGACTGCGACCTGGGCGACCTTGTGCGCACCTACGACAGTCGGCGGCTGCCGGCGACCCTGTCGGACCTCCCCGACGACCGGACACTCGGACCCGACGACCGGTTCGCGCTGAAGTAGTGGCCAAAATGGACGGACGTAACCCGTCGGTTCGTGCCGGCCGTCCTCGACGACCGGGACAACCATGCGAAGCGCCCGGTCGTGGCCGACGGCCACTTGTAGTTGCGCGCGTGCTCGCCGCCGATGTGGCGCGACGTAGACCGCCGGTACGTGCCCGTGCACCTCCACCACTTCGACGACCAGCCCCGGATGCTGCGCCTACACCTGCAAGCGCTAATGTCGCCGTCCTTCCGGAGCGTCATGGACTCGGGCTCGTGGCGGCTCCTCTAGGCCTGCGACCACCCGCGGGACCTGCTCCTGCTTCCGCTCTCACGCCGCTCGTCGCCCCCTCCCGCGACCTCCGAGAGCTCCCACGACGGGAGCGTGGAGTAGAGACCGTCCGAGAGGGTGCGAGACCTCCTGTCGCCCCTGGTAGTGGTGGTGGACCGGCTCCCCAACTGACGCCCGTTTCGCTTCCTCGGCTTAGCGTTTCGGAGTCCGTCGAGATCACCGGCCTACTTTGGGTCTGAGTTGTTTTAGGCGAAGGCTTGGGTCTAGTAGGTGTGGTGTGGGAGAAAGTCTCTGGGTCTCGTCGGAGACCTCCTCCCCCTCCTGCTCCTTCTCCTGGCTAGAGAATTTCCGGTGAGCAGGAGAAAGTTTAACTCTGGGTTCAGGTTACATAAACCCATTTTTAGTAAAGAAAATCTTTCAAGACTCTAAATAAACAGCAGTCCTTATCCTATGATCCACATCTGTTCGTTCACTCTGGTCTTTTCTGCGACTTCCGACGCAAGAATTAGGCTCCCCAGAGGGGTCGTTACACCGACGGCACCGAAAGGTTCACTAAGGAGGTTGGAACTGGAGCCGGGGGACAGGGGACATCGGAGAGTCGGGACCTCAGCGACAAAACTTCTGGATCATTACATAGATTTAGGCCACGTCTCAATTACTAACGTCCAAGGAAACTAAATTTGTAACGTCCTACGGTACGTTTCATTCCTTATAACGTGAAATGTCATAGAAAAATTTTCACCAATGAGAAGGTTCTCGAAGGGAAACACCGAGTCGACCATTTCTTAGGTGGACGTTACGTCTTCTGGTCCCAAGCTAGGGACCCAACCTGTTTAGGGGGACCTCTTCCCTTTCCGATGGGTGAGGTCATAAGACCGGACCTCTTAAGGCACCTGGCATATCAGGTACCCCAGGGCTTCTCAGCCTGTGCATACTCGCCGAGAGTGAAAGTGAAATGTGAGAAGGTTCTCGTCGTTCTGTACGTTCATCATTATTTGACCATCATAAACATTCACATTTGTTTTGATGTGTGGCGGGAGACAAAAATGATTAAAGTAAACGAAATTCTATGATGACTACCGGTCCAGTCTCAAATGTACGTGTTTATGATTAATTCCTTATTACACTTATGTTAACCCTTAAGACAACCATGGGATGAACATTCAACACAAGTTGAGAAGTTTTCGACAAAGTCGAAATTGATGACTTGACTTCTATACCCGTTGCAAGTGAAAACTCAATTAGACAACCCACCAAAGGAGAATTGATAGAGATTATGGGGACGTGAGTCATAATTCCATGTAATAATTATTGATGTCCCGAAAGGACTATCGAGTCAACCATTTTGTAGGTGGACGTTACTCCTTCGGGGTCAAACCAAGGACCAACCCCTTCTAAGAGACCTCTTCCCTATCCAATGGGGGAGGTCATAAGAACCCGAAGACAACACCGAGTTGACAACTTCTTAGGTGGACGTTACGGTCTCTGGACCCAAACTAGGGACCCAACCTTTCTAGGGGACCTCTTCCCTTTCCGATGGGGTGAGGTCATAAGACCGGACCTCTTAAGACACCTGACATATTAGGTACCCCAGAGTTTCTCAGTCAGTCTGACCTGACTCGTTGAAAGTGACATCATTGATGTGTTCAAAAATTCTTTTGTTAACATTGTTGAATACCATGAAGATCCTTTTATTAACGGAGACCAAGAATAAGAGTGTTTGAACAAAACGAGAACATTTTCAGACTTAAAAAACCTCAAAAACAAGGTCCCGAATATGTTGGTAACCGAGATGAACTATACTGGGAGAAACACGAATCTCAACTTAACGGATGTCTTCGACAAAAGACCAAATCCACTACTCGTTTTTAACTACATTTATAATCGACTACGAAGATACTTCATTAATAATTTAGTTGAATTACTAAGAGTGTATTCCATGTGAAAAACAAAAGATTACTTTATGTAAGTATTAGAGTTATGAAACATCGTCACAAAACGTTTACAAATTTTATGATTTAGAAAAATCAAAAGTACAAAGAAACTCAGATAATCTCTGTATCTCACTTCCATAACCCTTCGACCGATCATTTAGATGGGTCAATTTTTATCGTGAAATATTTTTTCCCTTTCTATTATCTACCCTGTAAACGATATAAATTTACGACGACCGATAACTTAGGAAAATATATATTCACTTTTTATAGTCAGCAACGTTAATTTCTGAATTCACATGAATTAATGTAAAGTAAGTTTATACGATCCCACTTACAGAAATGTTAATGACAAGTTAAATTAAATCTTTGTATAATTTAAGTGAACATTGTCCTAAGTTTCGTTAAACTCTCTATAGATTAAGGTTTTTGAGGAAGAGGGAACCAGAAAAGAAACATTCTTCTTTTTCTGTCAAGGACTTTGTACGTAAAACGTCGGATGTCTCTACTGCCTCCCTCAAGTATCGAACGTCTCACTTACTTGGTTATGTGCTTAACGTGTGTTGACGTCACAAATCTCTCAAGAATCTAGAAATTAAAGGGTTTAACATCTTTAAACATTGTTTAACCAGTGTGGAGAGATCTATCATCAACTTAAACAAATTTCCGATTACTTTTCATAAGTATATTTTGTTTCATAACAGGTAAGTACACGGAAATCAAAACAAAATCCTAATGCCTTCACCCGATACCTGTAAACTCTTCGTGACAATAGGTATGTAAATCCACTTTTTGTTAGATGAAAACATATTTAATTTTTATCCCAGGATAGATCATGTCCTATTCAACATTAAACAGTGGTTCAGAATCCAAATGTCTGCACACTTCGACTTCACTCGGTATTTTTGTGACGTCTTGGTCGAGATGCAAGAGGACTTGTCACAATTATGGATTTACACATACCAACCAAATCAGTGAGTCCGTACAGACTGACAATGTTGGGGTACCTGACAACGGGCGGTCCGAGGAGACAGGCACCTTAAAAGGTCCGTTCTCAAGACCTCACCCAACAACAATCATGGATTAACGTCTTTTAGATATTAAACGATCTAGAAATCTTTGACTTAGTTACGGATTGAACGAAAAGTGAAATTTCTAAAATTGAACAAACTTTTTAGTAAGGACCCCCTTGTTAAAGATCGTAAGGAACAGTACTCCATGAACACACGTCATTCATGTCGTAAAAGTCGACGAATTGAGACAAGGAGAAAAAAAAAAAATTAAAGGTTTAACTCTAATACTTTTCGTTCACTAAATATATCAAACCATAAACACCTCAATACGGATGGTAATTACCTTTATACATACAGTCATTGAGTCTCCAACAACTCTACTTTGACCAATCCTTTAGGTCCATACAGGTACACGAAGAAGGTCAACGTCACCTCTGATTACTCAGACAGTGTCGGGGGAAATGACAACACCACATATTTCACGTCGACCGAATAGGTCGGACTTGTATACCACGATAAAATAAGTACAGACTTTAGAACCGTAGGTCTTCCTGAACAGAGAATAAAAAGTTTATTTACTTTGAAACCCTCAAGTCTTTCATTTTAGATATTTCAAACAAAACAGTCTTATTTTCTAAGTGTGATCTAAAAGGGAGACTTAACAGATTTAGCGTCATCAGAAAATAGAAAATATTAAAATACCACAAAATGCAAAGTATGTCACGAACAAATTCAAAGGTAGACAAGAAAAAGACAGGGAATTCAGTGTCGGGTATATAGGGATTAATGTCCACTCCCCTACTTTCAACCACGACAAGTCGTGTTTCGTTACCGTTCTCCTGGAATTCTGAGTCGCGAGAAGGTGTCGTAAATAGAAAAGACGTGAAACTTAACGATTCAAAACCGGTTTCACGAGACCAACCCGTACTCACCACCTCCTAAGTCGATCTCCTCTCCCAGTATGGAAATGGAATTTTTTACGCTTGTTTCCCTGGTTGTCCCTAATCAAAGATTTTGTATTGCATACCGAGTACGTCGAGTTATATATACATATATATATATATATGTGTGTGTGTATATATATTTTGTTATTTTTTACCTACCTTCTGTATGTCTACCGGTTTTTCGTATACTTTTCTACGAGTGACAGTGATTAATAATCTCTTTACATTTAGTTTTGGTGTTACTCCACAGTGGAGTGTGGTCAGTCTTACCGGTAGTAATTTTTTAGGTGTTCGTTTATGACCTTTCACACACCTCTTTTCCTTCGGGAGGATGTGACGACCACCGTCACATTGAATGTCGGTCCTACCTCCAAGGTATTTTTTGAATTTTTATCTCGATGGTATACTAGGATGTTAGGGTGGTGACCCGTGTATAGGTCTCTTCTTGTACCAAACTTTCCTATTACATGAGGTCACAAGTATCGTCGTGACAAATGTTATCGGTCCTGTACCTTCGTTGTATTTACAGGTAGCCGTCTCCTTACCTATTTCCTCTATACCATATATATACGTTACCCTATAATGAGTCGGTAACTTCCTCACTTTATTGCGGTAAACGTCGTTGTACCAACCTGGACCTCTAATAGTATGACTTACTTCATTAAGTCTCTTTCTATTTATATACGACAATGAACATACACCTTAGAATTTTCACCATGTCTACCTGGACAAATGTTTTGTCTGTGTCTACATCTTTTGTTTAAATACCAATGGTTTCCCCCTTTCCCCTTCTTATTTAACCCTCTAACCCTAACTGTATTTGTGTGATGATATATATTTTGTCTATTATTCTTGGATAAGATATCGTGTCCCTTGAGACGAGTTACGAGACGTCACCGGGTATACCCCTTTCTTAGATTTTATGCCCTATGTACACATACATATCGACTTAGTGAAACCCCATGTGTACTTTGATTGTGTTGTAACATTTAGTTAATATGAGTTTTTAATTAATTTTTTTTTTTGTTTTTGATACTGAGAACGTGTTTGGTCGATGGTATTTGGGAAGTATGGGTCTGTCTTCGAATTCTTTCTTGCCTTAAGGAAAAAGGTAAGAGAAGTTATAGGTAGTTCGTAACCTCTAATTAATTAATTAAAGGAGTAGTTCCAACGGAACTAGAAACAAAACTCCTTCAAGTCGTCTATGTTTCACAGCACTTAGGAACGACAGTTGAACGAGTATGGAGGGACATCCTTCTAGGACGATGGTGACGACGACCTTGAATCACAACGACTACAAAACACTGTTGTATATTTTGTTCCAAAGATAAAGATCTTATTGAAGAAAGGAATCTTCACACATAGAATTTTCCCGAGTAACTACTCAAGGACACTTGTATAGACATTAAAAAGGATTACTTTCTATAAAAAATAAAGCGATTTATGTACCATAAATCAAATTAATTATAAAACAAAGAAAATTTAATTAGGACTTTCATGAGACCCTTAAACGACGTTTGGTAACAAGGAAGTCACTACTCAGTGTATCAATGTTAAACTCCCGATCTTTCACTGGGAAACACTTGGACAAAAAGTTCTATACCGTCGTCAACAAACGTAGTAATAGTCTAAAAAAAGGACACTTCTTATAACAAAAGTGCATTGGTTTGAAAAAAGAGGAATTAGAAAAGAAATTTACAGTCAAAACAGGGACCTTCCCCAAAGGGGTAAGTCAAATATTATTTCACAGGTGAAAAGGTATAAATACGAAGGGCGCCACCGAGTCTCCTATTTTTTAGACGGACGTTACGTCCTCTGGACCCAAACTAGAGACCCACCCCTTCTAGAGGACCTCTTCCTTTACCGTTGAGTAAGGTTATATGAACGGACCTTTTAAGGTACCTGTCTCCTTGGACCACTTGATGCAGGCACCCTAGCGTTTCTCAGCCTGTGCTGACTCGTTGATTGGGGAAATGGTATAAATAACTTCTTACACACTGTCCACGGGGGTGACCGTGCTCCGGACTGTATAACTTCCATGTGTTGTACACAAAACAAAATTACCTTTGCGATTCCTTTAAAAAGTATTACAACGTAATGTACCTATTAAAGTTATTATACGAAAGTAAGGTTAACTTATTTCCATTCTTAAAAAGGATGTTGCACTGAGGTGACGGTCGGTTGGTGAGGTAGACAACGGGTCGGGTTTCTTGTTGGATAAAGTTAGGACCTCCACCTTAGCCGAAATAATCCTAAAATGAAACATTCGTTAAATTCTCTAAAAGTTGTCATTTAAACTAATATTCTTCAAAATGAATGTTCAAATAAGTTCATGTATTAGGGATCCTCTTAGACGAAATTTACCGAAATATATCAGATTCATAATAATACGTATGTTTACTGATGAACAGGACACTTCGGTGTTTTCGTTCTCTTGTCCCTCTACTTCAAATCAAGTCGAATCTCTCGAAAGATTATTAGTAAAATTCGTTTCTCAGCCTGTGCTGACTCGCTGATTTGACTTGACTTAGACAGGGTACTTCATCTTGTGAGTCGGAAACTTTTATTGACCAGTCCCCGATGTACTCCTGGTCTTTGCCACTTTGTAGTAAAATTTCGTGGGGACACTAACTACGACACAACTCTTTGTAACGAGGTCTGGTGAGTGACTGGTTTCGAAGTCGGGTGTAAATCGACCCAATCTTACTTCAATTTATAATACAAAACACAAAAACTTTTGTTTACAATATACGACAAGATAGTTTCTTGGACCTTCATGGACAATCTTATGAGACCAAGCGATTCTTTACAACTCGATTTATAAGATCTTTATATTGACTCTTTGGAACTCTAAACAGGTCTTCAAAGACCACCAAAAAAAAAAATTATAAATGAATAAAAACCGACGTAACCCAGAATCAAACGTCACGAGTCCCAGAGATCAACACCACGCACCCGAAACAACGGGGTTCCGTACACCTTAGAAACAAAAAACTGGTCCCTAGTTTGGACGCAGGAGGTGGAACCTTTCACCTAAGGGTTGGTGACCTGGTGGTCCCTTCAGGGAGGTTGTAACTACTTACACTAGTACAAACAGAATCAGACAAACCCGACTACTTTCTCGTAGGGTATCTATCCACCGAAAATTTGTTGTCTTCGAGCAAAGAGTACCAATACCTCCGACCGTCACGTTTTAGTTCTGGAGCCGTAGAACCACAGGTCACTCCCGGACGAAGGACCAATGACCGCCGGCACACGAGGGGGACAGGGAGACCACAGAACCGTGTCCCCGAGACAGTTCCCGTGATTAGGGTAGTACTTTACTTCGGGAGGTTTTCTAGGACGGAGGAGTGTCATAGCGGAACCCCAAACCGAAAGTCGCACTTAAGACTCCCTGTGTTTGTAAGTCAGACACTACTCGAATGCAAGTGTTCCGTCAATGAACCAACGTCAACCGTCGGGTTGAACGTGTCTCCCCTCACTGAGGACCGTCTCCCACAAGAAACGCATTTTCGGTAAGTAAGACGATCCTCCACCTCTTCCGTTACCGTGGGGTGAGATCATGAGAACGGACCTTTTAGGGTACTTACCTCCTCGTACCATCCGACGTCAGGTACCGCAGCGCTTCTCAACCTATGCCGACTCGCTGAAGTGAAAGTGAAAAGTGAAAGTACGTAACCTCTTCCTTTACCGTTGGGTGAGGTCACAAGAACGGACCTCTTAGGGTCCCTGCCCCTCAGACCACCCGATGGCAGATGCCCCAGCGTGTCTCAGCCTGTGCTGACTTCGCTGCGTCGTCGTCGTCGTCGTCGACGATCCTCTACTGACACATTTGGTCCGTTCCAAAATTCGTGCAATATTTTTATTCGACAACTTAAGAGGGTGGAGGGAGGGGGTGAGTTGAGACCGTAGAGACAAAACAACTACTCGTCAGTCACCGTCTTTGACCGATGAACGGGTTCAAGTGCTTCGTTCAACCGTCGTCTTGGACCGGAACTTGAGGTCATCGACCCGGGGGTCCGGCGCGCCGTTGGTGATCGACACGGTAAAGAGACCCTCGTGTCTCCGTCCCGATGGTGGGTCACCGCGTCTCATACATGTCAGGGACACCTCCTCCTTTGGGCTGTCTAGTGGTTATTCGTGATCGCCCCCTCTGTCTACTGAACATGTGGATTGCGGCAAGGACACGTCCTTATTCTTATCTCGACCTGAAACTCCACAGACCAAAAGAAGTAGAGTGGATCCTATCTTAAGTAGACCCGACCTTTTCCCGTAGAGGAATCGAGTCTACCACCCCAACGAAGTGACACATCCCACACCATTATAAAGAGGAGGCCGGCGTTGGAGGTGGGTCAACAGACTCGTGAACTCGAAATGACCTTCCAATGGCAGGAAGCATCAGGACCCTAAGGTCCCCCTGGACCTCCTTTTGGTCGTCGAGCCGTAAGTGAAAGGAATGTCATTTTAATATTGAGTGCTGACTACGATTTCGACTTTGAGGTTATGAAACCGGTGGAGTACGCTTCTCAACTGAGTAACCTTTTCTGAGACTACGACCCTCCCTAACCCCCGTCCTCTTCTTCCCCTGTTGTCTCCTACTCTGCCGACCTACCGTAGTAACTAAGCTACCTGTACTCAAACTCACTTGAGGCCCTCAACCACTACCTGACCTTCCGGACCGCACGACACTAAGTACCCCAACGTTTCTCAGCCTGTACTGACTCGCTGACTTGACTTGACTTAAGACTTAAAACCTTAGAGTAAAGTCTTATACGTCTTCGAATGTAAACGAGGTGATGTTTCACACTACGCACTCAATTCTTGTCTTAGAGTTTCCTATAAACGAGGTAATAAGTGTTAAAGAGAATTTTTTGGTTCAGTGAACGATGTCAAAACTATGGGTTATTTAATACGTACTTGAAGTTTACTTGTTTTTACGGATCAAAATAAATGATAAAAAGATAAAATTTTTTACATACGAGTACCCATCGAACTTTGTCTATCCCACTTTTCATTTTTGATGATTAAAGAGGAGATAAACGTAGGGGTAGTCTTGAGGTCGATTGCGAAAGAAGATATGAAAACCCATAAACTGAAAAGGAATTAAGTCCGACCGGAGAGAGGAACTGAATTTTACTAAATAGGTACAAAATGACCCAATATGGATTACGTCTATAACTTCTTCGCTCCCTTTCGACCACAACCCGAAGGTCGGACGCTCGGGGACACGTACGGCCGGAGGTCCCAAAGACGTCGGAGGACTGGTACCGGGCAACGAGAGGTGGGAGTGGAACCCGGTGATCAACGGTCGCGATCCGAGGAAGGTTCGGACCGTGAGAAGAGGCTCGATACGTCCGTCACCATAGTGAAAGGACAGAGACGGAGCAGGGACGGAGGCAGGGGTTGGGACTGGTCAGACTGTCAAACGACGACGAACGGACCCGCAACACGCGGGGATCGAGAACCTCGACACCCAAAGACCGGTGGATAGACAGGAGTCCGTGTACGGAAGTGGAGCGGGTAAGTAGGACTTGCACTTCTGACTCCTTGCTTCCCGAGAAGACCTGTGGACCAGGGGGTGGTAGAAATGAAACGTGTGTTGAAAACCTAGGGATTCTTCTCCCATGTTGAACTCGAGAAGAAAAGAGTCTGGACACGACTCGCCACGACGTCCTCTCGACGATCCACTACTCGGAACACACACGGACGTCACTAAACCAAGGTTTTTCGGTGGGAGGGGGTGGGGCTAATAGAAGGGGTTCCAAAATGGGTTATTAACCCCCGGTCGTACTCCTTGAGGCGGGTACCGTTTCCAGTACTCCTTCCTCCGAACCGTATGCGTTTCCGCACTAGTACGGAGTCCTTTGGGGGACAAGGGCTCGTAGATTGGGGGTTTGGTCTCAGACAAAATACGAGAGTGGATGTGGAGACTGAAATGTCCCCCGAGAGGGGGTATTGGCAAAGAGACCCTCTACGTCGAGGTTCCGTTATTTTTAAGGACCCGCACTGTTCTCACAAAGTCGAATGCCTGAGGAGAATTCCAATAGATCGGGCGGACATATCCAATCAGGCCGGTGTACACTAACAAATGTCGGAGGTTTAGACTCTCCGTGCTCTACAAAATCTGAATGATTTCCGTTTAAGAAAACCACTCAATCTTTAATAATCATATCACACAACCAATCCTTAATATAACCACTTCCCAAAAAAGTAAACAACACAGTTATTAACGACGATTAAGGGACGAGACCCACCCTGTTCCTACAGAGTCCAGTTTGGAGAGACGACTGTCTGATCGAACACACTGTCCTAATAGGTATGAGGACGGTGATGCGTGTACTAACAAATGATGGAGAGTTAGTATTTGTCGTGTCTCAAAACCTCATAAAACTCTCAGAATTAATCGTATCCTGAAAAAGAACAACTCAGTTACTAACGGCGGTCCGGAGGTATAGGAATCCGTGGACCCTTATATAATTAGTTACATAAACCTTATATCGTTTCCTTTATATCATCAAACTACAATCGTTATGATCTGAAAAACTCAATTACCTAAAAGAGAAAACATTATCTAGTGACATGAAACAATATTTAGTGACACAGGAACGATACATTTTTACATTAAAATAGTATAGAATTCTGATTTATCTAGAATTCCCCTTGTAACCACTTTCCTAAAAGTAAACAACCCGACTACAAACGACGATTTAGAGGTACAAGGGATGGGAATATTACTTATATTGATTGTATATCCTCTTTATTCATAATTGGAAATTCGTATATTCATAATTGGAAATTCTGATTAGTACAATTGGAACCCAATTTATTTAAGGAAAGAACTAACATTGAGTGATGTGGGAGTGGGATATCCTTACATTGAAATAAACCTCCCACCACGGACCAAATTCTTTTTTGTGGGAACCTTCTTTATTCAAAAAACCAATAGTCTTTCTTTCCTAGTATTTTACAGTCGTCCAGAGTGAGTACCGGTCTTCTACTACATGGAAAAAATATGTAAATACACTTCGTGGACTAAAACTATTTCCAGTCCTGACGACTGGGGGCGCACTGAGACATAAGTAGGGATACACATTGTTTTCCATATATTCGTTTGGGTTTTTATTTCTTTAGCCTAGTCAAAGGCCTTTCTGACTAAGGGGGTACAACGAAGAACGATGGTAAAAAGACCGACTTAAGGGTAGACCTCGTACCTACGATAAGGTGCATTAGGTTCAATAAGTCGGAGAAAGAGGTGACTAGAAGGATGATGTGATAGGTAAAGATTAGAGAGATATAGACACTAATTTATACATAAAAAGGTTTCTGCGGCTGAGGCAGGGGCGGAAGCTTAGTGGGACCTAGGTGACCCCGACCTAGGGCCGTGGGTTACGGACAAGGAACCTTTCCAGGAAGGTCCTCTCCCTTGAACACTTTAGTATTACTGGTGATCTTTTGACACGTAAGGAGATACTTTTTGGACCCTCAAGTCAAGTCAAGTCAGCGAATCAGTACAGACTGAAACGTTGGGGTAACTGACGTCGTACGGTCCGAAGGGACAGGTAGTGGTTGAGGGTCTGGAACGAGTTTGAGTACAGGTAACTCAGTCACTACGGTAGGTTGGTAGAGCAGGAGACAGTAGGGGAAGACGGAAGTTAGAAAGGGTCGTAGTCCCAGAAAAGGTTACACAATCAAAAAGAGTAGTCTACCGGTTTCATAACCTCAAAGTCGAAGTCGTAGTCAGGGAGGTTACTTATAAGTCCTGACTAAAGGAAATCTTACTGACCCCAACCTAGAGGAACGTCAGGTTCCCTAAGAGTTCTCAGAAGTTGTGGTGTCAAGTTTTTGTAATTAAGAAGTCACGAGTCGAAAAAATGTCAGGTCGAGAGTGTAGGTATGTACTGATGACCTTTTTAGTATCGAAACCGATATGTCTGGAAACAGTCGTTACCGAGACGAAAAATTATAAGGCAGAAAAGAAGTATCGAAAAGAAGGTTCCTCGTTCGTAGAAAATTAAAGTTCTGACGTCAGTGGTAGACGTCACTCAAACCTCGGGGTTTTTTATCAGAAAGTGACAAGGGTAACTAAGGGGTAGATAAACGGTACTTCACTACCCTGACCTACGGTTCTAGAATCAAAAAACTTACAACTCAAAAATCAATCGAAAAAGCAAGAGGAGAAAGTGAAAGTAGTTCTCCGAGAAATCAAGAAAAGAAAGACGGTATTCTCACCACAGTAGACGTATAGACTCCAATCACTATAAAGAGGGTCGTTAGAACTAAGGTCGAACACGAAGAAGGTTGGGTCGCAAAGAGTACTACATGAGACGTAAATTCAATTTATTCGGCCCACTGTTATATGTCGGAACTACATAAGGAAAGGGTTAAACCTTGGTTAGACAACAAAGTACACGCCAAGATTGAACGAAGAACTGGACGTATATCTAAAGAGTCCTCCGTTCAGTCCACCGGACCATAAGGATAGAGAAAGTCTTAAAAGGTGTCAACTAACACTAGGTGTGTCAGTTTCCGAAACAACATCAGTTATTTCGTCTTTATCTACGAAAAGACCTTGAGAGAACGAAAAAGGTACTAGGTCGTTTAGAACCGTTAACCTAGAGACCGGGGAGACGGAAAAGATTTTGGTCGAACTTGTAGACCTTCAAGTACCAAGTTATAACAACTTCGGACCGAACCTCTTAAAACTCGTAATGAAATGATCGTACACTCTACTCACATTAACACATCATCAAACTTTTAAGAAACCGTAACGGAAAGAATCCCTAACCTTACTTTTGACTGGAAAAGGACAGGACATCTGCGACCACTCAAAAGTTTTAAACGACTGGATAACTCACGTCGTGAAAGTGTCGTAGTAGAAAATCCTAAACTTTATCGAGTTGACCTTAAGGTAGTGGAGGTGATCGAAACAAGTATCACTACGAAAGATTCCGGGTGAACAGAAGTGTAAGGTCCTACAGACCGAGATCTACTCACTAGTGTGGTAGCACTAATAGACCCAGTACTTCTAGAAAAAACATAGTAAGAGGACAATAAGAACGGTTGAGAAGAATTGTAGAAGACGAAGACAATCCAGGTACGGTAAAGACAGGAATTAACTCGGGTAGAAACATACTTTACAAGGGAACCATAGAGACTAAAAGAACTTCTCTAGAGATCAGAAAGGGTAAGACAACAAAAGGAGAAAAAGAAACGTAACTAGTAACTCCTTCCGAAAGAATAGAGAGGAACGATAAGAAACCTTGAGACGTAAGTCTACCCGTAAAAAGGAAAAGAGGAAACGGAAATTGAAGAGAAGAAGGGAGTCGATAAACATTCCAGAGGAGTCTGTTGATAAAACGGAAAAACGTAAAAAGGACCCCTACCAGAACTAGTGACGAAGGACATGTTACAGTTCTTAGAGACAGGTATCAAGAAGTCCGTGAGACAGACAGTCTAGATTAGGGAACTTAGCTAAAGAGTGAAGGTGACATATTACCATTCCCTAAACTAAATCTAGTATGGACTTACCAGATCACCAAAAGGGATGAAAGAAGTTAAATTCAAACTTAAAACGTATTTCCTCAAGTACTAGACTCGGTGTCAGTCGAGGGTCAGAACAAAAACGACTACCATATCTCGAAGAGTCAGTTAGTTATATTAGTTAGTAGAGTACAGTCATAACTAGTAGACCACTACAGGTACACATCTCAGCAGAGAACACAACAACCTTCTCCTACAAACGATACTGGTCACACAAGAAAACCGTTTTGACACAATCGGAAACGGGACGAAGTAAAACATGGAGTTCTGGTTTGAACGGACAATGAGGTCCATAGAGAAATGAAGGATGAAAACGTAAGGTCAGAGGATACTACTTTTCATGTAGAAAAAACCACAATTAAGATCTTCCAGAGCATCCAGGAGTATCTTGGTAAGTTGAAGTCGAAGAAGTCGTAATGACCAACCTCGTATCTGAACCTAATGACACTATGACTTACCAAACGGAACCTTTGCTTGTCTCTAGTAAGACAGTAGAAATTCTAACATGGGTTCATGACGTAAAACCTAAGAAAACAACTGATACTCCCGATGAGGTAAAGAAGATTCCCTAAGAACGGGTGTCATCATCTATATTACCAGTAGACTTAATTTAAGTGGGTAAGGTCAGGTAGAATCAAGCGACTAAGGATTTTACAGCTACAAATGAGAACGGTAGAGGACAAACTGGTGAAGATTAAACGGAACTAAGTACCTGGATTGTAAGGTCCAACGATACGTTATAACAAGAAATGTCGTAACCTGAAGTGAAAGTAGTGGTCAGGGTAGGTGTTGACCCACAACAAAAACGAAACCGAGGTAGAGAAGTAAGAGAGACCTAAATAAAGAGGTGAGAAGAGGTCATCGTATAACCTGTGGATGGTCGGACCTCTCTAGTAGAAAGTCACAGGATAGAAAAACGGAAAAGGATGACAAGTACCCCAAGAGTTCCGTTCTTATGACTTCACCAAACGGTAAGGGAAGAGGTCACCTGGTGTAAAACAGTTTTGAGAGATGGTACTGGGCAGACAGAACCCACCGGGATACGTCGTAACGAGTATCAAAGTAACTCAATCTGTTCCGACACCAGGTACACTAGTCGACTTCACCAAACGGTAAGGGAAGAGGTCACCTGGTGTAAAACAGTTTTGAGAGGTGGTACTGGACAGAAAGAACCCACCGGGACGTGTCGTACCGAGTATCAAAGTAACTCAATCTTTTCCGACACCAGGTACACTAGTCAAACCAATCAAAAGCCACTAATACCAAAAGTAAGACAGATGGGAGACTACTTATTCCTATTTTCCGAATACCTTCGAAGGACTACGCTCTCTGACTGACATCCCCTTTGACCTAGAACAAGACTACCCATCCCGGTACGAGTCATTTAGAAATTAGGTTAAAAGACAACTACCCACGACACAAGGGAAGGACAACAACCGGACTCCGGTTTGACAACTAGGTACGGAGGTGACCTCTGAGGAACTGTCAGTGTCCGTTCAGATTGAGTCAGAGAACACCCCTGTCACGAGGAAAGAGGACAGAGGACCACGTGTGTTCCAAAACAAACACGGGAGGTTCTCAGACAAAGGGGTCAGGACACCTTCAAGATATTAGTTTAGGGTGGCCGGGGGTTTTAGTTTAAGGGACTCCCAAGAGTCAGAGAAACGACCTAGGGGTCGGGTCCTTTAGACAACACCAAGGACCTTTTTTTACCTTTTACTGGAAGTTTTGTTTTAGTCAGAGGATTTTTAAGGAAGAAATCATTCAATCCCCACCCCTCTCTTTTCCTGTTCCCTCCCTCCTGGGTCTCTTGGACGCCACCCCATACCTGTCGTATGTCACGAGTGGTCCCGGGGTCCCTCCCTGGTCTGGTAGTAGAGGACACAACAGTACCCCGAGTGAATTAAGATGTCTTTATACTACCAATGGGAGACACGTGCCATCCCGAACCACAGGGGATAATCAGAAGGCCGAGACCTTCCCTTCCAGTTTCACAAGTTTCCTCTGGTACCCTCGCTCCTTCCCCAGACTCCGATTCTTCTTTTATGGCGGTACCAAGTCGGATAGTATGTGTTAACAAAACACCCTTCGAAGGGACCCCTACGACGTCCCTCTCAATTACTCTCTCTCCGTACACCGTCGTCCAACCCTGTAGAACGAGACTTAACCTCAACTCCCCCAGTGGGTGTCTAAGACCTCTCACAGAACTCGTCCTGTCATTGTCCTACGTAAATACAGAAGTCCTCTACATAGAGTGACTTAGTCAACGAAAGCAATCAGATTGTCGTAAGACCCGATACTACATACACAAGTCGGGAGAACGGGTGACGTATGACTTCGGTGGTGTTCGGTAGTCCCCACAAGGACCTCCACCCGAGGGGGATGGGTGGGGGTGGAGACGTCCCTCCTATTGACTGAGACCTGGTGCACTGGGAGACGTGTGTGACCGAAGGACGTGGAGGACGACGGAGAACGAACATGGGTCCTGAGAAGTCCACATCCGTAACAACTTTAATTCGGAAACCGATTAATACTTCGTCCACTTGTTTTCTCTCCTCATAAATTCCCTGTACGACGATACCCCCACTCCCCCACTTGCAATTTGGTCGGGGTACACGGAAAGTAAGCTCCGATTAAGACGGGGATCACATCCTACAACTTCTCTCGTAAGGATTGAGGATTTGGAACTCCAGTAAAATTAATCTTTGAAGACATTGTACATACGAAGAACAGTACGAGGTGTTTGGATCGACGTCCAGTGACAGACACAAGTGATTGGGGTCCTGGACACAACTTTGTCTGCAAACAGTCGGATTAAACTCAAACGATTTATCTGTAGTTAGCGTGTACGTTGTAGAATCTTAAGTCTCAAAAGTAGGTAAGTACAACTAGAGTGGACTTTAATCATAACGAAAATCATAAAATTTTATGAATCTATATTAACTGAGTACGTTTTGTGTAAGAAAAGAGGAAATTTCACTGATGATAAAGAAATGTCGACTTCTAACGAGATGGTAGATGAACGGTAAGTCTGAATACGTCGATACATAAAAACTCAAAGTCATCAAGTAGGTATTTAACCCCACTATTTAGGGTATACATGTCGGGTAGTGTGAATTACCAAATAAAATAATAGAAAAATAATACATAACCTCATATCGACTAATTACTATAACATTAACAAAGTCCACCTGTATATCGTTGTGAATCACCAAAACTCTAAGTTTACTAACCAGTGATCCTACCAAATTTTATAATTCATTTCAGGATTTATATATCGTTCATCTTAATCCGTCCTCAAGGAAAAGGAAGAAAAGAGTGGTTTGGTCCGACAACAGGAGAAGATCTTAATCCCTTTTCGTAGTCAAGTCAAGTCAGCGAGTCAGTACAGACTGAGACACACTGGGGCACTTAGCGTCGTGCGGTCCGGAGGAACAGGTAGTGGTAGAGGGCCTCAAATGTGTTTGGGTACAGGTAGCTCAGCCACTACGGTAGGTCGGTAGAGTAGGAGACAGCAGGGGAAGAGGACGGGGGTTAGGGAGGGTCGTAGTCTCAGAAATGTTTACTCAGTTGAGAAGCGTACTCCACCGGTTTCATAACCTCAAAGTCGAAGTTGTAGTCAGGAAGGTTACTTGTGGTTCTGACTAGAGGAAATCCTACCTGACTAACCTAAAGGAACGTCAGGTTCCCTGAGAGTTCTCAGAAGAGGTTGTGGTGTCAAGTTTTCGTAGTTAAGAAGCCACGAGTCGAAAGAAGTGTCAGGTTGAGAGTGTAGGTATGCACTGACGACCTTTTTGGTATCGGAACTGATCTGCCTGGAAACGACCATTTCATTACAGAGTCGAAAACTTATACGATAGATCCAACCAGTATTGAAAGGAAGGTTCCTCATTTGCAGAAAATTAAAGTACCGACGTTAGTGGTAGACGTCACTAAACCCTCGGG
>SJYO01040405.1:31866135-31956512 GCA_006410555.1 Capra ibex | reverse complement strand
AAAAGACTTACAACTCGAAATTCGGTTGAAAAAGTGAGAGAAGAAAGCGAAAGTAGTTCTCCGAGAAATCAAGGAGAAGTGAAAGAGGGTATTCCCACCACAGTAGACGTATAGACTCCAATAACTATAAAGAGGGTCGTTAGAACTAAGGTAGAACACGAAGAAGGTCGGGTTACAAAGAGTAATACATGAGACGTATATTCAATTTATTCGTCCCACTGTTATATGTCGGAACTGTATGAGGAAAGGGATAAACCTTGGTCAGACAACAAGTACAGGTCAAGATTGACAACGAAGGACTGGACGTATATCCAAAGAGTTCTCCGTCCAGTCCACCAGACGATAAGGGTAGAGAAAGTCTTAAAAGGTGTCAAATAACACTAGGTGTGTCAGTTTCCGAAACCGTATCAGTTATTTCGTCTTTATTTACAAAAAGACCTTTAGAGAACGAAAAAGGTACTAGGTCGTCTACAACCGTTAACCTAGAGACCAAGGAGACGGAAATAATTTTGGTCGAACTTGTAGTCCTTAAAGTGTCAAGTACATAACGACTTCGTACCGAACCTCTTAAAACTCGTAATGTAATGATCGTACACTCTACTCACGTTAACACGCCATCAAAGTCGTAAGAAACCGTACGGAAAGAAACCCTAACCTTACTTTTGACTGAAAAAGGTCAGGATACAGGTGACGACTCAAAAGGTTTAAACGACCGTATAACTCACGTCGTGAAAGTGTCGTAGTAGAAAATCCTAAACTTTATCGAGGTGACCTTAAGGTAGTGGAGGTGATCGAAACAAGTATCACTACGAAAGATTCCGGGTGAACTGAAGTGCAAGGTCCTACAGACCGAGATCCACTCACTAGTGTGGTAGCACCATAGGTGCTACACCTGTAACTCAGCACTAATAGGTCCAGCACTTCTAGAAAAAACGTGTCAAGAAGATACATAAGAACGGTGGAGAAGAATTATAGAAGACGAAGATAATTCGGGTATGGTAAAGACAGGAAATAACTCGGGTAGAAACGTACTTTACAAGGGAACCATAGAGACTAAAAGAACTTCTCTAGAGATCAGAAAGGGTAAGACAACAAAAGGAGATAAAGAAACGTAACTAGTAACTCCTTCCGAAAGAATAGAGAGGAACGATAAGAGTCCTTGAGACGTAAGTCTACGAATATAGAAAGGAAAAGAGGAAAACGAAAACCGAAAAGAAAAGTGTCCATAAACATTCCGGAGGGGTCTGTCGGTAAAACGACAAAACGTAAAGAAAAGGTACCCTTACTAGAACAGGGACAGAGGGTATGTTACAGTACTTGGAGGTAGGTATCAAGTAGTCGGTGAGACAGATATCTAGATCAGGGAATTTAAATAAAGAGTGAAGGTGACATATTAGTATTCCCTAAACTAAATCCAGTATGGACTTACCAGACCGCCAAAAGGGATGAAAGAAGTTAAATTCGGACTTAAACCGTCATTCCTCAAGTACTAGACTCGGTGTCAGTCGAGGGCCAGAACAAAAACGACTGACATATCTCGAAGAGGTAGAAACCGACGTTTCTTATATTAGTTAGACTAAAGCCACAACTGGTAGACCACTACAGGTACACATCTCAGAAGAGTACACAACAACCTTCTCCCACAAAAGATACTGGTCACGTAAGAGAACCGTTTTGAGATAATCGGAAACGGGACGAAGTAAAGCATGAGGTTTCGGTTTAAACGGACAATGAGGTCCACAAAGAACTGAAGGATGTAAACGTAAGGTCAGGGGATATTACTTTTCCTGTAGAAAAAATCCACAATCAAGATTATCCAGAACATCCAGAAGGATCTTGGTAAGTTGCAGTCGAAGAAGTCGACCAACCCCGTATCCGAACCTAATGGTACTATAACTTACCAAACGGAACCTTTACTTGTCTCTAGTAAGACAGGAAAAACACTAACGTAGGTTCATGACGTAAAGTGTGAGAAAATAACTGATACTACCGATGAGGTAAAGAAGATTCCCTAAGAACGGGTGTCATCATCTATATTACCAGTAGACTCAATTTAAGGGGGTAAGGTCAGGTAAAATCAAACGACTAAGGATCTTACAGCTGCGAGTGAGAACGATAGAGGACAAACTGATGAAGGTTAAACGGAAATAAGTACCTGGATTGTAAGGTCCAAGGATACGTTATAACAAGAAATGTCGTAACCTGGAACGAAGATAGTGGTCTGGGTAGGTGTTGACCCACAACAAAAACGAAACCGAGGTAGGGAAGTAAGAAAGACCTCAATAAAAAGGTGACTAGAGGTCATCGTATAACCCGTGAATGGCTGGACCCCTTAAAGAGAAAGTCATAGGATAGTAAAACGGAAAAGTATGACAAGTACCTTTTTTCGTATCCCACTACATATAGTTTACATTAGACTAGTAAGTCAAGTAAAGTCAACGAGTTAGTACAGGTTGAGAAACGCTGGGACACTTGGCGTCGTGCGGTCAGGAGGAACAGGTAGTGGTTGAGGACCTCAGGTGGGTTTGGGTACAGGTAACTCAGCCACTACGGTAGGTCGGTAGAGTAGGAGACAGCGGGGGAAGAGGAGGACGGGAGTTAGAAAGGGTCGTAGTCCCAGAAAAGTTTACTCAGTCGAGAAGTGTGGTCCACCGGTTTCGTAACCTCAATGTCGAAGTTGTAGTCAGGAAGGTCACTTGTGAGTCCTAACTAGAGGAAATCCTACCTGACCAACCTAGAGGAACGTAATGTTCATCCCTTTTCCTTTTACTTCACCCTTTTGAATTGACACAGACACCTCAAAACAAAACAAAAATTTTTCTAGACTTAGTTCGTGTCGTTCTAAAAAAAAAGTTTGATTTGAAAAATAAAACACAATTCCATATCGGTCAAGTGTTACAACACTATCAACGTCCACTTGTCGTTTTCCTGAGTCGGTATGTATATGTACATAGGTAAGAGGGGGTTTGAGGATAGAGGGGTAGGTCCGACCGTGTATTGTGACTCGTCTTAAGGCACGACATGTCATCCAGGAACAACCAATAGATAAAAATTATATCGACTCACATGGACTGGAAGGGTGTGAGGGATTGATAGGGAAGGGAGACCGTTGGAATTCAAATAAAAGTTTCAGTTTGTGTCGTTCTAAATTTTATACTATTTCGGCTCACTACTGACCTGTAAATGATATGAAGAGACGTACAAACCTTACAACAGGTTTCCTCTTTTCTTGTTCTTTCTGTCCACAAGAAGCCAGAAGACATAGTGCCGTGAAGGGAAGAGTGAGTAACTTGAGTAAGTACTATTCCTAGATTCACTATTTTGTACAGGAACGTACCTTCACCGGGGGGTCGTCCTCGTGGTCGTCCGCCTACCCCTCACCCGACCAGACACCGTCCAGGGTGTAGAGGTAAGGGTGGGACAGTCTTGGAGTGAGGAGACGATGAGTGTCGGTGTGGAGAGTCTGACCGTTCAGACCCTTGAACTACATCTGACCGAAGATGTGACGGCTACCGTCCAACCCTTCTAGTCTCACTCCACGTCCGACGTGACGAGACAGTAGGTGTCAGTCCGACCGGGACGTCAAAGGGCCCTCGTCTAGGGGCCACACCAGGAGTCGGAACCCAACGATCTCGGCTCACGTTCGGAGGTAGGACCGTACCTACCCCGACATCGTTACCCCAAGACCCAGGTGGCGACTCCATCCTTGAAATTTTAGGTTTGAAGACACACCCTCATATCTTTTATGTACGTCTTTCACGTGCTAAGATACATATATTACTACTGAAAATTTGTTTGAGTAGGGTCGATAAATTCCCCGTGGGTCTCACTCTGTGTCTCGTTATGGTCGGGATCTTTTGACAGAGTGTCGTGGAAGATGGGACGGGAGGAGTGTTCCCACTGAACGAGGACTGAGAATTACCGGATCCAAGGACAACTGTTACAACATGTAAAAAATTCCCCTTAATATGTAATCCATGAGGAACACAGACCGACAAACGAGATATCGTGAACCTTCTACGTAGGTACAACAACGATACTCCAGACGCAAATAAGAGGAACGACACACCAACACACTGAGAGTCTTAAAGAGAAAGGAGGTAACTGTAGCTACTCGTCCAAACAAACCCTGGAGTACCCAGGACCCCGACTCACGAACGGACCGTAAAGACACTACACACCGGACGGAAGGGTCACCTATCTAACCCACCGAGGTCCTAGGAAACAATCACCAAAGGTCCTGAAAGGAGTTTCGGACCGGACGTCGACGGAGGATTATGAGTACTCCGGACCCTTACCGGCTCCTAGGGGGAGAAGACCAAAGACTTTGACCGCTGACTGGTGATTGGTAATTTTTACCCATAAAGGACAGAAGGGGTAAATCGGTTAGTCAAATGTGCACATTCGGAGGAAGTGAATTCATACGTTAGTATAAGAGTATGAAAGATAATTTGAGCAGAAGTAGGAGGGTCTCGACAGACGAAAATAAAACATACACGATTAATAAAACAATAAATTAATGTACCTTACGTAAAAGAAAAAAAGGAGAAAAAATTTTTGTAACTTCATATCAACTAAATGTTGAAAATCTATCAAAATAAATAATAAAAAGAATAGCCTCATTTTAACGAAGTGTTACAACAATCAAGGACGGTTTGTCGTTTCACTTAGTCGATATACACACGTGCATAGGGGAGGGAGCACCTGACGGGAAGGGGGCGGGAGGGGTCCAGTAGTGTCTCGTGGTCCGACTCGGGGGACATGGCCATGTCGTCGAAGGTTCACCGACAAAATATGCACCATAACATACTTACCGTCACGATGAGAGGGTCAAGTGGGGTGGGATGGGAAGGGGGTACAGTGACAGAGATAGGGACGGAACGTTTATCCAAGGGACATGGTAAAAGATCTAAAGGTGTATATACGTAATTATATACTATAAAGAAAAAGAGAAAGAATGAAGTGAGACATACTGTCTGAGATCCGGGTGGGTGTATTGACGTTTACTGGGCTAAAGTAAGGAAATTATCGACTCATTATAAGGTAACATATATACATGGTGTAGAGATAGATAAATAGACAACTACCTGCAAATCCAACGAAGGTACAGGATCGATAACATTTTTCACGACGTTATTGGTGACCCCATGTACACAGAAAAACTTAATACTAAAAGAATCCTATATACGGTTCCTCATCTTAACATTCGAGTAGTCAAGTCAAGTCAGTGAATTAACACAGACTGAGAAACACTGGAACACTTGACGTCGTGTGGTCCGAAGGGACAGGGTAGTGGTTGAGGGTCTCGAACAAGTTTGAGTACAGGTAGTTCAGTCACTACGGTAGGTTGGTAGAGTAGGTAGGAGACAGTAGGGAAAGAAGACGGAAGTTAGAAAGGGTCGTAGTCCAAGAGAAGGTTATTCAGTCAAGAAGAGTAGTCCACCGGTTCCATAACCTCAAAGTCGAAGTCGTGGTCAGGAAGGTTACTTATAAGTCCTAACTAAAGGAAATCCTAACTGACCAAACTAGAGGAACGTCAGGTTCCAGTATACGTTCCAGTATACTGTCAAGAAAATCGAAGAATTCCTTGCAGGTGTGACGAGAGGCATCACCGTAAGGGTGGTTGTCACATCCTCCTAATGGGAAAAGGTGTGGGAGAGACCGTAAATAACAAACATCTAAAAAACTACTGCCGATAAGACTGACAACACTCCACTACGGAGTGACACCAAAACTAACCGTGCATAGATTATTACTCCATACAACTCGTAGAAAAGTGCGCAAACAACCGGTATACATACAGAAGAAACCTCCTTACAGACAAATCCAGAAGACGGGTGAAAAACTAACTCAACAAACAAAAAAATTATAACTCGACGAACTCGTCGAATATATAAAACCTTGGATTAAGAAACAGTCAACGAAGTAAACGTTTATAAAAGAGGGTAAGACTCCCAACAGAAAAGCAAAACAAATACCAGAGGAAACGACACATTCTCGAAAATTTAAATTTAAATTAATCCAGGGTAAACAAATAAAAACAAAAATAAAAACAATGAGATCCTCAACCCAGTTTTTCCTAGCACGACGCTAAACACAGTCTCTCACAAGACGGACACGAAAGGAGATTCCCAAAAAGACCGGAATGTAAATCTAGACATTAGGTAAAACTCAAATAAAAACACACACCATAATCCTTCACAAAACCGACGTGACTCTCGGTATACTCTAGAATTAAGGGACTGGTCCCTAGCTTGGGTACGGGGGACGTGACCTTCGGGTCTCAGGGTCGGTGACCTGGTGGTCCCTACAGGGGGACTAAATGTTACAACACGGTTAGAGACGACATGTCGTTTTAAACACACGAAAAAAATATGGAAAAAGATAGAGTTCGTAAAGTAGTTTTAACTCCATACACCCTAGAAATCAACGTCGTATACCCTAGAACAAAAGACTGGTTCATAGCTTGGGACCAGGAACGGAACGGAAATCACAGAATCGGTGATTTGATGGTCCCTTCAGCGTTATTAAATAAAATTTTGGAGTCAGGGTAAATCACCCTGACGTCAGAAGTTACGTTAGAGACACTGTAAGAAACAAGGTACTAGACCACCGTCTTAAAATAAAGAGTTCTTCTACTCTAGTAAAGGTCAACCTCTCGGTTCCTCCTGTCCACCTCACTGTCGATTCCTATCTTTTCCTGTCTTTAAAAGACTTTAATTTGTGGACTTTATGTGTATGACTTTTATGGGACTCTCACGACCAAAAGACTTTCACTACACTTGACAACCTAGTATCACCAGTATCCTGATGTCCATGACAGAGCAGGTCAAGAACCTCAGTGTGCACTTTGTCGTCTCTGTTTCCTGTCAGTGCGACGTCGTCTCGATTCTGCACCTGGATTCGGACGTCTCAGAGTTACGGAGGTGAATCTGACAAAAAGTACCAAACCTACTTAATGTGAAAGAATATTACCTTATGAAATTTTTCTTCAGTACACATCAGGGTTTAGAAGAATCTTTCACTCGATTCATATATCTATGGTCAAGTATTCAAATTACTGTTGTAGAGAATTAAAAGGGTTTAGGAATTAAACCCTTTGAGATCTACATCAACTAAAAACAAACTTATAATTCACGAGTCCTCTCTTCGATGCTCAAATAATTCCGTAGAGACTAGTGAAAACGTATTATTTTTGATAAAGACCAGAAACAGGACTCAAGGACCGTAATTGAAGATTTTAGGGAACTTTAAAGAACTCACTGTCTTACAGAAACAACATGATTACCTCACTGTGACCACCCAGTGACCTCTCCGAGTCCTACCCTCGAACAGTGGTCTTTCTTGTTGAGACACTAATCCCCCAACCCTGGAACTTTAGGGACTGGTGACTCCTCCCTCAACCCCGACCTCTAACCCAAATCAGTACACTGGTCACCAAAGGAGTTGGTACGAGTGCATTACTCTCGGGTCATTCTCAAGACCGACCTGTGGGTCCGAAGGGCAAACCACTCGTCCTTCCCCTCTTCCGTGTTTGGGAAGGGGGTAGAGCGGGTGGACACGGGAAATTGTATTCGGGTGAGAGAGTTCAGGGTAAGAAAGGACTCGAGACAATCGACAAGATCATATAACTGTTTGTTTCCCCCAGTACTCTTGTGGTGGACCCACCTCAGACCCCTGAGAGACTCTGAACAGACGTCACCCGTCGGACACCTCCTGAGGTAGAACTAACCCCCCGGTGAACTTGGGACTACTGACCACGACCTCGTCCGGTCGTCGGTCCAGTCCCCTTCGTACGGTTCAAGAGAGAAATTATGAACTACAGGGTCTACTTCATGTACCAATGGTAAAACCTTTAAAAGGAAAGTTTAAGAAAACCAAGGTTTTAGAATTATTCAACGGTATTTGAATGACAAAAAGGGAAAATAACACGAGTACGAGTCATCTTCGAGTAAATCCTTTAGTACAGTCCGTTCCAGGACCGACCTCTGTCTTCCGTAAAGTCGATTTAAAAAACCTTTCTGAAAACTTACTTCCTTGTTAAAAATTTTCTTATCTGTCCTCACTCCCTTGGTCGTACCTTCCTTCTCCACGGGTCCCTTCGACAGGAGTGGTATCCCGGACACCTTTTTCGACAGGAGGATCTTCCTACGGTAGTGACACCTTCCTCGACAGGGGGACCTTCCTATTAGTGACGGGAGGTCGAACGAGAGGGAGGAGGTCACTAAGAGTCCCACCCCTCTCGGTCTCCGTTCCAATTTTTCCTTTGAACTGACCTCTTACTTAGACCCCCGTTTCCCTACTAGAGACTATCGTGTCTCTTACCCGCCCCCAGTGTCGGACTCTCTGTCGGGAGTGTCCGACCAGTCAAAGTCTCAGTCACCTGTACACGAGGAGGACTCTCAACCAAGATAAATTAAGAGAAATTTTAGGTCAAACACGTCGTCGACGATTGTACACTTATGGTAACATATTCTGTCTACGCCTAATTGACGACCCAAACCAACATCAAAGAGAAGGGAAGACCCTTCAAAACTTCATAACCGACGTAATAGACAACGAAAAGGGGGCACTATAACACTAAAGCAAAAAGATGGACGGGAAAAGGGATGATGTACCACTCGAAAAAGTCCCATACCTAAAAGAGTGTAAGGAAAGACTCATCAGTCGTGCTTTTACACTCGTCCATTGTTCTGTGACATTCAAGTTGTTCGAATAAACTTTTTATGACTTTATTTTAAAAGTATTTATTTTACATATTATTAACTTTAAATTTTGTTGTTTTTATATTTGAATTCCCTGTCGGATGTGGTCTAATCTGTAGAGTCTTTTCCCCTTTTTTTAGTTGACCTTCTGTTTTCGAAAAGATCTTATATCGAGTACTTCTAAAATATAATCACATTTTTTTTCAATTCTGAGTATTTCCTGTCCTACCGTAGTTTCTATGTACTTAAATCCTAAAATCTTCGTCTTTTACACCACTTTTCTTCGTCGTCGTCATAAATTTCTCTATTACCGACCCTTAAAAGGGGTTGACCACTTCTTGTGGTTAGTAACTGGTCCTTCACGTCGTTTGGTGTTTTTGGGTCCGGATCTCTGTGCTATTTTGACTGTTTGTACTTTGTTTCTCTACACTTGTGTTTGGTCTCTCTTTTCTGTTCAATAGACGTCTTTTACCCACTGGTCCGACTCTCGATTAGAGAACTATCGTCGTCACTCTTGGTTTTCCAACCCTCACCCCCTCCCGTGTCAATAAACGTTTATTATATTCCAGTACCCGAAGGGACCACCGAGTCTACCATTTATTAGACGGACGTTACGACCTCTGGACCCAAACTAGGGACACAACCCTTCTAGGGGACCTCTTCTAGGGGACCTCTTTCAGTTGGGTGAGGTCATAAGAGCGGACCTCTTAAGGGTACCCGGCTCCTTGGACCGCACGACGTCAAGTAACCTAGTGTTTCTCAGTCTGTACTGACTCACTGATTCGTGTCATATTTCAGTGTTGGTATTTACTCATAGGTACTTCTCTATTTTTTAATACAACTACATTTATTTTAATTAGTCAGTTAGATCCTTTCTTTACCTTTTAAAATAAACTCAGTTTAAACTCATAATATTGGGTCCTTCCTATAGAGTCTTTCGACACTCTTGAATCTTCAGTTCACAGACTCTGTCCTACCATGTAGTTTACTGTAACAAATAATAACATAAAACAAAATGAAATAAAATATAAAATAAAACGGTGGGTCCCTAACTTGGACCCGGGGATGTTATTTTCGTGTCTCAGGATTGGTAACCTATCGGTCCCTTACGGGAAGTTTACTACATAATAACTGTCAAATGTATTAAGTATAATAAATGTATTAGGTCTAGATTCCCGTCAGTACCACCCAACACACTGACGAATGTTTGAGTTCCTCCTTACAATAGAAAGTTCCTCAACAGAACAAATAAGCCCCTCTTGTAACGATAAATACTAACTCGTCCATAAACGGGCACCCCTTCAAACCGCTATATATTTACGTCACTTTTTCGACCGAATTTTGAGTCATAATTTTTTAGATTCTAACACCACAGACAAGAGTAGTAAAGTACGGTTTATCTACCACCTTTTCAAGTTTGTGTCACTGTCTAAAATAAAAGAACCCGAAGTTTTAGTGACGTCTACCCCTAACGTCGGTACTTAAATTTTCTACGAACGAGGAACCTTCCTTTCGATACTGTTTCGATCTGTCGTATAATTTTTCGTCTGTAGTGAAACGACTGTTCCAGGTTCATCACTTTCGATATCCAAAAGGTCATCAGTACATACCTATGTTCTCAATCTACGGTTCCTTAACTACGAAAACAAACAAAACCAAAAAAAAGGAAAAAAAAAGAAAAGAAAAAAAAAAAAATCAATAAATAAAAAATTTAAAATTTTAGAAATTAAGAATGTACGCAAGGGTTTGTACTTGGGGGGAGGGTGGAGGGAGGGGTATTGTAGAGAGACCCAGTAGGGGTACGTGGTCGGGGTTCGTACGACATAGGACGCAGTCTGTATCTGACCGCTAAGTTAAGAATGTACTATCATATGTACAATCTTACGGTAAGAGGGTTTAGTAGGGTGGGAGAGGGAGAGGGAGACTCAGGTTTTCAGGCAATATGTGTAGACACAGAAAAAAGGACAGAACGTATGTCCCAGCAGTAACGGTAGAAGGATTTAAGGTACATATACACAATCATATGACATAACCACAAAAAGAAAGACCGAATGAAGTCTTAACTACGAAAACTTAACACCACGACCTCTTCTGAGAACTCCCAGGAAACTTGACGTTCCTCTAGTTTGGTGAATTGAGATTTCTTTTAGTTGGGGCTTTTAGTGACCTTCCTGACTACGATTCGACTTCGAGGTTATGAAACCGATGGACTACACTTCGTGGTTGAGTGACTTTTTCTGGGATTACGACCCTTTTTAACTCCCGTCCTCCTCTTCCCCTATTGTTTCCTACTCTACCAACCTACCGTAGTGACTGAGGTACTTGTACTCAAACTCGTTCGAGACCTTCTATCACTTCCTGTTCCTCAGACGTCAGGTACTCCAGGTACGACGTCAGGTACGACGTCAGGTGGTCCAGTGTTTCTCAGCTTGTGTTGACTCGTTGACTTGTTATTGTTTTATCCAAACGAAAGAGACAGTAGATGGTCGCTGACGAGTATCTGTACCCGATACACACACGGACACGCGAATCAGTGAGTCAGCACAGGTCGAGAAACGCTGGGACACCTGACATTGGGTGCTCCGAGGAGAAAGGTACCCTAAGAGGTCCGTTCTTATGACCTCACCCAACGGTAAAGGAAGAGGTCCCCTAGAAGGACTGGGTCCCTAGTTTGGACTTAGAGGAATAAATCGACCGTCTAAGAGATGGTGACTCGGTGGACCCTTCTGGATGTATCCGATACCGTCTTCGGATTTACAATAGTGGTAAAATACCTCTTGGGACTTTGCCCACCCAGAAATTGGAGTGTAGAAGATATTTAAAGTTTTTCTTGTCAAAAACGTATAAACTTCAGATCAAAAAATACGTTGAAGTAACAAGTAGTCTTCAGTCTATTGATGACCTGTATGGTATAAAATTAGCAAATAAAAAGTCGTTAGATAGGAACATTTCTCTACCCACTCCGGTAAAGTGGGTGACGCCTGGTCACCTCGGTGTGTCGTGTCACTCTCCCTCGGTGCAGACCCAACTTGACAGACTGGGACGGATTCGACTCGTTCTTTGTCTCTACCCTCACCACCTCCCACCCCTTGTCTCGTCTTTACTTTTTCTGTCCACCAAGACCCACGATTGATCTCCAGTACGGGAAATGACCACGATTCAACATTTGCACGTGAGAGGTGAAAAGAACACTGATCTTTCACTATCCATTTAGTGTTTTAGTATTGATGTCAACAATACTTAGATTACTATCAAATCTTAAGAATACCACAAAATAAAGTGTCTCTTTCCGTATGGTTCTATTGCTGAAAAGACAATCGTTAACAACAAACAGTCGTATCATACCGAGGACTAAACTACGTGATCTTTTTGTGTAATGAAGATACTTTAGAGACGGCTTTCACGTACTGGACCAACTTCATTAATCCTTCTTAGACTGTTTGGGTTCACTCCCCTGAAAGACGCTATAAGACTACATATCAGGAGTCTTGACAGTTCTAGTAGTTTCTGTTTCTGACTCTCGGCAAGGTCTAATTTCCTCTGAAGTCTTTATGCTGTCGACCGTTTACGTCGTGTACTCGGTCCGAAAAGAAAATGATGTTTCCTGTTATAACTCGATTTACCGGTTTGGACTTATTCTAGACATCCAATACTACCACAACACACTACGACTAAATAAAGGACCCAAACTAGAAATGAGGCACTAATACCTCACATGACTGGAACGAAGACCCTTCATGATAAGTCTGAGTTCTCGTAGCGCAAACGTTGAATGAGAGTTTACTAAGTCCCTTCTCGTTCTCTGTCTCCTTCAGTCTCATCTACACTGTTTTACAATTGTAAACTTCTTCCTCCTGTCTTCTATTTACCTTTAAGAAACACAAGAATAACATTGAATTTCAAAATTTGTTTCCATCGCTTATTTTGACAATAATTCCTAATTTTACTTCGTGAAGTTTACAACCATCGTGAGTGAGTCAAGTCGAGTCAGCGAGTCAGCACAGGCTGAGACGCTGGGGTACTTAGCGTCGTGCGGTCCGGAGGGACAGGTAGTGGTTGAGGGCCTCAAGTGAGTCTAAGTGTAGGTAGCTCAGGCACTACGGTAGGTCGGTAGAGTAGGAGACAGCAGGGGAAGAGGAGGACGGGGGTTAGGGAGGGTCGTAGTCTCAGAAAAGGTCACTCAGTTGATAAGCGTACTCCACCGGTTTCATGACCTCAAAGTCGAAATCGTAGTAAGGAAGGTTTCTTTAGGGTCCCGACTACAGGAAGTCTTACCTGACCAACCGAGAGGAACGTCAGGTTCCCTGAGAGTTCTCAGAAGAGGTTGTGGTGTCAAGTTTTGGTAGTTAAGAAGCCGAGAGTCGGAAGAAGTGTCAGGTCGAGAGTGTAGGTATGTACTGATGACCTTTTTGGTATCGGAACTGATCTACCTGGAATCAGCCGTTTCATTACAGAGACGAAAACTTACACGATAGATCCAACCAGTATTGAAAAGAAGGTTCCTCATTCACAGAAAATTAAAGTACCGACGTTAGTGGTAGACGTCACTAAAACCTCGGGGGTTTTTATTTCAGACTGTGACAAAGGTGACAAAGGGGTAGATAAAGGGTACTTCACTACCCTGACCTACGGTACTAGAAGCAAAAGACTTACAACATCGTGAGTGATCTTCCTCCAATTTAGACAAATTTCCCCTTCTGCGGCCCGACGAGGGACTTTTGTACTCTAAATTAAAAAAGACTTTGTAAGAAAAAAATACGGGGTATTTTCGTTTGAGTCCCCTAAAGGGACCACCAGGTTACCAACTCTTAGGTGGAAGGTTACGTCCTTTACATCCAAGTTAGGGACCAGTGCCTTGATTCTAGGGTGTAAGGCGACCTGCTGGTTCAGCAGATAGTGTTGCTTCTACGGTGTACGACGTTGGTTCTGGACTGTGTCGGTTCATTTATTTATAATTTATTTTTTCGTTTGAGTTTAAGGTTTAAGGAGGGGTCCGTTCGTACAGCACACAAACCTGACACAGTGATAAAAAAGACTTCGACGAAAACTTCCGTGGAGATCTCACCCCGACTCGGTGGACTGTTACCGCTGTCACTGTCCTGACCCGGAAGACACGTGGACGAAGGTAACTAAGTAAATTTTTAGTCAGGTCAAACCCTGAAGGGACCACCAGGTCACTAATTGTGTAGTAGGAAGGTTACGTCCCCTGTACCCAAGGGAGGGATCAACCTCTTGGAATCAAGAGGGTCCCTTGATTCATTGTATACCATGTACCGGTATTTGTACATGGTACCTTGTATACCATGTACCGGTATTTTTGTATTTTCAGCCAAGTCAATCTGAGTCTAAAGTGTTTACCCGATTTAGTTTAGTCAAGGGTTCAGGGATACATCATCCAAACGTGTGATTAAAATTTTTTTTACAAAATTACCTTAGAGTCGGTGTGCCGAAGGAAATAACGAGGAAATCCAAGAAAACTTTTAGAAAAATTTCAACTGAAAAACTTAACTTTATATAAACTGTATATTGTAACATATTTGAGTTCCACATGTGGTACAATGAGACTATGTGAATATGTACGTCCTTATTAATCGTGGAGAGAGTGTAGTGTACTAATAGAAGGGAAGAATCATCGTCGTAGTGTCCTAGGGAAAGGGTTTCGTAACGAACGACGTCAGGTACCTTACCGAAAGTCATCATCATCTACTTAAATCCTTAGTCATTCAAGAATCATCCCAAAGGGTCCACCACGATCACCATTTCTTGGACTGAAGTTCAGGTCCTCTGTATTCTCTACGTCAAACTAGGGACTCAGTACTTCTAGGGGAACTCCTCCGTCCCGTTGGGTAAGACTATAAAAACGGACCTCTTGGGGGTACCTGTCTCCTCGGACCACTCGATGTCAAGTATCCTAACGTGTCTCAACCTGTGTTGACTTCACTGAATCGTGTACAAGAATCGTTCTAACTACCAATATTTTGTGATGACGACAGAAAATCTAAGAAAATTACCGAGTAAATACTCGTGAACCAGAGTCGATAATCCTGATCAAGATCGTCAAGATACCTCTTCCTTTACCGTTGGGTGAGGTCATAAGAACGGACCCCTTAGGGTCCCTGTCTCCTCGGACCACCCGACGACAGATACCCCAGTGTGTCTCAACCTGTACTGACGTCGCTGAATCGTCATCGTCGTCGATCGTCAAGACTTGTGATTTGAAAATTTTTAGAGATTTTGACAACTCTTTCTCAAGTCTACGGATCCTTCACCATAACAACTCTACTAAAAGAACATTCTAAGGGATAAAGAAGACGGTTGGGAGACTCTACTACAAAGAACTTTATTTATCTCTAACCTCTGAAAAAGACAAAAGGACCGTGACACCGGTACAGGGTTTGTCTCGGACATCGGTCGTCGACTACAGGACCGGTTTGGGGAAGGGTCATACGTCCCTCACTAGGTCCTCTCACAGGGACCCAAAAGAGAGGTTATAGGAACCTTTCTTCCTCGAACAACGGAGTACGAACCCTGTGAAAACAACAGCATCTCTGGAGAGTACAGTCACACCAAAGTAGACTTCGTAGAGAAGGAAACGTCTCTAAGTACCTCAAAACTTTTTATTGATAAAATAAACCGACGTGGCTCAGAACAAACGTAGTGCACCCTAGAAATCAAAGGCATACTCTTAAGAATTAACTCGTACACCCTAGATCAAGGGACTGGTCGCGAGCCGAGTTTGGGTCCTGGGGACGAAACCCTCGAGTCCCAAGAATCGGTGACCCGTTAGTCCCTTCAGGGGTAAGTCTGATAAACGTTCAAGTTCTGAAACAAGAGATGGAAGACTTGACTTTCTCATAATCAGGAGTCACTACCTAAATCCGTAATCCGGTCCAGATGTGATTCTTTTATTGGTCTACAAGGCGATCCCAGGACCCCTTTGTCACTAGACTGAGCCCGGTACACTCTTTTAGTAACGTTAGATCTCCAAGAGTAGACGGAAAATGTCTTTCAACAACCACAAAAGACAATTATTGTCCCACTCTAATTCTCCCTTTGTCTTGTGTTCCTTGAAGGACGAGAATTTTCCGACCCTTAGAAGATAAAAAGGACGGAAGACAAAAAAAAAAAAAAGACTTTCTCTTGTAATTCGTAACACCTCCCTAGTGTCTTATGAATCCTTAACGTACTAAGGGACACAAAAGTTTCGGGTTTAGAAGAGACTATAAATTAGAGAGGAGTGTTGTCGAGACTTGTCATACGCACATAATGTCCCGACGAAAAGATTTTCGTCCATTTGAGGTCGGTCACACCTCGACCAATAAAGACACCGGGACCGTCCCGGGCAGACGTTCCAGGCAGGGGTGGGATCGAGGACACGGCCGAAGACGACGGGAAAGATCCACCCTCGAAGTCTACGACCCGAGACAAAGGTAGGGCACACCGACGACAAATGACTTGTCAGTAAGGTTCAAGAGGTCGGACTTCTGGCCTTGGAGACAAAAGGAGTCAGACAGGGTCCACACCGCCCTCCCGACTGAGTCTGTCACCTCACTTATTTACAGGTGCGGACGGAACGAGGACGGAGGTTTCACTGGACTACGAGAAGACTACGGGTCTCCGACCCTGAAAACAAATATACCCCAAATGGTCTCCGACCTTTAACATTTAGAACATCTTAATGGAATTTTTATTCTACACTTTCTTTCCTTTACGAGATTTACGGATTCCCCACATCTTGACCTTTATTACCGAGGTTTGGACCCAAACCGACCCATATGTGGGTTCTCTTAACTTTCGTCCCTGAACGAAAGTTATAAACACCAGTGCACAAATCTCGTCGTAACAAGCGTTATCAGTTTTTCACCTTGATTGGGTTCACTGCAGTCACCTACTACCTATTTGTTCTACACCAGACATGTATGTCCTCTTATAATAAGTTGGATTTTCCCTTACTTTTAGACTAGGTCCGATGTTGTACCTAAATAGAACTTCCGTAACACGATTCAATTTACTCGGTCTGTGTCTTCCCGTTTATGACAAACAGATGAGGAGACTCCAGGGATGTCTTCAGTCTCAGTGTCTCTGTCTTTCATCTACGACCCCCGACCCCAGACCCCCTCCTCCCGTCCCCTTCAGTTACAAATTACCTCTATCTGAAGGTCAAAAACGTGCTACCTTTCAAGACAACCACTGTCAACGAGTGGTCACTTTACATGAATTACGGTGACTTCGCAAGTGGATTCTTACCGATTTTACTATTTAAGACACAACATATATAAATGGTGTGATTTTTTTATGCCTACCCCCTTGTTTCCCCGTCGTTAGTACATTTACTGTTTCAGTCGGAAAGACAAAGAGTTTACTAGAAAGAAAGAAAAGGAAACCGATAAACTTTATGTAAAATTTTTCCTTAATCCTAATTATTTTCCACCGAGTCTACCATTTCTTAGACGGACGTTACACCCTCAGGACCCAAATTAGGGACCCAACCCTTCTAGGGGACCTTTGACCTTACCGATGGGTGAGGTCATAAGAACGGACTTCTTAAGGTACCTGTCTCCTCGGACCATCCGATGTCGGGTACCACAACATTTCTCCACCTGTGTTGACTCGCTGAAAGTGGAAGGGAAGAAAAGTTACCGGTGAATTACTCACTAAGTCCCATAAAGTCGGTTTAAAAGACCGACATAAAGTCGACAAAGAACCGTCGACTTGTAAACCCCCGTCCGTCCTCACAAGGTGACAATTCGTTCTTTATTTTCGGGGAACGCACACGCAACTTATTGTGGAGTGAACCTAAGGTCGCCGTTAGACGATTACAATGACCAATCCAGTATTATAACGTCCCTCCTTCGACTAAGACTGAGGTACAACCTTTGACAATCAAACTGAACGGAAACCAACGAAAACAATAATATGAATTACCGAACGGAGTCTCCTGGGACGGGGAGACGAATTGACATTTGATTACACGGAAACAAGCCGAGTACCTCTCTCTCTAAAGAGGGACGGGTGGACACTTATCTTCTCTAATTGTGTTTGGAAGGTTTCCGACCGACGAGGAAACCTCTACAAAAACGACCTGACTTCTGGGGAAGTGAAACGAAGGGGAGACGGAGAGGGAGAGATAAGACGGAAAACTACAATCAAGGAGTAACGAAGAGAGAGAGACTGAGATGTTTTCTCGGACCGTAGGTCTGGGACTGTTTTACCCATAAGACTCTGTGATCGGACGACAGAAGAGTCAGTCGACCGAAAGGTTTGTCAGTAAAAGGAACGGAGGTGTGGAGCAGAGAAGCTAAGAAACCGGTCGACACGTCGCTCGTCTCTTACGAACCCGAGTCATTGTCATTCCGTGCAGAAGGGTACAATCCGCAGGGTTTCCGACCGAAGCCCATCAAAAGAGTCTCCGACCGGAGCCCATCAAAAGAAAGAAGACCCTTCTAACAGAGTGAAGATCGGAATGAAGAGGATTGAGACACGAGTCCATTAATAGTAGAAAAGAGAGAGTTTCGAGATGGAAATCGTTGGTTAACTCATTACTGTCGGTGAACTGGTGTAAATAGTTAGTACACGACACCTAGTATCACGGTCCAGAAGACCCACATAGTCATTTATGTTCTACTCTGAAAACCAGAGTCCCGGAATCTTGGGTCCATTCCTCCTGTCATCATCCGTGTGTCTTTCCATTGACTGTCGCAAGAACGACTTCGGTCAGACACACATCTCGTCCTTAGGACACGGACCTCCCACTGTATTTCGGACCAGGGTCGTTGTCCTATCGTCCCACTCAGAGTAAACCCTCCGGACCCAAGGTTGTCACCCTGTGTTGACTTCGTTGAATCGTCGTCGTATTATTTCAAAAACTTCGTATTTTTGTTGTTTTTAAATTTTCACTCTCTCTCTTCCCTTCGAAAGTACTATGTCAGACGACGACGACGATTCAGTGAAGTCAACACAGGCTGAGACACGTTGGGGTATCTGCCGTCGGGTGGTCCGAAGGGGCAGGGACCCTAAGAGGCCCGTTCTTGTGACCTCACCCAACGGTAAAGGAAGAGGTTACATACTTTCACTTTTCCCTTTCACTTCAGCGAGTCAGCTCCGGCTGAGAATCGCTGGGGTACCTGACATCGGACGGTCCGAGGAGGTAGGTACCCTAAAAGGTCCGTTCTCATGACCTCACCCCACGGTCTATATCAGATCCACCTCTGTTTCCAGTGATCATGAGACCAAAGACAGTTGTTCTACCACTCTTAACTATTTAAACCCCATATAAACACCCCTCATCTCTCGATAAAAGGTCGCCATAATCGTTTCTCCCACTCCTGTTTCTTACGGCGGAGGGTGTCGTCATTTGTTCCCTACGACAGTTCGGTCGTCGGTGACCCGGTGGGTCTGACACGTGGGGTTCCCTCGAGTCCTACCTCTTCTCTTCCTACAATCGGGGTCTGTCGACTCCACGGGTAGTCTCCTTACTAAAGTCACTTGGGTCTGAGAACGTAGAAGGGTATGTATGGTCTCGTGATCTAAGTAATTGTCATTAAAAAGTCACAAGACTGACGGACCAAAAACAACGTTTTTGAGGACCTATAGGACCGAGAGGGGAACGGACATTGTCTCATGTGGGAGTCTCGACAAACTCTCGGACGTAGGATCCGATTCAGGAGGTTTCAGACGCCTTGTTTGAGTTGAAAGACCGAAACATAAAGAGAGCCAGCTGTTCTCCTTGACCAATACTGAGGAGGTAAAAACGGACACCACCGACCTTCCTCCGGTACTTGAGTAATCTCTGTGACCCTCTACCTTCTCTGTCCGTCTCGAGACTTCAAGTGAACACCGGTGTGACTCGGACTTTACCTTAATCTTTACATGCAGAGTCCACCTTGAAACTCTTTACCTCATAAAAGACGGTCTAGTCATTTGTTCCGACTGTTGCTAGTCGCTAAGACCGGGAGACGTACACTTAAGGACTCGAGGTTCCCGTGGGTCCTTCCTCTTCTTACAGACGAGGTAGACCGTCGTGAGTCTGACCTAGGTGAGGGAAGCCACTCGGCACTTCTCGAGTCCCATGACCGGGGTCTATTAACTCTACGTATACTTTCCTTGGTAAAGTCCCTCGGGTCTAAGAATGTAGAAGGGTATACATCTTTTCCAGATTTAAGGAATTGAACTCTATCGACCAAAAGAAATTAAGTGTTTTTATCAAAACTACAAACTGATGGAACGGGAAACAACGTTTGAAGACATATTGGACCGAAGGGGTGGAGCGGAGGAACCTCGTTAAGAGAGTCTCAATGAACTCTACGACGAAGGGTTTGAAGTCAGAATTTTTTAAAGACGGTTTATCTCGTATTGAGAGTCCAACCGGGACTCGAGTTTCCTCTACGTGTAAATCCTCGGTAGTCAGTTGTCTACCGTAATTTTGATCCCCTAACTTATTCAAGTGACCCTCTTTCCGACACCAATTTCTTTTCATTAAACACAATCTCCGTCTTAAAAGGTCTTAGAGATTTTACTGACGACTCTTTAGACTCCGTTTTTTTCTTTAGTCCGAAAACGTCATTGGTGTGAGTTTGACACCCTCGACATGTGACCGACCGTAGGAAATAGGGGACCCGTAGTCTCGAGACACCGACCCTTCAACACCGGTACGACGGACCTGTACCGGACGCCTCCTACAGTCGGACGTCGATCACGAGGTGAAAGGTTTCTTCGCTGTGACAGTAGGTTTACACGTGGAACAAGGACGGACGAGGGGCCGACGAACAGTTATAGACTAAGGTCTAGTGTCCTGTGACACATAACGGTTTGGGGTTCGGACAGTGAATTTTGTTTGTCTTCTTCAGTTGTCTTTAGCGAGACTAGTTTGACAGGTGAAAAGGGACTAAGAACCGACACCGACCAGGGGTGGGGGTCCCTCTCGTTACGTCTCGACTGACTCGTAAACAAACGAAAGACCGACACACCGGACCTTCCTGTTACGGCGTAAGTGTTCGGGCACCCTGAGATTTACAGTCACGTTGACGGCCGTCACCCCAAGACACGTCAGGTGGGTGTGGGAAGAGGATCTCGTCGTCCATCAGACACTGCACCGACTCGCCCGTGGGTCGGTTCCAGACACCCACTACGGATTTTAGTGGGACAGTTGGTCTCTACAAAAAGAGACCCATTTAGCCCGACACGGAATAATTTACCTCCAGGGGGGTTCAAATATAGACTCTCCTGTGGAAGATCCACTCCTACCACCCCCGTATAACGACCGTACTCCCCTGGAGACCCGACCAGTACACTTGTCACACTTTTCTGTCTTCGTACGTTACACGTCTGCCTTTGTCGTTGGTCTCCGGTACACCGACACCCCGACCTAACCTTATTAAGAGACCCAGGACCCTTAAGGGGGTCTTCCGACGGAACCCAAAGTACTAGATGTGAGGACAGGAATACTAATTCAGGAAAAGGGGGGAAGTCGACGATATTCACCTAAAGACAACTGGATGTTCTGAAAGATCTTGATTGTGGTTTTTCTCTACATGAAAAGTAGTATCCCCTGACCTACGTTTTCATTCTTCAATTCTCTATGGACCTTATAGTCCGTTCAAACCGGAACTTCATGTTTTACTTCGTCCGTCTCCGATTGTCTCAAAATGGTTCTCTTGTGTGACCAGTATCGTTTGTGGGAGAAAGTTGTTGTGTTCTCTACTGAGATGTGTTCCTGTAGTGGTCTTCTAGTTGTGGTTTTAGTCTAACTATTATAAGAAACGTCGGTTTTACCTCTTTGAGACATCTCAGTCGTTTTTGTTCTGACCCCCGACGACACCGAGTCTAGTACTTTAGGAAATACGTTTTAAGACTGAATTTAACTTCTTTCATCCCTTTTGGTGATCTTAGAAAGTCCATACTGGATTTAGTTTAGGGAATACTAATATGTCACGTTCACTGTCTAAGTTCCCTAATCTAGACTATCTGTCTTACGGACTTCTTGATACCTGTCTCCGAGGACTGTAACATGTCCTCCGTCACTAGTTCTGGTAGGGGTTCTTTTTCTTTACGTTTTTTTCGTTTTACCGACAGACTCCTCCGTAATGTTTATCGAATCTTTTTTTTTTCTTCACTTTCCGTTTCCTTGAGACTTACGTCTCAAGGTTTCTTATCGTCCCTTTCTATTCTTTCAGAAGGATTTAATAGTTACGTTTCTTTATCTCCTTTTGTTGTCTTACCCTCTCTGATCTCTATAAAAGTTCTTTTAATCTCTATGGTTCCCTTGTAAAGTACGTATCTACCCGTGTTATTTCCTGTCTTTACCATACCTGGATTGTCTTCGTCTTCTATAATTCTTTTCCACCGTTCTTATGTGTCTTCTTCTACATGTTTTATTAGAAGTACTGGGTCTATTGATACTACCACGCTAATGAGTGGATCTCGGTCTGTAAGACTTTACGTCAGTTCACCCGGAATCCTTCGTCGTGATGCTTGTTTCGATCACCTCCACTACCTTAAGGTCGACTCGATAAAGTCTAGGATTTTCTACTACGACAGTTTCACGACGTGAGTTATACGGTCGTTTAAACCTTTTGAGTCGTCACCGGTGTCCTGACCTTTTATAGTCAAAAGTAAGGTTAGTGGTTTTTTCCGTTACGGTTTCTTACAAGTCTGATGACGTGTTAACGTGAGTAGAGTGTACGATCGTTTCAGTACGAGTTTTAAGAGGTTCTACCCGAAGTTGTCATGTAGTTGGTTCTTGAAAGTCTACAAGTTCGACCTAAATCTTTTCCGTCTCCTTGGTCTCTAGTTTAACGGTTGTAGACAACCTAGTGTCTTTTTCATTCTCTCAAGGTCTTTTCGTAGATGAAGACGAAAATAACTGATACGGTTTTGGAAACGGAAACACCTAGTGTCGTTTGACACCTTTTAAGAAATTCTCTACCCTTATGGTCTCGTGGACTGGACGGAGGACTCTTTAGACACACGTCCAGTTCTTCGTTGTCAATCTTGGTATGTACTTTGTTGTCTGACCGAGGTTTAGTCCTCTCCTCATACAGTTCCGACATATAACAGTGGGACGAATAAATTGAATGTACGTTTCACGTAGTACACTTTACTCCCCGACTTACTTCGTGTTCGACCTTAGTTCTAACGTCTTTCTTTATAGTTATTGGAGTCTATACGTCTGTTATTGTGGGGATACCTTCTTTCACTTTTTCGTCTCACTTTTTCGACCGAATTTTGTGTTGTAAGTTTTTTGATTCTAGTACCGTAGGTCAGGGTAGTGAAGTACTTTTTGTTCTACCCCTTCGTTACCTTTGTTACTGTCTGAAATAAAAGAATCCGAGGTTTTAGTGACGTTCACCACTGATATCGGTACTTTAATTTTCTATGAACGAGGAATCTTCTTTTCGATACTGTTTGATCTGTCGTATAGTTTTTCGTCTTTGTAATAAAACGGTCCCTTCCAGACAGATCAGTTTCGAGACCAAAAAGGTCATCAGTACATACCTACACTCTCAACCTGATATTTCTTTCGACTCGTAGTTTCTTAGCTACGAAAACTTGACACCACAACCTCTTCTGAGAACTCTCAGGGAACCTGACGTTCTTCTAAGTTGGTCAGGTAGGATTTCCTCTAGTTAAGACTTATAAGTAACCTTCTTGACTACGACTTCGACTTTGAGGTTATGAAACCGGTGGAATACCCTTCTTGACTAAGTAACCTTTTCTGAGACTACGACCCTTTCTAACTTCCGTCCTCTTCTTCGTCTGTTATCTCCTACTCTACCGTAGTGGTTGAGCTACTTGTACTCAAACTCGTTCGAGAACCTCAACCTTTATCTGACCTCCGGACCACACGACTTCACGTACCCCAGTGTTTCTCGGACTGTACTGACTCGCTGACTAGACTAGACTAGACTTGACTCTTAGTCTTTTTAGAGACTACGTCTAAACCACTCAGTCGATCCTGTCACCCACAGTGAAACTTAAAGACTCCAGTGCCCACAAGGAACACGACCGTCCCAAACTCCTTTCTCCTCTGAGGTCCGAGCCTTATCGGGGTCTACACATCCCCAGGGACGTCCTGGACGACCCTGTCGGTCGTCGAAGTTTGGAGATCAGACTCGTGAGTCGTGTTGACAACACAAAACACCGAAAACACCCTTGAGGACGTGGTTGGTGTTACGTCACGAAGAGGTGACCCTGGGAACAACTTATGCCTAAGGCTGAGTCGTCCACTGACCACCCCATCTGTGGGATTGAGGATTGGTCACTGGTCCACTGGATTCTCCCCTCATTGGTCCGGTCCAGTGGAACCGGACCTGGATGGAGATGGGATAAATCTCATTTAACCGAAGACGACAAAGTGAATCTGGGCACGAACAATTGACGATGGAAGTTCGTATTCGAAGGATGATATTCGTCCTTCCATTCCCAACGGGTCACCGATTCTGAGACACGAAGGTTACGTCCCCAGGGTCCAAGCTAGGGACACTCCTTTGATCTAGGGTGTACGGTGTTGATTCTCAAGCGTACGACGTCACTTCCAACTTCTAAACCTCCCGGCCACGTCGGTTTGTTTATTTATGATTTGTTTTTTCGTCCTTCCATTCTGTGTCACGAATGGTTTTTACTTGTAGACTGTTAAAAATAACCCTTGATCTTTTATTTGTGGACTGATGGATTTGTAAGGTTTTTCCCCTCACCCACCCTTAAGGGACTACCAGGTCACTAATCCCAAACCACGAAAGTGACGGAACCTGACTTGGGACCAGTCCCTTGATTCTAGACGTTCGGTACAACAGACAGGTTCTATTTCCACCACCACCCCGTTGTCCGAAGAAAAATAAATAAATAAACGGACACGATCCAGTGACCCGGACTCAACGTCGTACACCCTAGATCAAGCGACTAGGCCCTAGCTTGTACCCGGGGAACGTAATCCTCACATCGGTGACTTGGTGGTCCCTTCAGGACTACGAAGAAAAATCTATCCTTGTCTTTTGAACCTCTACCCAAACTTTAGAACTCATTAAATTGGAAGAGGAAAGCAACCGTCTTCTCAAGATTAATAGGACTTTACCACGAACTTTACACAGCGTCCCCGAGTCATGAATTCTCATAACACTTAAAATATGAATGGATTTTATTTCTAAATAAAAAAAACCATTTTGGAGACTAATTGAGGAACAGAGAAAATTTTAAGGTTTAAAAAATATAAGGTAAAAGATCCTCGACTTAAGGTCTCGTGTATAAAAGAAGTGATTATAAGGAGGGGTGGAACACATAAATTGTCTTCATTGATGAACCCACCTCTACTTGAACCCCTCGGTACTCTCGGGTGTCCCCGGTACTGGGGCGGGAGTGTCACAGTGTGAACACACTACTGTACTGTCAAGATCCTACGTTGGTAAACAACGTCTTGTCAACATAGTGAAAGAATCCCGTACACTAGGATTTCGAAGGACCTTGTTAGATCCAAGACCTATAAGATCGTTCCGTGACTATACACACAGAATCGGTGACCTCGTGGTCCCTTCAGGGATCGGGGATAAGAACCTACGTTTCTTACAAGACGAATAGTAGTGTTATAGGACGTTTTGGACTGAGACTGGTTCCCTGAGAGAACGTAACTTCCTTCAGTAACAGTGCACCGCTACCTCAGGACGACACGTACGTGACGGTACACCGAACACCGGGTCTGTCCTGGGTCAGGTACTGTAGCCGAACTCACGGACTTTACCTCGTCTTGGGACAACAGGAGGGGTGTGTACAGAAGGCGGACGGAAAACAGGTGACAGGCAATCCTGATGAAAGAAAGGAAATTAAAAGTTGAGGAAAAGAATAGTGATTTTATGGTTTCCTTCGGGGCGAAGTAAACAAGTCCATGGACTACAGGTATTAGGAACGACTTCATATAGAGTTCACTAATCAATTGTTAGCATGTCAATTAACCGGGAGACCGTAATTAATTACAGCACACTCGGAAGACTCAAAAGAAGTCGAGTCAAAAATCACTTTCTTCTTATTCCGGACTTCCCCGAGCTTTCTCTCTTTTACACCAGATACTAAAACAATTCTTTTACCTTTCTTACATCTTTTCCTCTCAGTATCCTCCTTGGTTCTAGGTGCTACCTCTTTCCTTTCCTGTCTGCCGTTTTTAAGTGTTTGGACTCCAACCAGAAGCCAGGCCAACAAAGTTGTAACCTCGGTTCTTTTAGGTGCTATGCTAAATTCTCTACTTCAGTAAAGTCGATTTAATCTTTGTGGGAGACGAAAGTGCACCCGCAGTTGTCGGGTTTCGATCTGAAATGGGTGGACCACTGCCAATCGTTGGTCAAGACACCCCGGTCCGTCCGTGGGGACGTACAGTCTACGGACTGTCGACAAACAAATTCGTCTTGAAAGAAAGAAAGTGTGGGTGCAGGAAAGAGTCGTAAAGGTATCTTTTTTATAGTGTATGTACACGTTCCACTGCAGGTTGAACTTCATTTACAAATTCAACCAAAATTGAAGTGCAGATCACACACAATGAGAATCTTTGTTCCTTACTGTAAAATAATTCCCACTCCCACCTAGGTGAGAGTCTCCCTTGGGTTCCACTGACTCGAGAGGTTTCCGAGCTAATCGACAAACAGTAGACAGTGAACTGCACCTTCAGAATGGTTCAAGGACTGAAACTTTAATCGTGTTTAGCCTTAAGTACACTGTATTTGACTAAGAGTGAACAAAAGACTTATTTTACTAAAGTGAAGATTGTTTACACTTAGTCTTAGTGTTACAGAAGAGGAATAAATTTATCCATGGTACTATAGACCACGACTCTAAGAAAATCTTGTTACAGCTCAGTGTCACTTTCATAGTATAATCTCGACAAGCTTCTGACTGGGTACTGTGGGCACTATAGGGTTCTTCCTTTGATCTATTTTAGTTTCTTCGAGTCGATTGTCATTGGGTCAACGGAACCGATGGAAAGTCTTCACTTACAACTGCTCCTAACCTCGTGACAGAAGACTGTCTCTACGAGACTAAATAGCAACCAGTTGAAGCTCACACGAGTCTCCGAGTGGTCACCCACCGACCGACCTCGCCCGGGTCCTCTCCCTACTTCCTCCGGACCGTATCCCACACACACGTCGGGGTCGTCGTCCGTGACACACGGTCCCACTGGACCAGACCGTCTGTCTCACACGTACGGGTCCCGAGTCCCAATCTTTTCCCCAGTCGTCTCGAGGTCTGTTCCACCCCTCTTGTCTCCCCGGTCCTGCGGACTCTCTTCTGTCGTTTCTTAGTCAGACCCCCAGGGAAACTACAGGGGTTTCTGGACCAAAAAAGGGAAAAGACCCTAGAGTATCGTGAAACGTGTCTAGGGATTGGAACACAGAATCCACGTGCTAATAGAGGAGGTGATCACGTCTTTTAACTTCCGTTTCCACCATAAAGTAAGTAAGTGAGTCTTAGACGATACGTGGTCAACAAAAGGATCCACAACCCCTGTTTAGTTGTTCTATCTATTTCTGCAGGGTCTGTAGGGAAAGGGCCACCTCAAGACTAGGTCAAATCTGGGTTACAACTCGTGTGTATGTTTCACGGAACGACAATTTACACCTTTCCGATAAATTTGGAAAATCGGACGGTTGGTTTATGTAACGATTGTCGTCGTGACTTTGAGTACAGAGGGAACCCACTTTCTTTTTACCTTAATATCGAATCTTACAGACATCTTTAAAACATTGATGTAGTTGTTTGCACTTTGCTCGGTGTTCCTTTCCGACTCTTGTGAACTCTGTCCTCAATCCTACCGACTGTCTTGTAGGTCTCCTCGGCGTCGTCGTCACTATTGTGACTACTCAGGTGCACCGTCGTCTCTCTGACCCGAACAGGTCCTTGACAAAGGTCAACCGACACCCCTTTTCCGAGAACACTCTGACTCCATGGACGAGTCCCAGTGGCCCGTCACCGGTCGGACGAACGTCAGCACCTAGGTCTACGTAACCGACTCTCGACCCTCCTCGTACTCCGCCTTTTCAGAGGTTCAGTTCGGACACAAGAAAAGACGAACCTCTCGTCCGACAGGGCAGGACCACGACCCGTCCGGAGTAATTTAGACAAGGAGAAGACTTAGTAGGAAGGACGACCCGTTCCAGAGACGAACAGCGTGTTAAGGTAGTAAGTTAAAGACGTCTTTACTACGTACGTAAATCTTTAAGTTCGTTATCGCGTTTTAAATCTTAGTGGATTTAAGGGAGGTCTTTCGTGGAAATACTTACAAATCACTTATCAGAGTGTCTTTAAAGAGTCACTTATGAAATTACATCTATTTTACTTAATAGGGGTTTACTCTATGTTGTTAGGATGAACATTAGGATTTAAAATAAAATTTTGAAACAGTCATACGGTATGTATGTCTTTTCCCCTTTAAAAGTTTCGACATTTACGTTGTTATACTTCTGTAGATACATTTGAGGTGAATACAGTTCTTTATCTAGTCACGGGTCTTAGGGTGAGGACGAGGAGACATCTTCCGGGGGAGTAGCGGGAAAGAAGGAGGAAGGGGTGTCTTCTGGTGACAGGACTAAAGACAGTGGTATTGGATCAAAACGGAATTGAAAAATATTTTCCTTAGTAACCCTGTAGAGACCTCCCAGTCACCAATTCTAAGGAAGGAATTGTCCCCTCTCCAACACCCAAACTAGGGACCAGACCCTAGATTCTAGGGTGTACGGAGTCCTACGTCCGGTTTTCTTTTCCTTAAACCATAATGAAACGTAGACTGAAGAAAGCGAGTTTTACTACAAACACTCAGAGTAGTGGCAACGAGACACAGAGACAACGACTAAAACAACAGATCACACGGCAACTGAAGACACTTATCAGTCACCTGTGCACCGATAAAGTCAAGTCCTGACGAGACTCATTACGAAGTGAACCACAAGGACACGTGTAAAATCGGGCACATATGTGCAGACAATCTATAAGGGTCCTTATCTTAACAGCTCAGTGCATCGTACACGTGAGACGAAGCCAGTCTTTTCCGGTCAAAAGACTCCGTCGTCGTAATCAAATGGAAACGTCTGTCATGTGCTCCCAAGGGTCCTCGGGACCGGACCAGACGAGTTATTATAGGTTACAGAAAGACGTAAAATCGAAAGAACAACAACAAGTTAGTGAGTCAGTACAGGTCGAGAAACACCGGGGTACCTGACGTCGTACGGTCCAAGGATACAGGAAGTGGTAGAGGGTCTCAAACGAGTTTGAGTACAGGTAACTCAGTCACTACGGTAGGTTAGTAGAGTGAGAGACAACAGGAAAGAGGAGGACGGGAGTCAGAAAGGATCGTAGTCCCAGAAAAGGTTACTCGGTCGAGAAACGTAGTCCATCGGTTAACCTCAAAGTCGTAATCAGGAAGGTTATTTATAAGTCCCAACCAGAGGGAATCCTGACTGACATAACTAGAGAAACGACAGGTCCCTTGAGAATTCTCAACCGTTTCACTACAGAAACGAAAAATCATGACAGATCCAAACAGTATCGAAAGGATGATTCCTCGTTCAAAATTAAAGTACCGATGTCAGTGACAGGTGTCACTCAAACATCGGATTCTTTTATTTTAGAAGGGTGAAAAGGGGGAAGATACACGGTACTTCACTACCCTGGTCTACCGTGCTAGAAGTAAAAAAGTTACAACTTAAAATTCGGTCGAAAAAATGAGAAGAGAAAGTTGAAGTAGTCCTCTAGGAAATCAAGGAGATTCCGAAAGACGGTATTCCCACCACAGTAGACGTATAGACTCCAATAACTATAAAGAGGACCGTTAGAACTAAGGTCGAACACGAAGTAGGTCGGGTCGTAAAAAGTACTACATGAGATGTATATTCACTTTATATGTCCCACTGTCATATGTCGGAAACAGTATGAGGAAAGGGTCAAACCTTGTTCTGGTAACAAGGTACAGGTCAAAATTGCCAACGAAGAACTGGACGTATGTCCAAAGAGTCCTCCGTCCATTTCATCAGACCATTGGGTTAGAGAACTCCTTAAAAGGTGTCAAACAACAATCGGTGTGTCAGTTTCCGAAATCACATCAGTCACTTCGTATTCATCTACAAAAGTACCTTAAGGGAATGAAAGAGATACTGGGTTGCTTACAACCATTAAACTAGAGACCAAGGAGACGAAAAAGATTTGGGTCGAACATGTAGACCTTCAAGAGTCAAGTGCATGACGACTTCAGATGGAACTTCCTAAAACTCGTAATGGAACGATCGAACACTTTACTCACGTCATGTACCATCAACCTGGTAAGAAACCGTAACGGGAAGAAACCTTAACTTTACTTGAAGAGACTACCGAGTCACCCATTTCTTAGGTGGACGTTGCGTCCTCTGTACCCAACCCTTAGGGTCCCAACCCTTCTAGGGGATCTCTTCCTATTCCGTTGGATGAGGTCATAAGAACGGACCTTTTAGGGTACCTGTCTCCTTTGAATACCCAATGTCGGGTACCCCAGTGTTTCTCAGTCTGTACTGTCTGTCGATTGATTCGTGTCGTGGCCATAAGAACGGTTCTCTTGGGGTCGTTGTCATACTATTCCGTAAAAAACGATAAGACCCTCTTTTCAACATCGAGTACACCAAAATTAAACACAAAACGACTTCTGATTCCTCCACTTGTGGACAGGTACGCCAGTAACGGACAGGTCCCACAGACACCCACTTCACGGACTGACCCAGAAGACGGACCAAAAGGACGACCCAACAGAAGGACAAAGAGTAATTACACAGTCCAACAACGTCTCTGGAGGAGCGTGGGACACCCTTTGTGGAAAGCGAGAAAGTCCCGACGGACACTGTCGAAAAATAACACAGTCCGAAATGTAGAGTCATTCGTGTTTGTAGGATAAAGAAAAATTAATTAATTAAATAAATAAAAAGACACGACCTAGAATCAACACCGTATACCTTAGATCAGGGGACTGGTCCCTAGTTTGAACCCGGGGGACGTAACCCTCAAACCTCAGAATCGGTGGCCTGGTGACCCCTTCAGGGGCTTTTGTTGGATAAAATTTACTATTTATGATTCACAGTGACATGAACTTAAATTGTCTTTTTTTTGACTTCATTCTACCTCTCTTACGTCTTAAAGTCTATTTATAAAGGAGTGGTATTTTTTTTATGATCAAAGATACGATTTCGACGACTTTAATTCTTTTCCTAAATACTATTCGTAATCACTCATCGTCAATTAAAACAAACAAACAAAACTGACACCGTACACCCTAGAATCAAGGGGTTGGTCCCTAGCTTGAGTGTGGGTAACGTCACCTTTACGTCTCAGAAATGGTGACCTGGGGGGTCCCTGTGGGGGCGTCAATAAAATTTTACACAAAATTGAAACCTATCATAGATGATTACGAACTAGACTTATTCCTTTAGTGGAAGAGTGTAAAGGAAGGAAGAGAGAGGGTCGGAGGACTCAAACGGTCGAATACGACGACTCAAAACGTAAAATAAGAGTTTGGTCAAAGGAGGCATCTTGTCTAAGTAGGAGAAACGGTCAGAAACTGGCACCGAGGAGGGAGGGAATTAAAAGACAAAACTAGGTGGAGAACCAACCGACGTGAAGTAAAGGTCACTACAAAAATTCGCGGGAGTCCACGACCGAAGGAGACTACGATCTCTTACAGACGGCGGACGGTTGAGCCTCCTGTGTCACCGATTCGACAACGGGTACACGGAGAACCGTCTGTCTCATCGTCTAGGAAACAGGTACACGGAGAACGTTGTCGACGAGAACTTACGTCCCCCGACGGACGACCGCGGAGCACTGTACCTTAAGGGACTCGGGCCCTGGGGCACCGAGGAAGACACGGTCGGGGTGGGACGGACGAACAGAGATGGCTCCCGCCGAGGTAAACCTCTGACGCATCATTTGGCAGGGGCCCCACCCACCTCCGGGACTCGAGGGGAGTGGACGTCTGTCACGGGAAGGATAGGGACCCTCACAAACTAAGGGCACCCTTGTGTCCGTAGACCCACCCCGTCCCTCTGATGTCCTCGTTCTGACGTTGACGAATAGGAAGGTGTTTGTAAAGGGTCACACCCCCAAGGAGGTCACATGATCGGTAGTGTCAGGACGACGTACACGGGACCTCCTCCAGGCCGTCCGACCTCTCTGGTACCGGTCTAGGTGAGGTAGTGGGAAGGGTGGGACCAGTGGGGGCGGTCGGGTGGGAGACGGAAAGAGGAGGGTGGACGTGCCGGACCCAGGAGCCCACGTGTACCCCGGTCCGAAAGGGAGTCGTGACCGTCACGGGAAACTTCCTGTGGAGAAAGTCGTAATGGAGGCGTGGACGTGAGAGGGGTGACGGGGTTGAGTCACTCATTGACGCCCATGTTCATCCCACACCAAGGGTAAGTCTTCGTCCCCTCGATGTCCTCCCGTACACGTCCGTGAATCTAAGTGACCCGTGCCAAAGACGGAAAAGTCGTACCGGCCCTCCTTTATAGTCGGGACTTTAACGGAAACAGTCTCGTCTTCGGTCTCTCGACTGTACTGTCCTGTCTAGGTCCTTTAAGGTCGACTTGCTCCCCAGCATTTACAAAAACACCTTTCCTTTCCTTCGTAAAAAGAAGGACTTTGTTCCTTCGCTCGGTCGATACTGGTTGAACCCACACACGAGTGAGACGGAATCCTTCCGACCCGCCAAGGGTCGTACGTGGAGGACAGACGCCCGGCCACCAACCAAGAGGACCCTCGGGACCCGAGTAGGGGGTACCGGGGGTGCCGTGGGGGGTGCCGGGGGTTGTGTAGGGACACCGGCTCCGGCGGTAGACCCGAAGACAACTGAACTGAACCTGTGACGTCCACTAAGGAACCGTAGACAGAGAGACAGTAGAAGAGACACTCTGGACCAAACTCTTCTTCTCTAGCGGTAGAGAGTCTGCGACCCCACAGTAGAGACTCCAAAGGGTGGAGACGAGACGAAGAGTGTTTAAACAGTGAAATACAGTGTGAGGGGCAGAAGGTTCCGTCTGTCGGGATAAACGTCCGCTGAAAACGAGTGAGAGAAAAGTCGTGACACGGGGAGGAAGTCCTTAAGACCTCCCTCCCTGGGGCTTCGTGCCAGGGAGTGGGTGGGGTGGACACGATGTCCTACCGGACCACAGTGTCCCGGGGGGGTGGGGTGGCAGACCTACCCCACGAATCCAGGTGGTGGACCGAAAGTCCGACATGGGCACGGACGGGGTCCTGAAGAGGTTTAAACCACCCTCCTTCAGACGCCAGAGTTCCAGCTAGGACGTGGCTACAGGTCAGAGTCGGGACACCAGACGAAAGGGAAAACACGACGTCGAGTGGGAGGTGACGACAGGGCTGTGGGATTCTCAGCTCCGGGTAGGCGAGGCTCGTCGGAAAGGGCCACTGTCACTTGACTTAAGATGGTCCTGGTCGTCTTACGAATGACTTCCAAACACCCAGTGTCCGTCACGAAATTTTCGGTGCGTCAATTGAGGTGTAGGGAGAACTCGACCCGGAGTCGGTCCTAAAAACTTCGACCCGAGAGACAGGAGGGAGGAGAAGAGAAAAGGTCCTTGAGGGAGGGTGGGGCGTCCGACGCGGACGTCGGAGGTATAGGACACACGGTTCAGGACTGGGTCTTCAAATGGTTCAGTAAAAGGGCCTATTTCAGTCAAAGGAGGGTCACCTTTTGAGACCACAGTCGACAAATCTATTTCGTCAAAAAATAAAGGAATATTCTCGTTGACGGTGTGACAGCATATTAGTGAGCAACCCCGACAGAGGGAGATTTTGGTCCGACCTGAGAGGACCAAATTGAGTCCGTGGGGGTCATGGACCGTCCCCCAGAACGTTCGTGGGCTGTTTAGGGCGACGTCTCTCTCTGTCCTACCGACTAGTCTCCCTCCCCGTGTCCGAGGAGTCCCTACACGGGAACCTGGGATGACTCGTCCTCGACGACCCCTACTCTCTGAACTCTCTACATGTCTCAACGAATCGTTGTCAAGGGATGAAGGATAGTGAGTCTTTCATGTCTGGTTTTCAAAGAATACCGTTCTGGTGTAGAAACTAACGAGAATTTTGATCGATTCAAGGAAGGAAAACAGAGTCGAGTTTTATGTTTTTAAAATTTCCTGGGGGTCCCACCTTTTACAACTCCTATAGTCTACAAGTGTGAATTCTTAGACAGTGGCCTCCCAATCGGTACAAACTCACTTACCCCTCCGACAGATCTCGGTCGGAAGACTAGGGACTCCCTGTCTGGACCGACGACCGGACCTGGGTTGTCTTCGTGGAGGTCTGTACGAGTGAGTCAGGTCCTCTCTCGCAGGTCTCGGAAGGAGGCTTGTACTCGAGGATTTCTTAAGCGTGGCTCTTGAAACGTGTCCTCCGTCCATCAGGACTCCTCACTGGTCTGAGGGACCCCAGGCTCACGTGTCACCTGTAAGTTGAGACGGAAGAGAAGAAAGGAAGGTCGAGGGTTCCTCGGACTTGGTCTGGCACCTCGGTCCGGTTTCCCCGAGGTGACCGAGCACCCACGTCCCGTCCGACCGGTGGGGTATCGAGCTCTCGCCTTGGAGGTACACCTGGGCCGCGTGTCCTCCCCGTATTAGTCCTTTGTTCGGACCTCGGAAGGTGACGAGGCGAGAGTCGGTTTCGACACTTCCCGGACAGGACCCGACTGGGTCATCTCCGTTTCCGTCTCCACGGGGACGTGTACCAGAGTGACGGAGGTGTCGGTCAGACAAGACATGGGCCTAAGACGGTGGTCCCTTTATGTTCCCATCCAGGGTACTGAGTCGTGAAGGTAGTCGTCTAGTGGTACCATGAAACAAGACACACGAAGTCACATCTGTGGTATAACTTATATTCAATAACTAAGTGACAGTGACTTGAGAGCACTGAGTCCGGACTTCCTCTGAGTGACATATACACGTTGGGACGGACGTCGTGTGAGGTCGGAAGGACGGGTATCTTCGAGTCTGTTTCAGTGAGGACCCCGGTAAAGGTTGTCACACTTTACTCCTGTTGTGTACTTTTGATTTATCCGGTACCAAACGTAAGGGTGGTTGTCACATTTTCCCAAGGGAGGAGAGGTGTGGGAGAGGCCGTAAATGACGAACATCTGAAAACCTGTCGTCGGTAAGACTTGACGTACTCTACCATGGAATAACACCAAAACTAAACGTAAAGAGACTATTATTCACTACAACTCGTAGAAAAATACAGAAACAATCGATAGACACAGAAGAAACCTCTTTACAGACAAATTAAGAAACCGGGTAAAAAACTAACCCAGTAAATAAAAAGACCTTAACTCGACGTCCTCAAAGAACATATAAAAACTCTAATTAAGAAACAGTCAACGAAACAAACGATAATAAAAGAGGGTAAGACTTCGGACAGAAAAGTGGAACGAATATCAAAGGAAGCAACACGTTTTCGAAAATTCAAATTAATCCAGGGTAAACAAATAAAAACGAAAATAAAGGTAATGAGAACCTTTACCCAGTATCCCCTAGGACGACACTAAATACAGTCTCTCACAAAAAGGAGATCCTCAAAATATCAAAGACCAGAATGTAAATCTAGAAATTAGGTAACACTTAAATAAAAACACATATCACAATCTTTCACAAGATCAAAGTAAGAAAATGTTCACCAACTGCTCCAAAGGGTCGTGGTGAACAAATTCTCTAACAGAAAAGAGGTAACATATAAGAACGGAGGAAACAGTTTCTATTGTACAGGTATCCACGAACCCAAATAGAGGCCCGAAAGATAAAACAAGGTAACTAGATATAAAGATAGAAACACGGTCATGACATGACAGAACTACTGACACCGAAACATCATCTCGGACTTTAGTCCGTTCAACTAAGGAGGTCAAGGTAAGAAGAAAGATTTCTAACGAAACCGATAAGCTCCAAAAAAACATAAACGTATGTTTAACACTTTAATAACTATCCCTAACGTAACTTTGATATCTAACGAAACCCATCATATGAGTAAAAGTGATATAACTAAGAAGGTTAGGTACTTGTACCATATAAAGAGGTAAATAAACACAGGAGAAACTGAAGAAAGTAGTCGCAAAATATCAAAAGATATATATCCGGAAAACAAAGAAATCCATATATATAAGGATTCATAAAATAAGAAAAACAACGATACCACTTACCTTAACAACGGAATTAAAGAGAAAGACAAAAGAGTAACAATGACATATCCTTACGTTCCCTAAAGAAACACAATTAAAATATAGGACGTTGAAATGATATAAGTAACTAATCGAGATCATTAAAAGACCACCTCAGAAATCCCAAAAGATACATCTCCTAGTGCAGTAGACGTTTGTCACTCTTAAAATGAAGAAGAAAAGGTTAGACCTAAGGAAAATAAAGAAAAAGACGAGACTAACGACACCGGTTTTGAAGGTTTTGATACAACTTATCATCACCACTCTCACCCGTGGGAACAGAACAAGGACTGACATCTGTTTCTACGGTGTTTTTTTCTTTTGATGTCAAGTTATAGTGACTACTGGTATCTATGTTTTTAGGAATTGTTTCAAGATCTTTTGTCTTAGGTTGTTGTATAAATTTTATAGAATGTAGTACTGGTTCACCCGAAATAGGGTCCATCCGTTCCTAAGAAGTCATAGGTGTTTAGTTAGTTACATTATGTGGTGTGATTGTTTAACTTTCTATTTTTGATATACTAATAGAGTTATCTACATCTCTTTCCGAAACTGTTTTAAGTTGTAGGTAAATACTATTTTTTTTTTTTTTTGGAGGTCTTTCGTCCTTATCTTTCTTGTATAGAGTTGTATTATTTTCGATATATACTGTTTGGGTGTCTTTTGAAATAGGAGTTACCACTTTTTAACTTTCGTAAAGGGGTGAGGTCATAAGAACGGTCCTCTTGGGGGTCCCTGTCTCCTCGGACCGTTCCAACGTTTCTCGATATCAGGTTCCCTAACGTTTCTCAACCTGTATTGACTCACTGTGTGGTGTCGTGTCGTAGAGACGGACTGACAATTTGATCTGACGGAAACAAGTCTTGGGACAGGTGGACATCTACCTCCTTCCTTCTTTAATTGTGTAAGGGACAAATTCCGAACGGTAAGATCCTCTACAAACGTTCTGATTACCGGAAACATAAAGCGAAAGAGTGGAGGGAGTTAGAGACTGGATGTTTTCTTTGACCGTAGGTCTGGGGCTATTCTACCAATAAGACTCCGAGATCCGACGGTAGAAGAGCCAGTCGACGAAGTGCTTATTTCAGCAAAAGAAACGGAGTTGTAGAACAGAGAGTCTAAGCAACCGGACAGGACGTCACTCGTCTCACTCGAACCTGAACTATTGTAATGGTCCTGGTATGGGATGAGGTCTGAAATACTTTGTCATAGTCCATAGACTCGCCTCGGGTCGTTACACTTCCACGTAAAATGTGTCAAAAGTTTCGAGTGTCAAATTGTTACTGGGACTTCCAAGGGTCTGTCAACTTCTATTGACAGACTAGGGTCCCGTTCTCCGTTCGGTGTCGGGAAGGAGGGTGGGAGTCGACACTCGGGTACCTGGGTCACACTTAAACCGAGGTCCTGTCTTATTACAGCATCCAGTTCAGATCCATCCGTCACCGTCAAGACAAACTTCGACCCACTGGACCCCTTTCAATAGTCGTGGAGACATAGAATAGATATGTCAGTCCCGAGATCATTATCACTAAGAGAGAGAGACATCTTGAGTTACATAATTATGTGTCCCTCGTACATCTTTGTGGGTCACTGGTGAGTAGTAGTAGTAATGATTAACCGGGGGATCTGAGCCGATGTGGGGAAAGTCAGTCCGGGGTGGGAGATGAGAACGAGGGCAAAATCGGTGTACTGAGAGTGGAGAACGGGTTTGGAAGGGACAAGATTAGACATACAAAGGTAAAATTTACCAATGAAAATAAGAAAAAAAAAATTTACGAATAAAAATAAATAAACTGACACGGCCCAAAATCAATCCCGTACACCCTAGACCAAGGGACTGGTCCCTAACTTGGGGACAGACGACGTTACCCTCGTACCTTAGAATCGGTGACCTGGTGGTTCCTTCAGGGTCTGAAATGTGGATTTTATTTTACTTTTTCTCACTATTATGAATCGAAACCATTTTTACACCTCTTTCACCCTGAAATTTGGAACGACAACCCTCGTATGGGACATGTAACAGAAACTGTGACGGACAGTCTCGACTCGTGGTATGGGACCCTTGGGTCGTAGGGTGACCATTTCCGTGTCCAAGACGTTCCTTCCATGAGATGGGAGAATCCAAGACACTGACCCGGACTCTTAATTTGACCGTACCAGTATAATTGTCCTCCTTTCGGATGTCAAAATAAATAAAAAAATTACACAAGTACCTTCGGAAGTATTCTTTTCATTCTCCATAAAGAAACTACCAAGTTTCCAATTCTTAAACGGACGGTCACGTCGACTGGGTCTAAACTAGGGACCAGGCCCTACTAAGGTGTACGCAACCTCGTTGATTCGGGTACGCGGTGTCGATGATTTTGGATACTCGGTTCTCGGGTACGAGACGTCGTTCTCTTCGGTGGTGTTACTCTTGGGTTTTGGACTTGTTACTTCTGGGTCCCTTCGGGTTTTTATTTATGTTAATCTTTTTTCCTTTTTGTTCTCGGTTTTTTCGTCCATTCTGACTCGGTAGAAAATGGAGATATGAGAGAATTTACTTTAATTTTCTGCGAATGAGGAACCTTTTTGTCGATACTGTTTGGATCTATCGTATAATTTTTCGTCTCTGTAATGAAAGGGTTGTTTCCAGACAGATCAGTTTCGATACCAAAAGGTCATCAGTACATTCCTACACTTTCAACCTGGTATTTCTTTCGACTCACAACTTCTTAATGACGAAAACTTGACACCACAACCTCTGAGAACTCTTAGGGAACCTGCTCTATTTTGGTCATTTAAGATTTCCTCTAGTCAGGACTTATAAGTAACCTTTCTGACTACGACTCTGACTTCGAGGTAATGAAACCGGTGGACTATACTTCTTGACTGAGTAACCTTTTCTGGGACTACGACGCTTTCTAACTTCCGTCCTCTTCTTCCCCTACTGTCTCCTACTTTACCAACCTACCGTAGTGGCTAAGTTACCTGTACTTAAACTCGTTCGAGACCTTCAACCACTACCTGTCCCTTCGTACAGTACGACGTTAGATACCCCAGCGTCTCAGTCTGTGTTGACTCACTGACTTGACTTGGTTTGACTATGAGAGAATTGTTTTGTCATTCAAACACTTCGTTTTTCTGTCCTTTTCTAAATTCGAAGATCCTCACCACCCAACACTCTGTCCCTAGTGCTTTATGGACCCTTGGGTGGTCCGACTAAATCCTCAGAGAAAGAGTATCGGACAAAACCACACCTGAGGACCAACAACCACTATTCCTATAAAGAAGGACCATATCTCTCCAACAGGAAGAGCACCCTTTAAAACACTGAACAAAAATAGAGTTTTTCCCAGTCTCTCTGAAAGGGTGTGAACGATAAAGAGTTCACGGAAGTCAAGGTTTCTCAGTAATACAGTTTTACCACAATCACCCCGTAGTCCAGAAGTGTGAAGTCATGTGAGTGGTCTTCTGTCCATGGTCTACCGTGTCATTATTGCTTAATCCTTGTTAGACCCACGTCACCTCACCCCCTGAAGGGACCACCACGTCACCAATTCTGAAGTGGAATTAGGAACCAACTCCTCGATTTTAGGGTGAACGGAGGTCCAATGTTTTAGTTTTCCGTATTTTGTCTTCGCTACAACATTGTTTAAGTTATTTCTGAAATTTTCACCAGGGGTGGTCCTTTTTTAGAAATTTTCTCCCCCTCCTTCAGTTCCTGACACTACTAAAACTTTCTACTTCGTGACTTTGAGACCCTAAGTATCTCCGGTTGGACCTCTCAGTGTCGGTCCCGTCGACTCACCGACGTCCCTAGGGTCACACGAGTCAACACCGGAACCCCTCCGAACGTGTCGACGCCAGACGAAGTGATCCCTCCGTAGTAGCAAACGAAACGGTAGTCTTCAAGTGCTCGAGAATGAGAAGGTGTGAGAAAGGTAGGTGAAGTCGGGTCACAAAGGGTCTGGATGGACAGGACACAGAGTCCTAGAGACTCTACGAACGGTTTTTGTGCGGGGGTCCCGACAGAGGACCTCTGCGACTGACCAACCAGACCCCCCAGGTCCTAAGATCCGAATAGAAATTTAGTCTGGTCAAAACCTTTGTCAAGACCACGTTTCTTGTAAGAAACCTTTTCTTATTTGTGTAATGACACTTATCACTCTACTACAAAACTTTTATGAGGTTTCATGACATTATTGAAATGTCAAAGGACATCCCCTCTTCCCCCCAAGACTGTTACACAGGTCGTCAGTCCAACGACGTATTTCATGTCCTACGGGTCAATTTCGACCTAAAGTCTATTCGTCACCTGTTATAAAATCATACCATACGGATCTCTACGAGAATCTGACAGACGAGACATGACAATGAACCGTCTAGACTGGTGGGAGGTTCCCTCCAACTTCTGGGGTTCCCCCAAAGGACCTCAGTTACCGTCTCCCTTGTCCACCCAGCCACCCCAGCCACTGAGTACACTACTGTCCTTTAACTACCTGACAATACTCCCAGTGTGACAACGTTCGTGAAGTACATTATATCACCTAACGGGGAAGGGGACTGGAGTCTACAGGCCAAATAGGGGGAAGTGTCTACCCTTTGACCGTCTACCGACATTGAACAGGGGTCAGAGTTCTCACTCCTGGGTCTTTTCGTCCCAACGAGGGTCCGTCACACCAGGGACCGGGAACCTGGTCGACGGATGGACCGGTGTTGGTGAGTGGTGCCTCTCCGGTCGTAAGACCCTTTCCCCGAGAAGTGGCACCACCAGGGACGGGAGTCGGGAAAGAACATAACACGATCGTGACTGACAAGAACGACACACGACCGGGTCCTGAACACCCCATCCACCGGGTCCCTGACGAAACACCACGAATATCACGACCCTTCTCCTCCGACAAAGATCTTGGAGTAGTCTCCAACCTCATTCGGGATTTAAGGGGAGCCGAACCCAGAAAGAGTCTGGAAACCGCCGAAAGGGTCCCGACCGACGGAAGGGGTCCCGAGGGCGACGTAGCACAGCTAAAGACAGAGTGGTAAACACGAGTCTCGTCATGAACCAGGTCCTTCTTTCTTAGTAACCGGTCGGGGTGGTGGTGGACAGGAGGAGGGACCCGTCAGACTCCTGACTCCTTCCAGGGACCTTGGGTGACTTCTGGAGTGTCACCCGTAGTCAAGTCCTGTCTCTGACCTCCCCCTCGACCCACAGAGACCCATCTGGACCACGGGTCGTCCTCTGACGGGTGGGACCCATCTAAAGGGTGGAAAAGACCGTTGGGTTTGTAGCAGGACCACCACCAGAAGGGTTGAGGTAGGTATCCTGTGGTCTCGCAGTCTGGTGCCACCCGTCGGACGTCACCCGGAGAGACGGAAATATCCTTGACCAGAAGAAACGGGAGGGGGCCGTCGTTTACCTCCCACGACACGAATAATAGATGTGTTGTGAAGTTTGTAATGAGAATAGTCCTAGCACTACCTCCTTTGTGTTTAGTATCGTCACTCTACTAAAAAGTACACAGTCGAGTTGTCCGTGGAGTTTCCTACTGCTGGACGACAACCACCTCCACATCCTCTGTCCCAAAGAGTATACGGAAACCCTCTCATTGCACCCTGTGTAAAGACCTCCCGTAAAACCATTCTCAATACTTTTAATTTGATATGTGTAGGTCCGACACCTCTCTTCCCTTGGGAGGACACGAGAACCACCCTTACATTTAATCACTGCGGTGACACCTCTTGACACCTCAGGGAACCTGTCGTTCCTCTAGGTTGGTCAGGTAGGATCTCCTTTAGTCATGACTTATAAGTGACCTTCCTGACTACGACTTAGACTTCGAGGTTTTGAAACCGGTGGACTACGCTTCTTGACTGAGTGATCTTTTCTGAGATTACGACCCTTTCTGACTTCCGCCCTCCTCTTCCCCCACTGTCTCCTACTCTACCAACCTACCGTAGTAACTGAGTTACCTGTACTCAAACTCACTCGAGACCCTCAACCACTACCTGTCCCTCCGGACCTCACGTGTCAGGTACCCCAACGTCTCAGCCTGTGCTGACTCGTTGACTTCACTCAGTCACTGACACCTCTCGGCCTACCTCGAAGGAATTTCTCGATTTTTGTCTCGATGGCATGCTCGGTTGTTAGGGTGAGGACCCGGACACAGACCTCTTTTTATACCAAACTTTCCTGGACACGTGGGGTCCCAAGTGACGTCCGTCCTGTACCTTCGTTGGATTTGTCGGTAGTGTTTCCTTACTTATTTTTTCCACACCATATATATATAACGTATGTGTGTGTGTGTGTGTGTGTGTGTGTGTGTGTTACGTTATACTGAGTCGATACCTTTCCTAGGTTCTTGCACACTGTTCAGGTCTCTCAACTGAGGGTCTTCCCTCCACTCCTCCGGCGTGGGACATTTCAACAGGTACACTCCTACACGACGGCCCTCGGTCCCTGTCCGACTGCTCCACTCGTGTCTCACCCACTACGGTTGTGCAGTCCCACAATATGGCGGAGTGGAAACTGAACAACAATCTCCTGTCTCCTGTAAAGAAAGACAAATTTGACCCTAAAGAACAAACAGCGTCGGGACTCGCAGGATTGGACTGTGTCGATTAATGATCGTCTGTCACCAAGAGTCAATGTCGTCGACTTTCAATGTGGGTGAAACATCGACACTTCTTTTGTCCTCTTTTGTTTTAGGGTGCTAAAGACTCAGGGTGTAGGTCTCTAGGACTAAAGTAACCAGACCTCGTTTAAACTCTCGTCCCTACCCCAATTCTCTGACACGATTGCAGTCCTTTGACTATACTTACCCCTAGGTCCCGGCGGAGTGTCGGAAAGTTCGGTTTTCGACTCGTTTCTACCCCTTTTGTCTTCCACCTGACACGGAGACCAGGACCCGATGACAGTCCCGACTCGTTTCGGGCAAATACAGGGACACCCTCGGCAGGTGTTTCACGACGGTGTCTCGCCGGACCCCGTCGACACCTGGGTCCTAGACCTATACTACTAGAGTAAAGGAGTAGTCTTCTCGACCATACACACGAGGTGCACACGTACACACACACACAACACGTACACACGCACCCCCTTACCCCTCTACCACAAATGTGAAATGACCCTTGACCTCTTCGTGTCTGAAAGTCATTCTTTTTGGTCTCCCCTGACTTCCGGACTGACACCATACTCGAAGTGGTTCGGACTGGGGCACACCGGCCACACCCAACACACATACCCCCCCTCGTGACCCGAGAGGGCAGAACCCTTTCCCCACCCGAACCGAGGATCTGGACTCTGGGGGACTTCCGACTTTAGCCATACACTACGGACGTCTGTATCCCCCCTCCCGCCGTGTGTTTCCTTGGGGTCCCTGTCCTTTTCGGTCGTAGGGTCTTTTGTCGAGACCCGTCCCCTGGGCACGGACACACTGCACTCCCCCTGACAGTGGTAGTCCGCCTCCTACCAGCAATGGTAGGAACCCTACGACTGGACGTCCCGTCCCCGACCAGGGACAGCCTTCTCGGACCCGGTCGAGCAAAGGAGCCGACTGAGAGGAGATTCCTACCACCGTTCCTGTCTGGTCGGATAGGAGATAAAAGAATCAAGTCATTCTTCCTTTGTCGAGAAAGAGAAATTTATAGGGACAGTCACACCGGGTCCCTTACCCGAACCCCTCCTGGTTCGGACTGTCCCCTGGTCCTTCCTCCTCTAATTCAGTAAGTTAACAACCTTTCCAGGATTCACCCCGACCTTCCACGACCTGTCCTGCGACGGTACCTCATTACATCAGGGGTGGGAGGTATCTTTCTCCTGAATGAACTCCTCTCACGTCCTCACCAATCTCCAGTTCGACACACTGGGAGTCTTGTTTCGGGACTCGACCCCCTCGACCCGCCCTCCCGTGGAACGATTCCTCCGTCCTTCCCCCCACCCACTGTCCACGCCCCGGACCCGGTCCCCTCCCCACCTCCCTTCTGCCCTGGTCTGTCGGACGTCCCGGTGTCCGTCGTGACACCCACCCCCACCGGGTCTCGGGGCCGGTGTCCCTCCCAGTCCGACACTGAGTACTCGGTCGTCGGGTCCGCCGTGGAGGGAGTCGACACAGTACTGACCCTCGTCGGGTCGGACTGGACCGTCTCAGTTGTAGCGAGGGCCTTACACCCGGACGAGTGGAGACACAGGAACTCGGGAGGTCAGTCACTGGTAGGAGGTTTTCACGACCGTCTAATTCGTTATTTGCGTGACGAAGACCCCGTCTTGAGCCCCGACCCCAGGGGGACTCCACCGGTCCGGTGGGGGTCCCGGGAGACCGAGGACAGGTGAAGAACTGAGGACCTCCTGGACGACCCCCGGTGTAACCGACAAAGGGACACTCTCCTCTGGCGGAGCACAAGAAGAGACACTGAGAATCCCTTGTTCATGTTCCGGGTGCCCCCAATTTAAGTCATTGGGAAAGTGCAGGGGGTTCAAATATGTCTGTTTTGATATGTAGGAAAATTATAATAAAATAAAAAACCCTTATTCATTGATATGTATGCTTGTTTTATCATTTCAATTCTAAGACACTTCTTTCTCTTTTCGCTCAAAAGGAGACAGAAACCGGAAAGATAGATTAATGGAGTCCGTTGGTGACGGTCCGAAGAACCCTCAGGACACTCTTTGCCAGATACAAATGCCCGAAGACACTTGTATGCAAAAGTGTGTCCACCGTGACACGACGCGAGTGCCGATGACAGTGGACGGTCTGCAGGCGGTTGGAAAGGACATGGTCACGTGGTCGGAACAGCGAAAGAACAATTGTAGACTCAATTGTACGTCTCCCGAACACTAAATAAGGTGGTCCATTGGTGACTATACGAGTCGCCATTTCTTAGACGTCACGTGCTCTTCGACATCTACACCCAAACTAGAGACCCGGACCTTCTAGGGGACGTCCTCCTTTAACGTTGGGTGAGGTCATAAGAACGGACCCTTCGGGGTCTCTGTCTCCTCGGACCATCCGATGTCAGGTACCCCAGAATGTCCCACCTACCCAGAATGTCAGTATACCTCAACCTGTGTTGACTCGCTGTCTCCTACTTGTTAACGGGCTTAGTTACTATTCGGACGTTCCCGTGTACTACAATGTTACTCATCCAAAAATTTCGTTTCACAACATGAACGGCGTCATTTTGAGATCCTATTAGTGCATACTCTTGAGGACCCAGAATCCTACACACATAAAGTTTGAAGCCGTTAATGACGACTTAACGGAAACAGCTCCAGTGTGGTCGAATGTACGTCATACAGAGGGTGTGGGAGTCCTTGGCCCGTACTAAAAATTAGAGTGGTTCGGGAGTAACACACGAACCACGAGACGAGTCCGACACTCACCCCCGTCGACTTTCGGGTACCGTCGACACTACCCGACCGGTCACCGTCTTCTTGTCGGGGGTTCTTCTAGTCGGTGGTTACACTGCCCAGGACCTCCGAACAATCCGACCCCGGACGCACGACCCAAGACCCCACAAACCTTGTCGGTAGACAAGCACCCTTCCCAGTGTAGTCCCAGTGTTTTGTCCCCTTCCCAAAGGCCCCGGTCCTTCCCGGACACGACCTCCCTCCTCCCTCTCCTCCCCTCCTCGTACCCCTGAGACCTCTCGTCCAGTTCAAAACCTCCTTTTCGGATTTGATACTCCCTACTGAAACGTAAAATATTAAAGACTTTTTTATAGTGTCTTCTCATTAAAAAAATCTCCCCAAGTACCAATTAAAACTCAAAACCGTGAAGGAATAGAGGGTCGGAGACCGGAGTGCAGAGTCCTGAAACACATCTACAAAATGGTCAATACGAGTCAGGGCACCGTTGACCCACAGACGCAATCCCGGACGCGCCACAACCCCCCGTCGGACACTGTTCCCAAACCCCCGGACCCGAAAGCGATCTCGTTCACGTCTGGGACGGGGAGACTGGGACCTTCTAACGTTCCTCCTCCGACTGCCGAGACGAAGTAACGATTAGGCCTCAGACAACCACACTTGTCCTTTCCCGAACACACACTTTAGGCGGGACATTCAGTGTAACGAGTATCCGCGGGTCACAAACTGTCGTCTGTCGGAAATTGGTGCCGGAGACGAGGAAGTCCCTGTGCGTCGGACACACGTCGAGCCGGGGCTGAGACTACTCCGAGTCGCGTACGTTACTTCAGTGGACAAACGTCACCACACCTGAGATCTTACGACTAAAATAACCCCAAAGTTAGGTCTTAACAGTAACAAATAAAACGACACGTGTGACGGGGTCGTCCCTAAGGAAGTCCAGCTACTCAGGTCGACTGAAGGCTCACGAAGAATGGAAAACCGAGGTCTTCGACAAATCCCAGAAGACCAGTGAGGAAGGGGAGTTAGGACCTTAGACAGGGAAGAGGTTCCTCGAGACCAAGGTAAAGAACCTCTTTCCACGGGCACAGTGATTATAAAGAAAAGTCTAAGAAAATCCACAACTGATTTTTTGTCAGTGTCGGACCTTCATCTCTCAATAAAATAAACCACCCTTACAAATCCTGACTCGGTCCTCTGTCATAGAGTCCTTGAGACTCTTTTGAAGAGGTTCCTCCACCCTCCCCCTCAGTCCAATATATGTTCAAACGTTGTTTCCGTCGTCCATCAGACTTGTAGTTTCAGTAACTAGACAACGAGTGAGCACAGACTGAGAAATGCTGGGGTACCTGACATCGTGTGGTCCAAAGGGACAGGAAGTGGTTGAAGGTCTCGAACGAGTTTGAGTTCAGGTAACTCAACCACTACGGTAGGTTGGTAGAGTAGGAGACAGGAGGGGAAGAGGAGGACGAAAGTTAGAGAGGGTCGTAGTCCCTTTCTAAAAGGTTTGTTAAAAGGTTACTAAAAGGTTACTTAGTCGTGAAGTGTAGTCCACCGGTTTCATACCCTCGAAATCGAAGTCGTATTAAGGAAGATTACTTATAAGTCCTAACTAAAGGAAATCCTAACTTACCAAACTAAAGGAACGTCAGGTTCCCTGAAAATTCTTAGAAGAGGTCGTGGTGTCAAGTTTTCGTAGTTAAGAAGCCGTGAGTCGGAGGAAATACCAGGTTGAGAGTGGAGGTATGTCCTGATGACCTTTTTGGTATCGAAACTGACTTGCCTGGAAACGACCGTTTCATTACAGAGACGAAAAATTGTGCGACAGATCCAATCAGTATCGGAAAGAGGGTTCCTCGTTCGCAGAAAATTAAAGTACCGACGTGAGTGGTAGACGTCACTAAAACCTCGGGTTCTTTTATTTTATACAGTGGCAAAGGAAACAAAGGGGTAGATAAACGGTACTTCACTACCCTGACCTACAATACCAGAATCAAAAGACTTACAACTCAAAATTCGGTCGAAAAAGTGAGAGGAGAAAGTGAAAGTAGTTCTCCGCGAAATCAAGAGGAAGTGAAAGACGGTATTCACCACAGTAGACGTACAGACTCCAATAACTATAAAGAAGGACTTTGGAACTAAGGTCGAACACGAAGTAGGTCGGATCGTAAAGGGTACTACATGAGACGTATATTCAATTTGTTCGTCCCACTGTTACATGTCGGAACTGTAAGAGGAAAGGGCAAAACCTTGGTCAGACAACAAGGTACAGACCAAGGTTGACAACGAAGGACTGGACGTATGTCTCAAGAGTTCTCCGTCCTTTCCACCAGATCATAAGGGTAGAGAAAGTCTTAAAAGGTCAAACAACACTAGGTGTGTCAGTTTACAAAATCACATCAGTTACTTCGTCTTTAAAAAGACCTTGAGAGAACGAAAAAGATACTAGGTTACCTACAACCGTTAAACTAGAGACCAAGGAGACGGAAAAGATTTAGGTCGAACTTGTAGACCTTCAAGAGCCAAGTGTTTGACAACTTCGGACCGAACTCTTAAAACTCGGACTGAAACGATCACACACTCTACTCATGTTAACACGTCAGTAAGAAAACGTAACGGAAAGAAACCCCGACCTTACTTTTGACTGGAAAAGGTCAGGACGCCGGTGACGACTCAAAAGGTTTAAACGACCGTATAACTCACGTCGTGAAAGTACCGTAGCAGTAAAACCTAAACTTTATCGAGTCGACCTTAAGGTAGTGGAGATGATGGAAACAAGTGTCACTACAAAGGATTCCGGGTGAACTGAAGCGTGAGGTCTTCCGTAGTTTAATTCCTTGAATTGTAGGATGCATACCGTTCGACGTTCGGAGACCCGAGCGACTCAGGCAAGAAACGTACACGTCGAGTCAACAGACGCCGACTAGGGCACAGGAACAGGTGGACGATGGACACAGGGGGGCCGAGGAGTCGGTAGTGGTACCCCCACCGTCGTAGACATACCACTGTCAAAGCCCTCAGGAGTGAGTGTAAACCTTCGGTTTTTAGTGACTACCGACACGACAAAGAACAAATAATTATACCGTCATCTATAAAAATAAAGTGTATCCTGTTTTGTCGTCGTCTTGAACTTGACTCCGACAAGTAGAACGTCACCATCGCGACCCCAGTCGTCCGTGCCCCCTCCCCGTTTCAGTCGTCTTTTAGTGTGCACCTCTCTCAAAATTGATCGGCATCACACAAAGTCAACCTCTTCCGTTATCGTTGGGTGAAGTCATGAGAACGGACCTTTTAGGGTACCTGCCTCCTCGGACCATCCGACGTCAGGTACCCCAGCGTTTTTCAGTCTGTGCTGACTCGCTGAAGTGAAAATGAAAAGTGAAAGTACGTAACCTCTTCCTTTACCGTTGGGTGAGGGTCACAAGAACGGACCTCTTAGGGTCCCTGTCGTCTCGGACCACCCGACGACAGACACCCCAGCTTGTCTCAGCCTGTGTTGACTGCACTGCGTCGTCGTCGTCGTCGTCGTCGTCGTCACACAAAGTCATGGGTGAAAAGGTATGTCCTTGTCTTAGGTCGGTGAGACCTGACGTGTGGTAGCGGAAAAGGGAGAGGACATGACCTAACCCATTCGAGATTATAAGGAGGGAAGACTTTCGGGAGAGGTTGGGGGGGTGGGGGGGGTGGGGGAGACGAGTAGAGACGATACAAACATTTTCTTGCAAGAACCTGAATGTCCCTTTAAACTAGGTATACCCGACCTGTCAGATGTGAAGAGAATATTTTGACGAGAAAACATTCTCAAGAAGGTGTCGGTTCATAGAGACTTGTTATCTTTTTACAAAAAGGTCCTTTTTTCGCTATCGGTTTGAGGGTTTTAATCATAGTCGTGGGAGAGAGGGAATAGATAGTAAAGTAAGTAACATTGGTCTTAAATATTTTAAAGGACCAGACACCGTCCATGTATGACCCCGCGTCTCTATTTCCGGTAGACCAGGGGTCGGAGGTCATCAATGAGATTACTCCTTACACGAATACTACCTTCAGAAGACCTGGGCTCCTCAAAGACCGTGTCCACTGTCTTGGAGTCGGTCGACTCCGACCACCGTCGAGTCCCAGGATGTCACTCACCCTTTAACTCGGGGAGGCTCCGTGTCGGGGGAGGACAGCCAGACGACGAGGGGTAGTCATCTCGTGTGCCACTGGTGTGGGACCCTGTGGGGGACCAACCCTCCTGAAACGTTCGGGGTCGACCGAGAGGAGGAAAGTGTGTCGAAGGAAGAAGGACGTGTGCGTCACTGGAGTCCGAGACTTGTCACGGAAGCACTGTCAAAGAGGGGTCGGGTCGGAATCGAAGGTAAAGATGGATTGACGTGACGGACCCACCTCGCCCAAGGAGGGGTCCTGTCCGGCACAGACCAAGAAGTCCAAAGTGGTGCAAGAGTCGTCAGTCGGGACAGGGACGAGACTCCGTCCAAGAAATATTTGTTGTTGGCCGACACCGGACTCCAGACAGGGTCGTCTTGACGTCACAAATGTCGTCGAGACGGTCGTCGAGTCGTTTACACGACCTTCTTTTTGTCTGGATGAATGGTCGGTGTCAGCTACTGACCCTCTTTGAAGGGAACATATTATGGATTGCTACCACCAAAGACGGATTTGGACCCCCGGACCCCTCTCGGTGAGGCCCCACACAGGACACTAGATGACTCCCGTCTGTCGAGTCGACTCTACGAGGAAGGCCCCGACCAAAGGTCCAGACGAGTCTCGACCCGGTTTCGTCCTCCCGAGACAACTGGAGTGTGAACCGTTCCCGGAGTTCGTCGTCGGTCAAGCCCAGACCTCACCCGGAACACGTCGTGAGACGTTCGCGACGGTCGGGGTCTTCACCCTGGACCTCGAAAAAGTTGTTAGAACTAGAGTCCAGGTCCGAGTCCGAGGAGGACAGGGAAAGGGACGGTGACTCCCCACCCTCCTCCTACCTCCACCCCTGGTGTCGTCGGTCGACCTTTCGGACATGTAACTTTGACTAGGAAACACTCCCGGGATCCCTTACGTCGGAACGAAAACTTTGACTCAGGGGGATTTTGTCTCGAAGGAGTGATGTAGATACTAATTGGAGAGGTAGATATTGAAATAAGGGAAAGAACAGGGGAGACTGGAGGTAGGACACGAGTGACTTGTGATTAGTTGGTCCCAATCCACTGATTCTAACGACAATAACTATTCTGACATATATTGTCAGTATGATTACTTTTGGCGATGGTCACAATTCCAGTGTGTGTGTCCAGTAAAGAGGTCACGTTCCATTCGAGTGTCTGGGGACTCGGTACTTGACGGTCTCCGTAGGACTGAGGACTTCGGTACCACTTCTTTACAGTGTCCTAATGCTAATTAGGGTCTGGGAAACAAGGAGAGAATTTTGTGAAAGTTGAGTTTCTGGTTCGACCTCCCCTAGACTCCGAGTAGAGGTGAGGGCACGAGGTACGGTCGTTCATTTAGGAGTGACGTCTGAGGACCGTAGGGTCCTCGGGAACGGATGAAACTTTAGGTAGTATCGGAGTTCGTAGGACCTCTCAAGGACTAGTCACAAGTCAAAGACGGAGAGTGGTGGGTCCCTCTCACCGGTGTCGTTCTTCGGTCGTGTTACCGTCTCATACCGACGGAGATATACTCGTAAGTCTTGTCGTTTGAATATCCCTACCCCTCTCTCAGACCCACGGATCCCGACCCCAAGGTCACTTCTCCACACGTTACAGAAGGACCCGTTATTTTTACAGGATTTTAACTACTACCCCCCACACCTACGTGTCGAGACCCGACACTTGATGTGAGAAATCTTCCCACTCACAATACTGAACACTTTATGTAGAGTTGTCTTTTCGCTTGTACCGTCCTCTTGATTCGCTATATGTGATCGCCGACTCTCGGAGTACGGCGGGAAAAGTGCCCTTTGGGGACTCAGACCCCGACCAAAAACCGAGTCGACCTCTAATGACCGGTGCCCCCTCTTTTTGGATGTTGACACCTCCCCAGGGGGCAGATACGACCGAGAATCGGAGAAGAAGAAGGGATTCAGTCTTGAACCAAAGGAGCCCTCGACGTCTCCCCGACGGACTTAATTGAGTGGGAGTTTCGACATCGTGCCCAAGGCAGACATCAAGTCCTCTGAACAACCGAACCTCGGAGACACTCGGTGTGGGACGAGATCCGGACCCCTACGTGGGTGACAGCAGTTTCTCCTGTCTTTGTGTCACTTGTTGCTTGTTCATTTAGCACACTCCAATAATTTTTCACAGTCACGTTCTTTTCTTTTTTCGTCTCGTCCCATCCGCCAACCCTCGTGTCTCAGCCCCACGTTGAAATTTAATGACGCACTCGTCCCTTCTGGGGTGATTCTTCCATAGTAGACTCGTTTCTGGTGTTCCTCCGTCCTCTTTCGGGACGTCCCTGGCCCCTTCCTCACCAGGACGAGTCCGCGCGCCACGCCGGTGTCGAGCGCCTCCGCGGTCCGATACTTCGTACAAAAGAATGGTACAGTCGATTAGGGGTCCCCGTCGTTTACCCGTTTAGTGGGGTCGGGAAAGAGGTCTCCGAGAGTGTCAGGTCCAACGACGAGGGGACCAGACGAGTGGGCCCCGGTCCTTAGTCTTTCGGTCCCCGTCAAATAAATCAATAAGTTGGGGGCCACGGATGTATACCTTTGGTGTCATTTCCGAGAACCGTCGTAAAGGGGTGTCTCACTTGGTGGCCTGACCGGGAACCCGAGGGGGTGCACCGGTTCGCACGCACGAAGGGCAGAGATCCCTACACAGTTATATCTGAGAAGGAAGTACTGTCGGTAAGGGCACAGAGGCTCAGAATGGTACGGACTACCCCAGAAACCGGCGAGAGGGCTCTCACTACGGGCGAGGGGCGGGGCGGAGGGGGCCCACCAGGTCTCGTCTCCTCCTACACTGTCGGTAAGACCAACGAGTCGACTCTTCCCTAGGTCCCGACGCGCCAGGACGACTCAAGTCACCATGACCCTGGTCCCTCCCCGACATCTCCACCACTCTTTATGTCAGTTCTATGCACCACCAACGTCTCGGACAGGTTAGTCTACATTCTACACCTTCCTTTTCTTCAGGTCAAGTCAAGTCAAGTCAAGTCAGCGAGTCAGACAGGCTGAGACGCTGGGGTACTTAGCGTCGTGTGGTCCGGAGGGACAGGTAGTGGTTGAGGACCTCAAGTGAGTCTGTCGTGTAGGTAACTCAGTCACTACGGTAGGTCTGTAGAGTAGGACCCAGCAGGGGAAGAGGAGGACGGGGGTTAGGGAGGGTCGTAGTCTCAGAAAAGGTTAGTCAGTTGAGAAGTGTACTCCACCGGTTTCATGACCTCGAAGTCGAAATCGTAGTAAGGAAGGTTTCTTTAGGGTCCCAACTAGAGGAAGTCTTACCTGACCAACCTAGAGGAACGTCAGGTTCCCTGAGAGTTCTCAGAAGAGGTTGTGGTGTCAAGTTTTCGTAGTCAAGAAACCGCGAGTCGGAAGAAGTGTCAGGTTGAGAGTGTAGGTATGTACTGATGACCTTTTTGGTATCGGAACTGATCTACCTGGAATCAGCCGTTTCGTTTTAGAGACGAAAACTTATACGATAGATCCAACCAGTATCGAAAAGAAGGTTCCTCATTCACAGAAAATTAAAGTACTGACGTCAGTGGTAGACGTCACTAAGACCTCGGGGGTTTTTATTTCAGACTGTGACAAAGGTGACAAAGGGGTTCACTACCCTGGTCTACGGTACTAGAAGCTAAAGACTTACAACTCAAATTCGGTTGAAAAAGTGAGAGGAGAAAGTGAAAGTAGTTGTCCGAAAAATCAAGGAGAATTGAAAGACGGTATTCCCACCACAGTAGACGTATAGACTCCAATAACTATAAAGAGGATCGTTAGAACTAAGGTCGAACACAAAGGAAGTCAGGTCGCAAAAAGTACTACATGAGACGTATATTCAATTTATTCGTCCCACTGTTATATGTCGGAACTGTATGAGGAAAAGGATAAACCTTGGTCAGACAACAAGGTACAGGTCAAGATTGACAACGAAGGACTGGACGTATGCCTAAAGAGTTTTCCGTCCAGTCCACCAGACCATAAGGGTAGAGAGAGTCTTAAAAGGTGTCAAACAACACTAGGAGTGTCAGTTTCTGAAACCGTATCAGTTATTTCGTCTTTATCTACAAAAAGACCTTGAGAGAACGAAAAAGGTACTAGGTCGTCTACAACCGTTGACCTAGAGACCAAGAAGACGGAAAAGATTTTGGTCGAACTTGTAGTCCTTCAAGTGTCAAGTGCATGACGATTTCGGACCGAACCTCTTAAAACTCGTAATGAAATGATCGTACACTCTACTCGCGTTAACACGTCATCAAACTCGTAAGAAACCGTACGGAAAGAAACCCTAACCTTACTTTTGACTCGAAAAGGTCAGGACACCGGTGACGACTCAACAGGTTATACGACCGTATAACTCACATCGTGAAAGTGTCGTAGTAGAAAGTCCTAAACTTTGTCGAGTTGACCTTAAGGTAGTGGAGGTGATCGACACAAGCATCTCTACAAAAGATTCCGGGTGAACTGAAGTGTAAGGTCCTACAGACCGAGATCCACTCACTAGTGTGGTAGTACTAATAGGCCCAGCACTTCTAGAAATAACATGTCAAGGAGTCACATAAGAACGGTGGAGAAGAATTATAGAAGACGAAGACAATCCAGGTATGGTAAAGACAGGAAATAGCTCGGGTAGAAACGTACTTTATAAGGGAACCATATAGATTAAAAGAACTTCTCTAGAGATCAGAAAGGGTAAAACAACAAAAGGAGATAAAGAAACGTGACTAGAGACTCCTTCCGAAAGAATAGAGAAGAACGATAAGAAACCTTGAAACGTAAGTCTACGGATATAGAAAGGAAAAGAGGAAACGAAAAGTGAACAGAAGAAAGGTGTCGATAAACATTCCGGAGGAGTCTGTCGGTAAAACGAAAAAACGTAAAGATAAAGAACCCCTACCAGAACGAGGGACAGAGGACATGTTACAGTGCTTGGAGGTAGGTATCAAGTAGTCCGTGAGTCAGATAGTGTAGATCAGGGAATTTAGATAAAGAGTGAAGGTGACATATTAGTATTCCCTATTCAAAACGGGACTCGTTTGTTTCCCGCCGCGACCGGAACGGACTCTACTTCGGCCAAAGACCTCCTCCCGAACCATCCTCAAGTCGAGACTCCACGGTGGAACCCCCACAGACAGGCGAAAGGTTCGTCTCTCGAGTTTATTCGACGATCTATGTGCTCAAACCTTGGCCCTCCTTTTTGACTGGACCTGCGTGCACCCTCACCGGTCGTACACCCACCATAAAGTCCGGCACTCTAGACTCCTCTGACCGTTCCCATCCGCGTCCTTCTGGGCCCTCCGGTGACCCCCCTTCACGTAGTTCTTCGGTCCACACTGGTGGGTACAGTGTACAAAGACTCTCCACTCGACTGGTGCTTTAAACCTTTGTCCGTCCGACAACAAAGACCATCCAGTGACCTTCTCTCCTGACCATCCTTTACTCTCCTAGTCCACACCCTCCTGATTGGGAGTCTACGTGACTTTTGGGTCTCGTCCACACCGGAGGCCCTCTGAACACTGGACCCCTCTGTCGCTTGGAGAGACCCTGGTCCACTATAGACGTCTCAGACTTGGAGTCTCCAACTTCACCCCCTGGTCACACCACCCCACTACCAGACCTCACTTCTCGGTTGGCCTTTTTGGGTGAACTACAGTGTCGGCGACGCCGACGTCCCTCAACCCCGACACTGAGTCGGCGACCGAGGCCCTTGTCCGTCTCCTCACCAAGACGGGGGTCCGAGTGGAGAAGGTCTCCTTTTACTTACCGACATTACCCAACTCCGGTACCTCCCTTTTAGACTGTCAAAGTAGCTCCTGTAAGGAAGGACTACACACTAACAAGACCTATCTTTCACCCTATTAGCTAATCAGTGTGAGTTCAGTTAAGGTCCTTGTGTCTTCGTCTATTTCTTTGGTTCCTGTCGGAGACAGGAACCCCACGGACCGGGTAACAACCACTCGTACTCCGGTCCTCGTCTCTCTCTCTTAAAGGGGGTCGGACCGACATCGGAGCGAGAGGACCACCGGGAAGAAGTCCGAATCGAGAAGGGTCCATAGACTTTGGTTTACTGTCGTTTCGTGAAACACCTATTGTCCCTCCTAGCAGGGTAAGGCACACGTCAGGAACGGCCCTCCTCGAGACCGTCGGACTCTCGGCGGGAGGAAGGGAGAGTGTAGTCACACCAGGAAGGAAGGTGGGGTGAGGGTAGGGGAAGAGGACGAGAACCGAGGACACAAAGGGAAGGAGGAACTGGGAGTCAGATCGCACGAGTGGTGGTTCTTTGTACATGAAAGACTTACTCACAAGTCTAGTATTAAGTTTTGGGGTTTAACAATAAAAGGAAGGTATTCAAGTGTCACCAAAAGTCCAACTATAGTCCTGACAGAGGTTCTCCGTCTTTCCTTGTGTCTCTTTCGGGGGTAGGTTGGACTCTGAAGTCATTCCTTAATCCTAACCTAACTCCTTGTTACCCCTGCCCTACTGACATCCACCTCCCTCCTCTCGGTTGTAAAGTACTCGAAGACTCTAGTTCAGGACACACCTGTGTGCCTTTGTCGTACGAATGAGTTTGACGAATCTAAGGAACTTGGAGGACTACTTCCTTCCTGACCCTTCCACTAAGACCAGTGAAGTGCTTACTTTTTAACATTAGGTTTGGGTCTCCAGAATGGGAGTCTGAGACACACACAGTCACCGTCTCTGTCCTACTGGGTCCTCTAGGGGCGGGAGGTCTAGGAAGGAAAGTCAGATTTGTGACGAGGGGGAGGGTGGGGGTCTATGTCTACCGGAGGGGAGAGGAAGGAAGACTTCCTTGTCGTACTTCTAAGTAAATAATATCGTTGTCTACCGAAATACTAGGAACGTACTTCTACGATGACTTTCTTTTCTATTTCGTCTCAGTCTCTTGACGGGACCACCAAGTCACCAATTCTTAGTCGGAAGGTTACGTCCCCTGACTCTAAGGTAAGGACCAGACCCTTGATTCTAAGGTGTACGGTACCCCGTGGGTACGGGTGCTCGACGTTGATGACTTCAGACTTGCGAGTTCTCGGTTACCAGACGTTGGTCTCTTCGTACGTGTGACGGTGATCTCTTTCGGGTACACGACGTCGTTTCTGGATCAAGTTGGCTTTATTATTAAATTTTTCTTTTTCTCACTCTTCACAATAAATCACACAGGGATCGTCCGTGAAGTGACGTATGTCCACGGGGATGTCGAGGACGATCACGGACACCTTCGGAGACTTAACTCACTGTTATTCTTTCAGTACCTTGAGTAATAATAATATCTCAAGTATTGTGTTTTATAATTGACCACTTCAAGATGTTTAATTGACCACTTCCGGATGTCTTAAGGAGTGTAGGAAGAGTGACTATGTATTACCTGTACACGGTAGCCCAGTCAAAGTCCATACGTCGTGTTACTGAGTGATAAACAGTCAAGTCAAGTCAAGTCAGCGAGTCAACACAGACTGAGAAACACTGGGGTACTTAGCGTCGTACGGTCCGGAGGGACAGGTATAACGTTTTACCAGTAGTGTCACTCGGGACGGACGTACCCCAGACAAAAGAGAGACAGTGAACCTAGTCTATTTCAGAAGACTTTACAGGTGGAACTTTCCAAGGACATTTAAGAAGACTTTCAGTCGAAGACACTGACATAGGAGAGTAGAGGGGACACGATGACTCAAGTCGGTCACTTAAAATCTTAAAGTGGATAATGCAAAAAAAAAAAAAGTTAAGACATTAAAGGTAAACCAAGAAAACAATTTTAAATGAATAAACCGACACGGTCCAGGACCAACGTCGTACACCCTAGAAGCTAGAAGCAACACCGGACGTCCTAGAACAAGGGACTGGTCCCTAACTTAGGTCCGGGGGACGTAACCCTCGTGTCTCAGAATCGGTGACCTGGTGGTCCCTTCAAGGGAGGTAAACCAAGAAATTTTTTTTATACATGAAGATAAAGAAACGACTCTAAAAGACCAAAACAAAACAAAAAAAAAGTAGATCTCACACACACGAGTCAGTACAGGCTGACGTTGACGTACCTGATATCTGTCCAAGGAGACAGGTACCCTAAAGGGTCCGTTCTTATAACCTTACTCAACGGTAAAGGATGAGGTCCCCTAGAAGGATTGGGTCCCTAGCTTAGACGTAGAGGACGTAATCGTCCACCATGGTATCATGGTGGACCCTTCTTCTGGGTGTGTCGAATACTTACAATTCTCGGGCAGTCGTCGTCAAAAATTTAACAAGAATATTCGTCGTTGGTGTTCCACCGTCCTAATAAAGTACGGATAGATTAAGGGTCCCGTTCGTCAAGTCAAGTCAAGTCACCGAGTCAGGACTGGCTTAGAAACGTTGGGGTACCTGACGTCGTGTGGTCGGAGGGACAGGTAGTGGTTGAGGATCTCGGATGGGTTTGAGTACAGGTGACTCAGTCACTACGGTACGTTGGTAGAGTAGGAGACAGTAGAGGAGAAGAGTGGAAGTTAGAAAAGGTCGTAGTTCCAGAAAGGTTTACTCAGTCGAGAAACGTAGTCCACCCATTTCATAACCTCAAAGTCGAAGTTGTAGATAGGATAGTTACTTGTGAGTCCTGACTATAGGAAGTCCTACCTGACCAACCTAGAGGAACGTCAGGTTCCCTGAGATTTTCAGAAGAGGTTGTAGTGTCAAGTTTTCGTAGTTAAGAAACCGTAAGTCGAAAGAAATATCAGGTTGAGAGTGTAGGTATGTACTGATGACCTTTTTGGTATCGGAACTGATCCACCTTGAAACAACCGGCTCATTACAGAGACGAAAAATTATACGACAGATCCAATCAGTTTTGAAAGGAAGGTTCCTCATTTGCAGAAAATTAAAGTACCGACGTCAGTGACAGACGTCACTAAAACCTCGTGCAGGGGGGGGGGGGGTTTTTTTTTCAGACGGTGACAAAGGTGACAAAGAGGTAGGTAAATGGTACTTCACTAACCTTACCTACGGTACTGGAATCAAAAGACTTGCAACTCGAAATTCGGTTGAAAAAGTGAGAGGAGAAAGTGAAAGTAGTTCTCCGAGAAATCAAGAAGAAGTGAAAGACGGTATTCCCACCACAGTAGACGTATAGTCTCCAATAACTATAAAGAGGACCGTCAGAACTAAGGTCGAACATGAAGAAGGTCGGGTTACAAAGAGTACTACATGAGACGTATATTCAATTTATTCGTCCCACTGTTATATGTCGGAACTATATGAGGCAAAGGCTAAACCTTGGTCAGACAACAAGGTACAGGTCAAGATTGACAACGAAGGACTGGACGTATGTCTAAAGAGTTCTCCTTCCAGTCCACCAGACTATAAGGGTAGAGAAAGTCTTTAAAGGTGTCAAATAACACTAGGTATGTCAGTTTCCGAAATCGTATCAGTTATTTTGTCTTTATCTACAAAAAGACCTTGAGAGAACGAAAAAGTTAATAGGTCGTCTACAACCGTTAACTTAGAGACGAAGAAGACGGAAAAGATTTTGGTCGAACTTAAAGACCTTCAAGTGCCAAGTGCATAACGCTTCGGACCGAACCTCTTAAAACTCGTAATGAGATGATCTCTTACTCTACTCACGTTAACACGTCATCAAACTCGTAAGAAACCGTAACGGAAAGAAACTCTGACCTTACTTTTGACTGGCAAAGGTCAGGACACCGGTGACTACTCATAAGGTTTATACGACCGTATAACTCACGTCGTGAAAGTGTCGTAGTAGAAAATCCTAAACTTTATCGAGTTGACCTTAAGGTAGTGGAGGTGATCGAAACAAACATCACTACGAAAGATTCCGGGTGAACTGAAGTGTAAGGTCCTACAGACCGAGATCCACCCACTAGTGTGGTAGTACTAATAGACCCAGAACTTCTAGAAAAAACATGTCAAGAAGACACATAAGAACGGTGGAGAAGAATTATAGAAGATGAAGACAATCCAGGTGTGGTAAAGACAGGAAATAGATCGGGTAGAAACGTACTTTACAAGGGAACCATAGAGATTAAAAGAACTTCTCTAGAGATCAGAAAGGGTAAGACAACAAAAGGAGATAAAGAAACGTAACTAGTAACTCCTTCCGAAAGAATAGAGAGGAACGATAAGAAATCTTGAGACGTAAGTTTACCCATATAGAAAGGAAAAGAGGAAACGGTAAACGAAGAGAAAAAAGGTGTCGATAAACATTCCGGAGGAGTCTGTCGGTAAAACGAAAAAACGTAAAGATAAAGAACCCCTACCAGAAAGAGGGACAGAGGACATGTTACAGTGTTTGGAGGCAGGTATCAAGTAGTCCGGGAAACAAATAGTCTAGATCAGGGAATTTAGATAAAGAGTGAAGGTGACATATTAGCAATCCCTAAACTAAATCCAGTATGGACTTACCAGATCACCAAAAGGGATAAAAGAAGTTATATTCAGACTTAAACGGTTATTCCTCAAGTGCTAGACTCGGTGTCAGTCGAGGACCAGAACAAAAACGACTGACATACGTCGAAGAGGTAGATACCGACGTTTCTTATATTAGTTAGACTAAAGTCACAACTGGTAGACCACTACAGGTACACATCTCAGAAGAGAACACAACAACCTTCTTCCACAAACGATACTGGTCACGCAAGAGAAACGTATTGAGATAATCGGAAACGGGACGAAGTAAGGCATGAGGTACCGGTTTAAATGGACAATGAGGTCCATAAAGAACTGAAGGATGAAAACGTAAGATCAGGGGATATTACTTTTGCTGTAGAAAAAAACCACAATTAAGATCTTCCAGAACATCCAGAAGTATCTTGACAAGTTGAAGTCGAAGAAGTCGTAATGACCAACCCCGTATCTGAACTTAATACTACTATCACCTACCAAACGGAACCTTTGCTTATCTCTAGTAAGACAGTAAAAACTCTGACGTAGGTTCATGACGTAAAGTCTGAGAGAACAACTGATACCACCGATGAGATAAAGAAGATTCCCTAAGAACGGGTGTCATCATCTATATTACCAGTAGACTCAATTTAAGTGGGTAAGGTCCGGTAAAATCAAGTGACTACGGATTTTACAACTACAAGTCAGAAAGGTAGAGGACAAACTAGTGAAGTTTAAACGGAACCAAGTACCTGGATTGTAAGGTCCAAGGATACGTTATAACAAGAAATGTCGTAACCAGGGAGAATAAATGGACCCGGGTTTGATACCACCTCCATTACTTCTATTACAACTGGAGGGACTTTTCTAGGGTACGTACATGACGATGTCAGACACGGGGGTTGGGACGTCGTCCGGTGGGAACTGGGTGCGGAAGCGACCTCTAAGGACCTGTGGGTGTCCGTTCAGGTCCTGTCAGAGGACAACCCAGTGACAAGGAAACAGGACCCAGGACCACGTGTTCCAAGACAACACGGGAGGTTCTCATATAAAGGGTCAGGACACATTCAAGACCGTCGAGATACTACCCCAATACCACTGGAGGAGGATCTCCTGAATACGGTATGGGTATGGGTCTACGGGAGAGGGACACCGTCTGGTGACGGTAGGACATGGACGTGTCCTCTACGAGTTTGTGTCAAGACAGACACTTGTACACTTAAGTGGGGAGGATTGTAGAACGACTCCGAAGAGGAAACGGCAACCTGCACCCCATAGAGGAGTGTCGACGAGGTCACGGATGGGAGAATGATCTCAAAGAGACTGGAACCTACACCCCATAGAGGTGTACCGGTCGGGTCACTTCTCGTCGGCCGCGAGGACTGGAACCTATGCCCAATTGAGGAGAGTCGACGAGCGTCGAGATCGTGGCGTGTCGGACCTCGAGAATTTAACTTCTCGAGTGAGTAATAATCTCTTTACGTTTAGTTTTAATGTTACTTAATAGTAGAGTGTGGTCAGTCTTACCGGTATTAGTTTTTCAGGTGTTTGTTATTTACAATCTCTCCCATACCTCTTTTCCCTTGGGAGAATGTGACAACCACCCTTACGTTTGACCATGTCGGTGATACTTCTTGTCACACCTCTAAGGAATTTTTCAACCTTTATCTTGACGCTATACCGGGTCGTTAGGACGACGACCCGTATGTGGGGTTCCTTTGGTCTTAACTTTCTATATGTACATAGGGTTATAAGTAACGTCGTGACAAATGTTATCTATCCTGTACCTTCGTTGGATCTACAGACAACCGTCTATTTACCTATTCTTCAACACCATTATATGTGTTACCTTATAATGGGTCCATATTTTTCCTTGTGTAAACTCAGTCAAGATAACTCCACCTACTTGGACCTCGGATGGTACGTCTCGTCTTACTTCCTTCAGTCTTTCTCTTTGTGTTTAATACATATAACTGAGAATATATACCTTTAATCTTTTTACTATGACTACTAGAATGTACGTCTCGTCGCTTCCTCTGTGTCAACATTTCTTGTCTGAAAACCTGAGTCACCTCCTTCCACTCTCACCGTACTAAACTCTCTTATCGTAAGTTTGTACATGAAATGTGTATACATTTTGTCTACTGGTCACGTTCAAGTTAAGTACTTCGTCCCATGGGTTTTAACCGCGAGATCCTGTTAGGTCTCCCTATCCCTCCCCTCCCTCCCCTCAAGTCCTACCCCCTGTGTACATATGGACACCGACTAAGTACAGCTATATACGTTTATGGTAGGGTTATAACATTTCGTTAATAGGAGGTTAATTTTATTTAATCTTCTTCTGGGATAACGATCCTTTCTAACTTCCGTCCTCCTCTTCCCCTCCTGTTTCCTACTCTATCAACCTACCGTAGTGACTGAGTTACCTGTACTCAAACTCGTTCGAGACCCTCTACCACTTCCTGTCCCTTCGGACCGTACGACGTCAGGTATCCCAGTGTGTCTCAGCCTGTACTGACTCGTCGACTTGTTGTGTAGTTAAGTAATTAACTTTTTTTTTTTCCCTCTAGTTGTCATTGTGTTATCACCCCCTGAAATTGTGGGGTGAACATAATTACCTGTTTAGTAGGTCGGGCTTTTAATTATTCCTATACGCTCGGTATTTACCATATAATATTGTCTATCTGAATAAAATATAAATATCCTGTGAAGTAGACTTTCATCGTCTTATGTGAAAGAGTTCACGTGTGTTTTGTAGGACGTTCTATCTAGTGTAAAACCCAGTGTCTAGTTCGGAGTCATCCAAATTCTTTTAACTTTAGTATAGTTCGTAGAAAAGACTGGTGTTACGATACTCTAATCTTTCGTTAATGTCTTTTTTTTTTCATTTTTGGTTTTTGTATACCTCCAATTTGTTATGCAATAATTTATTGGTTACCTAGTAACTTCTTTATTTTCTCTTTGACTTTTTTATGAATCTCTGTTTACTGTTATTTTTATACTGTTGGGTTTTACATACTCCACATCGTTTACGTCGAGATTCTCCCTTAAAATATCTTTTTGTTAGGATGGAGTTCTTTGTTCTTTTTAGAGTTTATTTGTCGGATAGGAATTTGGATTTCGTTGACCTCTTTCCTCTTGTTGTTGTCGTTGTTGTTGTTTACTTTTGGGTTTCAATCATCTTCCTTTCTTTAGCATTTCTAGTCTCGTCTTTTCACTTTACCTCTATTTCTTTTGTCAGTTATATCTCCTTTGATTTTCGAACAAGAGTTTGTCGAAGATAAAGGAACAATGCTGAAGAATCTATACGGGTAGTAAATTTTCACTACAAATTAAAGGTTTGTGTACCCGTAAAAAAAAATCATAGAAACTATAATTAAAGAATAAATTTTCGAAAGAAGACACGTTAGTGGGAGACACCAAAAAGTCAGATGATTGAAATAACTCCGAAAGTCACCGATTCGGTTTCTAGAGAGAACCATCTACAGTGTAACGTGAACTTTTATACACCCAATAAAAGTTTTCCAAAACTATAACTAGAGATTGTATTAAGGTGTCACTATTCTCTTGTCTGAGATATTAAAGTTATCGAAATCTGATACTTTAAAAATTTGGACCAGAATACAGAGACCTATGCAAGATCACAGAGGATCAAGTATTAGATACCCTTGAACTTATCTTAAACATACGATGACAACACACTTTTAACGTATTTAGAATTAATACCACTTAAACAAGTATCACTAAAAATCCAGATGATATAGAAAGATAAAGAGACAGATAAGTAAGGTAATTAAAAACTCACAAACTATAACTTTGAGGTTGATTTATAGAATGAAATATATAAATTTTTTATTAACATTATATATTATCTTGATATCATTTGAAGACACAAAAGGTTCGGAGGACATTTACACAATAGTACAAAAGTATTAAATCTTTCGTTTTTTATTTTTATATATATGCGACCAAGAAAATCTTGTATATGTTTTAAGAATTTATAAATCGGTCTGAGTAGTTCCTCCGGGTCACCGATCCTGAGGTACCAGCGTAACGTCCCCCGGATCCAAACGAGGAACCAGTCCTTTAATCTAAGGTGTACTACGTTGATTTCTAGGATGTACGATGTTACTTCTAGATTCTAGGACACACGGTCTTGATTCTGTACCACCTCGGTTCATGTCTTTATAAAAAAATTAGTTAATTTTTTTTTAATTTGGAACGAATAATTAACCGATATTTGGGGTCATGTTTATTTTCGAAAATTTTTAGTTATTTCAATCTTTACTTTTACCTCTTCAATACTATCGATGGTGTCTTTATTTTTCCTAGTATTCTCTAATGATGTTCGTTGATATATGGTTATTTTGCCTGTTGGATCTTCTTTACCTTTCTAAAAATCTTCCTTATATCGAATGTCTTTGACTTGATCCTTCTTTATATTTTATACTTGTCTGGTTATTGTTCATCACTTTAACTTTGAGAATAATTTTTTTAGAAGGTTGTTTGTTTTCGGGTCCCGGTTTACCGAAGTATACACTTTAAGAAAGGTTGTAAATCTCTTGTGGATTATGGACAGGAAGAGTTTACGAAGTTTTTTTAACGTCTCTTCCCATGAGGAGACGAGTAAGATGTTCCGGTGGTAGTGGGACTTTGGGTTTGGTCTGTTTCTATAGTGTTTTCTTCTTTTAATATCTGGTTATAGTGACTACTTGTATCTGTGTCTTTAGGAGTTGTTTTATGATCGGATGTCTTAAGTTGTTGTGTAATTTTCCTAGTATGTGTTACTGGTTTATCCGAAATAGGGTCTTTACGTTCCTAAGAAGTTATATATGCTTAGTTACTATATACAGTATAATTTTTTAACTTCTTATTTTTGGTATTCTAGTAGAGTTATCTCCGTCTCTTTAGAAAACTGTTTCAAGTTGTGGGTATATATTTTTGAGAGGTCTTTCATTCGAATCTCCTTTGGATGAAGTTACATTATTTCCGGTATATACTGTTTGAATGTCGATTATAGTATCCACTTTTCGACTTTTTGTTAGGGAAATTTTAGTCTTTGTCCTGTTCCCTACAAGTGAGAACGGTGAAGATAAGTTGTATCGAAATTTCAGGATCTTACCGTTAGTCTAAAATTTTTTAATTCCTTAAGTTTAACCTTTGTTTCTTGATTTTGAGTGATAAACGTCTACTGTATGATATGTACAACAACAAATCAACGATTCAGTACAGGTCGAGAAAACACTGGAGAACCTGACAGGTCCGAGGGGACAGGTACCCTTAAGGGTCCGTTCTTATGTCCTTTAAGCGACAAAGGAAACGGTCCTCTAGAGGGACTGGGTCCTCAGTTCAGACATTGAAGACGAACCGTCACTCAAAGGAAAAAACGGAAAATTCAATATAAATTAAATTGAAAATTTAATTAAATAAAATTAACCTCTTATTAATGAAATATTATAAAACTACTAAAAACGGTATTTAGTAGTACTTAGTCGGAACCCATGTGTACACAGGGGGTAGTACTTGGGGGGAGGGTGTAGGGAAGGGTGGGGTAGGGAGACCGAACAGGGTATAATTGTCGAAACTTACGGGACAAGTACATAACTTGTACGAGACCAGTAGACGAAATGTATACCATTATATGTACAAAGTCACGATTGGAGAGTTTAGTAGGGTGGGAACGGAAGAGGGTGTCTCAGGTTTAAGAAATGGTGACTAGTGGTCCCCTCGGGTCATGATATGTATCTTTTAGGATTCGATAGTCTTTTGATGATCCCGAGGAGTTATTTAGACCATTTCGACGTCCGATATTTTAATTGTATGTCTTCAGAGAACGTAAGGATCTGTGATTGTTACTTTCTAGTCTTTCTCTCTAATTCCTTTGTTAGAATAAATGGTAACGTTGTTTTTCTTATTTTTTGGATTCTTATTTGGATGAAGTCCTCCGTTTTCTGGACACTAGTCTTTTGATATCCTATGATTACTTTCTTTAGTTTCTTCTGTGTTTGTCTACCTCTCTCCATGGTATAAGAACTTCACCTTCTTAGTTATAACAGTTTTACTGATATGGTGGGTTTCATTAGATGTCTGAGTTTCGTTAAAAATAGTTTAATGGTTACCGTTATAAGTGTCTTAATCTTGTTTTTACAAATGTTTATCATACCTTTGTACTTTCTAAGACTTATCAGTTTCGTTAGAACTCATTCTATTTGCCTCAAACTTCTTAGTCCGAAGGACTTAAATCCGATGCGCTGTTTCGATGTCAGGGAGTTTTGTCATACCATAAACATGTTTTTATCTTTATATTAAGTTACCTTGTCCTAACTTTCCGGTCTTTCCTTGGGTACGTGGATACTAGGTAATTAGATATTATGTCCTCAGTTCTGATATGTTATCTCCTTTCTGGCAGAACAGTTATTTACTACCACCTTTTTGACCCGCTTATGTACAATTTTTACTTTAATCTTGTGAGAAATTGTAGTGTGTGTTTTTATTTGAGTTTTGTTTGACTTCTGGATTTACAATCTGGTCTATGGTATTTCGAGAATCTTCTTTTATATCTGTCTTGAGAGAGACTGTATTCACTATTACCCTAGAAAAGACTAGGTGGTGGATGTCATTACTTTTATTTTATTTTTGTTTTTATTCGTTTACCCTGGATTAATTTGAATTTTCGAAAGCGTGTCGTTTCCTTTAGTATTTGTTCTACTATTGGAAGTCTTACCCTCTTTTATAAACGTTTATTGTGTCGGTAGAAGATCCCTAATTAGAGGTTTTATATGTTTGTCGAGTAAGTCGAGTTATAGTTTTGTTGTTTGGTGGGTTACTTTTTCGCCAGCGTCCTGGATGTACCTGTTCTGGTTTTATAAAGGGGTTTCCTTTTTTATGTCTACCCGTTGTTTGTGTACTTTTGTCTGGGTTGTAGTGATTTAATAACCTATTACGTTTAGTTTTGACGTTACTCCATAGTGGAGTATGGTCGATCTGACCGGTAGTAGTTTTTAAGATGTTTGTTATTTACGACCTTTCCCATACCTCCTCTCCCTTGGTAGGACGTTGACAACTGTCTTTACATTTGACTATGTCGGTGACACCTCTCGACATACCTCCAAAGAATTTTCTGTTTTGTGTCTCGATGGTATACTGGATCGTTAGGGTAAAGATCCGTATATAGGTTTCTTTTGGTATTAAGTTTTCCTACGTACGTAGGACTACAAGTAACGTCTTACTAAATGTTATCGGTCCTGTACCTTCGTTGGAGTTATAGGTGACTTTCTCCTTACCTCTTTCTGCACCATGTTTATATGTTACCTTATAATGAGTCGGTATTTTTACTTGTTTTATCATGGTAAACACCTCTACACCTACTTGGATCTCTGACAGTATGTCTCGCTTTAGTCTTTCTCTGTTTGTTTGCAACATATCATAGCGAATGTACACTTTAGATCTTTTACCATCTCTACTTGAATAAACGTTTCATCTTTATCTCAGTGTTTACTTCTCTTGTTTAAATACCGATAGTTCTCCCCTTCCCTGCCCCACCCTATTTAACCCTCTAACCCTGACTTCATATATGTAATGATTAATCTTGGATGTCATATCGTGTCCCTTGAGAGTGAGTTACAAGGCACCATTGGATTTGCCCTTCCTCTAACTTTTTCTCATCTATATACATACTGACTAAGTACAAAGACGTGTCGGTCTATGATTGTGTTGTAACATTTTGTTGATATGGGGTTGTTTTTAATTAAATATTTTATTTAAATTTTTAATTTTTTCTCCGTCTCTGGTTATATCTACTATAATTATGTTACGAGTCCCCTTTACTATACTAAGGACATGAACAACCGTTCCCTGACTTTGGTCTAAGTCTCTACGAACTAAATTGTCCTAAAAACCGTCAACGTTCACTCTAACGACTTTTTCCATATTAGTTCGGTCGGTGACTCTCAAAGTTCGTTTGATAACGAGGGAACCCTTTGTACATAAACATTGAAGAGTCAAGAATTCTGTCTGAAGGTTCGGGGAGAATGTCTCTCTCCCAACGGTTTCATAGTAACTATCTCTCAGGTCGTCTCTTTCAGAGGGTTGGTCGGAGAGTCCATACTACTGTTTCGGTTACTTGTCCTCTTTAGATCATCCTTCCGAGACCTCCTAGGTCTGTCTCATTCCTTAGATGACGTACCGCTCTTTTCCCTAGACTGTCGGTGTGTCCTGATTGTCAGAAGGACACATAGTCCGACCTCCTTCGACGTAACGGGAGACATCGGGTAAGGATTTACACCAAGTCGGAGCGGAGGGAAGGAATGGTTGAAGGGGAGAGGTATACTCCGGTCGGACAATCAAGATCGGAAACCATTCAGAAGATCAGGATATAGTTGAATGGTGAGTTGATATGACATTAGTATTATCTTTGTATGTATTTTATTGTTCGGGAACCCACAGTAAAGAGGTAAGAGACCTAAGACAAAGTGTTAAGAGGTCAATAAACGTCCTAGACCGTTTTCTGGTATGGGTGGATATTTTCCCGACGACAAATTTCATTCATATTGGTGTCTTTGTTTTGTATTTTGTTTTTTCTAAAATACATTGAAAATAAAAAATAGGGTTGGATTATTTCGGGATTAAACCCGAAATAAGGAGTGGAGGGTAAGGGTAAGAGAATGATATTTAGGTTTGTACCAAAAATGAAAAAATTGTTTTACAAATTAATAGATCTCAGTGTTGTAAAAGAAAAGAGGTTTTGTCCCCTCTGTGTCGAAAACAAGACGACGACGTAAAAGTTTACGTATGTCGTAATTTATATGTAATTATATAAGGAATCTTCGATAAATTTTATTTTGGGAAGTAGGAAACTCCAATAACTGTAAAAAGATCAAGTGACTGTGTAGAGGATATTATGTAATCAGTAAAAGTACTCATTTCACCATTGACATTATTTTTTGTCCTAAAATTAGGGACTCCACGGTCAAATTTACCTTCTCCAACGTTAATGTTATGTACTAAACTTTTATCCGGAATTTATTATTCGTATCTATTACGATAGACCTAATTTTAGTGGAGGTACCGTTTGTCAGTAAATTCACCGTAAATGATTCAATTCCATTGGGACGAGAAGGATCGGGAGAACGATATTATAATAAAGGAAAAGATATCTTTATTTTGTATCGTTCCTTCAGACGTCTTTGAAGACTCTAGGAGTCTTTAGTTCTCTTTGGTGTTCAGGGTAAGGAGATTAGAGGTAGGTGTAACGACCTCTCCCAAAAGTCGTGGTAAGGTTCTAGATCTTTCCAACTACTTTGCTGAACCAAAAAGATAAAGAGGTACATCGGTTTTCCCTGTTTACACAGTATGACAGAGCTTTTACCGTCGCAGGACGGATAGAGACGGTGGTATTGTAATCGTCTTGACATAAGTTGAGAATCACGGGTGGTAGAGACGTCCCGGGAAAGAGAGGGTCCGTCGATTTGTCACCCCATACCCAAGGACGAGGACGGGGATCATCATCGCCAAGTCCGAGGACCACGGTCCTTGGAGTCCGACCGGTAAGTAGGTTTAGAGGGACTACTATGCAAGGGCGAGGAGGTCGGCGACCCGAGCGAGGTCGAGGAGGTGACTCCACTTCTGTAAGAACAAGTTTCAGGAAAGTTTCGCGGCTACAGAGGACTGGCTCTACAGCCTACGACGTAGGTCCGACGGTAGGAGTGACAGCGACGACGAAAGAACCAGGAAGTCTTTGAGGACCCTTACGACTGTCGTCAGACACACCGTTCTCTAGGAGTAGTGGTTCCGTCGATCCCACTCCTGGTCAGGTTATGTGTGTGGTGTCTGTTTCATGTCTCGACGAGGGAGCCCTAAAAGACAACCTCTTCCTCCTTCTCCTCTTACAAACTTTCTACTGTTGATGTATGAGTCTCCCGTTTGTACTGAAGTCGCGTCCTAGCTGGGGAGAGTGGTCCGGGGTTTCGAAACTACCGATGTTTATTATGGAAGAGTACTCTGTTTAACGTATTACATAATTTTATATTAAAAGTTGTTTATCACACCTATTTCTGACATACCTTAAGAAAGTGATAAGAACCTTGAAATTGAAACTTTGATAAAGTTTTTCTTTTCAATTTTGTATAACAAATCGTAGATGATATTTCGTTCATTGACACGAATCTACGGTAAACGAATATAATATGTTTAGAAACGAAGACTTAAAAGAGGACTTTGAGGAACTTAATAGAAAATTGACATCAACATTTTCGTTGAAGTCTCTACTAGGAATGGAGAGCCATCAGTATGAGAATGTATTCTGGAAGGGGTGTTCCCGACGTGGTCACTGAATGAAGATTGTTTGTGCTACCTACTGAACTCTAATCCATTGGATTCAGACTGAAGGTTGAATGAGTACGAGAGAGAAAGAGTGGGTAAACGAGACTTCGTCAGTCAAGGGTACGACGCTCGACATGATGTCTCTCCGGGTGATTCACACCGGAGACTGATTGTTGGAAGTTTCTTAACCTGACGTGGTTGTCGGTACATTCACTCGAACCTACACATAGTCAAGTCAAGTCAAGTCAGCGAGTCAGTACAGGTTGAGAAACGCTTGGGTACTTAGCGTCGTGCGGTCCGGAGGAACAGGTAGTGGTTGAGGGCCTCAAGTGAGTCTGAGTGCAGGTAACTCAGTCACTACGGTAGGTCGGTAGAGTAGGAGACAGTAGGGAAAGAGGAGGACGGGGGTTAGGGAGGGTCGTAGTCTCAAAAATCCGAGGTTTTAGTGACGTCTACCACTGACGTGGATACTTTAATTTTCTGTGAATGAGGAACCTTCTTTTCAATACTGGTTGGATCTATCGTATAAATTTTCGTCTCTGTAATGAAACGGTTGTTTCCAGGCAGATCAGTTCCGATACCAAAAAGGACACCAGTACACACCTACACTTTCAACCTGACACTTCTTTCGACTCACGGCTTCTTAACTACGAAAACTTGACACCGTAACCTCTTCTGAGAACTCTCAGGGAACCTGACGTTCCTCTAGGTTGGTCAGGTAAGACTTCCTGTAGTCGGGACCCTAAAGAAACCTCCCTTACTACGACTTCGACTTTGAGGTCATGAAACCGGTGGAGTACACTTCACAACGAGTAACCTACACATACTTATACACGTAAACAGAAGATTTAAAAGGAAACGAATCGACATAAAAACTTCATAAGATACGAATGACGATAGTGTAAACATTATTCATTACAATAAAACGACGACGACGACGATTCAGCGAAGTCAGTACAGGCTGAGACACGCTGAGGTATCTGCCGTCGGGCGGTCCGAGGGGGCAGGGACCCTAAGAGGTCCGTTCTTGTAACCTCACCCAACGGTAAAGGAAGAGGTTACGTAGTTTCACTTTTCACTTTCACTACAACGAGTCAGCACAGACTGAGAATCGCTGTGGTACCTGACGTTGGGTGGTCCGAGGAAACGGGTACCCTAAAAGGTCCGTTCCCATGACCTCACCCCACGGTAACGACTTAGTAGAGGACCACTTAGGAACTCCACAGGTGTTAGGACCAGAACGTCGTTAGAACACCTTGGGGAACTTGTCTCTTAGGTCGATTCGTTTAGGGTCTAAGGACTGAATCTCTTTGACTCTTTTATTTATGAAAACAAAACTCTATGTCTCACAGGGACTTAATGTTACCGACCTGAATGTTAAAAAAATTTAAGTGTTCCCTCACTTTCGTTACACGTAAATTCATCGTTGACATGAAGATTAAAACTTAAAATTAGAAAGGAAGACGTTCGTTATATGTCATATTATGAGAGAGGATTACGACCCCTCATCGTCGTTCGACACGAGGGTCAATCGGTGCACTAGTCAATGTTGGTAAGACTTCGATCTGTTGGTAAACGATAGGGTGAAAGTTATGTCATCAGTTATTTAATATACTCTAAGATTAATATTTTATCCGAAACACAATCTACTAAAACGGGTTGATGTCTAATTACATTCACTTACCTCTAACCAGGATCGACAAGAAACCTTCCTTACTACGACTTCGATTTTGAGGTCATGAGACCGGTGGAGTACACTTCTCGACTGAGTAACCTTTTCTGAGACTACGACCCTCCCTAACCCCCGTCCTCCTTTTCCCCTGTTGTCTCCTACTCTACCGACCTACCGTAGTGGCTGAGTTACCTGCACTCAAACTCACTTGAGATCCTCAACCACTACCTGTCCCTCCGGACCGTACGACGTTAAGTACCCCAGCGTTTCTCAGTCTGTGCTGACTCGTTGACTTGACTCGACTTGACTTGACTCCGATATATGATACTATAAGGTTCCCAATCCACATAATTTACGGAAAAATTTTTTTATATTTTCTTTTGTTGTTTACCCGTCTTCTGGATTTGTCTGTAAAAAGGTTTCTTCTGTATGTCTACCGGTTCTCCGTGTACTTTTCTACGAGTCGTGATTAATAACTCGATTATCAATCTCTTAACGATATAATAATCTCTTTACGTTTAGTTTTGACGTTACTCTATAGTGGAGTGTGGTCAGTCTTACAACAACAAGTCAACGTTTCAGCACAGGTTAAGGAATGCTGGGGTACCTGACGTCGTACGGTCCGAGGAGACAGGAAGTGACAGAAGATCTCAAACGAGTTTGAGTACAAGTGACTTAGTTACTACGATAGATTGGTAGAGTAAGAAAGGACGGGGAGAGAGTAGAAAACGGAAGTTAGAAAGGGTTGTAGTCCCAGAAAATGTTAGTCAACCGAGGAGTGTAGTCCACCGGTTTCGAGACCTCGAAGTCGAAGTCGTAGTTAGGAAGGTTACTCATAAGTCCCAACTAAAGGAAATCCTAACTGACCAAAATAGAGGAACGTCAGGTTCTCTGAGAGTTCTCAGAAGAGGTCGTGGTGTTAACCTTAAGACTACCGTTCTCACTTGTAGCTGTAAAATCCTTACTCACTTGATTTTACCTACTTACCCTCTTAAATTAAGTCTACTGGTAATATAGATGATGACATCCGTTCTTAGGGAATCTTCTTCACCTCATCGGGAGTATCAGTTGTTCTCAGACTTTATGTCATGAACCCACTTTAGAGTTTTTGTTGTCTTCCTAGAGTTAAACAAAGGTTCCGTTTGGTATTTGTAGTATCATTAAGTTCAATACGGGGTTGGTGACTACGACTTCTTCGACTTCAACTTACCTAGATACTTCTGGATGTTCTGAAAGATCTTGATTGTGGTTTTATTCTACACGAAAAGTAGTATTCCCTAATCTTACGTTTTCATCCTTCAGTTCTCTATGGATCTCAACAATGAGGTTCTATTCAAACCGGGACCATATGTTTTACTTCGTCCCGTTTCAGATTGTCTTAAAACGGCACTCTTACATGACCAGTATCGTCTATGGGAGAAGGTTATTGTGTTCTCTACTGAGACGTGTACTTGTAGTGATCTACCAGTTATGGTTTTAGTGTAACTAATATAAGAAATGTGGTCTTCTACCTCTTCAAGATATGTCGGTCGTTTTCGTTCTAGTCCTCGACTGACACCGAGAATAGTACTTGAGGAATAACGATTTAAGTCCGAATTTAACTTCTGACGTCCCTTTTACTTATCCGGTAGGTTCATACTGGATTTAGTTTGGGGATACTAATATGTCACCTTCACTGTTTATCCAATTTCCTCAACCTAGACTATCTGTCTCCCGGACTTCTTGATACCTGTCTCCAAGTATTGTAACATGTCCTCCATCACTGGTTTTGGTAGGGTTTCTTTTTCTTTACGTTCTTCCGTTTTACAAACAGACTCTTTTCTTCTCTTCACTTTTCGTTTCTTTCCCTTTCTATATGTGTAGACTTGCTTCAAGGTTTATTATCGTTCCTCTCTACTCTCGGAAGAATTCATTTGTTACGTGTTTTTATCTCCTTTTGTTATCGTACCCTTTCTGATCTCTAGAGAAATTCTTTTAATCTCTATGGTTTCCTTGTAAAGTACGTTTCCACCCGAGCTATTTCCTGTCTTTACCATACCTGGATTGTCTCCTTTAATTCTTCACCGTTCATATCTTATTCACATGTTCTTTCTAGAATTATTGTCTATTGGCACTACCACACCAGTGAGTGGATCTCGGTCTATAGGATCTGACGTTTCAGTTCACCTGGAATCTTTCGTAATGATACTTGTTTCGATCACCTCCACTACCTTAAGGTCGACTCGAAAAAGTTTAGGTCTTTCTACTACGACACTTTCACGACGTGAGTTAGTCGGTCGTTTAAACCTTTTGAGTCGTCACTGGTGTCCTGACCTTTTCCACTCAAAAGTAGGGTCAGGGGTTTTTCCCGTGTCGACACGAGTAAAGTGTGCGATCTTTCCATTAGGAGTTTTAGGAAGGACGATCCGAAGTTGTCATGAACTTGACTCTTAAAGGTCTTCACGTTCGACCTAAATCTTTTCCGACTCTGTGGTCTCTAGTTTAACGGTTGTAGGTAACGTAGTGTCTTTTTCGTTCTCTTAAGGTCTTTTGTGGATGAAAACGAAGTAACTGATACGATTTCGGAAACCGACACACCTAGTGTTGTTTGACACCTTTTAAGACTTTCTCTACCCTTATGGTCTGGTGGAATAGACGGAGGACTCTTTAAACATACGTCCAGTTCTTCGTTGTCAATCTTGGCCTGTACCTTGTTACCTGACCAAGGTTTAACCCTTTCCTCATACAGTTCCGACATATAGTAGGATGAATAAATTGAATACACGTCTCATGTAGTACACTGTACGACCCGAACTATTTAGTGTCCGACCTTAACTCTAACGGTCCTCATTATAGGTATTGGAGTCTATACGTCTACTGTGGTGTGATTACCGTCTTTCACTTCTTGATTTCTCGGAGAATTACTTCCACTTGTTCCTCTCACTTTTTCGACCGAATTTTGAGTTGTAAGTTTTTTAATTCTAGTACCGTAGGCCAGGGTAGTGAAGTACCGTTTATCTACCCCTTTGTTATCTTTGTCACTCTCTGAAATAAAAGAACTCGAGGTTTTAGTGACACCTACCACTGACGTAGGTACTTTAATTCTGTGAACGAGGAACCTTCTTTTCGAGATTGTCTGGATCTGTCGTATAATTTTTTATCTGTAGTGAAACGTCTGTTTCCAGACTTATCAGTTTCGATACCAAAAGGTCATCAGTACATGTCTACACTATACATGTCATCAGTACATACAGTATTTCAACTGGCTCACGACTTCTTAACTACCAAAACTTAAAGTCACGACCTCTTCTGAGAACTCTCAGGGAACCTGTCGTCCCACTAGTTTGGTCAGTTAGGATTTCCTATAGTTGGGACTTATAAGTAACCTTCCTGACTACGGTTTCGACTTCGAGGGTATAAAACCGGTAGACTATACTTCTCGACAGAGTGACCCTTACTGGGACTAAGACCCTTTCTAACTCCCATTCTCTTCCTCCACTGTCTCCTACTGTACCAACCTACCATAGTAACTGTAATACTAACGTAGTATTACCTGGGTAATACTGAGTTACCTGTATTCAGACTCGTTCAAGGTCCTCTACCACTTCCTGTTCCTTCGGATCGCAGCACGACGTCGGGTACCCAAACATTTGTCAGTTTGTACTGACTCACTGACTTGTTGTTGTCGGAAGAATACCAGATTGAGAGTGTAGGTATGTACTGATGACCTTTTTAGTATCGAGACTGATGACAAGTAGTATTTCAGATATTTGTCATTAATCACCTTTCCCACACCTTTTTTCCCTTTTGAGAGTGTGGCAACCACCCTGACATTTAACCATGTTGATGATATCTCTTGTCATGTCTCTAAGAAAATTTTTGATTTTAGTCTCGATACTTGATCGATAGGGTGAGGACTCGTATATAGACCTCTTTTAGTACCAAACTTTCCTATATACGTTGGGTTACAAGTAACGTCGTGACAAATGTTATCGGTTTTGTATCTTCGTTGAATTAGAGGTAACTGTCTACTTGCCTATATTATATATATGTGTTACCTTATAATAAGTTAGTAATTTTTCTTACTTTACAGTGAATGTTATTGTACCTACGTGGACCTCTAATAGTAAGATTCACTTCATTCAGTATGTCTCTGTCCGTTCATAGTATGCTATAACAAATATATGTCTTGGGGGGTTTTTACTATGTTTACTCGGATAAAAATAATCGTCTATGTCCCTCTTAACTTCTCCTGGGAGGGAACACCCCGGAGTCAAGAAGAATTCTTGTGATTCTTCTTAGACTCCAGAATATTCTTGTGGAGTTCCCTCTCCACCCGGTTCGGCTCTCCGTGACCACGGTCTTACTCCTCCATGTCCCTAAAAGTTCTCTCCCGCAAATGTATGAGTAAATCCGCACACCTGACTGTTCAAAAATAAGCTCTAAAGAACAAAGAACTCCATTTTAACATAACGATATTTGAAGGGTAAATCTTGACGAAAGACGACTTAAGGCATTCAAACCCTGGTAACGCAAAAGTAAACAGAGATTCATAAAAAATAAAGGAGAAACTAAAGAAGTCGCTAGGTTACCAATAACTCATCATATAATAAATCGACGGTGCACAAACCCAAAAAATCTCTAAAAACAGAATATCAAATAAAGATTAGTGTATCACAACACTAGTCTTTTCTACGAACTATATTAAAGTTAAAAGAATTTAAATGGTACCGAACGGAACGTCGTGTCGTACATCAGTTAGTACCTGTTACAAGACACACGTGAACTCATCAGACGACGAAAACCCATCCTACAAGATATTTATAGTTATTTCAGGTTGAACAGATTTCACAGTAAATTCCAGACACAAAGGAATGATTAAAAGACAAGTCTACTAGACAGGTAACTACTTTTATCCCATGATTTCAGGGTGTGATAATAACACAATGACAGTTAAAGAGGGAAATACAAATAATTATAAACGGAATGTATAACTCCATGAAGATACAACCTACGTAATAATATACATATTAACAATATAGAAGAAGACCCTAATTTGGGAACTAGTAATACATCACAGGAAGAAACAGAGAATATTATTAGAAACAAAATTTCAGATAAAGTACACTATACTCGTAACGATGAAGTCGAAAGAATACTTAAGGTAAACGTGCCTTATGGAAGAGGGTGGACGAATGAAAGTCAGACATCTACAGGGATCCAGACTCCACCCGAGAAGACCTACTGTATATACCCAGAATAAAGACATAGGTGGAGTCGTTTAGATACAGAAAACCAACCACGTAAATTGGGTAAATTTAAATTCCATTAATAATTATACATACTAGGATAAGGATAAAAGAATTAACGTAACCCAAATAAATGACATCCATCCAGAAAAGGAAGAGAACACAAAGGAGGGATCTCTTCAAGAAATTTGTAAACAACATTTTGATCAAAGTCAAGTCAAGTCAAGTAAAGTCAGCGAGTCAGCACAGGTTGAGAAACACTGGGGTACTTAGTGTCGTGCGGTCCGGAGGGACAGGTAGTGGTTGAGGGTCTCAAGTGAGTCTGAGTGCAGGTAGCTCAGCCTATACGGTAGGTTGGTAGAGTAGGAGACAGCAGGGGAAGAGGAGGACGGGGGTTAGGGAGGGTCGTAGTCCCAGAAAAGGTTACTCAGTTGAGAAACGTACTCCACCGGTTTCATAACCTCAAAGTCGAAATCGTAGTCAGGAAGGTTACTTGTGGGTCCTGACTAGAGGAAATCCTACCTGACCAACCTAAAGGAACGTCAGGTTCCCTGAGAGTTCTCAGAAGAGGTTGTGGTGTCAAGTTTTCGTAGTTAAGAAACCGTGAGTCGAAAGAAGTGTCAGGTTGAGAGTGTAGGTATGTACTGGTGACCTTTTTGGTATCGGAACTGATCTACCTAGAAACAACCGTTTCATCAGAGACCAAAAGTTATATGACAGATCCAACTAGTATTGAAAGGAAGGTTCCTCGTTCGCAGGAGGTTAAAGTACCCACGTTAGTGGTAGACGTCACTAAGACCTCGCGGGTTTTATTTCAGACTGTGACAAAGGTGACAAAGGGGTAGATAAAGGGTACTTCACTACCCTGGTCTACGGTACTAGAAGCAAAAGACTTACAACTCGAAATTCGGTTAAAAAAGTGAGAGGAGAAAGTGAAAGTAGTTCTCCGAAACATCAAGGAGAAGAGAAAGACGGTATTCGTACCACAGTAGACGTATAGACTCCAATAACTATAAAGAGGGCCGTTAGAACTAAGGTCGAACACGAAGAAGGTCGGGTCGCAAAGAGTACTACATGAGACGTATATTCAATTTATTTGTCCCACTGTTATATGTCGGAACTCCATGAGGAAAAGGATAAACCTTGGTCAGACAACAAGGTACAGGTCAAGATTGACAACGAAGGACTGGGCGTATATCCAAAAAGTTCTCCGTCCAGTCCACCAGACCATGAGGGTAGAGAAAGTCTTAAAAGGTGTCAAATAACACTAGGTGTGTCAGTTTCCGAAACAACAAGACTTAAGAGAATAGAGAACGAACAGACATTTCGTTGACCCCACCCCCAATCTATGGTCGAACTTAGAAAAAGTCGATCCGGCGGGGAGTCAACGAGTACTGATTGAAGGATGGATTTTTAAATGGTTTGTCTTTGACTGAGTGTCTGAATCTTTTTTGAATACCACTAGTTTCCCCTTTCCATCTCCTTTCCCTATTTGAACCTGACACCCTGACTCTATGTGTTTTATGACATAAAATTTATCTATTGGTTGTTCCTGACTGACATATTGTATCCCTTTAGACCAATTATTGGATTTACCCTTTTCTTAAAGTTTTTCTTGTCTATATATATATAAAAGTCGACTTAGTGAAACGACATGTGGACCTTGATTGTGTTGTAACATTTATATCAGGTTATATTTTAAAAAAAAATTTCATTTACGTAGACCTGAATACAATAAAAGTTGAATGTCACCCATTCAATTCTTCTAGGTATTAAATGATACGTTGTTATGTATTGAATATATTAGTATCTGACTTTTGGTCACACCCGTAAAAACTTACTGGAGTAGTCCAATTAAACACCCCTTCATTAAATTCGAGAAGGAAACACTCTCTCTTTTTATTTGTAAGACGACTACTCGTTGTATGAACCACCCGGGTCACTACTAGGGACATACCACACGAGTTTTGGGACATAAACACACAAAAATTTCTTATATTCACCCTAATATATAATAAATATAAACGAAAAATTTGAATTCTTATAAATAATCTCTCCAAAGTTGTATACGGTTATCGTAAGAAAAAATGACAACGTATAAAAAGACATCATATCTGTAGTTTCAAATAAATTGGAAAAGGAACAACTATCGTATATTTGACAAAGGTCAAAAAGTAACAATATTAGTTACGATCGTAGTATAGAAACACAGGAACATATGTAGAGAAATACATGTACATCTTAATATAGATGTCCAATTAATTAGATCTTTGTCTTGAAACGTAGTTTCCCGGATCTGTAAGACTCCAAAATATGTAAAGTTTAAGATGGATTTTTTCCAAGATAGTCAAACTTGTGTCGTATAACTTGGGTACACAAATACTAGGGAGGAGAGACTTTAGGGGTGACTTCACTGTCACTGGACATATTTTATCTAGGTTTAATATCTATAAAAATGTTTCTTTCCTTATCTCTTCTTTTATCTTTTGTACTTCTCAGTTGCATTCTCACCGGTTGTTTGTCACATTATATTACCTTTTCCTCGCGGTCGTTACAGTACCATCACACTCAGATGAAAAACAGGGAAGAAAAATTTGTTTGTGTTTGTTCTCACGGAGACGCCCGTGTCACACTAGATAGTTGCATTTGGTTCCCTGGTCCCTCTTTAGAGCGGATGGACAAGTAGACCATTGTCTATTTAGGAACCAAACCAAACGTCTTAGTCGTCTCACTCGTTTGGACGGGGTTGTTGAGGGTCGGTATTGACCCCTTTTGGACCTCTAAAGACTTAACCCGTTTATGGGTGTCTACTCCCTCTTAAACATTTTCAGGTCGGGACACCTCCACTAGTCTCGTGTGGTGACCTCCCTTGTGTGTGTGTGTGTGTGTGTGTGTGTGTGTGTGTGCTCAGACTTTCATCGTCTCTCCCTTTCTCCTTGAACTAGTCGAGACGGGGAGGGGAGTTCGACTGTGTTGTTCTCTGACTTGACAGAGTACTACTGAAGAGGTGTCCACTTTTCCTCTACATCACTCACGTGCCGAAGGGGTCGACATGATCTACGACGCGTGTTCTTTAGGTGAAAAGAGGTCGTTGTCATTCTCATGACCTTCGTCCCTGGAGGTAATGACCCTTCGTCGCCTCTCTAGTCCGTTCCGATATTCTTGTAGTTTTCCGTGATTTCCCAGTACCCAGGACGACAGACACGAGTCTCGACGTCGTCCTTCAGGTGAACTTTCGGGGACCCTCCGAGTCGGTTCATAGAGGGGTGATCGCTCAGCAGTGGGAGTTACAAGGTTCTTGATTTTGGTACGGAGGGGAGTGAGATCCCACCGAAGGCACTCGTCTCTGACCATCGTCCTCACTCGTGTCATTTTCCTCACGATACTGTTTTTGTCTGGTCTTAGACAACCGTTTTCTCTTTTGGTTTGAACTCGATATCGAGATGAAAGACCTTTTTGTCCTCTCCAAAGATCGTCGGTCGGTGCACTCAACATTCTTGGTGTCTTCTGTATTTTCGAATACTTAAGACGGTGTACTTCCTCCTTCTTCACGTTTCGTCCACATATTTATGCTCTAGTCTCTCTTGGGGTCTATCTTGTCCTAATTGTTCGTCATATATGGGATAGACTTCCGTTGATCGTTTCTAAACTCCTTCACAGACTATGTTCGTTCCTTCTTAGTTCTTTTCTATTAGATAGTTATTGACTCGAGTTTTCGTCTTTTTTTTAATATTAACTAGGTTATTCCTTAATTTGTATCGACAAAACTCCTTTGATATCTGATGTTCTTTGTGTCTTCCGTTAAGTTACTTTGGATCCCCCTTTACGTACGTGTTTTACTCTTTAATTCGTTTTTCAATTTTTGGTATTTTTTCTTGGTTTGTCTTTAAGGTCTTGACTTCTTAAACTGTTAATTTTATTTTTACGTCTCTGTTAGACGTCGTCCCATTTAGTTTCTGATCGTTGGTTCTTCTATCACTAAAACTTTATTGGGTTAGTCTCCGCTTGTCTCTTTCTTACTTTTTCGCTCTTCTTTTCACACGTATTATATATCCTAAGTTAGTTTGCATGTTTATAAATCGTATTAACCTCAAGGTTTTCCTCTTCACTCCCCGTCTTTCAAATGGATTTCCTTGTGATCGATTCATGAAGTGTTTGGATTCCTCTCTGTATCTATTAGGTTCAAATACTTTAATTATTCAGTAGGATGATAGAGTTACGTTTTCTGATGGTTCTTGGGTAATATTACTTTAACAGTTTTTAGTTTCCTTTTCTCTCTTAGGAATTTTTCGATCTCCTTTTTTCTATCATTTGAACGTTTGTTTGGGAGTAATCCGATAGTCTTCTGAGTAATCGTCTTTACGATATATCCAGTCCTCTCGTATCTTACTATATAAGTTTAACAACTTTCTTTCTTTCGGTCGGTTCTTATAAAATAGACCGTTTCAATAGGAAGTCTATAGTTCCTCTTTTATACGATTAAACACTACACGACACGATACGAATCAGTGAGTCAATACAGACTAAGAAACACTGGGGCACCTGACATCGGACGATCCAAAGAGACAGGTACTCCTAAGAGGTCCGTTCTTATGACCTCACCCAACGGTACGGGAGGAGGTCCCCTAGAAGGGCTGAGTCCCTAGTTTGGGTCTAGAGGGTGCGTCTTCCGTCTAAGAAATAGTAGACTCGGTGCTCCCTTCGGTAACCACTGTACTTTTATATAATTTCACATTTTGTGTGGTCATTTCCATTTATATGATTTTATATCAAAGTGTAAAAACTTTTGAGATTAAGACATTATCGTACCACACAATTGGTGAATTGACGTCAAATTTCCAATTTCTCATAATTATTAATATTGTGATATTAGACAATTTCTTATGTGTTATAATTTTTCTTCATTTGACACTGTAGTTTTACATTTCTCCCCTCATTTTGCCATCTGCAAAGTGTACACTTGTTTTTCCAAAGTCAGAAAGTGGTTAATCATGCAATCGAAACCCGGGCAGTGTATAACCGAAATAGTTTGACTCTACGTACGTACGCACGATTCAGCGAAGTCAGTGCAGGGTGAAAAACACTTGGATACCTGGCATCAGACGGTCCGAGGAGACAGGTACCCTAAGAAGTCCGTTCTTAGGACCTTTCCCAACGGTACTGGAGGAGGTCCACTAGAAGGACTAGGTCCCTAGCTCGGGAACAGAGTCCGTAGCGGACGTGACCGTCCGTCCAAGAAAATGGTGATCTCGGTGGACCCTTCGGGTATGACTCTATATAAGGAAAACATGAGTTGAACAAAGTCAAGTCAAGTCAGCGAGTCGCACAGGCTGAGAGACGCTGGGGTACTTAGGGTCGTGCGGTCCGGAGGGACGGGTGGTGGTTGAGGGTCTCAAGTGAGTCTGAGTGTAGGTAGCTCAGTCACTACGGTAGGTCGGTAGAGTAGGAGACAGTAGGGGAAGAGGAGGACGGAGGTTAGGGAGGGTCGTAGTCTCAGAAAAGGTTACTCAGTTGAGAAGCGTACTCCACCGGTTTCATGACCTCAAAGTCGAAATCGTAGTAAGGAAGGTTTCTTTAGGGTCCCGACTAGAGGAAGTCTTACCTGGCCAACCTAGAGGAACGTCAGGTTCCCTGAGAGTTCTCAGAAGAGGTTGTGGTGTCAGGTTTTCGTAGTTAAGAAACCGTGAGTCGGAAGAAGTGTCAGGTTGAGAGTGTAGGTATGTACTGGCGTCCTTTTTGGTATCGGAACTGATCTGCCTGGAGTCAGCCGTTTCATTACAGAGACGAAAACTTATATCATAGATCCAACCAGTCTTGAAAAGAAGGTTCCTCATTCGCAGAAAATTAAAGTACCGACGTCAGTGGTAGACGTCACTAAAACCTCGGGGGGTTTTTATTTCAGACTGTGACAAAGGTGACAAAGGGGTAGATAAAGGGTACTTCACTACCCTGGCCTACGGTACTAAAAGTAAAAGACTTACAACTAGAAATTCGGTTGAAAAAGTGAGAGGTGAAAGTGAAAGTAGTTCTCCGAAAACTCAAGGAGAAGTGAACAAATCCCAAATAGTAATTCCTTTCAACATAAAACATTTTACGAAAAAGACGTAGATAACTCTACTAGTTCCTTTGTCTTCCGCTAATTTAGTAGTAGAATGTCTATGGACGTCAGGGTACAAATACCGTCACAATCAGTGTTGTTGGTTCTATACCTTTGTTGGATAGTTGTCTACTTATCTAAAAAATTTACACTTATATAATGTTATAATATGTCGGTAATTCTTTTCCTCTAAGACGGTAAATATTGAACCTACCTGAAGTTTCCGTAATACGGTTTAATTTATTTAGTCTGTTTCTGTTACATACTATAGTCACTGTACACCTTAGAATTTTTCAACTTGAGTATTTTCGTCTCATCTTACGACCAATGGTTCCCGACTCCCCACCCTCTTGTCACCTAAACAACAAGTTTACATGGGTAATCGTTGATCATCTATTTAATCAAGAGCCTCTGGATTACATGTCGTCTCAGTAATATGTGTTGTTATAAATAATATCTGAAGTTTTAAAGATTCTCTGTGCTAGAATTAACAAGAGTAGTGTTTTTTCTTTCTCATTAGTATACTGCACTTTATCCACAATCGATTACGATGTTCTCTAGTACGTCGTTATGTCTTTACGTATTGAAATATGTGAATATTTGGAATTTAGATATGTTACAGTATACAGTTTAATATAGAGTTAATTTCCTTATTTCCTTCCTTCCTTGCTTGCTTTCCTCCCATCCTCCTTCCCTTCCCACCTTCCCTCCCTCCCTCCCTCTTTTTTTTCCTTTCTTCTCTCTTCCTCCGACTTTATAATTTTCTCAAAACAAGTCAACGATTCAGCGATTCTGAGACGTTGGGGTACCTGACGTCATGTGGTCCGTGGAAACAGGAGATGACAGAGGGCCTCAAACGAGTTTAGTACAGGTAACTCAGTCACTATTAGAGATTGGTACAATAGGAGACGGTGGGTGAAGAAAACGGGAGTTAGGAAGGGTCGTAGGTTCAGAAAAGGTTACTCTGTCGAGAAGTGTAGTCCACCGGTGTCTTAACCTCGAAGTCAAAGTCGTAGTCATAAAGGTTACTTATAAGTCCCAATTAAAGGAAATCCTAACTCACCAAACTAGAGGAACGTCAGGTTCCCTGAGAGTTCTCAGGGAAGAAGAGGTGGTGTCAAGTCGTGAGTTAGAAGAAATACCAGGTTAAGAGTATAGGCATGTACTGATCACCTTTTTGGTATCGAAACTGATATGTCTGAAACAGTCGTTTTACTACAGAGACAAAAAATTATGTGACAGATCCAAACAGTATCAAAAGAAGGTTCCTCGTTCAGAAAAATTAAAGTACCGACACCGTGGTAGGTGTCACTAAAGTCTCGGGTCCTTCTATTTTAACAGTGACGAAGGTGAAAAGAGGAAGATAAACGGTACTTCACTACCGTTGTCTTTTTTTAGATAGTTTAGTAGTATTAGAGTGTTGGACTTATATTGATGTGTGATACTTCATGTCACTTCACTTAAAAGAGGGAAGAAAGAGGATATATATAAATAAAATGAACCAATAACAACCAAATATATGTTGAATAAATAAAAAGAGACCTATATGAAAAACCAACGAAAATGTTACTAAAAAAAAATTCTCATCAAAATGTAAGTCTCCTTTTAATTCTCCTTCCATGTCTCTATAGGGTATACGGAGGGTTAGAATGTGTACATTATCGAAGGGGGTAATAGTTGTACAGGCTCGTCTCACCATGTAAACAATGTAAACCATGTTAATGATGTAAATAATGTACTTTGATGTATCTGTGTATTATTGGGTTTCCGGTCACCAATATGGTCCCGAACGAGAACCACCACATGAAAGATAGTCAAAGTTTTTTGCATATTACTGTACATGAGTAACATGTCTCGTAAAAATGTTAGGATTTTTAGGACACGAGGTGGATGAGTGAGAAGAGAGGTTCCTGTATATCAAATATATTACATTTACAGAAAGACGTAACGAGGTATCAGAAGGTCAGTTAGTATGGATTATTACCGATGTATCATAAGATGGGTCACTTAAGTGGTGTTTAATGTTTTTGTCAAAGGATGGAAACTTATAAATCCAACAACGGTTAAAGAAAAATACAATTTTTACTACCTACCTCGTAAAAACACGAATTGTGATGAAAGAAAAAACGAACAAAGTGAATGTCGAAAATATTACCTAAGAGTCTTATCTTTAGAAGTACAGTTTTCCCATATGTTAAAATATGGAGAATTTTATGTAACGATTCCCTTACAAGTTTTTACCATGTAATTAAAAAGAACGGTTGTCGATACATACTTTAATGGTGAAAGTGGTTTGAGAGGTTCTTCTATATGAACTTGACAACTTTTTTTAAGATTTAAAAAACAATCATTTGCCAGTGAAATATAGTGTTTTTAAATAACACTCAGATGTTACGGAAACTGGATCTCTGTATTTCCAAGAATCGGGAGTGGTCTAAAGGTATATTTCCCCTTATGATCTTTTATCTTTAATGTTATGAAAGAATTTAGGGGTTTAAACACTGATAGTTAACTCGTTACCACCGGATGTGAGGGAGTAACGACTCTAGTAGAGGGAGTCCGGTTAGAGTATCCTTGTCACTAAATTTAAGACCAATTTATAATGTATCGGATATGTCGATATGACCGTCAATTTGTAGGTTTCTTATAACCAATTTATCTATTAAGGGGTTTTGAATAAGTAACTTTTTTAATGGTATTCGTTTCAATTTACTGTTTACGATTTGACCCTCTTTATAAACTTTATACATTGTCTCTACTTCTCGATTATATATTTCTCATGGATCTTTTTCGTGATTCTTTTTCTGTTAGTTATTTCCTTTACTTGTTTTTTATAATTATCGCGTGTCTTTTCATTTATGTTTGCCAAGAAATTTTGTACACTTATTTACGAGTGACTGTCGTCCCCAACCGTGTGACACCAAGTGTTCGGTTTACACCGATCGATCGACAAAGCAATAAACGTGTATCGATACGGGACGACCCTCTCTAACCCCCGTCCTCCTCTTCCCCTGCTATCTCCTACCGTAGTGACTGAGCTACCTGTACTCAGACTCACTTGAGACCCTCGACCACTACCTGTTCCTCCGGACCGCACGACGTTAAGTACCCCAGCGTTTCTCAGCCTGTGCTGACTCGCTGACTTGACTTGACACACAGACGGACGTACGATGTTGTCTGAACTCTCAATGTTATCTCTGACGTATACCGGATGTTTGGATTTTTATAAATGATGGGCCAAAAAATTTCTTTTCAAATGACTGGGTACTGGACCTGTTTTTTTTTTTAATTACTGTAAATCTATGATCAAAATTAGATAGTCTGACAGTTTTTAGGTTACCGAACTTTTATGATATTGTCCCAGAAGAGTGTGTAGAATACTTATCATTTAAACACTTTCAAAAATTTACCGTTAAACCATTATGAAAGTAGATATTTTACTTTGTCATACATCAACAGACTTTCTTACTCCCTCGAGAGATATATGACTATAATTTATGAAAATATTATATACAAGTCACTTTTTTCAATTCATGTTGTGTCGTGTGTCCTATACAATGGACAGATATTTTCACCCCTCCTACTTTAACAACTCGAGTTTCAAAGAATGTAGACGTGTTAAACGTGACCTTTCCACGTCTCTTCTGACCCTCCTCCCCCGTCGAGACCTCATTCTGAGGAATGATATACAGGAAAATATAATAAACTAGTAACTTGTTATAAGTAAGTGATTGAACAGCTTATGAATTATCCATGGTCCGGGATAAGAACACGATTCCTATACCGTCAGTTATTTTCTTTGTGTTTAGAGACACGAGGACCCTCGAAAATGTAAGATCATTCGATCATTCCTCTATTTATTATTTGTTCTATCTATTTTATCCACCATACAATCTACCACTATTCCTCTTTTGTCTTTTTTATCCTTTCTTCAATACTACATAACTTACATACGACCTCTGTTCCTTCAATTGTGTCACTGGTCTTAGAGTGATTCTTCCACTAAAAATTCCTTTTTTTTAGATTTTTACCTTCTCACTCCGACCTCTTACATAATAGTTAATTTTTGTAACTTAATTTTTTCTCGTTGGTAAGTCAAATTAAAAAGTTTGTTACGAGAATCTTCAATAATTAATAATTATTCCAATAATAATTACTCCAATATAGGAATAAAATTAAATGATATAATACTAGAGTTCCCCCACGAAAGTTCATCAATTTTGTTCTTCACAAATGACGAGGTTAAGCTCACGACTCTATCTCCTTTGATTTACACATCCCTCTTGTGTAACTACTAGGAATCCGCCTTCCCGTGGATCCAGCCTTACCCGGCACTCCCCTCTTCTACCGACTCACTCAAGATTTCTGGTCCTTCCTCAATCGGTTAGGTTCTGACTCACTTTCTTAAGAACCTTTTCCTTTACTGACACGTTTTCGTTTCTCTACTCGTTTCCGGTCCGTCTACCAAGTCTTATTGGGTTCACTCCAGAACCAGTCCCTCCTGACATTGATTTATTCTCATACCTCTACAGTTCCATTCGTAATTTTCGGGACCATTCGGTGTACTTTTTGACGTCTAACCTCATGGAGTTTGATGGGGATTTAGGGAAGAGGGAACGAACAGAGAGAAGATCGTACAAAAGATTTAGGGTCGTACTGACTGTAGAACCTTACCACTTGAGAACCAGTAACCCCAACAGAATACGTAACGTCATACAAGGAGATGGGTGATCTACGGTCATTGTCAGGGGGAATGGACAATAATGTTGGTTTTTATAGAGGTCTGTAACAGTCTTTAGGGGAATATCCCGTTTTAGTGGGGACTAATACTTGGTGACCAGACCTTCAACTTTTTCGATCTTAAGAGTGAAAAGGTCGGAGGGAACGTCGATCTTTAGTGATGTACTGTGTCCAGATCGGTTACTTTGTACTCTCCACCAGATGACCTTGAAGGAAACAGTCGGAAAGTTAGGAATGAACTTTCCGTTTTCGTTGTCGTCGTTAAAACGTCGGTACTCCACTATTCGCATTTTCTTTTTGGTGGTCTCAGTCTCTTCGACCGGGGATGTAAACACTCGATTACGATCGTTAGTGGATGGAGGTCTGAAGAGGGTATCTTCACCCAAACTATTGAGGATACGTAAATCCGGTGGTTTAACTTCCAAAGATAATAAACGTCGACTTTTGTTAGGATTGACAATTTCGTTTGTTTTCACAAACCTAATAAAGGATGTAAGATTTTTCATTTTTCTTAAAGTAATAGTATAGATGGAAAATCTTTCTGTAAAGTGATGTTTTGTATCCGTTATCTCAAACCATCTGGTACCCTTTTATGGTAATACCGTTTAGTCCGTTTTTGTACTTACTCGAATTCAGTTGAGTTACTATCACCCTTATTTCAACTTTCCTATGTAAATTCCTGTAACTTTCCACTTTACCTAGAATATTTGTTTTAACATTTATTAATCTATACCCGTCCTTCTTCTATGTAGTTTCCGATTTTGAGTATGAAGACCACATCCACTACAGGATCTACCTTGTGTTTTATATTCCTCGTATAAATTGAACATTTACTAGATGACTGTTCTCTAATTAAAGGTTTTATATGTTTGTCGAGTATTTCGAATTATAATTTTTTTTAAAATTTTACCCGTCTTCTAGATTTATTTGTAAAAAGGTTTCTTCTGGATGTCTACCGGTTGTTTATGTGCTTTTCACGAGGTGCGATGATTAATAATCTCTTTCCGTTTAATTTTGAGATTAGTTTTGGTCAGTCTTACCGGTAGTAATTTTTCGGACGTTTATTAATACGACCTCTCCCACACCTCTTTTTCTTTGAAACTATTCTTACAATAGACCACGTCGGTGATACCCTTGTCATATCTCCAAGAAATTTTTGATTTTTATCTCATTGGTATACTAGGACGTTAGGGTGAGAACCCATATATAGACTTCTTTTGAGATTAAACTTTTCTGTGTACGTGGGGTTACAAGTGTCGTCTTGATAAATGTTATCGGTTCTGTACTTTCGTTGGATTTACAGGTAGTGTCCACTTACCTATTTTTATACCACACATATATGTGTGTGTGGTGTTACCTGACAATGAATTGACATTTTTTTTTTTCTTTACAAATCAACTAGACAGGTATCCACACTCACCCCATAATTTCAGAGGGTGATAATAACACAATAACAACTAAAGGGGAAAGTATGAACAATCGTAAACAGAATGTATAACGCCCCGAGGATATAACCCCCGTATATATAAATATTAACAATATAGAAGAAGAACCTAACAAGGAAACTAGTAATACATCACCGGAAGAAACAGAGAAAAGTGTCGGAAACAAAATTTCAGATAAAATAGCCTATACTCATAACGGTGAGGACGAAAGAAAACCAGAGATAAACGCACCATATAGAAAAAGGTCGGGAAGTGAAAGTCAGACATACACAGGGAACAAAACTCCACCCAGAGAACATTCGTCGTATATCTCCCCAGAACAAAAACATAGGTAAGCCGGTCAGAAACAGAAAACCAACCCCGCAAGTTGGGTAAATGCAAATTCCATTAATAACTATTCACACTAGGGCAATGGTAAATGAAATAACAAAACCCAAGCTCAAATATGTGGGAAAAGCACAAAGGACAGATCTCTTATAGGAAATCTTAAACAACCTCTCGACCAAACCACCACGACTTAAGAGAGTCGAAAACGAACAGACATTTCGAAAACTAAAGAGGAAGTATAAACTTACTCTAGGAACGACCCATGTCATAAGACCCGACATCCAATAACAGAAAGTAGTGAAATTCATACAGAACGGTAAGGGAGGACCGGACTTCTCAAAGATAACTTTCTAGTCGACAATAGGATTACCCTTAGGGGAACACACAATAAACAACAAAAAGGGAACGACGAAAATTATAAACAAGAAACATAAACTAGAAACAATTAAACTAATTATACACAGAACCCCACAAAGCGGAACCCAAATAGGATAAACCTTGAGAGACACAAAGAACCTGAACCCACTAATAAAGGAAGGGGTAAAATCCCTTCAAAAGTTGATAATAGAGGAGTTCCTAAAAGAGTACTAGAAAGAAAGACAGAAGAAGAAGACCCTGAGGATATTAAGCTTACAACCTCGCAAAGTATAACAGGACCTCCAGAGACTCTAACAGGAGTAAAGAAAATTAAGCAACAAGAACAAAGGAGAGACTAAGTAAATAAAGATGGTAAGATAGAAGATAAAGTGATTAGGA
>SJYO01040405.1:31645558-31862361 GCA_006410555.1 Capra ibex | reverse complement strand
CAATTTTTCTTAAGTAAACTTAGTCAAGACTACTCTACCCACTTTGACCTCGGTTAATATGTCTCACTTCATTCGGTCTTTCTTTTTGTGGTTATGTCATATGATTGTGTATATATACCTTAAATCCTTCTACCGTTACTGCTGGGACATACGTTCTGTCCTTTTTTCTGTGTCTACACATATGGTCTGAAAACCTGAGTCTCCCTCTCCCTCTCCCACCCTACTAAACCCTCTTACCCTTAAGATTGTACATATGACAGTACATTCTTAACTTAGCGGTCAGGTACAGACTGCATCCCACGTCGAACGAACCCCGACCACGTACCCCTACTGGGTCTCTCTACAACACCCCTCCCTCCACCCTCCCCCCAAGTACAAACCCTTGCGTACATTCTTAATTTCTAAAATTTTAAACTTTTTTTATTTTTTAATTTTTTTTTTTTTTCTTTACTACGGTAAATGTCGTTGTCTCTACCTACATTTCTAATAGTGTGATTCACTACGTTTAATCTCTTTCTATTTATAAAATAATATGTGAATATACACCTTAGATTTTTCACTATGTTTACTTGAATTAATGTTTTGTCTTTATCTGAGTGTCTGTGTCTTTTGTTTGAATCTCCCTGGAGGGACCACAAGGTCACCGATTCTGAAGTGGGTTACGTCCCCCGGGTCCAAACTAGGGACCAGTCCCCTAATCTAAGGTACACGATGTTGATTTCTAGAGTGTACCGTGTTATTTTTAACTTCTCGGGTGTATGGTGTTGATTCCGGACCGTGTTGGTTTATTTATTTATTTTTATCTATAAAATTTTTTGTTTGCGCCAATGGTTTTACCTCTCCGTTCTCTTCCTATTTTATCTTCAAACCTTAATTGTATATGCATGATTATGATGATATATATTTTATCCATTTGTTACTCCAGGGTGATATATCGTGTCCTTTGATATGAGTTATAGGCCACTATTAGATATTACCTTTTCCTAGACTTCTTCTAATATATATATATAATATATGTATATAAATTTCTCCTATTATAAGGTAAGGTCCGGTTCAACTTAAACTTTACGAATACCGTGTAGATTCACCGTTACATGTACTGTAAATCTATGAATCGATCTCTTCAGTCTTTTTCTCATTTCGTCACCGTATATATATACAGTTTTAAAATTTAAGGTTATTTTATTGTAATGAATGACGTTTTCATTATAGTTACTTCATATCTTATGAATTATTATGTCGATTCGTTTTCTCTTAATTTTTATGTGTCTATATAAGTATGTTAGGGTCGTAAGTCTATGTCAAACATCATTTTTTTTATGTATACATATGTTAAGTATATGTATACTTATATACGTGAATTGTCCTAATATGACGACACACACTGTCCGAAATAAATGAATTATCGTGTAGTATTTGTAGAAAGATAAATTTAATTATAAGTGAATGAAAATACTAAAAAAAAAAAATGATAATATTTATCAAGACTCTGTTTGACAGGAGTGTTATTTTAAGACCGGGTATTGGAATTGATAAAGTGATCCTATTTAAGGATGAACACCTTAACGACCGATTTACAACAAAATTCCGAAAACTGTCCACAAGGGTTTCTCCGACACTGTTAAGTATTGGAGTAGTCGTATACACGTTTATGAGTAGAGGGATGTGAAAGAGATTTTGACTTTAATATTAGTGAGTTTATAAACTGTTAAAATATTTTATTTTTACAATTGGACAACAAAAGTAAAACGTAAATTAAAGATTTTGGACTCGACAAATACAAATAGTCGTTAAACATAAAAAAGAAACCGTTTGACGACTAAGAATAGGAAACGGGGAAAAGAAAATTTTGTAAATAAGTAAACATTCTCGAGAAATGTATAATTGAAATTGGAAAGGAGTAATTACGATGTAAAATAAGAATCAGCGTAAACGGTTGATTCCCATGAAAAACTATTTGTCTATAAAATTTAGTGACCTTACCAGTTCCAAACTTTACCACTTCTTACCCCTTCTTACACTTCTTACCCTTGTTCTACATAGGTTTTCGTTTGTCTTTTTTACTACGTTATAATCCGAGTCGTTTCCGACCTAAGGTACTTAAAGATTAACAAAGTTAGAAGTTTCAAAATTGTCACAAACCAAAGAACTCACGTCTCTTTCTTTCCCCTCTTTCTTCCTAAGTGAATTGTCGACCTTAAAACGGACAACCAAATCAGTCTTTGCTCTGTGTCCTTATTCCCTTAATACACATAATCGTTCCCACAACGACTTTACTACCTAGTGTACTTACTACGTTAACTATTCGACCCTCTTTGATCCTCTCCAATCCCCTATAATATAAGTGGAAACTCTTTACTTTACAAAGGACGGTATTTCGTGATTTAAGAAATTGAGCCTCATAGACCAAAAGAAATTAATTGTTAGTAGAAGACTACAATTCTGATAGACGGGGAACAACGTTTTGAAGATATATTGAACCGAGGAGGGAGTGGAGTAGCCTCGTCAAGAGAGTCCCAGTGAACTTTACGACAGAAGGTCCGAACTTTAGGGCGTTTAAAGGTGACTTATTTTATAATGAGAGTTAAAAATAATTATCCAACACTTATAAAAATTTCAGTTATGAAATTATAAAATTTACAAAATTAAGTAAAGGAAATATCAGTCGGTCACAAGATCTAGTGTGAACCTTACTTAAAAATAGGTGGTTTAGATGAATGATCAAGATTACGTAAAATAAAATCGATGAGATGAAAGGTAAAGGAACGTAAGAGAAAAATAGAGTCGGGTATGAGTTTTCTTTTTAATAAAAGGACATAGGATTCGTTATAAATTAAGGTCTTATACCTCACCCTTCCTTTTTCAAACTTCCTCCTTCTTTTTGTCCCGGTGTATGGGAAAGTGGAATTCTAGTATTCTGTGTACCACTTGGTCCCGTAAGTTACTCAATGGTGTAAGTTACTAGTGTTGAGTCCCAGTACGACCGGTTTTACCTTTAGACGGTCCATGAAGGACACGACTCTTGTCAAAGTTTCAGGTTATCGGACAAATAAGAGTGGTCTCTATAAAAGAATGTTGTCGAATAAACGTTCACAGTAGACTCTGGAACCTTTGAAGTCTGGGAGGGACGGTATGGGGTGATGTAAAACCCCACAGAAGTGATATCAACTCCTCTGGTAGTAAGTTAACGGACACTTTTGTGCTATGGTATCAAAGTTTGTAGAGAAAAGGTCGAGGTCACAGGAAAGAGGGGTCTTATCGGATCTTCTTTCTCGTCTTGACTCTAAGGAAACTACACACCCATGGGTCCATTCCTCCGAGGACCGTGGTCTTGAAGGAAATCTATGACTCGTCCCAGGACACCCAGAGGACCCGTGTTTCGGAAAGATACAGAGGGTAAAGAGACTAATGTCTTTTATCGGAAGTAAGTCGGAGGTACTGGAAACGACTCAAGGTTGCCCATCTAAGATCGTCAACAATCAACCCCTTCCCTCTCTTACGTTGTGGCCCTTCTTTATCAGTTCTCTTCGTTCAATAAGTCGGAACCCCGTGTCAGGACCAAGGGGTAGTTGTCTATGTGTGTTATAGAAACTCGACCAAAAGTCTATGACTTTGGCGGGAGGTTCGCCCTCTTTAATTGTCAATTACTACCGTACGACTGGTGTTCATACCTCTGGGTCTGATTAACCTTGGACTTACAAACACTACGACGTAAGATGAATGGTAGTTGGATAGCCTTCTTATGGGTACTCGACTAGTACGGGAGAAACTTGTTAATGATATTTGAAAGATAGAAGAGGTTCACCCCTGTGTATCAAAAAAAAAAAAACTCCGTCCTCAGGTGACACAGGGGGAAACGGACCGTTTCATTATTTCGATAGGCAAAGATGAAGTGGATTTTGACAGAGACTCTAAGCTAAACCGTGGTCAAATATCTCTTCGACTCGAAAACCGTAGTGAAACCCTCCACTCCTCGACTGACTACTGGACTCGGAAACGACTAGACTCTTCCTTTTTGGGACCGGAGTTATGTACACTTCTACTGTACGACGTAGAACGGTTGGTGATTCCTCGGTCGGTTCGAGGACTCTTCAGAAGGTAAGATTTTAGTCTAACGTATGGTAGGTTCTACGAGAGAGTCGTTCTTCGGTACTTGAAGGAAATAGAAGTTAGGACCGAGTCTAAACTGTAACATTTATCTTCTCAGTCCAAAACATAGACTTGAGACTCCAGTAGTGTACAGTTGGGACTGATCTCTTGATCTTTCATTTTGGTCCGAGAGTTTCCTTTAGATAAGTCTTGGAGTCAGGGAAGGAAAGATATGTTGTCTTATCTCCGCAATTGTATTTCTTTCCGGTTGATGGTTTCGAGTTTTTGAGTGAGGTCGTCGTCTTTTAGTTAAACCAGTAAGTCTGGTAACGCGTAAAAGTACATAAAAATTTTTAAAAGTCGAAAACTCCATATAAAAGTACATAAAAGTCTACTGAGGAAAATATACATGTCGTGGGCAAGAGTTCTTTACTAGAACTCTTTAGTCGGTCGAAGGATTTTCTTTTGTTGGACCTTAGTTCCTTCTCCGTTTATAATCTGAGAGGGTCTGAGTATGCAAACCAAAGGTACAGAGGGTCTCTCAATAGTTTGAAGAGGTGTATCGGGGGGTTTGTGTCTGGTGTGTGTGTGTGTGTGTGTGTGTGTGTGTGTGTGTGTGGGATTCGTCCCAACTCTTGGTGACGAATCTTTTTTTAGTCCGACTCCTATGAGGTAAGACCGGAAAGTATAACCTCAATTTACGAATTACTGTCTTCGGTTGTCGTCGGGGTCCGATGAAGTAAGTGAGTGAACTCGGGTTTTCCTTTGGTTTGTAATATATTTCGAGAATCTTGAGGAGGGTAAACGGTTTAATCTCTTTTGAATTGAAAGTTTGGTCTTCGAAAAGGTAAGTTTTGAGTCATTGTGTCTCGGGGAGACAATTCAGACGTATGGTAAAAGAGGACTCATTTCCGGTCTCTACCGGTGAGTCCTTTACTGAGACGGGTCGGGTTCCGGAGTCTGGACCGGGTCGACTCTGACCTGTTGATGGACGCTGTTTCCTTATCCGACGATCCTATAACGACTCGTTTCGGTACAGGTACGCGAGCCCCTAGTGGTCAAGGCACAACACCGTCTTCCCGTCGGAGCTACACTGTAGGTCTCTTCCGGAGGACCTCTACGAAATCGACCTAGTTCCACCGGTGGGAGGGAGAGAAGAGAAGACAAACCCTTGTGTTTCACTCACTACTCTTGTGCAAGACTAAAGGACTTCGACACAAGGTCCATCGGACCCGAGTTCTTGTTTCCAGTCAGGTTAAAGGGTCGGTGCCCCGACGTTTCTGGACTCCAGAATGAAGGGAAACGATATTGTCGAAGAACCGAAAGTTTCTTCGTCATTGAGAAATTCAGTAAAAAAAGGACCGGAAAGAGGAAAGAGAAGGGACGTACGTACACACGATTTAACGAAGTCAGTACAGACTGAGAAACGCTGGGATACCTGATATCGGATGGTCCGAGGAGATAAGTACCCTAGGAGGTCCGTTCTCATGACCTCACCTAACGGTACGGGAGGAGGTCCCCTAGAAGGACTGGGTCCCTAGTTTGGGTACAAAGGACGTAACCGTCCACCCAAGAAAAGACGATCGTGGTAGACTCTTCGGGAAGAGAAGGGGTAGAGAAGGGTTAAAGGGTAAAATTGTAAAGAGGGAGTAGAAAGACACTACAAAGTAAAGTAAGAGCGACCAAACAGATACTCCACGTCAGGTAGCAGTAAAATCAGTGACGTAAAATTGGGGTTCGGTGTCGGACGAGAAGTGAACCGAGACGAAAGGGGACATGACAACCGTGAGCCCAGGAAACTAGTCAAACGGAGTAGGGTGTATAGTGGTCTACACCTAAGAACCTTTACCCAGTCTCGACCGATAAAATCTTGACGATTCCACGAAGGTCAAGATTTTACGGGGGTTCTTCAACCCTCGAGTTCGTACGAGGGACGTGGACCGAGGTACTGAGGTGACACTGTCATCACCCGGTTGGTTTGTGTGTACGTCACAATACTTGTGGGTAGTTTCCTTGACATAGAGACCCCAAGGTTTGTCCTTGAACCCCAGAGTCATAGTCACCGAGTCGGAGACCGACCCCCTTGTGTAAGAAAGGGATCGACGATGGCAACGAGTCCGGGTTGTAATAGTAATGGGTCAACTAAGTTACTTCGGGACCGTCTGTCGACTTCTAAAGTTCACCGTTTCTAACATTACTAAGGATAAGTTAGGGTAAGAGGTTGACTTTTGTCCTTTGACTCAGTGTCCCATACCTCCTTACAGTCCAACCCCTTTCATCACTTCACTTCACTTTCAGTGAGTCAGCACAGACTGAGAAACGCTGGGGTATCTGATGTGTCAGGTACCTTAAGAGGTCCGGTCTTATGACCTCACCCATTGGAAAGGGAAGAAGTCCCCTAGAAGGGTTGGGTCCCTGACTTGGGTCCAGAGGACGTAACGTCCGTCTAAGAAATGGTCGACTCGATGTTCCCTTCGGGACTCCTTTCATTCTCTTCGTCTTTCGAGGTCATGAACGTCTTCTTTGTCCAAGTATCTGCAACCATTGTACCTAGTGTAAATCTCCCGAACCTCTTGGTGTCAAGGTATCCGCCCACCTTACCCAGTGTTGTCTATTCCGTTGAGAGTGAAACTACTTAAGGTTACCCGAATACCTTCTGATTTCGTACCTTTCTGTCTGGTTGGGTGTCTGTCTTTGGTTGTATTCCAGGAACCTCGTCGGTCTCCGGATCTCTCTTCGTCCTACTACTCACCCTCGATCCCCTGAGACTCTCCCCCGATCTACGACGAATCCCTGGGGACATAAAGACTCGGGAGTTACGGAAAAGTCAAGGATTTACCACTGTTGATCTACTATATCCACTTCTGAACCTTGGTGGTATGACTCAAGTCTCTGACTTGAGACTTGACTTCCAGACTCCTGAAGTCCTGGATCCTTCTTTCACTTCAGTTACTTTTTACCTTATACATCACCCCGTTTCGACAAAGTCCAGGTAAGGGAGTAAAGATAGGGGTAGTTCTAAATGATGTCACGTTTAGAGTAAAATAAAGACACTCAAAAGATTATCGGAGGATTGACCACGAAGACGGTTATTGAGAAGGATAAGTTGGATCGTGGGTGAGAGTGGTAGTTCTAATAGAAATATATATTTCATGCTTAAACTAGTAAAGTGAGGTATCAGGTTGGGAAGTTGATTAGGAGTAATTTGAATTGTTGTATATAGATGACAGTGTTATATACTGGAGATAAAATCGAGGATTAAGTAGAGGATTAGTTCAGATGTGAGAATGTGTATATGTATCTCTATCTTTATACGGATTATGAAGTTTTTATGGTTTAATGAAAGTCAAGGGGTTTATATGATCCGAGAAAATAGAAAAGTACGAAAAAATAATATGGGAAGGAAAACGGATTTTCGGGGAGGAGCAAAATAGACAGACCGATTACAAAGGAAATTCTTTATTAAGTTTTCAAGATAATATCAGAGTTTTAGAGCTTCTGAAGGGCAAAATTCTTTATCTTTTTAGGTATGATTTTAAGTATACCTTGTAGTTCGTTAGGTTTATTGATTTCGTCAGAATTTGTTTGTTTATTTTTTTCGACCTTCGGAGTAGGAAGGACTAAAGTTTTGCATAATGTTTCGATGTCATTGGGTTTGTTATATCATGAACAGACTTCTGTCTGTATATCTATTTACCTTATTTTATCTCTCGGTTCTTTATTTTGGAATATATATACCAAGCTAATAAAAGTTGTTTCCTCGGTTCTGGTATGTTGAACCTATCTTATCAGAACAACTCTTTTGACCTATAGATGGACACTTTCTTACTTAAACTTGGGAATGGAATGTGGTATAATTTTCTGAAATTGATTTTTACCTATTTTCTGGATTTACCTTCTCGATTTTAATACTTCGAGGATCTTCTTTTGTATCTCCTTTTAAAGGTACTGTGTCCTAAGTCGTCACTAAAGAACTTGAAATATAGATTTCGTGTCCGTTGTTTTATTGTCATCTATTCGACCTGATGTAGTTTTGAATTTTGAAGACATGTAGTTTCCTATGTAAGTTGTCTCACTTTCCGTTAGGTACCTTACCCTCTTTTATAAATGTTTAGTATATAGACTACTCCCCAATTATAGATCTAATATATGTCTTGAGGATGTTGAGTTAATGTTGTTGTTTTTTGTTAGACTAAATTTTTACACGAATCTCGAACTTATGGGGAAAAATACTTACTGGTTATTCGTGTACTTTTCTACGAGTTATAATGATTCCTTTACGTTTAGTTTTGTGTCACTCTATGGAGGGGTGTAGGTACTCCTACACTTTCACTTCAGTGAGTCAGCACAGGCTGAGAAAACACTGGGACACCTGATATCGGGTGGTCCGAGGAGGCAGGTACCCTAAGAGGTCAGTGAGGCAGTACAGACTGAGAAACACTGGGGTACTTAGCGTCGTGCGGTCCGGAGGGACAGGTAGTGGTAGAGGGCCTCAAGTGAGTCTGAGTGCAGGTATCTCAGGCACTATCGGTAGGATTACCTCTTAGGGCACCGACCTACCGTAGTGCCCTAAGAGGTAATCCTACCGATAATAATTTTTTTTATTTCTTTCTTTCTTGTATTTCCTAGTTCATAAACTCCGCTAAACTCTCCTTGTGAACATGAGAACCACCCTTCCATTTCAACACCTCCGTGATACCTTTTATCATACCGTCAAAGAGTTTTTTTTTTTAATTTTTATACTAAGTCGTTAAGTAGAGACCCAGATGTTAGTTTTCTTGACTTTTGTCCCTGAGTCTATAAACAAATACTTAATACTTCGTGATCATGTCGTCGGATTTCTATTTAGGAATACCGTCTTTCACTTCTCCTTGATTTTTCAGAGAACTGTTTTCACTTTCACCTCTCACTTTTTCAACCGAATTTCGAGTTGTAAGTCTTTTGCTTCTAGTACCGTAGACCAGGGTAGTGAAGTACCCTTTATCTACCCCTTTGTCACCTTTGTCACAGTCTGAAATAAAACCCGCGAGGTCTTAGTGACGTCTACCACTAACGTCGGTACTTTAACTTTCTGCGAATGAGAAACCTTCCTTTCAATACTGGTTGGATCTATCGTATAATTTTTCGTCTCTGTAATGAAAAGGTTGTTTCAAGATAGATCAGTTCCGATACCAAAAAGGACACCAGTACATATCTACACTCTCAACCTGACACTTCTTCCGACTCGTGACTTCTTAACTACGCAACTTGACACCACAACCTCTTCTGAGAACTCTCAGGGGACCTGACGTTCCTCTAGATTGGTCAGGTAAGACTTCCTCTAGCCGGGACCCTAAAGAAACCTCCCTTACTACGACTTCGACTTTGAGATCATGAAACCGGTGGAGTACACTTCTCAACTGAGTAACCTTTTCTGAGACTACGACCCTCCCTAACTCCCGTCCTCCTCTTCCCCTGCTGTCTCCTACTCTACCGACCTACCGTAGTGACTGAGCTACCTGCACTTAGACCCACTTGAGGTCCTCAACCACTACCTGTCCCTCCGGACCGCACGACGCTAAGTACCCCAGTGTTTCTCAGCCTGTACTGACTCGTTGACTTGACTTGACTTTCTATTTAGTTAGTTTTACAGATAGGAGTCTGTTTACCTATTCGTTTTACACCATATACGTATGTTTCCTTATAATGAGTGTCAGAAATTTTCCTTACTTTAAGACTGTGTACGTTGTTGTACCTACTTAGAACTCCTGTAACACAATTTACTTTATTAGGTCAGTGTTTTCTTGTTTATACCATACTAAGGTAAATATACTTGATAGATCTCATCAGCTTAAGTATCTCTGTCTTCCTTCTTACCACTGACAATCCCCACCCCTCTTCCGTCCTTACCCTTTAATGACAAATTACCCATATCTCATGTTTCTAAGTTAAAACGTTCTACTTTTCACAAGACCTGTACCTATCACTAGTACCAACGTGTTGTTTCATTTACATGAACTACGGTTACTCAACACGTAAATTTTTACTGATTGTATCCTTTAAAAGTGTTAAAAATTTTATTATTCTTATATTCGATAACTACTCCATGTGTTATGTAAAATTTCCAATTTAAAATTTCTAAGAAATCCCTTAAGACGTTAGTTTATAACTAAAAGTCAATTGTCCTTACCATTATCAATATCAATATCACTATAATTTTAACTTCAGTTTTATGATGTACTATATTGAATATACGCCTTAGATTTTTTTATGTTGTTTGATCACTCATATTATTTTTTCTTCGTCTGAGTGTCTATATCTCTTGATCACAAATGGTCACTCCTCTCCCTTCCCCCCTCCTCGTTATATCTCATCCCCTAAGTCTTCATGTTTCAGAATATACATTTTATTCGACGTTTCTATGTGGTATATTGTATCTCTTATATCGGTTATAAAATATTATTGATTTTTACGTCATATTACAAATTTTTAACACTTAGTGATATAACATGTGAACATTAAATATCTTATAATATGTATTTGATGTGAAACTACATTTTTCAACTTCAGTTATGTTAAGTTTAGACCGAATTGAAATACATTTTCGAAGATAATAGAGTGAATATTTTTTAAATTACATTTATTGACATAAGATAGTGTAAATATCTAATTCTCCTTTTTGTATGTAGTGACTAACATTTTTACACAAACACATTTTTAATTATTTTTAAGTACTAAGAAAAATTTTTTCTTATCAGATTACTTCGTTTCGAAGTTTACGAGGTCTGAGAAAAGAAGAGATAGTTTCATAGCTTTATAAAAAGATTGTAACGTGAATACGATAACATTAACCTTAATAACCAAATGACTTCTCCGTAGAATGTTTAGGAATAATAGGACCATGGATCGTACCATGGACTACTTTCCAAGAGTTATTTTAAGATCGGCCAACTTTTTGTTTTTCTCGTTAATCCGTACTCGAAACATACGTATTCCCGAAGGGTCACCGAGTTTGTCATTTGTTAGATGGACGTTACGTCTTCTGTCCAAACTATGACCCAGTCCTTCTAGGGGACCTCTTCCCTTACCAATCGGTGAGGTCATAAGAACGGACCTTTTAAGGTACCTGTCTTCTCATACCGCCCGATGTCAGGTACCCCAGCGTTTCTCAACCTTTGCTGACTCACTGATTGTTGTAAGACGTACGTACTCATTCAGGGTCTCTCATAAAGACTCATCTAAAATAAATAAGTAAACAAAACCATATAGTGATTTTGAAAATGAAATAAAAATAAAAAATTATATTTAAATAAATGAAATTAACCTCCGATTAACGAAATGTTATAACATAACCAAAACGGTATGTAGTTGTACTTAGACGGTGACTCATCTAAAATCTCACTCAGTGCAACTTCTGATTTTCCTGTGGTCCCGACTGACCAAGACTCAGCCCACCGTTCGTCCCATGAAGGAGTCCTGATACTCTCCTGGTGTATGTTCTACCTTCAAACTCTGTTCTCCAGGCTGTCCCTGTTCTCTTTTCAGAACGTCAGAAGGTTACATCATCTCGGACATTCCTCCATGTACTTGTACCTATGGAGGAGGAGGTTCTCTGTCCGGGAAAAAAAATACGTAAAGTATGGGGTCAGACGGGGTCCTTGTTTTAAGTCTTTTATTAACGACCAGGAGTCTGTGACTACTTACTAAACAAGGTTACCCGAATAAACCAAAAGTCATTATCCCTATACCGGTCTTTCAGAATTGTATGGGTCTCTTTATACAATTTATACCACGTTGGAAAAGTCAGAATTGGGTTTCATAACCTTTGGAATCGTTGGTATTTCTCATACATTACCCCCACAGTCCCTTTTCCTTCCCCGTGTGAAAGGATCTTTGGAGAAAACACGTTTTAGTTACCGGTCGACAAAAATGTAAGGAAAGATAAACACGGACTAACAGGGTAGGGAAATTTCCCTTCTCTAAATAATTGGTTCAATCCCTGAAGAGACAAAGAACTCCCCGTTCCATTAGTGGGAGTAGTGGTTCACCAAGATTGTCTTTCATCTTTCATTGTCTATTTTCGACTTTGATTTTATCTTCGGAATCATCTGGGATATTACACCTTATAGTTCCAAGATCCTAACCGACTTCTATAGGTCGGTTACTAATAATTCATTTTTACCAAATTCCCACAGATTTACATTCCATGTTTAAGGAATTCGTATCCCTTCTAGGAGCTTTCACAAACATTTATCTGATGGTTTTACCCTACAGTGATGTGACTAGGACCTGAAGGGATCACCGAGTCTACCATTTGTCAACGGACGTTACGTCCTCTGTGTCCAAGTCAGGGACTGACCCCTTCTAGGGGACCTCTTCCTTTACCGTTGGGTAAGGTCATAAGAACGGACCTCTTAAGGTACTTGTCTCCTTGGACCATCCGATGTCAGGTACCCCAGTGTTTCTCAGTCTGTACTGACTCACTGATTGTGAAAGTGAAAGTGTGATTGGTATCGATTGTAAACCTCCTTAAAATCCACTTCCGGAAGAGGGAATTCGATTTACCATTTTGTTTTTGTAAGGTCGTGTCCGTTTACCCATACAGTCAGGAAGGTATAGTGACCCCATCGGTCGGTTTGAAACGTTTTTTTTTTTTTTTTTTTTTTCTCTCTCTCCCTCTCTCTTTATTTTTGTTTGGTAGAAACAAAATGTTTAAATCAGAAATGTCCTGGTCTTCACACCGAGGTTTTCATTAGGCTTCGGGTGGTTAGGAAAAATGGTGAGGGTTTTGGAATAAAAAGAGTTTTCCGAACATTCATAATTTGTCTCCCCTTTGTTTCAGTAGGATCCTCTTTAGACAGATATAGAAGTTTTACATTTACAAGTATAGACCATAAGTCCCCTTGTGGAATAGAGACGGTAGAAATTTTTGTTCCCATTTCTTTAACTCTTGATGTCAACAGTTCCTATTCAATTTTAGAACACAGTAAAGGCATTTATAACCGGGAGATTGGTTCACTCGGACTAAATAAAGTAGACGATCTTCAAGGTTTCTTATCGTTCCTCTCTCTTCTTTCGGAAGGAGTCACTAGTCACGTTTCTTTATCTCCCTTTGTTATATTTACCCTCTCTGACCTCTAGAGAAGTTCTTTTGATCTCTATGGTTCCCTTGTAAAGTACGTTTCTACCCGTTTTATTTCCTGTCTTTATCATACCTCCTCTTCGGAGAACTCTCAGGGAACCTGACGTTCCTCTAGGTTGTTCAGGTAAGATTTCCTCTAGTCAGGACCCACAAGAAACCTTCCTTACTCTTCCTTACTACGATTTCAACTTTGAGGTCATGAAACCGGTGGAGTACGTTTCTCAACTGAGTAACCTTTTCTGAGACTACGAGCCTCCCTAACCCCCGTCCTCCTTTTCCCCTGCTGGCTCCTACTCTACCGATCTACCCTAGTGGCTGAGCTACCTACACTTAAACTCACTTGAGGCCCTCAACCACTACCTGTCCCTCCGGACCGTACGACGCTAAGTACCCCAGCGTTTCTCAGCCTGTGTTGACTCACTGACTTGACTTGACTTGACTTGTCTTCGTCTTCTATAATTCTTCTCCACCGTTTTTATGTTCTTCTTGATATGTTTTTTCTAGAAGTACTGGGTCTATTAGTACTACCACACTAGTGAGTGGATCTCGGTCTGTAGGACCTTACACTTCAGTTCACCCGGAATCCTTCGTAGTGATGTTTGTTTCAATCACCTCCACTATCTTAAGGTCAACTCGATAAAGTTTGTGATTTTCTACTACGACACTTTCACGACGTGAGTTATACGGTCGTTTAAACCTGTTGAGTCGTCACTGGTGTCCTGACCCTTTCTAGTCAAAAGTAAGATTAGGGATCCTTTCCATTACGGTTTCTGACAAGTTTGATGACGTGTTAACGTGAGTAGAGTGTACGATCGTTACATTACGAGTTTTAAGAGGTTAGGTCCGAAGTTGTCATGTAGTTGATACTTGAAGGTCTTTAATTTCGACCTAAATCTTTTGCGTCTCCTCGGTCTCTAATTCAACGGTTGTAGGAGACCTAGTGGTTTTTTCACTCTCTTAAGGTCTTTTTGTAGATGAAGACGAAAGAACTGATACGGTTTCCGAAACTGACATATCTATTGGTGTTTGACGCCTTTTAAGAAGTTCTCTACCCTTATGGTTTGCTGGACCGGACGGAGAACTCTTTAGACATACGTCCATCCTTCGTTCAATCTTGGTCTATACCTTGTTGTCTGACTAAGGTTTAACCCTTTCGTCATACAGTGGGACGAATAAATTGAAAATACGTCTCATGTAGTACTCTTTATGACCCGACCTTAGTTCTGACGGTCCTCTTTATAGTTATTGGAGTCTATACGTCTATTGTGGTGAGTACCGTCTTTCACTTCTTCTTGATTTCTCGGAGAACTACTTTAACTTTCTCCTCTCACTTTTTCAACCGAATTTTGAGTTGTAAGTCTTTTGATTCTAGTACCGTAGACCAGGGTAATGAAGTACCGTTTATCTACCCCTTTGTCACTTTTGTCACTGTCTAAAATAAAACCCCCGAGGTTTTAGTGACGTCTGCCACTGACGTCGGTACTTTAATTTTCTACGAACGAGGTGTCAAGTTTTCGTAGTTAAGAAACCGTGAGTCGAAAGAAATATTTGGTTAAGCGTGTAGGTATGTACTGATGACCTTTTTGGTATCGGAACTGATCTATCTGGAAACAACCATTTCATTAGAGAGACAAAAAATTATACAACAGATCCAACCAGTATTGAAAAGAAGGTTCCTCATTCGCAGAAAATTAAAGTACCGACGTCAGTGGTAGACGTCACTAAAACCTCGGGGGGTTTTATTTCAGTCGGTGACAAAGGTGACAAAGGGGTAGATAAAGGGTACTTCACTACCTTGGTCTACGGTACTAGAATCAAAAGACTTACAACTAGAAAATCCTTGATAAAGTTTAATATTCTCTATTACGTACTGGTTGGATCTGTCGTACAATTTTTCGTCTCTATAATGAAACGATTGTTTCCAGACATATCAGTTTCGATACCTAAAAGGTCATCAGTACATACCTTCACTCTCAACCTGATATTTCTTTTGACTCGCGGTATTTTGACTACGAAAACTTGACACCACAATCTCTTCTGAGAACTCTCAGGGAACCTGATGTTCCTCTAGGTTGGTCAGTTAAATTTAGTCAGGACTTATAAGTAACCTTCCTGACTACGACTTCGACTTTGAGGTTATGAAACTGGTGGACTACGCTTCTTGACTGAGTAACCTTTTCAGGGACTACGACCCTTTCTAACTTCCACCATCCTCTTCCCCTACTGTCTCCTACTCTACCAACCTACCGTAATGGCTGAGTTACCCGTACTTAAACTCATTTGAGGGCCACAACCACTACCTATCCCTCCGGACCGCACGACGTCAGGTACCCAAACGTTTCTCATCCTGTGCTGACTCGATAACTTGACTTGACTCCAAATAGTATCGACAAGAAGGTTTCTCGTTCGTAGAAAATTAAAGTACCGACGTTAGTGGTAGACGTCACTAAGACCTCGGGTTCTTATATTTTATAGAGTGACAAAAGTAACAAAGAGGTAGATAAACGGTACTTTACTATCCTGGTCTATTGTACTAGAATCAAAAACTTACAACTCAAAATTCGGTCGAAGAAGTGAGAGGATAAAGTGGAAGTAGTTCTCTGAGAGATCAAGGAGAAGTAGAAGTGAAAGACGGTATTCACACCACGGTAGACGTATAGACTAATAATTATAAAGACGGTCGTTAGAACTAAAATCGAACACGAAGTTCGTCGGACCGTAAAACGTACTATATGAGACATGTATTCAGTTTATTCGTCCCACTGTTATATGTCGGAACTACATGAGGAAAGGGATAAACCTTGGTCAGACAACAAGGTACAGACCAAGGTTGACAACGAAGGACTGGACGTATGTCTCAAGAGTCCTCCGTCCATTCTACAGACCATAAGGGTAGAGAAAGTCTTAAAAGGTGTCAAACAACACTAGGTGTGTCAGTTTCCGAAATCACATCAGTTACTTCGTCTTCATGTACGAAAAGACCTTAAGAGATCGAAATAGATACTATGTTACCTACAACCGTTGAACTAGAGGGCAAGGAGACGGAAAAGATTTAGGTCGAACTTATAGTCTTCAAGAGCCAAGTGTATGACGAATTCGGACCGAACCTCTTAAAAGTCGTAATGAAACGATCACACACTCTACTCACGTTAACACGTCATCAAACTTGTAAGAAACCGTGACGGAAGAAACCCTGACCTTACTTTTGACTGGAAAAGGTCACTGATGACGACTCAAAAGGTTTAAACGACCGTATAACTCACGTCGTGTAATTGTCGTAGTAGAAAATCCTAATCTTTATCGATTCGAACTTAAGATAGTGGAAGTGATCAAAACAAACATCACTCGAAGGATTTCGGGTGTACTAAAGTGTGAGTTCCTACAGACCGTGATCGACTAACTAGTGTGGTAGTACTAATCGACCCAGTACTTCTAGAAAAAACATGTCAAGAAGACACATAAGATCGGTGGAGGAGAATTATAGAAGACGAAGACAATCCAGGTGTGTCAAAGACAGGTAATCACACGGGTAGAACGTACTTTGTAAGGGAACCATAGAGATTAAAAGAACTTTTCTAGAGATCAGAAAGGGTAAGATAACAAAAGTAGATAAAGAAACTTAACAAGTGAATCCTTACGAGAGAATAGAGAGGATCGATAAGAGACCTTGGGACGTAAGACTACCCATATAGAAAGGAAAAAGGGAAACGGAAAGTGAAGAAAAGAGTCGATACTCGGTACAACACGTCCCGGTGGGTTCTGTCAACCCAGTATTACCTCTCAAGACTGTTTTGTACCGATTAACAATCTCTTTACGTTTAGTTCTGATGTTACTCTGTAGTCGAGTATGGTACTAGTCTTACAGGTAGTAGTTTTTTAGATTTTTGTTAGTTAGGACCTCTCTCACACCTCTTTTCCATTTGAAAGGTGTGGTAACCACCCTTACATTTAACCATGCCCGTGATACTTCTTCTTATTACTTGTTGTCTCAATGGTATACTAGGTCGTTAGGGTGGGAATTCGTATATAGATCTCATTTAGTATTAAACTTTTCTATATACGTGGGTTTACAAATAACGTCATAACAAATATTGTCGGTCCTGTACCTTCGTTCGATTTTCAGTACGTTGTCTTCTTACCTATTTCTTCTACCTCCTGTGTATATGTTACCTTATAAGTCAAGTCAAGTCAAGTCAGCGAGTCAGCACAGGTCGAGAAACACTGGAGTACTTAGCGTCGTGCGGTCCGGAGGGGTAGGTAGTGGTTGAGGACCTCAAGTGAGTCTGAGCGCAGGTATCTCAGTCACTACGGTAAGTCGGTAGAGTAGGAGACAGTAGGGGAAGAAGAGGACGGGGGTTACCTTATAATGAGACGGTATTTTTTCTTGTTTTATCACGGTGAACGTCGTTGTACCTACCTGATCTCTAACAGTATGACTAATTTCATTCAGTTTCTTTCTGTCTATATAGTATACTATAGTGAATATACATCGTATAATTTCTTCTACCATGTTTACTTTAATAAATATTTTGTCTCTATCTCAGTGTCTCCATCTTTTGTGTGAATTCCAATGGTCCACCCTTTCCCCATCCTCTCTATTTAACCCTCTGACCCTAGCTGCATACGTGTGATGATGTATATTTTATTTATTGAATGTTCCTGGATACCATATCATGTCCCTTGAGATAAGTTATAAGACATTACCGGATATACCCTTTTCTTAGATTTTTTCTCACCTATATACGTATTTACTAAATGAAACTTTGATTGTGTTGTAACATTTGGTTGACATACGGTTATTTTTAAATGTGAATTTATTTATTTCTATCGATAATAGTTCTTTCTTTAGGTACGATTTTGTGTAATTAAAAAAATTTAAAAATACATAATAAAAACCGATGTGAAACCGATGTAACGACGTACACCCGAACGAAATCAACACCACTCACCTCCGATGAGAGAGGGACTGAGTGGTGTTGATCCCTTCACACGTCCGAAGAGTGACACACCGAAGAGAACAACGTCTCGTACCCGGGATCTCGTGTGTCTGAAGTCCTCTATGTCGTGTACCCGAATCAACGGGACCCGTAGAAGGACCTGGTCCCTAGCTTGGGTACAGGGGATGTGACCGTCCGTCTACCTTCAGGGGTCTTGTGTAAAATTAATTTAAAGACTTTTGATTTCGTTTCTTTCTTCAGAACTTTCGTTTAATTCGATATCGATAGACTACTTCGTGTTATACCTTAGCTCTAACGGACCTCTTTATAGTTATTGGAGTCTATACGTCTACTGTGGTGGGAATACCGTCTTTCTCTTCTTCTTGATTTCTCGAAGAACTAGTTTAACTTTCTCTCACTTTTTCAACCGAATTTTGAGTCGAAAGTCTTTTGATTCTAGTACCGTAGGTCAGGGTAGTGAAGTACCGTTTATCTGCCCCTTTGTTACCTTTGTCACTCTCTGAAATAAAAGCCCCCGAGGTTTTAGTGACGTGTACCACTGACGTCGGTGCTTTAATTTTCTGCGAACGAGGAACCTTCTTTTCGATACTGGCCGGATCGTCGTATAATTTTTCGTCTCTGCAATGAAACTGTTGTTTCCAGACAGATCAGTTCTCAAACCAAAAAGGTCATCAGCACATACCCACACTCTCAACCTGATATTTCTTTCGACTCACGACTTCTTAACTACGAAAACTTGACACCACAACCTCTTCTGAGAACTCTCAGGGAACCTGACGTTCCTCTAGGTCGGTCAGGTAGGATTTCCTTTAGTCAGGACTTGTAAGTAACCTTCCTGACTACGACTTCGACTTTGAGGTTATGAAACCGGTGGAGTATGTTTCTCAACTGAGTAACCTTTTCTGAGACTACGACCCTTTCTGACTTCCGTCCTCCTCTTCGCCTACTGTCTCCTACTCTACCAACCCACCATAGTGGCTGAGTTACCTGTACTGAAACTCATTCGAGGTCCTCAACCACTACCTGTCCCGTCGGACCACACGACGTCAGGTACCCCAGTGTTTCTGAACCTGTGCTGACTCGTTGACTTGACTCGACTTGATTACCAGATGTATCTCGTATGGTTCCTTAGATTTTTGTGTTTTGTTTTTTCAGTTGTTGGTGTTGTTTGGGAATTTTGATTATTCACTCAAGTCGTTATAGTGTCCCTTCTATTTGTCTATTTTGTAGGTTTTAAGTTCAAATAAAGATTTACGATCATTACTCGTACACCTGTGACTTTAATTTTTGTGTTATGGTCAATGTTAACGAGTTTTTTAATTTGCGGATCTATATTTACATTGTATTGTACATATCTTGAGATTTCGACTTTTGATGTGTTACGACGTCTCTCTTAGTTTCTAGATTTTTCACTTTCCTTTAGTACCAACACCTGACTTTCTAAGTTATATCATTTTTATGATTAAGAGGGGTTTCACTATATGTTCATAAAACAACAACAACAACAACACGTCAACGGGACAGTCAAGTCAAGTCAGCGAGTCAACACAGGCTGAGAAACACTGGGGTACCTGACGTCGTGCGGTCCGGAGAGACAGGAAGTGGTAGAGGAATTGAAACGGGTTCAAGTACAAGTAACGTAGCCAGTACGACAGGTCAGGAGAGTAAGAGAGTGTGGGAGAAGAGAAAGACGGGAGTTAGAAAGGGTCGTAGTTCCGGAACAGGTTACTCAGTAGAGAGTTTCTCGAAAGGTGTCAAACAGTACTAGGTACGTCAGTTTCTACAAAAGGACTTTAAGGGAACGAAAGAGATATTCGGTCACTTAAAACCGTTAAACTAGAGATCAAGGAGAAGGAAGAGATTTGGGTCGAACCTGCAGACCTTAAAGAACCAAGCGTATTACGACTTCGGATCGTACGTTCTAAAATTCGTACTGGAATGATCGTACCCTCTACTCACGTTGACAGGTTACCAATCGTGTAAGAAACCATGATGGGAGGAACCTTGACCCTACTCCTAGCTGGAAAAGGTCAAGGCACCGGTGACGACCCAGAAGGTCTAAACGAGTGTATTACTTACATTGTAGAACTACCGTAGTAGGAAATCCCTAGACTTATCAAGACGACCTTAAAGTAGTGTAGGTGATCGAAATAATTGTCATCACGAAGAATTCCGGGTGAACTGAACCGTGAGATCTTACAGACCGAGACCCACTGATTGGTGTGGTAGCATCATTAGATCAAGTAATCTAGAAAAGATATGTCAAGAAGACACATATGTCAGGGGAAGTTCCTAGTGACGGAGCAGTACCGTTTCCCCGAACACATTGAGTCACTTCGATACTCGGTACGGTACGTCCCGGTGGGTTCTGTCTGTCCAGTATCGTCTCTCAAGACTGTTTTACACTAGGTGACTTCCTCCCTTACCGTTTGGTGGGGTCATATGAACGACACTCTCGACATATTTTCCGGTTTCTCTATATTTATATTACTTAAGAATAATTTTGGGGTCGGTTTTTTGTTTGTTCTTTTGGTCGTTCTGGAAACCATCTATATTTATTCTAAAACGACTTTAAATATATTTTTACGTTACCTTGATCTTACCAATTTTGTTCAAACTTTTTCTTAATTCACCCTCCTTATTCAGATGGATATAGTTTTGAATGATCATATGTCGATGTAATTAGTTCTGACACACAATGAAGACTTTCTGTCTTTGTATCTCGTTACCTCGTCTTATTTATTGGGTTTTTATCTGGGTGTATTTATACGGGTTGACTAAAAACTGTTTCCACGAAACGTCAAGTTACCTCCTTTCTCGAAAATGTTGTTTACCACGACCTCTTTGACCTGTCGGTTTCCGTTTTTTCACTTGGAACTGGGTTCGGAGTATATAATGTATTTTCAAATGAGTCTCACTTAGTGTCTGGTTTATGTTTGGTATTTTGATGTTTTGAAAACCTTTTTTTTATCTTTTAGAAGCCCTAGATCGTAATCCATTTCTTAAGAGTCTGAACTGTGGTTTTAGTGCTACGTCTTATCCCCTTTAACTATTAGACCTAAAGTAGTTTTAATTTTTGTAAGAGAGACAATTCTCCTACTTCTCTGTTGATCTGTCACCCCCTTTCACACGTTCAGTATATAGACAGTTTCCCTGATGATAGATCTTATATATTTCTCGGAAGTTTTGAGTTGTTATTTCTTGTCGCTAGGTAAATCTTGTCCTTATTTCAGTACTTCTCTGTAAAGTGACTTCTTCTATGACTTTATCGTTTATTCGTGTACTTTTCTATACGTTGTAGTAATCAGTGATCCTTCTACTTTAATTTCGTTACTCTATGGTGATGTATAGATAGTTTTGTCGTTTTGATTTTTTATCTCTGTTGTGGTTAACGACTGTTTCTATGCCTCTTTAATCTAGTCACTATGTAACAATCACTCCTACATTTTAATCTGTCGGTGAGATCTTTTGTCAAGGTATCAAGGAGTTTTTTGACAGTGTATTGGGTCGTTAACGTGATAAGGACCCGTAAATAAGGTTTATTCCCCTCTGAATGTAAGTGTGTTTTTGGGTGTGTCTATCAATTTCGTCAAAATAAACATTATAGGTTTTTGACTTTTGTTGGGTTTAAAAGAAGTTCCCCATTTACAAGACACCTTATGAGTACGGTACCTTATGATGGATCGTTCTTTTTTCCTTGTCTGAAAATTATTTACGTTGTTGGACCTATTTAGAGATTTTTTAATGCAACTCAATTTTTGAGTTAGGTTCTAAAGTCCTGAAGGGATCACCAGGTCACCAATTCTTAGGTGAACGGTTACGTCCCCTGTGTTCAAGTCAGGGACCAGGTCTCTCTAAGGTGTACGACACCCCGTTGATTCGGACACGTGGTGTTGATGACTCGGGTACCCGACGTTGGTGACTGCGTGTACGTGGGATCTCGGACACAAAGAGTTGTCCTTCGGTTACGTTACTCTTCGGACGTGTGGTGTAGTTTCTTATCAGGAGTGAGCGGTGTTGATCTCTTTTGAACCTGTGTCGTTGTTTCTGGGTGTCGTCGGTTTTTATTTATTTATTTATTTATTGAAAATTTTCACTTAGATTGTACTCGAGGGTTTGTACTTGGGAGGAGGGTGGAGGGTGGGGTATAATAGAAAGGCCTAGTAGGGGCACGTGGTCGGGGTTCGTAGGACGTAGGACGTAGTTTGTATTTGACCGCTAAGCAAAGAATGTACTATCATATGTACAAAGTTACGGTAAGAGGGTTTAGTAGGGTGGGAGAGGGAGAGGGAGTCTCAGGTTTTCAGGTGAGATGTGTAGACACAGAGATAACGACAGAGCGTATGTCCCAATAGTAATGGTAGAAAGATTTAAGGTATATATACACAATCATATGACATAACCACAAAAAGAAAGACCGAATGAAGTGAGACATATTAGCCGAGGTCAAAGTAGGTAGAGTAATCTTGACTAAGTTTACATAAGAAAAATTACCGACTCATTATGAGGTAACACATATACATGGTGTCGAAAGAATAGGTAAGTAGACAACTACCTGTAGATCCAACAAGGGTACAGGACCGATAATATTTGTCACGACACTACTTGTAACCCCATGTACACAGAGAAAGTTAAGACCAAAGGAGCCCCACATACGGGTCGTCACCCTAACGACACAGTATTCCGTCAAGATAAACCCTCGAGTACATGTGGGCACCGCCTAAATACAGTTACATACGGTTTTGGTTATGTCATAACATTTCATTTTATTTCGTTTTTATTTTTAAAAAAATTTTTCACTTAGATTTTTTTTCACAAGTTTTTCCAACGTATAACGTACTGAAATACATTATCAGAAAAAAAAATTACGGTTTTGATATTTTTACCACTCATTTAATCACCAAAATCCCTAATTCCTCCCCAATCCCAGTCTTCCCTTCACTCATACCGTTATTTTCCCGGTGTCTCCCTAAGAACCCTTTAAGTTTTAAGAAAAAGTATTCCTTGTCAACTTCTCTATATCTTGTAAAGTAGACCCCTTTAGAACCTCTTCCTCCAATACTCTCAAAAGAAAAAGGTCTTCTACTTCCCTAAATATGTCTTTTTTTAATCTAAGGTAAACACACCATCGTCATTCGTCTTGTGTCTACATGCATCCCCTTTCCCGTGTTCGAAGTCCTGACTAGTTCGTACTCAAATTTGATCTCAAGATAAAGGATATAAATTCTGACTCGTTTAGTCAATTGGAGACTAGGAGACAAAGGAGTAGGAATTTTACTCCGATTACTAAGGTCGAAGTTAGGTAGTTAGGGGAAGATTGGTCTCTTTGACGAAGTTCATAAATTTTGTTTTCTTTAAATAAAGTCTCTTGACCAACGTAAACTATTTCTATATTTGTCCAACTTCCACTGTCTCTTCGACTCTAAACTTCTGACGATATTATCTACTGTTTCAGTTCTTAAATTTTTAGAAAAGTCTAACCAAACTTGAAATTTTTCTCCTTTTATCGACCTGGCATGTTCTACCCGGTCTCTATTTGGTCTCTAATCGTTGTTATTCGTCCTCGGTTAACTTCCCTGTGTCCCTCTTCCGACACAAAAGATCCTCGGTCCCAGTGGTCCTTCTTAGACCTTGGTACCTCGTAACTATATCACCTTCTACCTTGGTACCTCTACGTCGGTGATGACCTCCTCTATGGGCTCCTTTCTCTCTCCTTCCTTTACGAGGTCGAAGGAGGAAAGGAGTGGAAGGTTGGTAAGTAAGTGACCACTGAGATGACTGGTTTGGGTCGTCCTTTAGTCTCGTGGGAATTCGGACTCTTTCCGTCGGAGGTCAAATCAGGTAGGATACGTACCGTCTCATACCTAGTCTTTTGGTCTTCTGGGTCCAAACTGTGTAAATATGAGTGTCCTACAAAAACTCCTACGTCTCGGACCATGTATCATCTATGAGTTATTTACCATTAGGATTGAAAATATGTGGTTACGATATACTACCCGTAAATCTTAACATAAAAGAGGTAGTGAAATATAGATAGACTCATATATCTTTGTGTTCGATCCTATAAACCGAGTACGATGTACCTAAGACGGTTCTTACGAAAAAAAAAAGAGGGTTTACTCGATGTATACATTCTTTACACCGTCCCCGTCCCCCCCTTCCAACCCTCCCAACNGTAAATCTTAACATAAAAGAGGTAGTGAAATATAGACTCATATATCTTTGTGTTCGATCCTATAAACCGAGTACGATGTACCTAAGACGGTTCTTACGAAAAAAAAAAGGGGGTTTGCTCGATGTATACATTCTTTACACCGTCCCCGTCCCCCCCTTCCAACCCTCCCAACCCCCCCCCCTCCACCCCCCACCCCTTCAGGACAGGATTTCAACGTAACATGTTTCGTTTACAACCCAAAGGTGACAAAGACCAAAGTCGGATAAGTCTCCTTCTCAAAGTCACTTTACAATTAAAGTCTGTTTCGGTGTGATCCCATTTTGACGTATCATGGAGTTCCCCGTACACGTTTCAAATAAATCACAACCGGTCCTTACCAAAATTAATACACTTCAGAAGTGATACTCTTTTTTCTCTAACTTCTACAAACTGATTCAGTTAGTGTTTCCGAGACCTATGAGGGCCTAAGGAGGGGTCAAAGTCAAATAAAGACTTCAGGGGTTTGGTATTTGTATTTCCTTCATGGGTATCTTAACGTACTACTGTGACAGGCTTGGTTCCCCGTTGGTCGTCGTTTTTGTTGGTTATACCCTTATAGTTCGTGGTCGTTAGGTTTATGGAGGTCATACCGTACTTCCAGTCCACAGGTCAGCACACCCTCCAGTTGGTCTCATGTTGTCTCCCTTCTCACTCCTAGATTTCCTTACAAGTTTTGAACCCTCCGCCCTACGTTCTACAAAAGTATTCCCGGGTCTATCCATGTTCTACGTCTCGCACGGTACGTGTACAACCTGTGGAGTGTAAAGGACCTTCAGTGACCACTCGACACCATGACCCGAACTTCATCGTGGACCTTCAACCTTCTCTTGGTCCCGGGTAGGGATTCCTACTATGTCCGTGACTTCTAAACTAGAACATCTATCTTCTCACCTCAGTAGAGATCACGGTCTCGATTCAGTGAAAGTCAGAACAGGCTGAGAAACACCGGGGTTCCTGACATCCGGTGGTCTGAGGAGACAGGTACCCTAAGAGGTCCGTTCTATGATCTCCCAACGGTACGGGAGGAGGTCCCCTAGAAGGACTGGGTCCCCAGCTTGGACGCAGAGTACAGAGGACGTAACCATCCACCCAAGAAATGGTGATCGCGGTGGACCCTTCGGGCTCAGTTGAGATTCCCGGAATTTTTACCAGTCTTAGGTCCTTCGATAGAAATTTCAGATCGAAAGTCGGAGACCTAAGACAGGTATACATAATCCTGGGATCGTGATCAGACCCTCGTCCCCAAAGACAGGGTTCTCCCGTATGTCCTCACTCTTGTGTTCTTTTCCCTGTTCTTAAACTTTCCCTTTATTTGTTTTTGGTCAGGACACTTCATCTGGTACACCCAATCTCCACCAGATTGGACGTTCCAAGAATCCTAGTCGGGATCCGACCGGACCATCCAAACACGATTCAGGGAAGTCAGCACAGACTGAGAAACTGACTACGGGTTTATATACACGGGTCTTCCAGTCCCCTAGGAGAATTTATAAATGACGGGGTTCATTCTGTCCGGACCCGTATATTCAACCCCAACTAAGATCGAACCTCTCGACCCGTCCCTCGTTCTGGTGGAATTGGACTTTCCCCTCAGATTTCCTGACTCCTACCTACTCCGCACTACTCTCAGAGGTGAATCTAAAGAGTCTCTAGAGGGTCGGGACACACAGGATTCAAGTAAGAGGGTGATTTGATGAAGGATAAAAGAGGTGTCAAAAGTGTTAAAGGACTGGGAGGACTAGTGAGTACGAGTGTGAACCTTCAGTAGAACCCGGGAAGGAGAGGAAACGGGACTTTTAAGATGAGTATAGGGCAAACCAGGGACAACGGTGAGTGGATTGAATCCTCAAGGGAAAAGAAGAAGAGAATGGGGTTCTAATATATGACCACAGCCTGACGTGTAAGTCTTTGTTACAAGATTATTACGGTGAGGAGACAAGATTTTAACGGTGGATGTCTCATTTTAAGTTCACACTCGGACATTTAGTTCCGGGAAGTATCCAAGAAGGGTTGGATCGAAAGGTTGTGTCGGTTTCAGGGTCGTTTACCTTAGTACAAGAAGAAGTATATGAAGGGTGAGTCAAGATGGAGACCCGAAACGAGACGACTTACGAGAAGAGATATAAGTACGTGAAGACTCAGGATAGGTGGGAAGTTCTAGGTACAGTGTAGTAGAGGACATTCTTGCAAGAAACTAAGAGGAGTAGTATGTCTTACCCAGGGAGAGAACATCGGGACATCGGGAGACACTGTTATAAAACGTACACCATTTTCATACAGAAAGGATATAAAAACGTAATCCAATATATTCAAGAAACTTTAATCCCCGGAATATGGTCTAAGAGGAAGTACTTCCTTTACATCCCTTTGGGTTTTGTAACTTAAACCAGTCGAACATTCTGTACATTTCTCCAAACCTCCTTATTATTGCATTTCCTTAAGACCTCAGTATGACACTAGGACCTCACTATTAATTTTCGTAAACTCTCAGTAGTCGACTTCATACTTTTGTCTGTTCCATTGGGACTGCTTCTTATGGTTTCCGTTTCCTTTCTCGAGTACCGACTTTGGATCACTTTTGATCGGACGGTTCACAGTCTACCTCTTTCCTCTTTGAAGTGCCTCTACCGTCTTCATCAGTTTGTCCTAGTGTTGTAAACATGGTGTGACCCGTACTTTTCTTAAAGTCAGGACTACCGGTCGGTCGGTTGCACACGAACTTATTAAGACTGATTTAGGACACACTAAAAGAGAGGTTCCGACGTTTTTTCCGTCTTGTACTACTGTCTGCGCACCTAGAAATTAGGTCCGGTGATTTTTTCCGTTAGGTGAACGGTAAAATAAGAATTGGACATAAGGAGTTCGTTTCCGAAGTGGACGGTGGTCGTCCCGAAGGGTTCAGGACATATCGACCCCGTAGACATTTACATCTCTTGAGTGTTTTTATTGCGGGGCGGTTCCTTGTGCTTTTACCCTTGTTCTTTGTAATGACCAGTACTAAGAAAAGGTAAAACCGAAGGGTTCAGGGTTCGACTGAAGAAGTACTATTAATAATTTTGGTCTCGTATTCGTGTCCCTGTGACTCCTTCAGTCTTTCTTTCGCTTTCAACGAGTCAGTACAGGTTGAGAAACGTTGGGGTGACTGATATGTCAGGTACCTTAAGAGGTCCGGTCTTATGACCTCACCCATCGGAAGGGGAAGAGGTCCCCTAGAAGGTTTGGGTCCCTAATTCGGATCCAGAGGGTGTAACGTCCGTCTAAGAAATGGTCGACTCGGTGTTCCCTTCGGTTTCTTATGTTCTTCAGTCTTCTCACCTAGGTTTTGTTCCATCTCAGACCTTTGGGTAGTATCAGGGGGTCCCTCGACCTCTTTTCCCTTTAAGATCCATCCCCACACGGTCGGAAGGAACCGTTCTCGACACACCTAAGAACTCTTCCATCTGTCGAAGGTGGACTCTGGAAGGTCCCCCTTGATCAGGTGTCTATGTGTCCTGGACGAGACCCGGTTAAGTTAAGTTACGTTACGTCTGTTTGACGACTTATGGGTCTTCCACTTTGCGGTACTCGACCCGTCTGTAAATAGACTGCGGTTGTTCAGTCAAGTCGAAGGATCTTCGGTGGTAATAAAATGTAGTATGAGGTTATGTGACCTCAAGTTTGATAAACGAAATTCCCAAGATGTTTATAAACTGAGTTTAATACAAAAAATTTTATAGAAAATTTGGTATTCGTATATATAAGTCACACACTATATGGTTTACACTTGTTCGTGTCTTATTTCCTTTTAGTACTCATACAAACTTATATAATTCCCATCGAACACGAATCAGTACAGGTTGAGAAACGTTGGGGTTTCTGACATCGGACGGTCTGATGAGACAGGTACCCTAAAAAATGTCCATTCTTATGACCTCACCCAACGGTAAAGAAGGAGGTCCCCTAGAAAGACTGGGTCCCTAACTTGGGTGCAGAGGACGTAGAGGACGAACCGTCCATCTAAGAAATGGTGACTCGGTAGTCCCTTACTGCAAAGATTGCAGTAATTAATCCTTTCGATATCAAGACTTTTACAGAAATCACTAAGTCTAGGTACGTTCAGAAAGGAAACATTTTGACCTGTTCATTCGGGTGGTGGTGGTGAAACCGAGTTCATACGGTACCGCACCAATTTAAGGTCTGTTCTGAGACCCTATAGGTAACTCGTGTACGAGTGTATTTCTCCATTGTCATTTGATATATCATTATTCACTGGTGTAATGGACAACGTGACGTCTTAATAACCATAGAAATTACGAACAACATAAGAATATCGCGAACCTTCCGAAGATATTTAGGTTTATTCTGGTTGAGTCGTTACGTCCGGTTTTACAGTCACTACTTTTACTGTTGACTTCAAACCTGAGTTGTACGGTTTAATTTATAAAAAACGACACAAATTCCGAAACACGACACGACACGAATCAGTGAGTCAACACAGGCTAAGAAATGTTGAGGTACCTGACGTCAGGTGGTCCGAGGAGACAGGTACCTTAAGAGATCCGTTCTTATGACCTCACCCAACGGTACGGGAGGAGGTCCCCTAGAAACGTTGGGTCCCTACCTTGGGTCCAGAAGGCGTAACATCCACCTAAGAAATGGTGGACTCGGTGTCCCTTCGGGTAATTCCCGAAATTCACTAATGATTTATCTTTGTCCGTGACTTCAGTGTTTTGAGAATTAATTGTATAGTAATACCGTGTTATACGAAACTTCTTCATAAAAGACACTTTCCTTCTATTTTTAACCAACTTCTTGGACAAATAGATAATGAAAGTTAATTTAGGGAATATTAATTTCTTACGTTTGTCAACAACGACGACAACGACGACGATTCAGCGAAGTCAGCACAGACTGAGACACACTGGGGTATCTACCGTCGGGTGGTCCGAGGGGACAGGGACCCTAAGAGGTCCGTTCTTGTAACCTCACCCAACGGTAAAGGAAGAGGTTACGTATTTTCACTTTTCACTTTCACTTCAGGCTAGTCAGCACAGGCTGAGAATCGCTGGGGTTCCTGACGTCGGATGGTCCGAGGAGGCAGGTACCCTAAAAGGTCCGTTCTCATGACCTCACCCCACGGTAACGGAAGAGACGTTTGTCAACAATGTATCATAATTAATCAGTTGTAATTTTGGTGTAAAAGGATATAAGAAGAAAGTTCAAAGACCTAGTAAAATTAGTTTTATTGGACTTAGACGTTCCATAGGACAAATTTTCACGAGAGTGAAACTTGCAGACCGACGGTATTGAAGGAATTCCGACATGTCGGTTATGTTTTGTGTCTCTTCATAATTATCACTCCTCTGAGGTTCCGACGGGACAGTAGCGTTTTAAAGTTAAATTTAAAAATATAAGTAGTATTGGTCAGAGTAACAAAAGTTTATATGGTGTGTTAAAAACAAAGAAGAAAAATTGAGTAACTATAAGGTAAATTCTAAAATAAACTTCTCATAATTACGATTTTTTTTAAATTTGTAGTGACACAATAAGTTATGTATCCTCTTTGGGTTATATAATTTGTCCTTCTTCAATTTCTTCGTCCGGAAAAATAATCTTTCCATCTTTGATCTATTCTCAATTACACGAAATTTATATCGGGGTAGATATTTGTACCCTGAGCTTTTTTATGAACGACTTTATTAGTTACATCGTCTTTACCATACAGGAAAGGAAGACTTTAACGTTCTCTCCCTTTGAAATCTTTACCTCTTTGTTTCTACGGATACCTTCTTCAAAACGAAAAGGATACTCTCGGTAGAAAGACACCCGTTCGTTCAACTTGTAATAAGCATCGAAACAAGTGATACTTGTTTCGATCACCTCCACTACCTTAATGAAGGTCGACTCGAAAAAGTTTAGAATTTTCTACTACGACACTTTCAAGACGTGAGTTATACGGTCGTTTAAACCTTTTAAGTCGTCACCGGTGTCCCGACCTTTTCCAGTCAAAAGTAAGGTTAAGGTTTCTTACGAGTTTGATGACGTGTTAACGTGAGTAGAGTGAGAGATCATTTCATTACGAGTTTTAAGAGATTAGGTCCGAAGTTGTCATGTACTTGGTGCTTGAAGGTCTACAAGTTTGACCAAAATTTTTTCCGTCTCCTTCGTCTCTAGGTTAACGGTTGTAGGTGACCTTGTAACTCTTTCGTTCTCTCGAGGTCTTTTTGTAGATAAAGACTAAGTAACTGATACGGTTCCGGAAACTGACCCACCGAGTGGTTTTTGACACCTTTTAAGACTTTCTCTTCCCTTATGGTCTGGTGGACTGGACGGAGAACTCTTTAGACATACGTCCAGTCCTTCGTTGTCAATCTTAACCTGTACCTTGTTGTCTGACCAAGGTTTATCCCTTTTCTCATGCAGTTCCGACATATAACAGTGGGACGAATAAATTGAATATACGTCTCATGTAGTACTCTTTGCGACCCGACCTACTTCGTGTTCGACCTTAGTTCTAACGGTCCTCTTTAAAGTTATTGGAGTCTATACGTCTCCTGTGGTGGGAATACCGTCTTTCACTTCTCCTTGATTTCTCGGAGAACTACTTTCACTTTCTCCTCTCACTTTTTCAACCGAATATCGAGTTGTAAGTCTTTAGCTTCTAGTACCGTAGACCCGGGTAGTGAAGTACCCTTTATCTACCCCTTTGTCACCTTTATTACAGTCTGAAATAAAAACCCCCGAGGTTTTAGTGACGTCTACCACTGACGTCGGTTCTTTAATTCTGTGAATGAGAAACCTTCTTTTCAATACTGGTTGGATCTGTCGTATAATTTTTCGTCTCCGTAATGAAACGGTTGTTTCCAGGTAGATCAGTTCCAATACCAAAAAGGTCATCAGTACATACCTACACTCTCGACTTGATATTTCTTTCGACTCATGGTTTCTTAACTACGAAAACTTGACACAACAGAGCTCTTCTGAGAACCTAACGTTCCTCTATGTTGGTCAGGAAGGGTTTCCTATAGTCAGGACTTATAAGTGACCTTCCTGACTACAACTTCGACTTTGAGGTTATGAAACCGGTGAACTACGTTTCTTAACTGAGTAATCTTTTCTGGGACTACAACCCTTTCTAACTTTCACCCTCCTCTTCCCTTGTTGTCTCCTACTCTACCAATCTATCGTAGTGGTTGAGTTACCTGTACTCAAACTCATTTGAGGACTTCAACCACTACCTGTCCCTCCGGATCGCACGACGTCAGGTACCGGGGTAGCGATTCTCGACCTGTACTGGTTCCTTGACTTGACTTGACTTCAAGCTGAAAAGAAACACACTCCGTCCTGTCTCTCTACCATCAGTTACCCATCGGTTTACATAGGTACCTACTAATCCTGGTCGTATCGACTCCATAGTCGTATTACCTTTCTCACGGTACACGATGAACGAGACCCGTACATCTTTTTCTCACCACTGATCTGTACTAACTCCCTTCCTCCGGTTCTCTTCTTACGTCGGACCTTTCGTCGTCACGTCGTATCGGATCCTTAGTAAGTAAGTAAGTAAGTGAGTAAATGACTATTTCGTGGATAATTGTGTCCGTACTATGATCATGAACTCAATACTTCTGTTTGTTTAAAACCAGTTACAGACAAACCCCCTTTCCTCATGACAAAGGTTTCCTTCACTTCTCTCGTACCATCTCCCCGTGAATCGTATCATGGACTATACGTTGTCCTTGAGTTACGAATGACAATTGTACTTGTGAATGACAATTGACTTACTCGTTTCAAATTTCATTCCTCTCTGACCTTCCTGTTTCCGACACTCGCACCGGATTTCTTGTGTCTACTTCTATGGAATCCCATCTCGATGAGTTAGTGGAACCATACTCCTTCCTCAGGACTTGAGAGGAACTCTCTCCCAACACAATATCCAACTTAACGCAGGGAGTTTTTTCTATACTTCAGAGTTTTACATTGGAATTAACCTTTGTCCTAGAAATGTCTAAATTGGTTCAATTTTACTCCAGAAATCTCACCCAGGAAGGTATACTGATCACAGGAATATATTTCCCTTCAAACCTACGTGTGTATGTGTCTTCCTTCTGTTACACTTCTCTGTTTCCCTCCTTTGTTTTTACGGATTCCGATGGTCTTTGGTCCCACTTTGGACAGTGTCTATGAAGGGATCCTGGAAGTCTCCCTCGTACCGGGACGATTATAAAAAAGACCGGAGGGGTTGACACTCTGTTATTTAAAGACAACAATATCCGGTAGATCAAACATCATGAAACAATACCGTCGGAATACTTTGATTATGTCCGACCTTCAGTTTTGTCTGGTTTTGGACACCGTCCGTGACCACAAATAGAGGTTCTACGACAGGAGGAACCTGGAGACAAAACAAACAGGCAGGAGGGACCGGGTTCCATACCCTGTACCTCAACTAAGTGAAGTTAGTGTCTCTAGAGAAACGGTAAGGTACATGGTACACTGGGTTGAGACAGGTTCTCCAGAGTGATTTTCCTGACGACATAGGGTCCACCCCGATCACCATTTCTTGGGTGGACGGTTACGTCCACTGAATACTCTGCGTCGAAGTTAGGGACCCAACCCTTCTAGGGGACCTCTTCCTTTACCGTTGGGTGAGGTCATAAGAACGGACCTCTTCGGGTACCTATCTCGTCGAACCGCCCGATGTCAGGTACCCCAGAGTGTCTCAGTCTGTGTTGACTTCGCTGAATCGTGTCGTCGTGTCGTGTCGTAGGTACTATGTTAAGTCAACCAAACCCTATAAAGAGACAGAGACTTCCGGACAAACTTTATAAGTTACGTCTCTGACAGAGAATCACTTGGACCTGTTCCGTGATTTCATTATTAGTCACCACAATGATCTATTGGACTCCCTCTTACCATTGACTTAACTAAAGGAACTGGTATTACCAGTAAACAGGAAAGTCTTCGATTAGACCTGGAGGTCTCACATTCAATTGTTCAAAAGAGAATAGTCTATCAATAGAATAGACTTCAATTGTTTGTAGGGGACCTACTAATCCGTCACCTATTCTTTTACAAGATTAGATCTGTGAATTTAAGTCCTTAAGGGATTAGGTGTTGGATTATGGTGTGAAAGAGGTTTAACATTGTACGTTTTTAGTAGTCCAATCTTGGAGTTCAACCCCAGACTCGAAAGGACGTACAGGAAACAGTTTGTGTCTTCTTATTAGAGTGTGGATTGACAAAAAACGTCGATTTTGTGTCAGGAACGATACGATCTCCGATTGACTCTTGGGACTTCCCGATCCACCCAGAATCGTCCCTGTCTCTTCTCTCTCAAGGTATCCGAATACCTTACCCCGAAGTACGGTGTGATACTCTCTACCCCTCTTCTGAGATATAAAATTCTTACAGTGTTCGAAACTATGTTCTAGACCAGGTTAGAGTCGAGGTGGTAAATGGTCGATGAACTGAAACCCGTTTACCGAATCGTAAAGGTTTGGAGTCAAACTTTTTGTCCTTTATTTTGTTACAAAAATTCTTAAGATGTATTATTAGATATATTATGTGGGTCGTATCACAGAACACTAGTTCTCCGCTGAAGGGGTCCTACATGTGTATTAAGACTCAGTGTTTATGTCTTATAAATGTCAAAACAAAAAAAAAAATGACCTTCTTAGTCAGGTGACTCGTAATTTCTTTGTCGATCTGTAAAAAAGTAGTTTAACCAATACATCAGGACAGTAAAACTGAAAACTCGTACAGTGTTCGGTAAAGAGAAGTTTCAGGGAGGAAGAATCCAGGGGACTTAATTTCGTCACCTCGGATTCACCGGAGTGACGGAGGTAAGAGAGGGGTACCAGGTTAGGTTAGAACTCACTCCGGGATCTTAACAGTAACATCTTATCGGTAACCATTCAAGGGTCCATTGAGTTCGGGTGACCGACAAACATAGTCATTTCAAAATAACCTTGTCTCAGTACGAGTAAACGAATACATAGTGGATAATGTTGAAAGTGTGATATCACCGTCTCGACTCATCGACGTTGTCTTTGTCATACCGAACGTTTCGAATTTTATAAATGATAGACCAAGAAATTCTTTCGAACGTCATGGGAACCATTAAACAAGATCTTGTAAGGGGGAACTATTAAGTAGTAAGGGAAGTCACTGAACTGATATTCTATTTCAGATTCGACACAATCAACCGGGATTGGTCAGATAGGACTGAGTAGAGAGTGGTAAGAGGATGAACGTCGGATTTGAAGAACGTCTTATTCCGAGGGGTTTTGTGTGGTCTTAGAGAAGTGGATCTTGTTGTGATGCGGGAAAGGTTTATTTGTTGTTGTTGTTTTTGTGAAGATAAACATGAAGTTATATGAAGAACTTATAGGAAAGAAAATACTTCGGAAGATCTTAACGACGGAGTCGGGACAGGTTCCCCGTCCGTGAGGAAGGAACCTTTATTATAGGGTGGTTATTGACTGTACAGTATCAGTCATGTATAACGAAGTACCTAGTGTCGGAACAGTACCTCTTCCGTGAACGTATTGAGTTACTGCGATACTCGGTACGGTACGTCCCGGCGGGTTCTACCTGACCGGTCTCACCTCTCAATACTGTTTTTACGTCAGGTGACCTCCTCCTTTACCGTTTACTGAAGTCATAACAACGTCGCTCTTTGGTACTTATCATACTTTTCTGTTTTTCTATACTGTGGTCTTCTACTCGGGGGGTCCAACCTTCCACAGGTCATACGATACCCCTACTGATCTCCCGTTAATGATTATCAAGGTCTTTCTTACTTCACTGACCCGGTTTCACCTTTCATACGAGTCAACACCTACACAGACCACCACTTTCATTTCAGACTGCGACATTTCTTGTTATAGCGTATCCTTCGACCTTACAATCCGGGTACATAGTTCTATTTAACCTACACCAGTGTGTCTTCTACCATTCTCACTTGTAGTTGTAGAATTCTTAGTCATTTGATATTACTTCCCTTACCCACTTAAATTAAGTCTACTGGTAATAATAGATGATGACACCCGTTCTTAAGGAGTCTTCTTTACCTCATCGGGAGTTTCAGTTGTTTTCTCAGACTTTACGTCATAAACTCACGTTAGAGTTTTTGTTGTCTTACTAAAGACAAACAAAGGTTCCGTTTGGTAAGTTGTAGTGTCATTAGGTTCAGATACGGGGTTGACGATTACGACTTCTTCAACTTCAACTCATCAAGATACTTCTGGATGTTCTGGATGATCTTGATTGTGGTTTTTTTCTATAGGAAAAGTAGTATCCTCTGATCTTACGTTTTCATTCCTTCAGTTCTCTATGGACCTTATTGTCCGTTAAAACCGGAACCTTATGTTTTACTTCGTCCCGTTTCCGATTGTCTCAAAACAGTTCTCTTGTGTGACCAGTGTCATTCGTGGGAAAAGTTTGTCGTGTTCTCTACTGAGATATATACCTGTAATGGTTTACCAGTTATGACTTTTGTCTGACTAATATAAGAAACGTCGACTTCTACTTCTTCGTGATATGTCAGTCGTTTTTGTTCTGGATCTCGACTAACACCGAGTCTAGTAGTCGAGTAATAACGATTTAAGTCCGAGTTTAACTTCTTTCATCCCTTTTGGTGATCCGGTAAGTTCAGACTAAATCTCGTATTTAGGGAATACTAATATGTCACCTCCACTGTTTATCTAAGTTCCCTAATCTAAACCATCTGTCCCACGAACTTCTTGATACCTGTCTCCAAGTATTGTGACATGTCCTCCGTCACTAGTTTTGATAGGGTTTCTTTTTCTTTACGTCCTTCCATTTCACCAACAGACTCCTCCGAAATGTTTATCGACTCCTTTTTTCTCTTCACTTTTCGTTCCCTCTTTCCCTTTCTATGTGAGTTGACTTATGTCTCAAGGTCTCTTATCCCTTTCTGTTCTTCCGGAAGAAGTTTCTTGTTACGTTTCTTCATCTCCTTTTGTTATCTTACCCTTTCTGATCTCTAGAGAACTTCTTTTACCTCGAAAGTTCCCTTTTAAAGTACGTGTTACCTGTGTTGTTTCCTATCTTTGTCATCCCTGGATTGTCTTCGTTTTCTCTAATTCTTCTCCACCGTTCTTATGTGTCTTTTTGATACGTTTTTTACAGAATTACTGGGTCTATTGGCACTACCATACCAGTGAGTGGATCTCGGTTTGTAGGACCTCACACTTCAGTGTACCCGGATCCTTCACAATGATACTTGTTTCGATCACCTCCACTACCTTAAGGTCGATTCGATAAAGTTTAAAATTTTCTACTACGACAATTTCAGGACATGAGTTGTACAGTCGTTTTAACCTTTTAAGTCGTCACTAGTGTCCTGACCTTTTCCATTCAAAAGTAAGGTTAGGGTTTCTTCTCGTTACGGTTTTTTACAAGTTTGATGACATACCCACAAGAGCAAAATGTACGATCATTCCAATACGAGTTATAGGAAGTTTGATCCGAAGTGGTCATACACTTAGTTCTTGAAGGTCTATCTATTCGATCGAAATCTTTTCCGTCTCCTTGGTCTATAGTTTAACTGTCAGAAGAAAACTAGTGTCTCTTTCGTTCCCTCAAGGTCTTTTTGTAGATGAAGACGAGTAACTGAAACAATTTCGGAAACTGACACACCTAGTGTTGTTTGACCTTTTAAGAATTTCTCTACCTTTATGGTCTGGTGGAATGGATAGAGGACTCTTTGGACATACGTCCAGTTCTTTGTTGTCAATCTTGACCTGTACTTTGTTACCTGAGTTTTAAGTTACCCAAGTTTTAAACCTTTCCTCATTCTGTTCTGACATATAACAGTGGGACGAATAAATTACATATACGTCTCATGTAGGACGTTTTACATAGTGTTCGACCTTAGTTCTGACGGTCCTCTTTATAGTTGTTGGAGTCTATACGTCTACTGTGGTGAAATTACCGTCTTAAACTTCTCCTTGACTTCTCGGAAAACTACTCCCAATTACTCCTCTGACTTTTCGACCGAACTTTGAGTTGTACTTTTTTTGATTCTAGTAGGCCTAGATCAGAGTAGTGTAGTACCGTTTATCTTCCCCTTTTTCATCCTCACTGTCTAAAATAAAAGAACCCGAGGTTTTAGTGACGTCTAACACTGACGTCGGTACTTTAATTTTCTGTGTACGAGTCACCTTCTTTTCGATACTGTTTAAATCGTATAATTTTTCGTCTCAATAGTGAAACGGTTGTTTCCAGACATATCAGTTTCGATGCCAAAAAAAAGAAAAAAGGTCATCAGTACATGTCTATACTCTCAACATGGTTATTCTTCCGACTCACGGTTTCTTAACTACGAAAGTTTAACACGACGACCTCTTCTGAGAACTCTCAGGGAATCTGACGTACCTCTAGTTTGATCAGTCAAGATTTCCTTTAGTTGGGACTTATAAGTACCTTCCTGATTTCACTTGGAGGTCATGAAACCGGTGGACTACGCTTCTCGGTTGAGTAACCTTTTCTGGGACTACGACCCTTTCTAACTTCCGTTTGTCTCTTCTCCGCCCGTCTCCTACTTTACTAATCTATCGTCGTAACTGAGTTGTTTGTACTTACACTCGTTTGAGACCCTCTATCACTTCCTGTCCCCTAGGACCGTACGACGTCAGGTACCCCAGTGTCTCTGTCTGGGTGGAATGGTTGACTTGTGGTTGTTTATGTCATCTATACTCAGATGTATCGACAGAAGGAGTGATCTGTAGGGGTTCAATTTGACAGAAAAGAGAAAGGGAGGACCTTGTGGGACAAAAAAAGGTTGTATCTTGAATGATATTAAATATTAGTACATAAAGTAACACATAAATAAAGAAATTACAGACAGGGGATTAGTGTTACTGGAGGTTCTTCTGTCCTTGATTCTGACAACCTAAGTGGTAGTGCAATGGTAGTGTATAGGACATCGGTCGGTTTATTATCAACATGTTAAACAACTTACTTACTTACTTACTATTTTCTTTTGTCTCTAAAATGATTACTTTGTTTATGGTTACTTTATTAGCTTTCTTAGTTTTGACAATGAAAGACTCATGTGGTCTATGACGGGGAGTCTAAGAAGACCGTAAGTCTACCAGGTTTTCAAACCTATACGAAACTACTCCCACAAACCTTATACATATGTCAAGATAAGTGAACAAGAACCTTAGACACACCTTGCAAATGTATCGGGAAAACTACTCAAGTTTAAGTCTGGAGTACTTTGACCTTATTTCGATATCAAAATACAGTGACTCAGATGTAAAAGTGACTTGGTATGTCATAGGGTTGGTACTGGAGGACCTTTTTCTGTAGCAGATGAGGAAAAGATGATTCCTTTCCACTCGTTCTGATGACGTTGAAGAGAGACAGGGATTCCTCCCACAGGATAGGTACGTAGTGTGGGTGTAGGTCGATCTCCGTGGTGTGTGGTACGGGTGTATCTACTCTCCGGACCCACCCTTCCCAACCTCCTCTGACGGTCCGACCTTACTAGGAAGGAACTGAGGTTGTCTCCTTTAGAAACTCGAGTCTGACACTGAGAATTTTCGACATAACAAGTAAGAAGGATTCTGGACTTCGAGTTCTAGTTCGTTTATTAAGTCGAATCAACGACGAATCATATCCCCCCTTTTTTATAGGGTTCCGGTAAAGGACTCACCGGAAAAACTAAAACCTGTCACAGAGAAACTCTCTGTCGGGGTAGGTGTTTCCGAAAGACACCTCCACACACGTAAAGTGACTCTACAAAGGTTCTTCTCGTTTCTGTGAAAAAGTCGGTTCCGTTTAATTACTTCGACCGTCAGTTTGAGATAAAGATCGGACGTCGGAGTCCCTACAGTCAAGGTACTTACTTCCGTTTCGACTTAAAGAACAAATTTAGTTCGAAAGTCGGGAGACACCGTAGATGGAGACCAGTTCGTTACTTTCTTAAGATACATAATTTTGTACCTCTAACAGAAACCTAGATCTATTTGTGAAGATTCTCAAACAACCTTGACAGGAAATTCGGACCAATGTCTCGTAAATATTCCTTTATAGTCAGAAAGGGTAATAATTCTTCGATTTACCCTCATCCAAAGTTCTACCGATTCCTCATTCTGATTCTCTAGTGGAAAGAGGGGTATTTAGGTGGTTTTTATGTAGACGTACACCTTGTTGTAGATGTTTTGTCGACTTACGATCGTTTTCTAGGGTCTGAAGGTTTTTGCGTTCGAATAGAGGTGTCTTACCCATCCCGTTTTCTATCTTCTTTTTTTATTTATTTATTTTCCTAAATCTTGTCTCTGGACGTTGAGTTCCTCCCTCGACACTTCCTCCTTTTCAAAGGTGTGCGATCCTTTGGGGAAGTGCCCGTCCCTTTTCCAACCACCCCCCACCCACCCACCGCCCCTCGATGTCTTGGAGTTTCGACCTACGTCGTTATCCACGAACCTTCCGTTTTACCTCTCTTAAGTGATGTCTCTAGTAACGGTTGGTCGGGAACATCCGACTCTCCGACAAACGTGTGAACGACACCGTTTGTCCCCGACCCACGATTCCAAGTCCGACACCCCCAGTCTGAAGTCCATTTCCTGAACCCAACTGACGACACTTCTATGAGACTCCGTCGATCATACTGTGTCGACTCCCTCAGGCCCCTTTTCGGACCCGGACGGTCTCTGTGTTTTCTAGTGACGACACCCCTGGGAGATTGAGGTGTATGAGTGTCTGGTGTCCCGAGACGGAAGCGACCACGGTATCCACCCTGTTCTACGTCGACGTCTGACACTGAGGTCTCCATCTATGCGACCGGTCGTGGTGGTTTCGACCGTGCTCACGGTCTTCGTCCTGATCTTCCCTGACATCAAAAGTCAGGGTTTCCACCTTTGTCCGGTTTACCGGTGGTGGTTTCGGACGTGCTCACGTTTTCCGTTCCCTGTTTTGTGGTGACGACAGGGTTGAGGTCTCCATCGTGGGCGGTGGTTTGACACTTGTCCGTGTCCAGTGATGGGCGTGGAAGGACCCTCGGACACGTCGAACTGAGACGGCTCCCTGTGTGTCAGGTCCCGGTCAAGGAAATCCTCTCGTGTACTTGGTGGAGTCTGATGTCGTTGAAAGGAGTCCGACGTCGACGTCTTCCGTGCGGAGTGTTTGGGGTTGACATACACGATAAGGGGAGGTAGAGGAATCGGACAGACTCGTTCACTCGGGATTATTCGGCTATGAAAACGGGAGAGGACGGACCCACCTTGTCTGTGGTCTCTCCCTGGATGTTCGTCTCCGTCCCGGTTTTGGTTTCGACTCGTGATCCCCGACACACTGGACTCTTCTCCTTCCCTTACGTAATGACGTCGACGTCTATGTTGTCCAACAACAACAAGTCAGCGGGTCAACACAGGTTGAGAAACGCTGGGGTACCTGACGACGTACGGTCCGCAGGGACAGAAAGTGGTAGAGGACCTCGAACGAGTTTGAGCACAAGTAACTCAAACAATACGGTAGGTTAGTAGAGTAAGAGACAACAGGGGAAGAGGAGGACGGAAGTTAGATAGGGTCCAAGAAAGGATTCTCAGTTGAGAAACGTAGTCTATCGGTTTCATGATCTCGAAGTCGAAGTCGGAGTCAGGAAGGTAACTTATAAGTCTAGACTAAAGAAAATCCTACCTGACCAACCTAGAGGAACGTCAGGTTGTCTGAGAGTTCTCAGTAGAGGTTGTGGTATCGAGTTTTCGTAGTAAAGAAGTCGGAAGAAATACCAGGTTGAGAGTGTAGGTATGTACTGATGACCTTTTTGGAATCGAAACTGATATACCTGGAAACAGTCGTTTGGTTACAGAGACGAAAATTATACGACAGATCTAAACAGTATCGAAAAGAAGGTTCCTTGTTCTTAGAAAATTAAAGTACCAGTGTCTGTGGTCCAATTTAGGGGCGTTATCCAAACTCTGACGAAACCCCCGTTGACACCTGAAACCTTCGTTCATGTTCGACCTCCTGTATAGACCCAGACTCGACTGGGGTCTTACGGGTGTCTTCCAGGTCTGTGGAAGGATCTCTATAACCTCCTGAAGGACTCCTCCGTCTAACCGACCACTAGTGACACACCATTCCTGTTGTCTCATGCGTCCTCCTATAAGAATGACGAGGAGGAGGAGGAGAGAGAGAGAGTGTGATATGTATATATATATATAAAAAAAAGGACAAGTAAAAAAGGATAAAAATGTCATGAGACATCTATATATCTTAAAAAGGGGTACAAAAGTTAAAACATAAAAACGATCAAAAATATAAATTAATACCCAAAAAAATTAACCGAAGTGACGAGAGAAGAGAAAACCAAGAATAAAAAGAAAAAAAACAAGAGAAAAAAATAGAGAAGGAGAACACTCGCACACTCGAAGAAGCCTACAAGAACAGATGCCTCATAACGATAATGGTAAACAGAATCCTAAAATAGACAGGTAGGTAAAAAACAAACATGTAAACAAACTGAACGAAAAAAAAAGAGAAGAGAAGACGTAATATACGGAACACCTCAGGTCTTGATGTCATTCCTCGACCCGGAGTTGAAGACTTCATCCTCTGGACTCAGACCCTGAGACCTGGTCTCTTGAGGGCTCGGGTACCTGGTAGTTGACCACTCTCAAGAGGTTTTCCGGAGGTAGAGTTGTGATTCTGGTCCGTGGTGGATTTTCGGTCGTTCGAGGTCACACCTTCTGAGTCCGGGTTTGTAGTCATTTTGTCCTTGTGGTTGTGACGGGTGATCGTCTGTCCGACCATACCGATGTGATTCACGTGTCTGTGAGGTTTTGTGTAGTGACCTATTATGTCTTGACGGTAAGCCTCTCTGTTCTAGGTCAAGACAGGTGGTCTTGTTTTCGTGGCCAGAAGGGTTGGTCCTTTGGTAGTACTCCGTGACCAGGTCGGGGTGGGTGCCACCCGTGTGAGGTATTTACTCTCCTTGATACTGGATCGTAGGACATCCTTCCTTTAGGGTTCGTGTTGTTTAATTTGTGTTACCTTTCTGTGTTTTTTACGTGTCGTCTACTTCCTTGTACCATTTTTGGATGTTCTGGTTTGTTTACTTCTCCTTTATTCGTCAGATGGACTTTTTCTTAAGTCTCATTACTATCATTTCTATTAGATTTTAGTACCTTTATTTTTACCTCCGTGTCTAATTATCTTACCTCCGTACCTAACTTTTCTATGTTCTTTACACATTGTTCCGGGATCTTCTTAATTTCTTGTCTGTTAGTCGTTACTTGTTACTCTGTTTTTTATGTGATCTCCGTTGGTCATTGTCTTATTGACCCCGTTTTCTTGTTTATTCGTTCGACCTCCTATCTTACCACCTTCATTGACTTTATCGTCTTATTTCTTTGTTCTTATTCCTTTCTACTCTTGTCAAAGTGTCTGTAGATCCCTTTGTATTCCGTGTGTTTGTAAGTTTAACATCCACAGGGATTTCTTCTTCTCTTTTTATTTCCCATACTATTTTATAAACTCTTCTAATATCAGTTTTTGAAGGGATTGTACCCCTCCCTTTATCGGTGGGTTCAGGTCCTTCTGGTCTCTCAGGGTTTGTCCTATTTAGGTTCCTCTTTGTACAGTTCTGCGAATAATATGTTTGATTGTTTTCATTTGTCTTTCTTTATTATAATTTTCGTTGTTCCCCTTTTTTTTTGGTATGTTACTTTAAGGGTATTCCGATAGTCAACTATAAAGTTGTTTTTGAGCCGTCCAGTCTTTTCTCACCGTTCTATATGAATTTCACTACTTTCCCTTTTTGGATGTTGGTTTTAATGAGATGAACCGTTTCTGAAACGAAACAGTCTAAGCTACCTCTTTAGTTTTCGAAATGTCTATTCATTTTCAAGTTTCTTAAGTCGTGGTTATTCGGTTGAAATGTTGTTTACGGTTTCCTTAAAGAGATCTGTCCTTTGTGTTCCCTTTTTTTTACTGGATGTTTTTGTGTGAGTGGTTATTTCATTTACCATTTACATAGTATGTATAGTCATTAATGGAATTTACCTTTACCTAATTTACGAGGTTGGTTTTCTGTGTCTCTTGACTTACCTATTTTTTTGTTCTGGGGTTACACCAAGAGTTGCTCTCTAGGTGAAGTCTGGATCCCTGTGTATGTTTGACTTTCACTTCCCGACCTTTTTTAATAAGGTACGTTTACCTTTAGTTTTCTTTCGCTCTCATCATTATGAGTAGTATTTTTTTACTTTCATTTTATTTCTGGTAAGGTTCTCTGTTCCTTCCTGTGATGTATTGTTAGTTCCCTAGTTAGGCACTTCTTCTGTATTGTTAAATTTTATATATACGTGTGTTGTATCCTAACGGAGTTCTGTATCCCGTTTACAATTGTTGATAATTTCCCCTTTAACTGTCGTCGTATTATTATCATCCCTGAAAGTGTAGGTTGATTGTGCTTACCTGTCTAGAAGGTCTGTTTTAATTATTCCTTCGTGTTCGAAATTTACTGTATAACCTGGTCTACATGGATTAACTATACATATCCTGTAAATAGGTTTTTCCGATCTAAAGTGATAAAACAGTTCACGTGTATCTGTTAAGTAGTCTTATCTAGTGTAGTAACCAGTGTTTAGTTCGGAAGTATTTAAAAATTTTGAACTCTAACATAGTTTGTAAAAAAGACTGGTGTTACGATGTCCTAATCTATAATTTTGTCCCCCTTATTTACGATTTTTTTTTTGTATACCATTATGTGAAGACTTATTGTTTCTCCAGTAACTTCTTTAGTTTTTCCTTACTTTTTTATATATTTTTATTTACTGTTACTTTTGTGTTGTTGAGTTTTGGATTCTCTACGTCATTTTGGTCACGATCCTACCTTCCAATGTCGTTATGTTCGGATGCAGTTCTTTGTTCTCTTTGTAGTTTATTTGTTGGATTACGATGTGGATTTCGTTGATCTTTTTCTTCTTGTTTTTTTGAGGTTTTAAATCATCTTCTTTATTTTTTCTAGTCTTATCTTTATTTACTTTTTCTTTACTTCTGTTATCGTTTCTATTTATTTTGATTTTCGATTTATTTTAATTTTGATACTATTTGTTTTAACTGTTTTGTAATCGGTCTGAATAGTTCTTTTTTCCCCTCTTTTGAGTTTAGCTATTTTAATTTATACTTTTTCCTCTTCAATGTTGTCTGTTGTGTCTTTATCTTACCTAATATTGTCTATAACACTCGTAGATATACGGTTGTTTTACCTGTTGTGGTTTCTTTACCCGTTTAAGAATCTTTTTGGAAGGTTTCGACTTGATTTTCGATGTTTTATTTTTTATACTCATCTTGTTAGTGTTCGTGTCTATAGTTTTGAAGTTAGTTTTTAGAAAGTTGTTTGTTTTCGGTTCCCGGTCTACCGAAATGTCCACTTAAAATGGTTTTCAAATCTTGATTGTGGATATGACGAGTTTACGAATGTCTTTTAACGTCTCCTTCCTTTCGAGGACTTGAGTAAGATAGTCTGGTGGTTGTGGGATTATGGTTTTGGTCTGTTTTTATAGTGTGTTTTTTTCTTTTAGTGTCCGGTTTTAGTACCTACTTGGTCTACGTAATTTTTAGGAGTTGTTTTAAGTCGTTTGTCTTAGGTTGTCGTGCAATTCTCCTGGTATGTGGTACTAGTTCCCCCCAAATAGGGTCCCTACGTTCCAAAGAAGTTATATATGTTTAGTCAGTGACACTGTGTCGTATAATTGTTTGACTTCTATTTTTGATACACTAGTTGAGTTATCTACGTCTCTTTCAAAAACTGTTATAAGTTGTGGGTAAAGACTAAATTTTTTTGTTTTTGTTTTTGGAGAGGTCTTTCATCCATGTCTTACTTGGATGGAGTCGTATTATTTCCGATATATATTGTTTAGGTGTCTTTTGTAAAAAGAGTTCTCACTTTTTGACTTACGTAAAGACGATTCTAATCCTTGTTCTGTTCCCACGGGTATGAGCGGTGATAATCAGTTGTATCAAAACCTTCGGGATCGGTGTCGTTAGTCTCTTCTTTTTCTTTATTTTCCTGATATCTAATCTTTCCTTCTACATTTTGAGAGTGAAAAACGTCTACTGTACTCTGATATGTATCTTTACTATTCCACGGTGGTCTTTAATAATCTCGATTAGTTACTTATATTATTCCAACGTCCTATATTTCAATTATGTGTCTTTAGGAAACGTAAAGATATATGATCGTTACTTTTTGGTCTTTCTCTTTAATTCGTTTGTTAACGTAAGTGGTAACATTGTTTTTCTTACTTTATAAATCCTTGTTTGGATGGATTTTTTTCTGGAATACGTGTTTTGATATTCTGTGACTACTTTCTTTAGTTTCTGCTGTATTTGTCTACTCCTCTATATGGTACAAGAACCTAATTTTCTTAGTTATAACACTTTTACTGATGTGATGGTTTTCGTTGGATGTCTAAGTTACGTTAGGGAGAGTTTGATGGTTACTATAAGAAGTGTCTGGATCTTGTTTTTTAAAGTATTAGATATACCTTTGGTTTTCTGACACTTATCGATTGTATTAGAACTCTTTCTTTTTACCTCTACCTCCTTAGTTGGAAGGACTGAAGTCTGATATGATGTTTCGATGTCAGTGTTTTTGTCTTTACATCTGTTTTCCTTGTTCTATCTTTCGGGTCTATTTTTGGGTGTGTGGAATAGAAACTGTTTCTCCGTTTTTATATGTTACCTCTTTTCTTTCGGAGAAGTTATTCACCACAACCCTTTTGACCTGTACATTTTCTTACTTTGATCTTGTGGGGGATTGTGATATGTGTTTTTAATTAAGTTCTATCTAATTTCTGAATTTATATTCCGATCTTTGTTATTTCGAGAACCTCCTTTTGTATTCGTCGTGTGAGGAACTTATTTAGTGTCGTTCTAGGAGGTACTGATTGGAAGTTCTTATCTTTATTTTTATTTGTTAACTCTGGATTAATTCAAATTTTCGAAAACTTGTCGTTTTCTTTTGACATTTGTTCAACTTTTCTGTCGGGAGTCTAACCCTCTCTTATTAACGTTTCCTTTTTTACTGTTTCCTAATTAAGGGGGTTTTATATTCTTCGACTACGACGAGTTATGGTCTTTTTGTTTGTTGAGTTAGTTTCTCATTCGTCTTCTGGCTACGTCTGTAAGGTGGTTTCTTCTGTATGTCTACCGATTATTTGTGTACTTTTCTACGAGTTGTAGTGTGTACTAGTCTCTTGACGTTTAGTTTTTTTTGTCATTCCATAGTAGAGTGTAGTCAGTCTTACCGTAGTAGTTTTTTAGATGTTTGTTATTTGTGAACTTTCCCACACCTATTTTACCTTAAGAGAACGTAACAACCACCCTTACATTTAACTATGTCGTTAATACCTTTTGTTATACTTCTAAGGAAATTTTTGATCCTTGTTTTGATGGTATACTAGGTTGTTAGGGTGATGACCCCAATTATGGTACTCCTCTGGTATTACTTTTTCTGTATGTATGGGGTTACAAGTGACGTCGTGATAAATGTTATCACTTCTGTACCTTCGTTGGATCTACAGGTACCTATACTTCTCTGTAAGTAATTCTACTTACCTATTTCTTCAACACCATGTATATCTGTTACCTTGTAATGAGTCGTTATTTTTCCTTACGTAAAGTCAGTCAAGATTAGTCCACCTACTTGCATGTCGGACAATATATCTCAATTCAGTCTTTCTCTATTTATTTATAACATGTAATTACGTATATATACATTAGTTCTTTCTACCATGACTACTTGAACAAACATCCCGTCGTTATCTCTGCATCTGTATTTCTTGTCTGAACACCTGTGTCATCCCTTTCCTCTCCCACCTTGTTTAGCTCTCATCGTAACTTCGTATTTGTAGTTGTATACATTTTATCTAACGACACCAAGTGAGTAATTCAGTACACGATGAGAAACGTTGGGATTCTTGACGTCGTGTGGTCCAAAGGGACAGGTAGTGGTTGAGGGTCTGGAACGAGTTTGAGTACAGGTAGATCAGTCACTACGGTAGGTTGGTAGAGTAGGAGACAGGGTGGGAAGAGGAAGACGGGAGTTAGAAAGGGTTATAGTCCCGTGGGACGTTACTCAGTCGAGAAACGTAGTCCACCAGTTCGTAGTACGGAGTAAGGATAAGTCGTAGTAGGGAAGGCTACTTATAAGTCCCGACTAAAGGTAACCAAACTAGCGGAACGACAGGTTCCCTGAGAGTTCTCAAGAGAGGCCGTGGTGTCAAGTTTTCGTAGTTAAGAATCTGTGAGTCGGACGAAATGTCAGGTTGAGAGTGTAGCCATGTACTGATGCCCTTTTTTATATCGAAGTTGATACACCTGGAGACGACTGACACTACAGAGACGAAAAATTATGTAACAGATACAAACGGTACCGAAAAGAAGGTTCTTCGTTCGTAGAAAATTAAAACACCGACGTCAGTGGTAAATGTCACTAAAACCTCGGATTCTTTTATTGTATCCAGTGACAAAGGTGAACAAAGGGTAGATAAACGGTACTTCACTACCCCGGTATACAGTACTAGAACCAAAAAACTTACAACTCAAAATTCGGTGGAAAAAGTGAGAGGAGAAAGTGGAAGTAGTTCTCCGAGAAATCAAGGGGAACCGAAAGACTGTAATCTCACCATAGTAGGAGTATAGACTCCGACAACCATAAAGGGGACCGTTAGAACTACTATCGAACGCTAAGTAAGTCTGGTCGTAAAGCGTACCACATGAGACGTAAATTCAATTTATTCGTCCCACTGTTAGATGTCCGAACTGTATGAGGAAAGGGTTAAATCTTGGTTAGGTGACAATGTACAGGTCAAGATTGACAACGAAGAACTGGACGTATGTCCCAAGAGTCCTTTGTCGATTCCACCAGACCGTAAGGGTAGAGAAATTCTTAAAAGGTGTCAAACAACACTAGGTGTGTCAGTTTTCGTAAGAACATCAGTTACTTCGTCTTCATCTATAAAAACCTTAGGGGAACGAAAAGGATACTAGGACGTCTACAATCGTTAAACTGGAGACCAAGGGGACAAAAGATTTAGGTCGAACACGTAAACCTCTAGAGCTAAGTCTGTGACAACTTCGGATCGAACTTCCTAAAATTTGTATTAAAACGATCGTACACTTTACTCTCGTTAACATTCCATCAATGTAATGTTGCAAGAAACCGTAACGGAAAGAAACCGTAACCTTACTTTTGACTGGAAAAGGTCAGGACACAGGTGACTACTCAAAAGGTTTAAGCGACCGTATAACTCACGTCGTGAAAGTGTCGTAGTAGAAAATCTTAAACTTTATCGAGTGGACCTTAAGGTAGTGGAGGTGATCGAAACAAGACCCTTAAAGGACGTACTGAGTCCCTTGAGTTTGAACCACGAGATACTGTTACGTCTCTCTACCTCACTCCACCCTCCCTCCAAGTTCTCCCTCCCCTATGTATATGTGGGTACCGACTAAGTGCAACTACATACCCTCTTTGATTGTTTTATAACATTTCGTCAAAAGAAGGTTAATTTTTATTTGAAAAAATTTTTCTCTTTTTTATTCTTTGTTCCTTTGGTAGTTTATTAGTGGGATTGGAATGTAGATATCGTCGGTCTTTTTTTTACTTTGTTTTTTGAGGTCCCAATCATGTTCCTTTATGAGTATTTTAGCCTCGGCTTTATTTACCTTTTTTTTACTTTCCTGCTATCGTTTCTAGTTATTTGATTTTCGACCAAGAAACTCTTTTATTTGTTTTAACTGTTTGGTAATCGATCTAAGTAGTTCTTTTTTTCTTTTTTAAAAAATTAAAGTTTTTTTAATCTTAATTCGAAAGGACAAGTTCGACCACCTTATCTTCCTACACATGAGTAAAGGAGGACGCTCTCGTTGTTTTAACGTTGATCGACAACTTGTTGGTATCTGTCCTCCTCCGACCTTGTGTGGTCTTTTTACATGGGGTGCAGGTTTCTCTTTCTTCGACGTCGGACTGTCGTCCTCCCCCGTGTTAGTGCTATTTTAGTTTAGGTTTTGGACGGCCCACCCACTTGGTGTTGGACCTCTTGTTATTATGGTTTCTTTAGAGGGGTGACAACACTTCCAAGATTTGGGGTACAATCCGAAGGGTCGGACCCCTAGGTTGTTTCCCTGATCCTTAGGGATCCTTTAGACTGGAGTTTCTGATCGTCCTAAACTAATGTCCTGAGGTGTCCTGACCCTGAAGGGAGTCTCGAGTCAACCATTTCTTAGACGGACGTTACGTCCTCTGGGACCAAGTTAAGGACCCAATCCTTCTAGGGGACCTCTTCCCTTTCCGATGGGTGAGATCATAAAACCGGACCTCTTAAGGTACCTGACATATGGGGTGCCCCAGCGTTTCTCAACCTGTGTTGACTCACTGAAAGTGAAAGTGAAAAGTGTCCTGATCCCCTTTGTCTCTGAGGACAGAGCCTCCCATGTTTGTTTTAGAACGTGTGTGGTTCTGGGTCTCCTTTTCTCGTCACTGGGGGTGTCCGACGACTTGGTTTTGATCACAACCTCCCGGAGAACACCTCCACACCCAACGGTCCCCGAGTGGTGGTCCTATCCCCGTACCTTTGTCGTTCAGAACTTCCGGGAGAAACTTTATTTGGGAAAACCTCCAGTGGTAATTGGGATGGTATCTGGGGTCCCGACCCAGTGGATCCCGGTTTTTTGATGGTCCCTCCCACATGTGGGATGTGTAGTGTCTATTAACCTGATTTTTATTAACCTGATTTTGAAATGACTCGTTCCGGGACGGGTGGTCTCGTTCTGAGTCAAAAAGCGTCGCGGTCAAGGAGGGTAGTCCTTCGAATGTGTTCGGAAAATCAATCGGAAGAGATAGTCTCTCGTCTGTCTTCTTCGTTCTTCTTTGTCAGAGTGTCGTCGATTTTGTTCTTAATATAATGTCTTTCAATTAGTGTTATTTTTCCCTCTTTCAATATAGGGTCTATTTCCCTGTTCTATTTTAGGGTCTTTTCGTTGATTTATTTAACCTTTGTCCGTTGTAAGGTCTTTTTCTTAAGTCTTATTACTGTCACTATAACTAGGTCCTAGAACCTTTTTTCTTACCTCCGTTTCTAACTCTTCTACGTTCTTTACAAATGGTTTGTGGATCTTTTTGATTTCTTGTTTGTTTGTCTCTACTTGTTATGTGATGTTCCTTAGCTATCATCTTATTACCTACGTCTTCTTGTCTATTCACTGGACCTCCTGTCTTACCACGTTTAATGACGGTGTTTTGTCTTATGTCTTTTTTACTTACTTTTCTTTACTTCTGTCGGACTCTCTGGAGACCCTGTTTTAATTCATGTGGTTGCAAGAGTGATATCCCCCAGGTCTTCCTCTTCTGTCTCTCTTTCCTGGCCGCTTTTGTAAACTTCTATATTATCGACTTTTTAAGGGATGGTACCCTTTCCTTTATCAGTTGTTTCAGGTCCTTCGTGTCTCAGGATCCGTCTTATTTGGTATCCTCCTTGTGTGACTCTGAGTGTAATTAGTTTGTCTGTTTTTAATTTCTGTTTCTATGTTATAACTTTCGTTGTTCCCTTTTTACTGTTTACTGTATGTTCCCTTAAGGGTAGTCTATTAGTCGACTAAAGAGTTGTCTTTGAGGTGTTCGGTCTTCCCTTACCGTACTATATAAATTTCATTACTTTCCATTCTTGGATGTTGGTTCTTGTGAGATGGGTTCTGAAAGTAAGTCTAAACTGACTCTTTAGTTTTCGTAAAGTCTGTTCGTTTTCAATTCATTTAAGTCGTGGTGGTTTGGTCGAAATGTTGTTTACGACTTCTTTGAAGAGATCCGTCCTTTGTGTTTTCTTCCTTTTCTGGATGTCTTTTATTTGGACTTTGTTAATTCTTTTACCATTATCCTAGTGTATAACTATTAATAGAATTTACATTTACCTAATTTACGTGGTTAGTTTTCTGTTTCTGACCGACCCGTCTACTTTTGTACACGTACATACATGCAGGTGAAGGGTGTAGTAAGACGAACTGGGGAGTTTAACGTACATTAATAAATTATAACAACAATTAGTACAAAGGTAACTTCGAACGTTAACATTAATAGAAAAAACAGACCGATAACTAACACTTATATGTGTATATGTCTTAGATCTTTTTATCATGACTTCTTGTATAAATGTCTGTTCATTACCTCTGTGTTAGTGTCTTTTGATCGGTTAGATTAGTGTACCTGGTGTCGGAACAGATTGAGTTGTTTTGATTCGGTACGGTACATCCCGGTGGGTTCTACCTTCCAAAGGTCACCTCCCAAGACTGTTTTACACCAGGTGACCTCTTGTCTTACCTTTCGGTGAAGTCATAAGAAGGGAACTCTTTGGGTACTTGTTATACTTTTCCGTTCTTCGATCCTGTGACTTTCTACTTGAGGGGTCCAGCCATCCACTGGTATACGATGACCTCTAGGCATCTCTTTATTTAGGTCTTTCTTACTTCTCTGTCTGGGTTTCGTTTTTGTTGTGGGTCGACACCTACACTGACTACTATCTTCATTCTAGACTACGATGTTTCTCGTTATGACGTATCCTTGGACCTTACAATCTGGGTACTTAGTTCCATTTGACCTTCACCAGTTTGTCCTCTACCTCTCGCACTTGTAGTTGTAAAATCCTTAGTCTTTTGATTTTACCTGACCTTACCCACTTAAATTGAGTCTACTGGTAATATAGATGATGACACCCGTTCTTAGGGAATCTTCTTTATCTCATCGGTAGTATCAGTTGTTTTCTCAGACTTTACCTCATGAACCTACGTTAGAGTTTTTACTGTCTTATTAGAGACAAATAAAGGTTCCGTTTGGTAAGTTATAGTGCCATAAGGTTCAGATACAGGGCTGGTCATTACGACTTCTTCGACTTTAACTTGCCAAGTTACTTCTGGATATTCTGGAAGATCTTAGTTGTGGGTGTTTTCTACAGGAAAAGTAATATCCCCTGACCTTACGTTTTCATCCTTCAGTTCTTGTGGACCTCTTTGTCCGTTTAAACCGGAACCTCATGTCTTACTTCGTCCCGTTTCCGATTATCTCAATACGGTTTCTTACGTGACCAGTATCGTTTGTGGGAGAAGGTTGTTGTGTTCTCTTCTGAGATGTGTACCTGTAGTGATCTACCGGTTGTGGTTTAAGTATAACTAATATAAGAAACGTCGGTTTCTACCTCTTCGAGGTATGTCAGTCGTTTTTGTTTTGACCCTCGACTGACACCGAGTCTAGTACTTGAGACATAACGGTTTTAGTCTGAATTTAACTTCTTTCATCCCTTTTAGTGATCTGGTAAGTCCATACTGGATTTAGTTTAGGGAATGTTAATATGTCACCTTCACTCTTTATCTAAATTCTCTGATCTAGACTATCTGTCTCATAGACTACTTGATACCTGCCTCGAAGCACTGTGACATGTCCTCTGTCCCTCGTTCTGGTAGGGGTTCTTTTTCTTTGCGTTGTTTCGTTTTACCGACAGACTCCTCCAGAATGTTTATCGACTTTTTTCTTCTCTTCGGTTTTCGTTTCCTCTTTTCCTTTCTATATGAGTAAACTTACGTCTCAAGACTTCTTATAGTTCCTCTCTATTCTTTCGGAAGGAGTTACTAGTTACGTTTCTTTATCTCCTTTTGTTGTCTTACCCTTTCTGATCTCTAGAGCAGTTCTTTTACTCTCTATACTTCCCTTGTCAAGTACGTTTCTACCCGAGCTATTTCCTGTCTTTACCATACCTGGATTATCTTCGTCTTCTATAATTCTCCTCCACCGTTCTTATGTGTCTTCTTGACATGTTTTTTCTAGAAGTGCTGGGTCCATTAGTACTACTACACTAGTGAGTGGATCTCGGTCCGTAGGACCTTACGCTACAGTTCACCCGCAATCTTTCGTAGTGATGCTTGTTTCGATCACCTCCACTACTTTAAGGTCACCTCGATAAAGTTTATGATTTTCTACCACGACACTTTCATGACGTGCGTTATACGGTCGTTTAAACCTTTTGAGTAGTCACCTGTGTCCTGACCTTTTCCAGTCAAAAGTAAGGTTAGGGTTTCTTTCCGTTACGGTTTCTTACGAGTTTGATGGTGTGTTAACGTGAGTAGAGTGTACGATCATTTCATTACGAGTTTTAAGAGGTTCGGTCCGAAGTCGTTATGCACTTGGCACTTGAAGGTCTTCAAGTTCAACCAAAATCTTTTCCGTCTCCTTGGTCTCTAGTTTAACGATTGTAGACGACCTAGTACCTTTTTCGTTTTGTCAAGGTCTTTTTGTAGATAAAGACGAAATAGCTGATACGGTTTCAGAAACTGACACACCTAGTGTTCTTTGACACCTTTTAAGACTTTCTCTACCCTGATGGTCTGGTGGACTGGAAAGAGAACTCTTTAGACATGTGTCCAGTCCTTCGTTGTCAATTTTGACCTGTACCTTGTTGTCTGACCAAGGTTTATCCTTTTCCTCATGCAGTTCCGACATATAACAGTGGGACGAATAAATTGAAGATACGTCTCATGTAGTACTCTTTACGACCTGACCTTCTTTGTGTTCGACCTTAGTTCTAACGGACCTCTTTATAGTTATTGGAGTCTATACGTCTACTGTGGTGGGAATACCGTCTTTCACTTCTCCTTGATTTTTCGGACAACTACTTTCACTTTCTCCTCTCACTTTTTCAACCGAATTTCGAGTTGTAAGTCTTTTACTTCTAGTCCCGTAGACCAGGGTAGTGAAGTACCCTTTATCTACCCCTTTGTCACCTTTGTCACAGTCTGAAATAAAAACCCCCGAGGTTCTAGTGACGTCTACCACTGACGTCGGTACTTTAACTTTCTGCGAATGAGGAACCTTCCGTTCGATACTAGTTGGATCTATCGTATAAGTTTTCGTCTCTGTAATGAAACGACTGATGCCAGACAGATCAGTTCCGATACCAAAAAGGTCACCAGTACATACCTACACTCTCAACCTGACACTTCTTCCGACTCGCGGCTTCTTAACTACGAAAACTTGACACCACAACCTCTTCTGAGAACTCTCAAGGAACCTGACGTTCCTCTAGGTTGGTCAGGTAAGACTTCCTCTAGTCGGGACCCTAAAGAAACCTTCCGTATTACGATTTCGACTTTGAGGTCATGAAACCGGTAGAGTACACTACTCGACTGAGTAACCTTTTCTGAGACTACGACCCTCCCTAACCCCCGTCCTCCTCTTCCCCTGCTGTCTCCTACTCTACCGACCTATCGTAGTGACTGAGTTACCTGTACTTAGACTCACTTGAGGACCTCAACAACTACCTGTCCCTCCGGACCACACGACGCTAAGTACCCCACCGTTTCTCAGCCTGTGCTGACTCGCTGACTTGACTTGACTTCATACCGAATATACACCCCCCCTCCCCGTACAGTGATTCACCATTTGTTTGATCACTTTAGACCCTTACTGGATATCTGCATGAATATAGTCAACAGGTTAGTTGTTTGTATACATGGGACTCCACACAAAACTGTTTTCCGAAAACCTAGTTTCTTTTCCTGACCTTGACACTTGTACTAAGGGTCGTTTGCATAGTCGGTACTGTCGCTAGACGATCCAGTGTACGACCTAAAATATTTTTTGTCTGGACTATCTCTCACGGGATCGAGAGAGAGAGCAGAGAGAGAGAACGAAAGAAGGAGGGAGAGATTCAGGTCTCTTTGAATCGTTAATGAATAGTTAAGTCTGTCTGAAAACCGAAGAGATTTCCATTACAAGTTTTCAGGTCTAAGTCCTCCTCCGTAGGTGTGTCAAATAATCGGTCCCGAAACTTCCTTTTTTGTTTGTTTATTTGGAAGTTGGTGACTCGTGTTGGAACACTGAGACCAAAGAAACGAACGACCTGTATGACAGGGAGGGGGACCCGAGACCAAGGTGACGGTGTCCTCCTTTGTCTTCCCTCTCGGTGGTAAGTTTCTCGAGTCGTATGGACTCGGGTGAAGTACCAGAGGGTTGTATGTCTTTGTCTAAGGACCTGACGACCTTTCAGTCTCGGTAGAGGGTCTGGGGAGAGAACAGGAGGTCAGTGGTATGTGGGTACGTAGACAGTCCGGGAAGAAATCGATATAAGGTCCATGTATGTCGAAAGATAGACAGTGTGAGTACTAATGGTCAGGGGTGTTTGGGTCGTTCGAGGATGAACTCTCCATCTTCTCCAATTCTCCATGATGGATTCTGCCGTCGGTTCGACACTGTAGTCTCCGGACTTTTGTATCACGGTCCGGACTGTACGGGGAGGACCCGATCAAATAGAAGATCTATTTACGGAGTTACTTTTATGTTCACTACGAGGATTTTAGAACTCGGAAAATGAGGTCAGTAATCGTGAACTCCCTTTACGAAGAGTCTAGTCAGTAGACCACTGGGTCCTTTCCCCTATTACGGTCTCTGTAATGGTGGTCTCCGTCATTCTCAGACCAGACTTCACGATGTCCCTTAGACTCACCAGACGTTGTGCAACTACCTGTCCCTTCAAGAGTGGGACGAGGTAGGAGTTTTCGTCGGAATGATCTCATAAAGACACTGGAGGATTGTTTTGGAGTTGTGGAACGTGTATGGTCCGTTGGAGTGAGGTGATTTCAGACTCCCTGTTGGACGGTTTGGTTCGTTTGAGTCCCCCTAGTGTTGACAGACTCAGTCGACACTTTCTTCGGTCTCATGTGTTTACACGTCCATAAACACATTCCGTCAGACCGGATATGTCGTTCACCGGTTACCTGGTCGTTTCTTCCCCAAGTCGAAAGTCGAAAGTTTCCGTCTCGATGTCTTTACGTTTAGTTCTGGTGTTACTCCATGGTAAAGTGCGGTCAGTCTTACCGACACTAGGTTTTCAGATGTTCGTTATTTACGACCTCTCCCACGCCTCTTTTCCCTTGGGAGAAAGTGACAACCACCCTTACGTTTGATACGGTGATACCTCTTGTCACAACCTCTGAGGAATTTTTCGACCTTTATCTTGACGGAATACTGGGTCGTTAGGGTGACGACCCGTATGTGTGGCTCCTTTGGTCTTAATTTTCTCTGTGCACATGGGGTTACAAGTAGCGTCGTGACAAACATTATCGGTCCTGTACCTTTGTTGGATCTACAGGTAGTCGTCTACTTACCTATTCTTTCGACACCATGTATATGTGTTACCTCATAATGAGTCGGTAATTTTTCTTATGTAAACTTCGTCAAGATCACTCCACCTACTTTGACCTCGGATAATATGTCTCACTTCATTCGGTCTTTCTTTTTGTGGTTATGTCATATGATTACGTATATATACCTTAAATCTTTCTACCATTGCTATTGGGACATACGCTCTGTCGTTTTCTCTGTGTCTACATATCTTGTCAGAAAACCTGAGACACCCTCTCCCTCTCCCACCCTACTAAACCCTTTTACCGTAACTTTGTACATATTATAGTATATACTTTGTTTAGAGGTCAGGTCCAAGCTACGTACTATGTCCTACGAACCCGGACCACGTGACTCTGCTGGGTCTCCCTACCATGCCTCTCCCTCCACCCTCCCCTCGAGTCCTACCCCTTGTACACATATGGACACCGTCTAAGTACAACTACATACCGTTTTGGTTATGTTATAACATTTCATTAATTGGAGGTTAATTTTATTTATTTAAATATAATTTTTTTTTTTGTTTCCGTCCCGATGTAAGTCCCTTTTCCTAGAGTTCAATTATTTCACTAGTCGACATTGGATCATAGGTCACAGTGTGTATTGAGTACTTTCACCAGTCACTGTCCAAGGTTTACACCAAGAGTTTTTGAGACGTTCAGTAATTTGAGAGAATTATTCAAAATGGAAATTATATATTGTGAACCTCTTTTCGTATGAGGCTTAGTAGTTCATATCCGTCCTCTAGGTGGATCACGATAAGTAGGTAAGTAGGGTGTATGTGACTGACTAAATTGTGTTATGACTACACGATATGTGTGACGTTTTGTGTTTTACGAATGTTCGACCTCAGTCCATCGAGGATTGAGGAGGAGCCGTGGAGGGTGGAGGTCGTTCACACGACTAAGATACCCGGACAAGAGTTTCTCACTTACGACGAGACTGGGACTGGACCGAGTGTTTTCCGAGGTGAATCGTAGTTCAAGTAACCACGACTGGATCTTGACACTGTCCTCTGACTGGGATTACAGAACAGGGAGACTCTGTTCTGTAACGGACCCAATCCCCGTTCTACCTCTCCTTCCCTTGCCCTTACCATTCTTCTTTCCGTCTCAGTATCTGGTGTTCCACCACGTCAACTTTTTGGGTTATCTGAAACCGAGAATAGTTACATGTGTTGTTTAGGTCGAGGACAAATATATCGTGAATGATATACACCAAATTCGGGAAATGGTCTTACACAAAATGTCAGGTCTACAGACCACTTAGGACCGGATGTAATCGACACGCTGAAACCCGTTTGACGAATCGAAGGGCCCTGTGGTAAAGAAACGGACCTTTTATCCTATTACGATCATGATTTATTATCCCAGGAGTATTTTTAATTTAATCATTTTTATATTTTACGATTTTAACTTGGGACAGGACCGTGAGTCACGATTATACTTGTTAATAATAGGGTGATCAATTATTGTGAGCAGACGTCTCTTCCGTCTGATAAAGAAGAATAAAACAATTATTCCAAAACTCTCCGACTCAGTTACAGAGTTCCAGTGTTTCACCGTCTTGATCTTAAACTTACGTCCGTCGGACTAAGGTTTCGAACGTTCAAATTGGTGGTCGTGCTCCTGTCGTGACACGACCCAAGGTCCAACTGGTCAGTCCCCTACTTGTTCTCTAGGGATATTTCGTGTCATTTGTGATGTTCTCTCTATAATTTTCTTTTTTACCCTCTCCTACCGACCCCTACCCCATCGTCCCTCCCTATTTGGACATCCCCGACTTAATACGAAGTGGGTCGTGCCCTGAACTCTAGACCAGAAGTGGATCGTGCCCTGAACTCTAGACCAGAGTTTCTTATTACTCCTTAAACGATCGGTACCTCTTTCTTCCCACAAGGTTTTTCAGTTCTGGATCTTATGGTTTTCTTACCCTTCAACCCACCTTATCTTTCACGTATGACCTTCACAGTACTCTACTTAAACCTTTCCATTTAACTCCAGTTACAGACTCCAATCTAAAATAAGATACTCTGTCACTAAGAGTTTAATATTATACGTGTCCTAGATGGAGTCACGAGCATTTTGTGCACGTCTAAGAGTAGAGAAGACAGTAGACTCCCAGCCTCCTGTGATTGTGAAGGTACAATTCTTGGTTTTTACAAAGGTCTGTAACGGTCTATGGTAAACCCTCCGTTTTGGCTTTGGGACCGACCGTCGGAGATAAAATTTAGGAGGGTAGGGATGAAAGGTCTGTGTCTTTTGATGTCTTTCCGGAGTACGTCCTAAATTTACGATCACCAGGGTGAGATCCCAAATCCAATCGGTTGTTCGGATTGTCAGAAAGCCCCTCTCTCTGAGTTCAGTAGGAAGACCCCTTCTTAATGTATAAACTACTGTCTGACCTACTGCCCGTCTTCTATGTCCTCACTCCAAAGTTCAACTTCGAAGTCACGAAAGGTGACTTAACACTCCTATCATCCATGATTTATTTAGTAAACCTAAACTTATCTTAGTTCTACATAAACGAGTTTTTCATTTTTCGGACCAGGGTACACCATACCGGGTCCCTGTCCACAACCATAAGACGAGTTTGACCTATCTCCTTGAGAAACATCCCGTCCTACACCCCTACAAACCATGTTTGGTCGACTAAGGGTTTAGGACCGACATAGGGAAGGGTAGACGTATCGGGACCGTTGTAATGAGTGGGAGACACGAAGAGTGAAACGGGGAAACATTTTATCCCTATCCTCAGGGAAGAGTCTCCGAACTACACTTTTGAGTCCATCAATTATTCTCGTTTTACCGTTTGATTGTGTTTTACCAAAGGAGGGGAGAGGAAGGTTTAGTCGGAGGAATGGAGGTGGGAACTTAGGGTATAAATCACGAGTAGGGGTGGGGGTGTGAGATTAAGAACCCTTTGGGTCAGTCTTGACGTTCTTCGACTGATGTGAGGAGAGGCACTCGTCTCGTAGGGGGATTCCTAAATCCCTGGTGGTTGATGGAAAAGTGGGGGGATAGGTGAAACTAAAGACCCCGGTGGTTTTCGTACGTCGTCCGACTCAAGGATCTTTCCTCAGACCATTTACAGTCTATACGTCTACTGTGGAGGGAATACCATCTTTCGCTCCCCCTTGATTACTCGGAGAACTACTACCACTGTCTCCTCTCACTTTTTCGACCGAATTTTGTAAGTATTTTATTTCGATGCCAAAAAGGTCATCAGTACATACTTACACTCTCAGCCTGGTATTTCTTCCGACTCGTACCTTCTTTGCTACGAAAACTTGACACCACAACCTCTTCTGAGAAAACCTGGGGTTCCTCTAGTTTGGTCAGTTAAGATTTCCTTTAGTTGGGTCTTAGAAGTAACCTTCTTGACTCCGACTTCGAGGTTGTGAAACCGGTGGATGGGATTCCCCTTCTCGGTTGAGTGACCTTTTCTGGGACTACGGTCCTTTGTAACTTCCGTCCTCCTCTACCCCTGTTGTCTCTTGCTCTACCAACCTGCCGTAGTGACTGAGTCACCTGTACTCAAACTCGTTCGAGACCCTCTACCACTTCCAGTCCCTGTCCCTTCGGACCACACGACGTCAGGGGCCCCAGCGTTTATCAGCCTGTGCTGACTCGGCGACTTGTTTTTACTCTAGTTGATCTCGGTTCCTTTAAAGCCTGTCCCGACGTGGACTGTCCAGGCTCCAGTTTCGGTCAGTGACAGCGGCCGACCCTTGATTCGGGGACCAGGGCCTCCGACTCCTCTTCTCTCCACGTCTCTAATCCTTTCCTGAGCGAGAGGCTTCGGTCCGATGTATCCGTTCCTCGCCTCTCAAGGACCTAGGTCTTTTTCGTCGTCCCTACGCCCATCCTTCGTTGTCATTTCACTCTTCTCTCTTTTGTTCGCGGGCGTTCGTTTCAAGGAACCCCTATGAGTCCGATGTTGTGGACCCGTCCCCCAGTCCTTGTTTCGTCGGAAGAGCCCAGTCTTCATGAGACGCACAAAGGTTTCGTCCCCACAAGTCCCGTCCGGTGCCGCGCGACCCGTACGGTCCGCGGGGATGTGGGACTCGCGCGAGTTGGCGTTGCGAATGGAAGCGGGCTCGGCGGTTGCGCGTGAAGGCCCCAGGACCGAGGCCCACGACCCCCGCCTCGGCCCCCTGGTCCTCGGCTAGTGATTCTCCTGCGTTGTGTCGACACCGGTTCCAAACCCGACCGTGACCGCTAAGCCTTTCTTTGGGGCACCTCTGGACACCCGTGGCCCAGGGCCGGCCCCGCGAGTGCCCGCCGCCACCATTGGGGTCGTCTGCGTCCTCCTGGTGCCAAGCCACCCTCCTTTTCCAACAGAGTAAAGGAAGTCAGACGGGGGAGGTGAGGTGGGTGAAACGAGACCTGGACGGGAGGGAAGGGGAGGGGAAGGGGTTTGGTCAATGGGCATTCCCGCGACCTTTCTGGACTTTGGACTTACCGACCCGAGCGCCGCGGAGGGAGGCGTCGTTCAATCAAGTTCGAGGCTTTGAGGACGGAAGAGGCGCGTGAAGCTTGTCAGGGGTCCCGAGACTTTCCAAGAGGCACCCGACAGGGGTGGGACGGGGTCTCGAGAAGGGAAAAGGGGACGACCCTCCTTTCTTTTTCTTTCACTTCCATCGAGTCAGCACAAGGTGAGAAACGCTGGGGTACTGGTATGTCAGGTACCTTGAGAGGTCCGCTCTTCGGACCTTACCCATTGGATAGGGAAGGGGTCCCCTAGAAGGACTGGATCCTTAGGTTGGTCGCAGACGACGTAACGTCCGTCTAAGAAATGGTTGACTCGATACTCCCCGCGGGAACGACCCTGGTCGGGTCTAAATTTTCGATTGGAGGTTCGACGAAGGTCGTAGGGTAGGAGAGGAAAGACAGGAGATCGAACGAAACTCGAGAAAACACACACACACACACACACCGNCCCAAGGGAAAAAGACTAGAATCAAGGGATAGAATAAAGATCCTAGTCTATAGGTTGGACACGGGGGACGACACCTTCCGGTCTGAGACTTAGTGACTTGGTGGTCCCCGTATGGACTCGGGGATTAATTCGATGAATAAGGGGGGGTTAGTCAAGTCAAGTTAGCGAGTCAGCACAGGCTAAGAAACGTTGGGGTACTTAGCGTTGTACGGTACGGAGGGACAGGTAGTGGTTGAGGGCCTCAAGTGAGTTTGAGTACAGGTAGTTCAACCACTACGGTTAGGTCGGTAGAGTAGGAGACAGTAGGTGAAGAGGAGGACGGGGGTTAGGGAGGGTCGTAGTGTCAGAAAAGGTCACTCAGTCGAGAAACGTACTCCACCGGTTTCATAACCTCAAAGTCGAAATCGTAGTCAGGAAGGTTTCTTGTGGGTCCTGACTAGAGGAAATCTTACCTGACCAACCTAGAGGAACGTCAGGTTCCCTGAGAGTTCTCAGAAGAGGTCGTGGTGTCAAGTTTTCGTAGTCAAGAAGCAGTGAGTCGAAAGAAGTGTCAGGTTGAGAGTGTAGGTATGTACTGATGACCTTTTTGGTATCGGAACTGATTTACCTGGAAACAACCGTTTCATTACAGAGACGAAAAATTATACGACAGATCCAACTAGTATTGAAAAGAAGGTTTCTCATTCGCAGAAAATTAAAATACCGACGTTAGTGGTGGATGTCACTAAAACCTCGGGGGGGTTTATTTCAGACGGTGACAAAGGGATAGATAAACGGCACTTCACTACCCTGGTCTACGGTACTAGAAGCAAAAGACTTACAACTCGAAATTCGGTTGAAAAATTGAGAGGAGAAAGTGAAAGTAGTTCTCCGAAAAATCAAGGAGAAGTGAAAGACGGTATTCCCACCACAGTAGACGTATAGACTCCAATACCTATAAAGAGGACCGCTAAAAAAAAAAAAAACCATTTTATCGAAATAGGAGACAGTTTTGTGTTTGGTTGTGTAAACTCCGTCCCCCTCTCCCCCCGTCCTCCTCTCTCTCCTCTCCCTCCGTTGTGTCAGATCGGGGTACCGTGTAAATCTTCTCCCGTACTCTAATTTTTCGGAGTGGGGTGACGAACGGGTCGACTCTTTTTCAGTACTGGGATTATGGGTGAATATTTATAGTACAATATAATTTTTTTATTATTATGTAAAGGTCCCGGGTGGACTGAGACGGGGACGTGTCTTTCCCAATTGGAAGTCATAAGCTATAGTCCCAAGGACCCTACCTCCACCATTCTTCTCCCTCTAACTCTTGTCCCTCCACACCTTTTTGTCCCTCCCTGCTCGGGTACACAGTGCCCCCGGGAGGTCTTGTAGGTCTTGTTTCTTTTCCATCCCGTGGACAGTCTCTGTCTTTGGTCACGATAGGGTCCCCAACAGAGTGAGGGCAGGAGTCACGGATTACGAGACCCCACTAGACAGGAAAGTCTGTGGGGACACTCCAAAGTTGTAGTCCTAGGCAGAAGGGGAGAGTCAGGGTCGGGTAAGGTGAGTGGTGGGTCGAAAATCTCAGGATTGTCCCTCGTCAGGGGAGGGGTACATTCTTTGTACCCCTTTCGACCTCCAGGACGGACCCTCCTCTCCCATAAGACCTCCCACTCGGTGAAAACCCCAGGGGGAAGTCAGGGACTGGTCCGTTATTTACACCACGACCCGGGGGGCGAGTGACCACCTCTGAAGTTTCTGCATCCGTCACGTCTCGTTGTCAAGGACCCACAGAGACAGTGGTGGACGTCCTACCACTCCAAGAGGTCCTGCGACAAGTAGTATCTTGCGAGTCCGTCGACGACGTTAAACACGTCTTTTAAGTGGTCCATGAGCTTGTACCCACTCGCGTCGTCCGCCATGTGCTTAGAAGGCAGGAGGTCGACTCGTGCGAAGCAGGTCTTAAACTGGTCTTTCTTCCATACGTCCCCCCGGGTGTTAGTATGTCGAGGGCGTCTGGTGGGAAAAAGAGACCCTTAAACAGGATCTAGACGGCCTGCAGGTGTGAGAGCTCCCCTCCGTGAGGTCCCGACCCCGTCACGACCGACTACACATGTTTGTCCACGGAGACCATTCTTAGTCAACGTAGATCACCAAGGTGTTTCCGACTCTTGAAGTGATCACCGTTGGCTCGTCACGGGTCTCGGGTTCGGACGGTCCGACCCCCACTACCCCGTCCACCCCCGTTTCGCCCTTCATTCTCCCGAAACCCCCCGAGTATGGGACCCTCCAGTTATCTACCTCCTCAGACACTGTTCCTCTTGTCACAGACGCTCTTACCGAAGTGTAGTCCTTGCAAGGTGCCCCCGGGTCTTGAGGGGCTGGGTTTGACCTTTTCGAGGCCCCAGACTCCTGACCGCCCTGGGTCAAACCGGACGTCCTTTCCACGACTCTACTCGACCCGTCTCCTGTACCACCGGTAACAGACCTTTCGGAATAGGAACCTTTGGACCAGGTGTAAGTCCCGGAACTCGAACCTGACCTAAAGGGAGCTAAAGGAAGTCCGGTTTTGGACCTACACTGATCTCTAGATAAACGTTCAAACCCAGAAAGGACAAGAGTTGAACTGCATCACCCGTTAGTCAAGTAAGGTTAGTATGTAGAACGGAAGTAGTCTGTCCTACTAAAAGGCGGGTGTCCCGCCCATCTACCGGTCCCGGAGGACCTTCGAGACGAACTACAGACCTGAGGTCTGTGGAAGTCGCAGACCCGGAGGCAGCGGGGGGCGGGGGAGTGACGGCAGCCACGGGAGGAGCGAACGAAGGAGTGAAGGACAGGTCGGCAACGGTAGCAGGTCTCCCCGGGTCACACCCCAAGGGGGTAGACCCGGAGGACCGGACCCCGACCCCTCGACGACAGGGTCGTTAGAATTAAGGTCGAACACGAAGAAGGTCGGGTCGCAAAGAGTACTACATGAGACGTATCTTCAATTTATTCGTCCCACTGTTACATATCGGAACTGCATGAGGAAAAGGATAAACCTTGGTCAGACTACAAGGTACAGGTCAAGATTGACAACGAAGGACTGGACGTATGTCTAAAGAGTTCTCCGTCCAGTCCACCAGACCATAAGGGTAGAGAAAGTCTTAAAAGGTGTCAAATAACACTAGGTATGTCAGTTTCCGAAACCGTATCAGTTATTTTGTCTTTGTCTAAAAAGACCTTGAGAGAACGAATAAGCTACTAGGTCGTCTACAACCGTTAAACTAGAGAACAAGGAGACGCAAAAGATTTTAGTTGAACTTGTAGGCCTTCAAGTGCCAAGTGTATAACCACTTCAGACCGAACCTCTTAAAACTCGTAATGAAATGATCACACACTCTACTTACGTTAACACGTCATCAAACTCGTAAGAAACCGTAACGGAAAGACATCCTAACCTCACTTTTGACTGGAAAAGGTCGGGACACCGGTGACTAATCAAAAGGTTTAAACGACCGTATAACGTACGTCGTGAAAGGGTCGTAGTAGAGAGTCCTGAACTTTATCGAGGTGACCTTAAGGTAGTGGAGGTGATCTAAACAAGTATCACTACGAAAGATTCCGGGTGAACTGAAGTGTAAGGTCCTACAGACCGAGATCCACTCACACTCACTAGTATGGTAGTACTAGTAGAACGAACACTTCTAGAAAAAACATGTCAAAACACATAAGAACGGTGGAGAAGAATTATAGAAGACGAAGACAATCCAAGTATGGTAAAGACAGGAAATAGCTCGGGTAGAAACGTACTTTACAAGGGAACTATAGAGATTAAAAGAACTTCTCTAGAGATCAGAAAGGGTAAGACAAGAAAAGGAGATAAAGAAACGTAACTAGTAACTCCTTCCGAAAGAATAGAGAGGAACGATAAGAAACCTTGAGACGTAAGTCTACGAATATAGAAAGGAAAAGAGGAACCGAAAAGTGAAGAGAAGAACAGTGTCGATAAACATTCCGGAGGGGTCTGTCGGTAAAACGGAAAAACGTAAGAAAAGGTACCCCTACCAGAACTAGGGACAGAGGACATGTTACAGTGCTTGGAGTAAGGTATCAAGTAGTCCGTGAGACAGATAGTCTAGATCAGGAAATTTAGATAAAGAGTGAAGGTGCCATATTAGTATTCCCTAAACTAAATCCAGTATGGACTTACCAGATCACCAAAAGGGATGAAAGAAGTTAAATTCAGACTTAAACTGTTATTCCTCGAGTACTAGACTCGGTGTCAGTCGAGAGTCAGAACAAAAACGACTGACATATCTCCAAGAGGTAGAAACCGACGTTTCTTACATTAGTTAGACTAAAACCACAACTGGTAGACTACTACAGGTACACATCTCAGAAGAGAACACAACAACCTTCTCCCACAAGCGATACTGGTCACGCAAGAGAACCGTTTTGAGATAATCGGAAACGGGACGAAGTAAAGTATAAGGTTTAAACGGACAATGGGGTCCACAAAGAACTGAAGGATGAAAACGTAAGGTCAGGGGATATTACTTTTCCTGTAGAAAAAAAGGGGTTACGCCCACAAATTTTGGATTACACATTAGAATTTTCTTACAATAAAACTACTCCTCTCATAAACTACAGAAACAAACCAAAACGAGTAAGTTTAAACCCTAAAAACAAGAATTTAAGTTCTTGACAAAATAAATTCTCGGACTATTCACGACTCGACCCGAGATCCTTGAATCGTTTCTTGGTCATCCCGTTCAACAAGGACCTGTTAATATTATACACAGACCACGTCTGTCTCCGGGTCCTTAAGACACCAGAGAATGTTCTATCCAGTTCATGACCTTCTCGAAAGATGTCTCACTTTTTCCGTACGTGTCTCGATTCTTCCTTACCTTTCGGGGGTAGTCCTCCACCAGATAGTCTCTTGTGTCGGTCCTACCCCTCACTGTCATCTACTTACACCTTCTCTTACCACTGATCAGATGGTTCTGTCTTAATTCTTGAACAGTTGGTGTCTAACGTGAACGGTACCCTCGAGACCGAAGGGTCCGCCGTGATCACGATTTCTTAGGTGGATGGTTACGTCCTCTAAGTTCTCTACACCCAAGTCAAGGACCCAGCCCTTCTAGGGGACCTCTTCTTTTACCGTTGGGTGAGGTCACAAGAACGAACCTATTGGGGTACCTGTCTCCTCGGACCGCTGATGTCAGAAACCCCCAGTGTTTCTCAACCTGTACTGACTGACTGATTCGTGTGTGTGTGTTTGTGTGTATGGACCCACGAACGGTAAATGAAGATGTTCCTAATTTAGTAAACAACGACGACTGAAAGTTGTAGGGGACTTCCTCAAGTCCCACTCCTCGTCTTTACTCCGTTGGACACGGGGTCCTTTTGACTGTCCTGTCCAGAAATCTATCAATCTATAAGAGTCCTCGACTAAAAACACTCGGGTTAAAAACGTAGAGGAGGATAGACCTTGTGATTTTAGGAAGTACCACTGTGACAAGGAGTCCTAATCGTTTCCGAAGTGTTCTGATTATCTTTGGAAGACCTTTTTATTACACAAACTAACGTACATAAGGGACAAGTGTTTTTTAGTATATATGACTGGAAAGGGGACGATGGAGAAACCTCGTCAAAGAGTCTCGACAGACTCCACGACAGAGGACCGACGTCAGGAGTAAAATGACGTCTATTATGAGAGTGTAACACGTAAATTCAACTGTTCGATGTCTCTTGTCACCCGACCGTAACCGTTCTTGATCACTGGTTCTCGACTATCCCATGTCTACTCACCCACTTCATTTCTCCGTTGAAGGTCCGGAGACCGACCTGTGTGACCACTGGTCACCTACTGGTCTTAGGTCTCGTGGAAGACCCCTACGAGAAAGTTCACACTAGACCCCTGACCGTAATAATTGTACTTGACTCTCAAACAACGTTTACCCTTGAAATGTCGGGATAAACTGGATGACTTAGCCTTAGACTTAAAATTGTTCTAGGGTCTATTAAGTTTACACGTAATCTTAAAGTTTTCGTGACTAGAGATCTGGTGACTGACACATATTCTTACTGACCAATAACCTGACACCTCGAAAAATTAATCTTTGTGGACCTCTCGAAATTTTTTGTTATACTCCGGGGGTCTGGGGACGAGGGTGTTTACAAATAAATCAACCAGACACCACCCCGAACCTCTTCCGTTACCGTGGGGTGAGGTCATGAGAACGGACCTTTTAGGGTACCTACCTCCTCGGACCATCCGACGTCAGGTACCCCAGCGATTCTCAACCTGTGTTGACTCGCTGAAGTGAAAGTGAAAGTACGTAACCTCTTCCTTTACCATTGGGTGAGGTCACAAGAACGGACCTCTTAGGGTCCCTACCCCTTGGGACCACCCGACGACAGAGACCCCAGCGTGTCTCAGCCTGTACTGACTTCGCTGAATCGTCGTCGTCGTCGTCACCACCCCGAGGTTTTAGTCACAAAATTTTTACGAAAAGTCTACTAGATTATGTCAGTCTCAATTTTTGGTGACAAGATCTGAATAAGTTTACGATAAAGTAAATTGGAACTTCCTGTGGAGAAGTCTTTCTTTTCTTGTGGACACACATTTACTGTTACATTTCTGGTTAATAGAGTGGGAACATGTCTCCGTTACCCAGACGACATTTCCAGGGAACAAAGGATTTGATTAGTCCCTTAGTCTAAGAACGGAGTCTACCGGAGACTTCATGACAAGGTTTGAACCTCGGAGTCCGGAGAGTCCGAAGTCAATGAATAGACATTTTATGTGTGTACTGATTGAGATATAAAGTGTGGAACCGGACTTTCCACGGTACTAGTCTCGAGAAAGATTGAACGATCGAAATAGTCGTGCGTTTACCTTTTCACTACAAGTCTCCACCCAAAAGGACTATTTTGTGAGACACACGTCGACGATAAGTATTCGTGGTCTCTAGTCTCTTAATACACGACTCGTTCCCGTTGTGTGTATTCACTACGAGTCATTTACACATGATTTACATATTTATTTATATACTTACTTATTTATAGTAAGTATTACCACCGTATCTGCAAGGTACTTAACCGGAATTGGGTCTCGTATAAGTGAACGAAGGATTAGATCTCCTTCCTGAGACCTTAAACCTTCGTGAAACTGGGTATTTGGATCGAATCCTAAATTTTGATGAGGGACCACCGAGTCGTCATTTCTTAGGTGGCCGGTTACGTCCTCTACGTCTAAGTTAGGGACCCACCCCTTCTAGGGGACTTCTTTCTTCTCCGTTGGGTGAGGTCATAAGAACGGACCCTTCAGGGTACCTTTCTCCTCGGAACACCTGATGTCAGGTACCCCAGTGTTTCTCAGTCTGTGTTGAATCGTTGATTTTTTGTTGTTTTTATTTTGGAAACAACTTACGAATCATGTGTGGTCCGTAACTCGATTTACGAGACGAATCCTATTGGAGTAAAGTAATATTACTTCTTCTATGATAACTTGAAGATGTCGGGTCAATCAAAGTCCTTAGTATCTATATTTCCCTACTCCCGTCGGGGATCCCGTCGTAGGTCCCGTCGGGGACGGAGACCAACATGTTGACCCGTATACACCGGTCTCTCGGGAGAACCCCCAGAATCCCCAGGGAGAAGTTTCTCTTACGAAGGCATCTCTGGTTGGACTCCCTTCCCGAAACCTCACTGACGAGGTCCCGGGGTATTCTTGACTACGAGGGTCTTCGATAGAGTTCTCTAGAGACCTGATATACCAATTCGGAACCTATCCCTGAGAAGTTTCGATGGGTGAAGCACCAACGTGGACAAACGTGAATTGACAGAACGAATCAATGTTTTCGGTTTGGGACGGTGTCAAGAAAAGTGTATATAAAAAGGATTGGGAGTGTCGTAGGACTGTACAATTCATGAGAACAAAAGTACAAAATATTTACTCTTTTGACTCTACAGTAATTTACTTCTAAACAAACAGGGACGTTAGGTTCAAAGAGTTCACCATGTTAACTGGTGGTGGTAACAAGTGTAGCTAGTGGTGGGAAAATGGGGGTGTGGTGGTAAAACTATCTTTGTTCTCAAGAATAAAGTCTGGAGTAAGTGAACAGTGTCAATGTGAAGTAGTTTTAAGAGACAGGGGGAAAAGGGGTATACATTTTATTCAACAGGAACTAACGGGTAAATGGTTCTGTGATACGTACCGAGTCCCGAAGGAGACACCGAGTCGTCGATTCTTAGGTCGATGTTGCGTCCTCTGCATTCTCCGCGTCCAAGCTAGGGACCCAGTCCTTCTAGAGGATCTCCTCCCGTACCGTTGGGTGAGGTCATAAGAACGGACCTGTCTCCTCGGACCATCCAATGTCAGGTATCCCAGTGTTTCTCAGTCTGTACTGACTTCGCTGAGTCGTTCGTTCGTTCGTTCGTTACGTACCGAGCTAGGAGGTATTGGACTCTACTCCTCTCTCTTTGATATCTGACGCTACTCTTTGGTTTGTATAACCCCTCTAAATAGGGTCCTACTCTCCCAAGTCATGAAGTAATTATCGTGTTGATAGTATTTTCTCCCTTAGGAGATAAAAGGTACAGACACGTACGTACCAATCAACGAAGTCTACACAGGTTGAGACACTGGGGTACCTGACATCGACTAGTCCGAGGAGACAGGTACCCTAAGAGGTCCGTTCTTATGACCTCACCCAACAGTACGGGAGGAGGTCGCCTAGAAGGGTTACGTCCCTAACTTAGACACAGAGAATACAGAGGACGTGACCGTCCGCCCAAGAAATGGTGATCACGGTAGACCGTAAGACATATTAAGTTCTGAAATCTGACTTACACTCCTCCCCGATAATTCAGGGATAGGATCTGATATCGTCTATGAGTCACCGGTAGAATACTTCGATGAGGGGACCAATACTCTGACGACCCGACCGTAATACCGAGTCAATTTATCCTTGTGTTAAACCCCAACTCTCGGTATCCTACTCGGTCCATCCTCGTCTTCGTCCTCCCTCAGGTATGAGTGTCTGTACCGGACACCGAGGTCAATATCCGTCCCCACCCCTTAATCTTCTCCTTTTCACAAGTAGGACCCTTTGGTCTTAGACTTCATTGATGAAGTACGTACCCAGGTCCGGGTCTCGACACTTGATTTGAGAGTAACATTCGTGAGAACGAATGTTCACATTCGAACATTCGAATGTTCGAACATTCGGGTTAACAGTTGTTCGAATCCGGAGGGACGTCTCATACGATCCAAGGGTTCCACGACCACCATTCTCGTCCCGAGGTGGTGGGACGTGTGACCACAGGACCAATCGTCGTCCTGTAGAACTGAGTACCTTCTCCAGGTCAGGGTACCCGAAGGGTCACCGCGATCACCATTTCTTGTGCCGACGGTTACGTCCTCTACATTCTTTACTTCCAAGTTTCTGTTAGAGAAATTGTTCACCACGACCCTTTTGACCAGTTGGTGAACATTTTATTACTTTGATCTTGTGTAAGATTGTGGTATGTGTTTTCATTTGAGTTTTGCCTAATTTCTAGATTTGTATTCTGGTCTTTGATATTTTGAGGATCTCCTCTTGTATCCGTTTTGTGAGAGGTCGTATTTGGTGTCGTCCTAGGAGATACTGGGTGGAGGGTCTCATAACCTTTATTTTCGTTTTTATTTGTTTACCCCGGATTAATTTTAATTTTCGAAGACGTGTTGTTTCCTTTGATATTCGTTCCACTTTTCTGTCGGAAGTCTTACCCTCTTTTATTATCGTTTACTTCGTTGACTGTTTGTTGATTAGAGTTTTTATATGTTCGTTGAGGACGTCGAGTTAAGGTCTTTTTATTTTCTGGGTTAGTTTTTTACCCGGTTTCTTGATTTGTCTGTAAAGAGGTTTCTTTTGTATGTCTACCGATTGTTTGTGTATTTTTCTACGAGTTGTAGTAAGTAATAATCTCTTTACGTTTAGTTTTGGTGTTACTCCATGGTAAAGTACGGTCAGTCTTACCGACGATAGATTTTCAGATGTTCGTTATTTACGACCTCTCCCATACCTCTTTTCCCTTGGGAGAATGTGACAACCACCCTTACGTTTGATCATGTCGGTGATACCTCTTGTCACACCTCTAAGGAAATTTTTGACCTTTATCTTGACGGTATACTGTGTCGTTAGGGTGAGAACCCGTATGTGTGCCTCCTTTGGTCTTAACTTTCTCTGTGTACATGGGGTTACAAGTAGCGTCGTGACAAATATTATCGGTCCTGTACCTTTGTTGGATCTACAGGTAGTCGTCTACTTACCTATTCTTTCGACACCATGTATATGTGTTACCTCATAATGAGTCGGTAATTTTTCTTATGTAAACTTCGTCAAGATTACTCCACCTACTTTGACCTCGGATAATATGTCTCACTTCATTCGGTCTTTCTTTTTGTGGTTATGTCATATGATTACGTATATATACCTTAAATCTTTCTACCATTGCTATTGGGACATACGTTCTGTCGTTTTCTCTGTGTCTACATATCTTGTCAGAAACCCGAGACACCCTCTCCCTCTCCCACCCTACTAAACCCTCTTACCGTAACTTTGTACATTTAATAGTATACACTTTACTTAACGGTCAGGTCCAAGCTACGTACTATGTGGCACGAACCCCGACCACGTGACCCTACTGGGTCTCCCTACCCTACTCCTTCCTCCACCCTCCTCCAAAGTCCTACCCTTTGTGTACATGTGGGAACCATCTAAGTACAGTTACATACCGTTTTGGTTATGTTATAACATTTCATTAATTGGAGGTTAATTTGATTTATTTAAATATAAATTTTTTTTCTTTACTCCTAAGTTATGGACCCAACCCTTCTAGGAGTCCTCTTTCTTTGCCGTTGGGTGAGGTCATAAGAACGGATCTCTTAGGGTACTAATCTCCTCGGACCGTCCGATATCAGGTATCCCAACGTTTCTCAGTCTATACTGACTTCACTGAATTGTGTCAAGAGTCTCGGGGAAAAAAATTGTGTTTTCTCTTCACCATCAAAATTGGGAGTCAGTCACCTCTGACATCGTAAAGAAGTCGTTGTGATTACAGTACTACGACCCTAAATCATCCTCTAAGGTTCAGGTGTAGTAACACCTCGGGACAGTTAGTTGAATTTGTTCCTGGGGTCTGTGTACAAACGACGAAGGTGAAGGGGTTGAGAGTAGACACAAACGTACTGACGTTAAACTACTATAATGTGTTTCGAGTAACACCACTTGGAAATGACTATGACCAAAAACGGAGTTTGTTTTGATACTGGAGTTTGAAACCAATAAAGGTAAAATGACTACTCCTTTAATTCCGTGTCAAGGGTTTTCCCCTGTTACTTTGATTCCACTCTGGAAGTCCGGGGATAGTAAAATGGGGGTTTACTACATCCATTCTATGACGTGATACGAACGTCACTTTATCCAGGTCTGTACAGGAGTGAGTTTTGGTAGACCGGAGACATCGGATGAATGGTTACACCAAGTTGAATAGACGGTAAAGGACCTCTGATGGACGGAAGTGATTTTCTTAAAAGGATCTGTGGTCTCCGTACAATGTGAGTGAGGATTGGACCTCTTATAAAATAAAATAATAAATAAATAAAACCCCCCCATATCCCATGAAAATAACTACCATGTCCTGTTCCTTCGAGGGATTCGGGGAGGAGAAGGAGTCCCGGAACCCCTACCTTTTGAACACCTCCAACCCTCTAAGGATCGTACCACCTCCTAGCTCCACCCCATTCCTGAGGGGTCGTCGACTCCTTGAGAGAGAAGGAGAGCACGAAGACGACCCAGACCCCCAGACCCCCGGGATGAAGAACCTCCGGTACACCTGGTACTCCAGGTGGTGGGACAACGAGATCAGTTTAAGTAACACCATGGTCCTTTACTTGAACTGTTTCACCAGTAACTCCCGTTACGGTCGGGATCGTAGTTTCCATCTTCTCACTCACAACGACAACTTCAACGTCCTCTGTTGGACCAGGAGTCACATCGGATCTTACGGGAACTCCCCCCCGGAGACTACGGACGAAGTGGTGGAAGAACTAGAGTAGTATGAGCCGTCCAAAGAGGTCCACCGTCCAGTCTAGGTGTTGTCTATGAAATCCCCACCCCTGCGTCTTCCGGTGCGGTCACTCGAAGGACAACACGAGTCCCTACACTGGAACGGGTACCGGAACCGTCACGGTCATCTTCGTCCCTACTACAAGACCCGTCGGGGAACCGGTAGTGCGGTGTCGAAGGGTCGCCCCGGTAGGTACCAGAAGACCCACCGTCACTACCGCACCTGACACCAGTACTCAGGGAGGTGTTACGGCTTCCCCCAGTACCTACGGGAACCGGTCCCCCCGGTTCGTCAACCACCACGTCCTCCGTAACGACTGTTAGAACTCCCACAATATGAAGAGCACCAAGTACGGGTAGTGTTTGTACCCCCGTACCCGTCTTCCACGTCTCTACTACTGGGAGAACCACGGTGGGAAGTTCACTCGGGATCGGAAGAGGTACCATCACTTCTGGGGTCACCTGAGGTGGTACATAAGTTGTGGTCGTAGTAGGGTGAACTAAAACCACCCTAGAACGAGGACCTTCTACCACTACCGGAAAGGTAACTACTACTCGTAGGACAAGTGGTGGAACTGACACGGCATCTTGAACGGTACCCACCTTAGTATGACCTTGTACATCTGGTACATCACTTCCAGTTTCTGCCCTAGTAACTACCGTTGTTACAGGTGAAACGGTCTTAATTTTCGTCGGGACCACTGGTCCACGGACTACACCGACTTAGGCAAGTGAGACCGGAAGTGGTAGAACAGAGTCCCTACACCGACCGTGTCGTACCTTCAACGCCGACAGACAACTTACCCGTCCTCGTCTCTTTATCTCTTATAAAATTTTAACGTTCGATCCGAGGTTTGGTTAACTTAGTCTTAGAGATCCCCACCTCGGGTAAAAAAGTTGGAGACGTCCATTAATTTTACATGTCAGTTCTAATTCTTCGTGAAGACAACCTTTCTGTGGTAGTTCTTTTCCTTTTATAGTTTTAGAGAGAGAACTGACTTCGTACAATTCTATTGTGGTTTGATTGTTTTTAGGGACCTGAATAGAGTCAGAACTCGTCCACTCCGGTAGTTGTGTACGACTTCTCATCCTTTAGAACAAGACAGGATTCTTTCTTGTTTACTAGCTTTGGTCTTAAGAACAGGAAAGAAAATACTGTGACGATAAATGTTCTTCGTAAGTATGTAGTTCGTGAATATTAAAGTCTTCATCATTTACTAGAGATTCTCAGTCTCGTTCTGTCATTACATTTGTACATTTCCGTTCTGATTTCTTTAACGGAGTGCTGAAAACAACAAGTCAGTGAGTCAGGACAGGTTGAGAAACGTTGGGGTACCTGACGACGTGTGGTCCGAAGGGACAAGAAGTGGTGGAGGACCTCGAACCAGTTTAAGTACAGGTAACGCAGTCACTACGGTAGGTTGGTAGAGCAGGGGACAGTAGGAGTACTGGAATACTCTCCGATTACCTACACGTCTGTCTGTAGTTACAGACAGTTACCCCTAAAATATGTCGTTGTCAGTGGTAATTACTACAGTGTAATCCTTTTAGTCCTTCGACTCTTAAAAAATTTTACAAGATGGGATATCAGAAAAGTATAAATAATTAGAATTGTATTCATTCTAACAAATTTATTAGAACAAATTACAAATTGTAACACATTTTATAATTCCACGTTCTGTTAAAGAAAGAGAAACAAAGAACGAAGGAAAAAAAGAAGAAAAAATTTTTTAGGTGGAAGAGTGAAAATGGAAATGTAAGGGACCTTTTGATTATTTTGATTATTTCAAAGACAATTCCGCGTACCTGTCAGTAATTGGTCCACTGTAAATTTAAGTGGAGTATTGAAGGGTGACTTTGTTACGATCAGTATAAATCAACCACGTTTTTATTAACGCCAAAACGTAACAACTGTAAACGACAAACTATAACTTAATGTAAGAATTTATTTACACCGATATAATATGTAGTAAAATTACACGTAAAGAGTAAAATACAAAAAAACAATCGCTGAATAATGAACGAATAATGGACGACAAATAAAATGTAAATAAAATCTAATCCCTTTACTACAATCTGTTTTTTCATTTAAACTCTCTAAAAGAATGAACTCAAGTTTTACCTAGAATTTCTTCGTCTCTGTTGAGTGTTATAGTTGCTATGTAAACCGGGTCCTTGACGATTGTTTGTATATGACGTCACCACCAAGTTCTTCAAAAGTTTCCTCTGTTCTCGAACGACCGGTAACCTTCGACTGTTACTGGTTAACTCTTCTAATGACTTCGACTAGGAGAATACTCTTCAACGGTTTCTTGAGTCACAACCGTGAAGACACCGACACGTCGTAAACTTCGTTTAACCTTTCCACTTTTTCGAGCTATTCACCTATGGAATACTCGACTGACTTTTAGTTTTTTTAGTAACAAAACTTCAAAGTAGAAGAGATAGATAGTCTAATACTGCACGTTACTTTTCCCCTAAAAGAGGTGTTGACCTCTGTTGGTCGAGTCACAAACCTGACTCTTCAAGGTTTCGCGAAGGGTTTCGGTGTGAACGTGATTTTTTTCGGTACCAGTGACAAATCACTAGACGACGGGTAAACTAGGTGATGTCGAAAGACTTAGGGTCGTTTTGGTAATGTAGACTCTGCATACGAGTCGTTTAACTACTCTACGAGACTTTTGACGTTACGGACTTCGGTTGTACCCAGTTGTCTTACCCGGGTTAAGAAGAGTACTGTTGTGGGTTGGCGTACAGTGTGTTGGTCGTGAAGTTTTCAACTTACTTAACCCGATGTTGCAAAACGGAGTAGGTCATATAAGTGAACTGGAGAGTGGTTGGTTGATGGTCAAGAAGTTGTAGAACTGTGGAAAAACGTTCCTTTTGTGAAGGTGTTGGTTGTCGTACGTCTTTTACGAAAGGTTCTCAAGTAGTTTAGACTCCATACCTAAAAATACTATGTCCTTATTTGTTTAAATAAAGAATAACCGTTTTTCCACCATTAACATTACCAAGGATAAAACAAATTATTTCTACATAAACTCGGATCAATATTACTAAATTTTAAGTACCAGACTTTGGAGTTAATGAAATAGTGGTTGGAATTATCATAATCAACGATTATGGAGAATCTGTGGTTTCCAACTTCTTACGTCGTGGTGAATGTCGGTCTGGAAAGTAGTTGAAAAAGTGGAAACTAGTGGTTTATTCAATTATAACTGTCAATACGGGAGGGATCAAAGGTCTCTGTCTATTGGTTTAATTACCAGAGACCAGAAAAGAAGTAAAAGTCTTTCACTTCAAAATGGATATTTTTATATTCTTTATATTCCTCTTTATATTCCTCTACGATCTACGTGATCAGTTTTTTTAAAGTATTTTGACTTTTCGTCTCTCTTGAATTCGGTGTGTCGATTCGCGGTTAGGGGAGTTGACCGGAGGGTCACAAGATTAATAAAGGTAGAAAGAATTTTACAATACGTGACTTTTATCTACTTTATTACTCCTTGTTCGTAGGTGATTCCTACAGAAATAAGATAACGTTTCACCTTCAAATAGCGAGTAACTTAATAAAGGGGTACCCGGGTCAGTCTTCTCATCTTTAGATTCAGGAGAACCGAGTTGGTGGTATAGAACGAACTCCATTGCCTCATCTTTAGTTTTATAAAGAGATCGGTCAAAGACGACGGGTTATGTTATAATGAAGACTAATGACTACCCAAAATTTAGTTTTATATAAGTGGTCACTTTGATATTTATATCGACTCATATTTAAAACGAAAAGAAAATAAGGGAGATAAAAGGTACCCCGTTAAGAGTAGGAAACTGACTCTGGAAATGAAAAAAGTAGCTTCGATTGTCCGATTTATTCGTACTTGTCTTAAAATTATTTAGTCAGTATGTTTTGTGAGAAAGATTACTTATCCTTCAGTGACACGTTGACTCTCCAAAATTAATATTCTTTACTCTGTTACCTTTGTCCTTTGTACGGTTCATTTTAAAGATTATCAACACGAAATTCTTTCACTCTCAATATGGAGATAGGTGTTGTATATACTGGGATTTACAACAGATATTCTATTCACAGAAAGAATATGACTTTTACAGTAACTGTAAAGTTAAAACTCTGTCAGACGATGTGAATTAAAATCAGGGTGTTAGACAATTTTTTTTACGTGAAGTATGCATCGTTTGATTATTTTCAGTAAAAATCTCCTTATTCTTTGTCATCTCGAGTTTTATTTCATATTTTAAAATTATTGTCATCGAGTTGTATTATTATATTGACTTGATTTGAGACTCGAGATAAAGTCATGAGGAAATGTTCTGTCAAACGTTGAGAAGTTTAAGGAGTTTCTGAACATAGGACGTTGAGACACTTTCCGCACTCTAACTCTTTAACTCACTAAACCAGACTTTCTATTTATCCGTTTGTGTCCTGTATACTGTCTTGTATGGTTTAATAAGTAAAGAAACTTCTCACTCGCGATTGGTCTTGTCTACCAACTCCACTGGGATTTAAAGAGTTTTGGGACGTCACGTAAGTAATTAGTCAAGAGACTAAGTATTTAAAGTATCATCGTTCAAGACCTTGTACCACAGGAATACGTGTCCACACGGTTTAGATTAGTCTGGTTTACCTACCGTGAGACAAGTAAAGGGGTCACGGGTTTGACCTCACTAAAGGTAAAGATTTAACTACAGACGTAGATCGTTTGTCGGAGCATAGCACACTTGTGTCGATTGCCTCAACCCCTAGATGAAATCCAACTTTTCTCAAATTCTAATACCAGGTTTGTCTTCTTCTTTATTATTTACTTTTTGTCTAAGTAAAAGAAGTTGTTTTCCAGGTATGAACCTTGGGAAATTTAATCTCACATTAGAGATGGAGGAACCCGTATACCCTTCAAACCAACCAGTCGTCTTAGAAGAAGTACGAAATTTGGGTACGAACGGTCTGGAACGAAAGATTATGAAAAAAGGGAGGGAATAAAAACTAGAAGAGTAACGGAGGAAGGATTTAGAACTTGTACGGACTCAGGAGGAGTAGTTAACTTTGTGTATTTATTTAATGGGTGAATACATATAAAAAAGTATAGAAATAAAGAAGAGGTTTAAAGAGTTTGTTTACCCACATAAATGATAGTGAAAGAGTTTGAGGTAAGTCAGTAGTCGAGTGACAACGGACAAAAGACCGGGGTTGTATGGTGACCTTAACGGGAGTAATTTCAGTTATTATCGGAGGTTTAAAGTTTTAGGTAACCAACAGGGACTCGAGTGCAACCATGGAGAGACACCATAGCAGGTGGCAACCGGTAAAAGAAGAAGTGTTTGATGTGGGGGAAGTGAAGACGTGAAAGGGTAGAGAATCTAAGGAAGGATGGAAACACCAGTATGGAGGAAACACTGGAAGCAATTGACCGAAACTAAGTACTATTTACGTAGACAAGTACAATGGTTTTAGGAGACCCCCAACAGGTGGAGTATGTCTTACTTCAGATCTGAAGAATCGTACCTTAAGTTTCGAAAAGCTCCAGTCGGGGATACGTCGGACATTGTTGGACGTGACGAAGTCGATGTACGTGGAGAAACAAGACGTACACCCGAGTCAGTGAAGTCCACACAGACTGAGAAACACTGGGGTACCTAACATCGGGTGGTCCGAAGAGACAGGTATCCCTAAGAGGTCCGTTCTTATGATCTCACCCAACGGTATGGGAGGAGGTCCTGTAGAAGGGCTGGGTCCCCAGCTTGGGTACGGGGGACTCAGAGGATGTGACCGTCCGTCCAAGAAATGGTGATCATGGTGGACCCTTTTGGTCCACTTGGAGAAATGGTAGAGGGTTTATACAGTACGATAAAGTGTGAAGATATGGAAACACTTTTTACAGGAAATGAGGTGGGGGTAGGAGGTGACTCCTTAAGGTAGGGTAGAAAACTCTGAGACCTTTTTCCACCCCTTAAGACCTTTCCGAAGGGACGGGAGTTTATCTCCGTCGTGAGGGAGGACCCAGGGACCGTAGACACTGCGGAAGTGACACTTGAGACGTTAAACGAAGGAGTGGACACTCCCGTTATTCACGAACAAGTAGAGACATAGGTCTCAAACGTGTCACGGATCGTGGATCATCCACGATGGTGCACTCATTCTACGTTCTCGGTAGTGCGAAGAAAATAAAGAGACTTCACTTAAATCAAGCGAAACTCGAGAAATGAGGGAGGTGTCCCTTAAATTAGAGTCAGTAATAATCTAAGAAGGGTTCCAGTCCCCATCCAGGGACTACTAAACATGGGATGTCCCATACATTCCTCCCGGGAGGACAGATGTAAGTAATGATATGGGTTCGAATAAAAGATTCAGATATACATTGAAGACTCCGGACACCAAGAGTTCTGGTGTCGGACATTATAAACCAACAAAAATGAGAGAGAGGGGAGGACGGGAAGTCGTCAGGAACGTTGCCCACGACATCCTCTCGTCCTAGGTCCGTAAATGTAAAGTACTTGTGTGAGTCTTTAGAACAAGAGAAAAAGGAAAAACCCCTTAAGGAACTGGAGGTCAGACCTACACATACGAGTCTTTGGGTTTTAACGAGAGGGTTTCTTTCTATAAAGGTGAATCGTCGGGAGGAGTGAATCGGATTTGAAGGAGTAAGGAAGGGACTCCTACCTCGGGATTTTAGAGACCCTAGAAGAGTAGATACCGTGTCCCTGTGGCGGGGGTACCAACTCAATTAATTTCGACGACTGAACCTAACGACTGTACCCGTAAACGTCGTCGACGCAATTGGGTGAAAGAGAGTACCAACTAAAATTAGAGAAATTTAAAACGGGTCGGTCACTCTTTTGACTTTCGTATTAACTCTCCCACACCCTCTATCTTCAACGTCCAGTGTCGACTCACCATAGAGTCAGGAGACCCTGGTTCGTTTAAGTACGTATTAGGAAAGTCCTTTTGTTCATAATGACTTCTCCTCTTTCGACGGTTACATTGACACAAGGTTCTTATTTGTCACAAATAAAAAGAACTAAAAAAGGGAGTCACAAACGAAAAGAGAGAAACTAGGGGAACTTCGGGAGCCCTTTACGGATGGGTCCTTAAAAAGAGGGAAGACTCCGACCTCTCTGCCTCGGTGTTCGTGAGAGAACTCTAACTTCAAGTTTACCTCTGTATTTATCCCCGAGGGGTCGTTACGACCTCAGTACTCCGGACTCCTTCTGATCCTCAGTTTGTATAATCGCTGAAGTGATGTCTACACGGGGTCACCAAGGCTTTCACGACAGTGCTCCGGGTCTTCGACAAATTTTCCCTCATTATTACCTTTCCCAGACTCTCAGTACCCTCAAACTTTTGTTTTTCTTTTTCGTCTAGAGTTCACCCAATTACAAATCGAAATCAGGATTCGTGATCATTTACAGACGTCCGTCTATTCGACTGATCTCATACGGGAGTGGTATTCAAGTACCAAGGTTACGAGATCTTTGGTGTCAGGGATCTATGTATTAAAGGGGGATAAAAAGGTATGTGAAAGTAAAGTTTCCTCAACATCCGTCCTACTATGGTCACTTTCTATTTCTGGAACCGGAGTTTCTGTAAATGTAAGTCAAGGTCAAAAAGGTGAATGGTCGACACTTTATTTTACTTAATTCATGACTAAAGGAACAGTCTCCCCTTATTTTTATCAGTAAAATATCTTGCCGGTAGTTCTTGTATACTTTACTATACATATTTGTATCGTAACACGAACCGAGACACAAATTGTTTACAGTTCAGGGAAGGTGGTAACGGGGGTTGGGGTCACACACAATCAGTGAGTCAGTACAGGTTGAGAAACACTGGAGTACCAGACATCGGGTGGTCCGAGGAGACAGGCACCTTGAGAGGTCCGTTCTTATGACCTCAACCAACGGTACGGTAAGACGGCCCCTAGAAGGGTTGGATCCCTGACTTGGGTCCAAAGAACGAAACCGTCGACCTAAGAAATGGCAAACTCGGTGTTCTCTTCCAGGGTGTTATATCGTGAGTTTAATCTTTTATGAATGATTCGTGACTAGTTACGACTTTCGGTACTGTATATTTAGGGTAAGTTACTCTTCATTCACTTTCAACGAGTTAGTACAGGCTGAGAACCGCTGGGGTACCTGATATGTCAGGTAACTTAAGAGGTCCGGTCTTGTGACCTTATCCATCGGTAAGGGAAGAGGTCTCCTAGAAGGGTTAGGTCCCTAGCTTGGGTCCAGAGGGTGTAACGTCCACCTAAGAAATGGTCGACTCGGTGTTCCCTTCGGGTAAGTTACTCTGTGATGTATATTTTACTCATAAGTCTAGACCTTTCGTACTTCATTGTCCATTTACATGTGAGTCGTAAGGGATAGGTGTCCAAGATTGCAGACACCTAAGTTGGTTGACGTCCAACTTTTATGATATTTTTTTAAGTCCTTCAAGTTTTTTTGTTTTGAACTTAAACGAAGTGTAAGATCGTTGGTAAATGAATCGTAAAAATAACATAATCCATAATATTCATTAGATCTCTATTTCAGTCTCTTCCGTTACCGTGGGATGAGGTCATGAGAGTGGACCTTTTAGGGTACCTGCCTCCTCGGACCATCCGACACCAGGTACCCCAGTGACTCTCAACCTGTGTTGACTCTCTGAAGTGAAAGTGGAAAGTGCAAGTACATAATCTCTTCCTTTTCCGTTGAGTGAGGTCACAAGAACGGACCTCTTAGGGTCCCTACCTCCTCGGACCACCCGACGGCAGAGACCCCAGCGTGTCTCAACCTGTGCTGACTTCACTGAATCGTTATCGTCTCTATTTTATGTGTCCTCTGATACGTTACTAGTATACGTTTATGATGTGGAAAAATATATTCCCTGTATATAGACTTATAAAAATATAGACACTCCACAGGACTTTGGTTGGAGACCGTCTATGGTTACCTACCGATATAACAGTACTTTGAAGTGTCCTCTGTAACTAGTTACCGGTCAGGACTGACAGATCTTAGGGGGTCTCCCATCTCCATAGACTCCCGTTTTAAATGTTTTTCCCTATCCAAACGAGATCTGTCTCTCTACTCTTTCTTGGTCTGTATAAAACCTTTACGATTATCTGAACGAAACGAAGTATCCTAGAAGAACTCACTACACCCTCTATAAACTTTACCTTTAACCCCTTACACCACCGAACTTTCACTACCGTTTAAGAAACAGTTAATGGGATAGATCTCCATCTAAAAGATGAGGATTAAAACTCAGACCTGACCATGATACGGACTAATTGTTTATTTTACATCGTCTTTATTACGGTACGGTCAAGACCTGGATCGAAGATTCTCTTATTCATTGAAAATGAAAGACGAAGTACCTAGTGTCGTAACAGTACGTTTCCCTGAACACATTGAGTTACTTCGACACTCGGTACGACACGTTCCGGTGGGTTTTGTTACACAGTATCACCTCTCAAGACTGTTTCACACCAGATGACTTCCTCCCTTACCGTTTGGTGAGGCCATAAGAACGGGACTCTTAGGGTACTTGTCATACTTTTCCGTTTTTCTATACTGTGGTCTTCTACTCGGGGAGCCCAACCTTCCACAGGTTATACGGTGACCCTTTCTGACCTCCCGTTGATGATTCTCGAGGTGTTTATTACTTCAGTGAGCCGGTTTCACCTTTACTGTGTGTCAACACTTACACCTACCACTATTTTCACTTCAGGTTTCGATTTCTTGTTATAACGTACCCTTAGACTTTAGAACCCAGGTACTTAATCCTATGTAACCTGGACCAGTTCGTCTACCATTCTCACTTATAGTTGTAGAATCCTTAGTCATTTGATTTTACTTTCCGTTGCCCTCTTAAATTAAGTCCACTGGTAATATAAATGATACCGTTCTTAGGGAATCTTCTTTACCTTATCGAGAGTGTCATTTGTTTTCTCAGACTTTACGTCATGAACCCACGTTAGAGTCTTTGTTGACTTATTATAGCCAAGAAAAGGTTCCGTCGTCGTTATAACCAAGCAAAGGTTCCGTTTGGTAAGTTATGGTGTCATTAGGTTCAGATACGGATTGGTGACTACGGCTTCTTCGGTTTCAACTTGTCAAGATACTTCTGGATATTCTGGGAGGTCTTGATTGTTGTTTCTTTCTATACGAAAAGTAGTATCCCCTAACCTTACAGTTTCATCCTTCAGTTCTCTATGGACCTCATTGTTCGTTCAAACCGGAACTCATGTTTTACTTCGTCCCGTTTCTGATTCTCTCAAAACAGTTCTCTTCTGCAACCAATATCGTTTGTGGGAAAAGGTGGTTGTGTGCTCTACTAAGACGTGTACTAGTAGTAGTATACCATTATGTCTTTGGTCTGACTAATATCAGAAACGTCTGTTTCTACCTCTTCGAGAGACGTCAGTCGTTTTCACTCTGGACCTCGACTGATAACGAGTATAGTAGCAGAGGAATAACGGTTTAAGTCCGAATTTAACTTCTTTCATCCCTTCTGGGTATCCGGTAAGTCCAGACGGGATTTAGTTTAGGGAATATTAATATGTCACCTCCACTGTTTGTCTAAGTTCCTTAATCTAGACGATCTGTCTCACGGACTTCTTGACATCCGTCTCCAAGATTGTAACGTGTCCTCCGTCTCTGATTTTGCCATTTCGCAGACGGATGTTACACCCTCTGGGCCCAAGCTAAGGACCCAGCCCTTCTAGGGAACTTCTTTACCGTTAGGTGGGGTCGTGAGAACGGACCTTTTAGGGTACCTGTGTCCTCGGACTATCCGATGTCAGGTACCCCAGTGTTTCTCAGTGTGTACTGACTCGTTGAAGTGAAAGTGAATTTCTTTTTCTTTACGTTCTTCCATTTCACCAACAGACTCCTCCTAAATATTTATCGACTCCTTTCTTCTCTTCTTTTTCGTTCCATCTTTCACTTTCTATATAGGTTGGCTTACGTCTCTAGGTCTCTTATCGTTCCTCTTTATTCTTCCGGAAGAAGTTACTTGTTACGTTTCTTCATCTCCTTTTGTTATCTTACCCTTTCTGTCTCTAGAGAGAAGTCCTTTTAATCTAGATAGTTCCATTGTAAAGTACGTTACTACCTGTGTTATTTCCTATCTTTACCATTCCGAGATTGTCTTCGTCTTCTCTAATTCTTCTCCAACGTTCTTATGTGTCTTCTTGATATGTCTTTTCCAGAATTACTGGGTCTATTGGTACTACCACACCAGTGAATAAATCACTCATCTCACACTTTAGTTCATCCGTAATTCTTCGTATTGATTTTGTTTCGATCACCTCCACTACCTTAAGGTCCACTCGATAAAGTTGAGGACTTTTTACTACGACAATTTCATGACATGAGTTATATGGTCGTTTAAACTTTTTGAGTCGTCGTCGGTGTCGTGTCGTAACCTTTTCCAGTCAAAAGTAAGGTTAGGGTATATACCAGTCACGGTTTCTTAAAAGTTTGATAACATGTTAACACAAGTAAAGAGTACGGTCACTCCAATACGAGTTTTAAGAAGTTCGGTCTGAAGTTGTCATACACTTAGATCTTAAAGGTATACATGTTCTACCTAAAACTTTTCCATCTCCTTGGTCTCTAGTTTAACGGTTGTAGAAACCGAGTATCTCTTTCGTTCCCTTAAGTTCTTTTTACAGATACAGACGAAGTAACTGATGCACTTTCGGAAATTGAAATACTTAGTGTTGTTTCACACTGTTTAAGAATTTCTCTACTCTTATGGTCTGGTGGAATGGACAGAGGACTCTTTGGACATACACCCAGTTTCTTGTTGTCAATCTTGGTATATATCTTGTTGACTGTCCAAGTTTTGACCCTTGCCTCATGCATTTCTGACATATGACAGTGGGACGAATAAATTGAATATACGTCTCATGTAGTACGCTTTACGACCCGACCTACTTCGACCTTATTTCTGACGTCCCTCTTTATAGTTGTTGGAGTCTATACGTCTATTATGGTGAGATTACCATCTTTCACTTCTTGATTTCTCGGAGAACTACTCCCACTTTCTCCTCTCTCTTTTTCGATCGAATTTTGTAAGTATTTTGATTCTGGTACCGTAGACCAGGGTAGGGAAGTACCGTTTATCTTCCTCTTTTTCATCTTCGTCACTGTTAAAATATAGAACCCGAGGTTTGAGTGACGTCTGCCACTGACGTCGGTACGTCAATTTTCTTCAGACGAGGAACCTTCCTTCACTTCATTTCACTTTCAGCGAGTCAGTACACTGAGAAACCCTGGGGTACCTGACATATCAGGTACCTTAAGAGGTCTGGTCTTACGACTTCACCCATCGGAAAAGTAAGAGGTCTCCTAGAAGGGTTGGGTCCCTAGCTTGGGTCCAGAAGACGTGACGTCCACCTAAGAAATGTTCGACTCGGTGGTCCCTTCAGGGGAACCTTCCTTTCGTTATTGTATCTTTCGTATAATATTCGTCTCTGTAGTGAAACGACTGTTTCTAGATATATCAGTTTGATGTCAAAAAGGTCATCAGTATATACCTACAATTTCAACCTGGTATTTCTTTCGACTCGTGATTTCTTAACTACGAAAACTTGAGACCATAACCTTTTCTGAGGACGGTCAGGGAACCTGACGTTCCTCTAGTTTGGTCAGTTAGGATTTCCTTTAGTCAGGACTTTTAAGTAACCTCCCTGACTACGACTGGTGGACTACGTTTCTCGACTGAGTAACCTTTTCTAGGGTTACGACCCTTCAAACTTCCGTTTTCCTCTTCTCCTCCCGTCTTCTACACTATCAATCTATCGTAATCGTTGAGTCACCTGTACTTCAACTCGTTTAAGACCCACTCTCACCTCCTGTCTTCACGGGCCGTACGGTACCCCAGCGTTTATCAGCCTGTACTGAATCACTGGCTTGTAGTTGTTTAGAATTGACCGCCAAGGGTTTCGACTGACTAGTAGTCTTAGTGAACCCCTTGGAAATTTGTGATCTTTACAGTGTGTAAATTCCTAATACTAAGTTATATACTGACCCTAATCGGAGTTATTAGATATATGAATTCGGGGTCTGCGGTCCCTAAGAATACTAGGAATCCAAACCACTGAAAACGACTTCTAGACGTCAGTAAGTCGTCAGGAGTATATCCCATTATTCGGTCAAAAAGGTCGAAGTGTCTGGTGACTCTGACCACTCACCCGACGTACTGGGTTTGCCTCCGGGATTCGTAATCACGCGATCTCACTTTACTTGTGACCGACTCCCAGTCTTGTGGGATAAGACTAATAGATAACGACGGGTCGTTTGGTAAGGTTTTGAGTCACGGAATTTTATCACGAATTAAACGAATATTTAACCGTAAACCCCCGTCCCGATGCGTCTTTACAGACAAGAACAAGGTATTCAAAAGTCGTCCTCCGTGAACTGAGTTCGATCTCCGATGTAATGTTTAATCGGTGTTGTAGGAGTGACAGTAGTTTCTGACAACTGAAGTCCCTGGAGTTAAGGAGAAATATACAAAGAGATACCCCGATAAGTCCGAAGAAGTGTCGTACCGTAAACATAAGCTTCTTAGGTACAAGTGTCTCGTCCTTCACCTTCGACGATCAGAGAATTCCGGACCCAGGTCTTTGACCGTGTCACAGTGAATCCGTCGAAAGATAGTCGATTCGTCAGTATCTGTGAGAGACCTAAGTACCCCTCCTTGTATCAAGAGTGAGTGTCATCCTGTTCACAGTTTCTTAAACATCGGCAGAATGACGGTGCCCCGAAGGGGCCACCACGGTCACCATTTCTTGAGTGGAGGTATCAGGAACGAGACGTAAAACTTGGAGTCCAAAGAGTGGACACTTTAGTCTCAGTTTAACCTATTAGAAACCCCCGGGACAGTTAGGGGTCTCCGATACTTAGTGACCAAGATTACGCATTAAGTGATTAACTGTTTTCCTCGAGTCTGACACTCAGGTACGGGAAACATCCGGGTATGTCGACTTGAGTCGGGTTTTCTGTACATCTCGAATGCTCCGTCAATACTGAGAACCGTGGATCAGAGGAAACGTAAAGAATAATTTAAGTGACGATAAAAAGAGGGGTTTCGGTTTCAACATAAGATTAAGGATCTTGAACTGTCCTCGGAGGGACTTCTGAAGGATCGACAGGTGTAGTAAGAACGGTGTGGAGAACCCGATTTGAACGATACTCATATGTTCTTTAAAGTTATTCTCTAACTGTTTTGAGTACACATGTTACTTTCCGAAGTTCTTCCCCTGATATAAAGGTCTCTCAGACCCAAGTCTGTATGGATTGTGGTGTAAGATCCACACTCTTGAACTTATTTCAGTGAAGTAGTAAAATTTAAAGTAAAAACAAAAGTTTACCACTATATTATTGTGGACGTGAACCAAAGAAACTTACTAGTGGTTCTTTCGTTGGTTGAGTCGGTCGAAATAAACACCTTGTTGTTTTATTTTCGAATGAAAAGAAGTTTGTTTGTTTGCTTTTTCGTGGATGAGGTGATGGGGTATCTCACAACGTTCACAATGAACTCTGTTATGTATATTTCGTGTGTCACGTCTCGGACTAGACATTGTCCGAGAGTTATAATCAGTAATAAAAATAACAGTTTTACGTTAGCAAAAGTCTCAGTCTCTTTTACTTAGAACGACCTCGTTCCTTCTAAACCGAGTCCTGACGGTTGGGCGTCATTCGGACTCGTGACTATTGACCGGAAGGGTCTTTCCTTTTCTTCTCACGACCTTCGTAGAGTGAGGACGAGTGAGTCATACCTCCACCCCTCGACGTGAAATCGACTTGTCACGACCCGTCGGTAAATGACTAGGGTCACAACTGTTAGTAGAGTGTAGGACCCGGCGGGTCTCGGACCTCCATAGAGAACTCATAAAGTTCATAGAGGGTACTCGGATGGTCAACGATCGATATCGTCACTTGTCAGTTCCTGAGACGGGATTGTCTTTCGTGTATGATGGTGTAAACTTTCCTTACGAAAAGCTTACGGGAACTGACTCAATAAGACCAGGAGAGACTGGAAGTCAGGATGAAAGATCTTAGACGTTGAAAGAGACTATTGACTTTAGACCGAAACGTCGGAGAATCCTTATCGAGTACTTTCCCTTTCTGATCTATGTGGGACTGCTGAGAAAATACCGGTATACCCTTATAAAACCACTATGTCATTTCACATTAAGGAGTCAAAATAATATTTTGCAAGTCGAATAAAGACTTCCTTACGTTTTACGTTTGTTCGACGGGAACAAATAAAATGGTTACGACATGACACCACGACTCAAATCGTTCCGTCAACTGGACTGTTGTAGTGGTGACTGTGAAAACCTTCCACCGACGTCCCGAGTTTACGAAGGATTTATTCTCTCTTTTCGATACAGTTCGTCCCCCTTCTCTGAGCTCGTACTTTCTCGGTCCGATATCCTTTATCAGGTCACGAGACCACCCACTGTTAATCGTTTCCTACCTGTGTACGGACGGGACAGTGTCGGTATAGGTATCCTCGGGGACTTCTACAGGTAGGACACCGGGAAGAGTAAGTACAGAACGTACCCTAGGAGACCGGGAACGTCGAGGTATTGGAAGGGGTCCTAAGGAAAAGGGTCCGGCGAATACATAAACGACACTAGTGAAGACGTCAGTGAAACGACCACACGCACGAATCAACGAGTCAATACAGGTTGAGAAACACTGGTATACCTGACGTCGGGTGGTCCGAGGAGACAGGTACATAAAGAGGTCCGTTCTTGTGATCTCACCCAACGGTACGGGAGGAGGTTCCCTAGAAGGGTTGGGTCCCTACCTTGAGTCCAGAGGGTGTGACACCCGTCTAAGGAATGGTAGACTTGGTGGTCTAAGATTAATTTCTGTACGTTGGGTCCGGAGACGGGATTTAGGAGATAGATCTCCGGAGGACCTGTGACGGTAGTTTTCAGGGTGGTGGGAAATTTGAGTCACATTACCCAACTTACAGTAGAGGGGGTTTATATACAACTTTAGGATTGAGGGATGTAGAGAGATACACTGGAATAAACCTTTATCCCAGAAAGGTCCATATTAGTCCAATTATACTCCGACCATCCCACCTAGGATTAGTTATACCGGTCAGAAATATTATTTTCTTTTAACGACATACCTTTATCTCTGTGTATCCCTCTTCAAGTACCTACCGTCTCCGTCTCTGACCTCGAGTTTCGGGTCATTGTCACTTCTAACTCTCTTTGGTGGTCCTTCGATCCTTCTCCGTTCTTTTCTTCTTAAGAGACGATATCGGAAGTCTCCCTCGTACCGGGACGACTGTAGAACTAAAAACCGGAAGGTCGGAGGTCTTGACATTCTCTTATTTAAGGATAACTAAACGAGGTGTGTCAAAAATCTTGAGTTCGGGATCCTTTACTTATGGGAGGTACGTCCGTTCTTACTTAAACAAAAGATGAAAAGAATGTAAACGTATATGAGACTACAAAGAATAACATTATAAAGACTGTAACGGTTTAGTCTTTAAACTCCGTAGTAAACCTGAAAACCGATGAGGTCGGGTAGTTCGTAAACTGGGGGAATCATGAAGTGGTTAGGGAGGATCAACTTCGGATCAGAGACGATACCAAGTCGGACCTAATGAAGAGATCATCTTCCAACATCACCCGAAGAGAGTATCGAGTCAACCATTTCTTAGACGGTCGTTACGTCCTCCGGGGCCAAGTTAAGGATCCAACTTTTCTAGGGGGACCCCTTCCCTATCCGATGGGTGGGGTCATAAGACCGGACCTCTTAAGGTACCTGACCGTATCAGGTGCCCTAGTGTTTCTCAACCTGTATTGACTCGCTGAAAGTGGAAGTCTTCTAACATTATTGGAGGAAAGACAACGTGAGAACCGGTCAGAGGGAAATAGACTATTAGTAGAGGACGAGGTTTGAAGTGTAGAAGAGTCATACTAGATTTTGAAGAGTATAGCACGACGACGCCGATTCAACGAAGTCAGCACAGACTGAGACACACTGGGGTATCTACCGTCTGGTGGTCCGAGGGGACAGGGACCCTAAGAGGTCCGTTCTTGTGACCTCATCCCAACGGTAAAGGAGGAGGTTTCGTACTTTCACTTTTCACTTTCACTTCAACTAGTCAGCACAGGCTGAGAATCGTTGGGGTGTCTGACGTCGGATGGTCCCAGGAGGTAGGTACCCTAAAAGGTCCGTTCTCATAACCTCACCCCACGGTAACGGAAGAGAAGAGTATAGTATGGGGAAGAATTTCAGAAAGAACCATCAAGGGGTACATTAGAGATTTCAGTACCAGTACCGGTTCGTCCTTGGAAGTAATTACTAAACCAAGGTTATTTTGACGGAGGTAAATACTGGAAAGTATATGAAGAAAAGAGTTGGAACTTGAAATGTGAGTTCGTTACGATTTGGATAACTCCAAAAAGTCTTATACAATACGAGAAAATACGGGAACGACCTCGAACAGGAACACGGTCCTTTTAGTACGGTAGGAGAATAAAAGGATCATTTACAGACAAATATGAAATCTAGAGATTAAATTACAAAGGAGTGACCACTTTAGAAGGTCTAAAAGAGACCCGTTAAAATCCATCGAATACCAGGAAGACAGGATATTGTTATTAGTAAGAAAAGATAATATTGACACGACAAATGTACGGACAGAGAGATGGTACGTTAAAACTCCCGTCTAATACAAAAGAAGAAACATAGAGATTACGAACTGTAAGTAAGTAATTAAAACGAGAAGAAAGGAAACAAGTAAGTCGTTTGAAAATAACATAAATAATGGATATTACTCGACCTGTTCCGTGTCTCCCGTGGTACTTTTTTCGATAAAGAGGGAAATACCATGGACGGTAGGTCACCCTTATTTTGATTTGGTTGTCTATTAATGTCGTTAGGGTAATCCCTGTATCCGCGTCCCTCGACATCTTTGTCAATCCACCCATGAATTCGGTCAGAGTCCCTAAGGGTACCCTTCACTCTAGGTCCTTGCGTCTCTCCCTTCTTATGACGATTCTTCCGAGGACCAGGACGTGTCAACCCTTTGTCTCCTCTTTGTCGTTTTATTTCCCCCCTTTCCGACAATAACGTACGTCTGTAGTCTAGGGTGCCCGGAACACTCAGGTAATTTCCTGAAATTGGACTCTCGGGTCACTCAGTGTTTTTACAAAATTCGTGAAACAGAAAAAAAAGGGGAACTTTTAACGGAAATTGGTTAACGAAAATTAATTTTTTCGTTTTTGTACTAAGAAGATTTTTCGTCTTGTTGAGTTCCATATCTTTGCTATTCAAAATAAGGATAAGGGACTCCGTCAAATACGACAATTCGGTACGAAGAGGTTCTACAATATTTATATTTGTGTCTTATCCGTACTCATAACACAAAATAAACGAATAATTGAAAAGATGTTTTTACGTTAATACCATACATGTAAACTTTTGAACGAAAACGTGAATTAAATCATTGTAAAAAGGTACACTTATACAACTATTTAGATTAAATGAAGAAACACTATCAGTGTATTGTAGGATGTCTTACCTCCGTACCACAAATAAACCGGTAAAGTAGTAACCGTCTAAGACCGCGTAACAGATCGTAAAACGGTGTCGTTTGTCACGAAGGTGTTCATGGGGACAGTATGTAAGAATCCATGTTCATGAAAATATAGAGTGACCTTCTTGTCGAATTTCACCCCGACGACTTTGGTACACTGGTTGTTCTCTAATTGAAGGTTTTCTATTTGTCGAATATGTCGAGTTATATTTTTTCTGGTTGTTGGGTTAGTTTTTTTACCCGTCTAGATTTATCTGAAAGAAGTTTCTTCTGAATGTCTATTTGTCGTCCAATACTTTTCTACGAGTTGTAACGATTAAGGATCTCTTCACGTTTAGTTTTGTTGTCATTCAATAGTGGAGTGTGTCCTGTCTTACCGATAGTAGTTTTTCAGATGTTATTATTTACGATCTCTCTCACACTTCTTTTTCTTTAGGAGAATGTGACAACCATCCTTACATTTAACCAAATCAGTGATACTTCTTGTCAAACCTCCAAGGAATTTTTTGATTTTTGTACACAGAGAAAGTTAAGACCAAAGGAACCACATATACGGGTCATCACCCTAACGACCCAGTATTCCGTCAAGATAAACGTTAAAAAATTCCTTAGAGATGTGACAAGAGGTATCACCGACATGATCAAACGTAAGGGTGGTTGTCGCATCCTCCCAAGGGAAAAGAGGTGTGGGAGAGGTCGTAAATAACGAACGTCTGATACCCCTCCCTCCACCCTCCCCCCAAGTACAAACCCTTGCGTACATGTGGGCACCACCTAAGTACAGTTACATACCGTTTTGGTTATGTCATAACATTTCATTTTATTTTAATTTTAATTTTAATTTTTTTTTTTGTGATTTTTGTCTGATGGTACACTAGGACGTTAGTGTGAGGAACCGTACATAGGTCTCCTTTGGTATTATTAAACTTTAACGTGGGGTTACAAGTAACTTCATGATAAATATTACTGGTTCTGTACCTTCGTTGGATTTTCAGGTAACTGTCTACTCACCTATTTCTTCTATAGTATGTGTGTGTGTGTGTGCACGCGTGTGTGTGTGTGTTACCTTATAATAAGTCGGTATTTTTACTTTATTACGATAAACATCGTTGTATCTAGTTGGATCTCTAATAGTATGATTCACTTCATTAGGTTGTCTCTTTCTTTTTATATACTATAATGAACATACACCTTTTTAATACGTTTATTTAAATATATTGTCTTGTCTTTATCTAGGTGTCTGTATCCTTTGTTTGAATACCAATAGTTTCCCCTTTCATCCCCCTCTATTTAATCTTCAGGCGATAATTGTATATGTGTGAGGATACACACACACAAATCAACGAGTCAGTACAGATTGAGAAACGTTGGGGTACCTGACATCGGAGGGTCCGAGGAGACAGGTACCCCTAAGAGGACCGTTCTTATGACCTCACCCAACGGTAGGAGAGGAGGTCTTCTAGAAGGGTTGTATCCCTATCTTTGGTCCAGTGGGTGTAACGACCACCTAAGAAATGATAGATCCCGTGGTCCCTTCGGGGAAGAAGAGGTACTCACAATCAGTGAGCCAACACAGGTCGACAAACACTGGGGTTCCTGACATCGGGTGGTCCGAGGAGATAGGTTCCCTAAAGGGTCCGTTCTTACGATCTCACCCAACGGTAAAAGAAGAGGTTGTATGATGATATATATATTATTTATTGGTTGGTCCCGAATGACATATCGTGTCTCTTGATACAAGTTATAAAACGTTGTTGGATATTCCCTTTTCTTAGACTTTTCATTATGTATATATATGTTTTGACTTAGTGAAAGGACATGTGGACTTTGATTACGTCGTAACATTTAGTTGATATGAAGTTATTTGTTTATTTTCAATGTATTACCTAAATTACCATAATTTACTAATTTCGTTTTTTGTCCCAACGACTCAGACACCTGAAATTGTTTGTAATGGTCTAATCAAAAGGGACCTCCAAAGTTGTCAAGTGTCAGGATGGTCGTTCCATATTATTCACGAGTAAAGGGACGTAAGGGAGATCGTGTTCTACAGTGACCAGAAAATTTAAAAACGGTCACATTACTTATTTACTAATTAAAAAACAAAACCGGTGTGAGACACCGAACACCTTGGAGTCGAGGAGTTGGTCCCTTGTTTAGACCCGGTGTCGACGTTTTCTAGGTTTGGGATTGGCAATCTGGAGGTTCCTTGAGAGATTTATTAATTTAAACTGACAGAGACCAATTAAGAAGAATCTCCGTAACTTTTGAAATAAAGGAAAAGACACTCCACGGACAAGTATAAAAGGGGGTACAAGTAGACTCGGATGTCAAACAGGAAACTGAAATACTACCGAAAAAGGAATTTTAAACTTTTTTTTTATACATTCTGGTACATAGGAAACGAAAGAGGGAAGCATCAAAAAGTCTAAAGTTTTAATAAAAAATTAGAGAAATAAAATAATTATTTTAATAATTTAATAATTTTAATTATTTTTATAAAAATTTATGAAGTTTCAATATGTTTAAACCTTTTAATTAAAGGGTGATTTAAAAGAAGTTTATAAATTATATACACAAATAGACAAATGAATGTCAATCGAGAACTTGGGTTTGGGTAGACCCAAATAACGACCTATGTCGTACTCTACCATAGATGGAGTGAAAAAGGGAAGTCTACCTCTTGGTTAATCCAGTTGTAGTAAAGAACTTACTTAGTATTAGAAGGGAGACTTGACTTTATAGTGGAAATAGTTTAAAATTCATACATTTGTATAACACAGGTAAGGACTTTAGATCAGATAAAGTAACTCTTTAAGTAAGTATACGTTTTTGTATAATAAAACTACTGTTAACATAGAATTTAAGATCATAACCCATTCCGTTTACAGGGGAAAAAAAACAATGTTTAATAGATAGTTTGAGACGTTCATGAGACAACGTTACGAGGCGATAATAATGCGAAAAATTAATTTACGTGGATATAAAGTTTCTCCACTAATTCTCTTAGAGTCGTTTAGGACCTACCATCGTACGTACTTGTGGTTCAGTAAGTGTCTTGAGACTCGGAACTAGGGATAAGAGGGGAAAGGGAGTCCAGGGTCCCTAACGGAATAGACTGAGGATCCTCGTTGGACGTGGGTCTCAAGGAGACCATTGAGATAGGGTACGTCGATTTCCCGACGTACGAACCCAAAAGAAAGGGATGTCAAGGACGATAAAGACTCGTGTTTACGTATCTCCTGGTTTAGGGTCCGTGGGTGATTGACGACAAAGAACGAAGACGTCGACGGGTACTCTGCAGATGTTCGGTATGACGAGAGGTCGTGTTTAGTGAGACCGAAGGAAAAATGTCCGTGACGACTACCGTTCTTCTCCCATTTCAGTCTTTGTTCTACAATACTCGTCTTGACACAGAGGGATTTTAAATACATGATTTTAGATTGGGGGTCATGACATCTTACACTGGAATAAACCTTTATCCCAGTGACATCTATATTAATCAATTCAGTAATTTCAGATAAGTTATACTGACCATGGGAATAATTTTTCCTTTTAAATCTGGGTCTCTGTGTGTGTCCCTCTTACGGTACACTTTTACTTCTGTCTCTAAGCGAATCAGTACACACTGAGAAACATTGGGGTGTGTGACATCGGAGGGTCCAAGGAGACGGGTATCTTAAGAGATCCGTTCTTATGACCTCGCCAAACGGTACGGGAAGAGGTCCCCTAGAAGAGTTGGGTCTCTGACTTGGACCCAGAGGACGTAACGTCCGTCTAAGAAATGGTAGACTCGGTGGTCCCTTCGGGTAGATTTTCGGTTCTCGTCGGTTTCTAATAGTCGATTGGTGGTCTTTGGTCTACTTTTTACCTTGTCTAAAGTATACTTAGACCTTGTCCAAGAGAGAGTGTTAGGAGTCTTCCCTAATTAGGATGACTGTGAAAGTAGAACCTAAAGATCGGAGGTCTTGATACTTTGTTATTACAACTATATACCGTTTTGGTTATGTTATGACATTTCGTTAATCGGAGGTTAATTTTATTTATTTAAATTTAAATTTTTTATTTTTTATTTATTTATTTAAAGATAACAAATTCGGTGGGTCCAACACCACGAGACAATGTCGTCGGGATCGTTTGATTACAGGAGTCAACACAGCTCGAGAAATGTTGGGATACCTAATATCGGACGGTCCGAGGAGACAGGTACCCTAAAAAGGTCCGTTCTTATGACTTTACCCAACGGTAAAAGAGGAGGTGTCCTAGAAGGACTGGGTCCCTAATTTGGGATCAGACGACGCGGAGGACGTAACCGTCCACTTAAGAAATGGTGACTCGGTGGACTCTACCTCTTCCGTTACCGTGGGATGAGGTCATGAGAACGGACCTTTTAAGGTACCTACTTCCTCGGACCATCCGACGTCAGGTACCCCAGTGATTCTCAGTCTGTACTGACTCACTGAAGTGAAAGTGAAAAGGAAAGTACGTAACCTCTTCCTTTACCGTTGGGTGAGGTCACAAGAACGGACCTCTTAGGGTCCCTGCCCCCTCGGACCACCCGACGGCAGATACCTCAGCATATCTCAGCCTGTGCTGACTTCCCTGAATCGTCGTCGTCTCGGTGGACCCTTCGGGTCGTTGCCGTGTGTCTACTTCCGTGTGACGGAGGGGTGGACTTGAACAGAGAGATTAGAGTGGACTCTACCTTCGTGGAGTCTGAGGGATTACGATGGGTGACGGATCTGGGGTACATTTTCGTCCTACTTTCGACACTCAAGTGTCCTCCCTCGTCTCCAACTCCTCCGTCACAACACGGGTTCGAAATCTCTAAGTCGTCCCTTGTCCCTCAATTGTTGGTGAGACACTTGATGGGTCCGTACCGTGCGACTCCAAAGACACTTAATAAGAGATAGCGGAGGGGTGACAGAAAACCGGAGATGGTGTGTTCTTAGGAATGTCACTTTACACGTTTCTACTGGACATCAATAACTAACCACGGCACAGATTAGCAAGGAGGACGGTGGGATCATGGATCCGGTCACGGACGGAGTGTCCTTCACCAGTCGGAAGTAAATAGCCTACCTATCTATCTACCTATCGATCTTCTAGTTACCTACCTTCTAGTTTCCTACCACCCGTTTGTGTATTCCTCTAACACGCCTCTCTCGTTTAATCGGTTCTGTCACACAAGTCCGAGAGAGCGGGATGTAAAACATTTATTACTGGTGTCTTATCGACTCGAGCAAATATCGCGACACGTACGTGTAGTACTCCAAATATATTGTCGACTCTAGCGCATATCGTGACGTGTATGCACAATACTCCAAACACGAACCAGTGCCCAACACACGACATGTATGTACACTCTAGGTGGATTTTTCACAGTCGTAGTGCCGACGTAGTCCCGACACAGACACGCCAGTCGGTACTCTCCTCTCTTGTAACACTTGTCACACTTGTAACGATGTCGACGACACAGTCGGTCTTCTCTTATTTACACAGACGTCAAACCGAGGAGCTCAGAGGAAGGTCGGAGAATCGAGCGTGGAACGGATGGGACCCAAGTCGTTTGTCACGTCTGTCACACTTCTCGTTCTGTTAACCGCAGTGTTTGTCCTAGTTACTATGTCTCTAGGATGCCCAATTTGAAAGACGCCAAGTGATAAGGTATTTCGTCGACCCTACAGTAATGGTGTTCCTCGATGACCCTTGTCTCAGTCGGCAACTCAGTGACATCTAAGGACAATAACGGTGTGTCTAGGGTATGAGTAAGCGAGATCCGACCTTTAAAGGGTCCACGGTTAGTGGTTCGTTCCGAAGATTCAAGGGAAAGTAATCACAAGGGAGGACCGTCGAGAAATATTGTCGAAGTGGGCTTCTTACAACTTTGTCGGAGACCGTTTAGAGAGACCCTAAGTATTGGTTGGGGGTGGGGTTTTAGATGGTTTTCAAAGTCTGTTTAGGGTCTATTCTTTGATACAAATTTTCATTTAGAGACAGGGACTGTGAAGTTGTGTCTAAAGAAAATTTTTTCTTATTCGAGTAGAACTTTGTTGACAGGTTCCCTTCTATCCACTTATTTGTTTTGTTTTGGACTCCGGATATACAGTAACATGACGTCGTTAAAGGTGTCTAACCTTGACATGATTCCTTCCGTTAAAGGTCCCAACTCCTCTCTGACTTTCTCTGTGACCCCTGAACTTTCGACCTTTATTGTTCTTTTCACAGACTCAAACCGGGTGAACCCGTCAATTTCTCTTGGGATGGTGAGTAATTGGTCGGGATTTTGGACGATTGACTTTTTATTTACTTAGGTAATTTACGTCTTTATCCCTTCTGGACCTCCGAATTGGTTTCTTTAGGGTTGAAGGTCTTTTTGTTTCGTCCACAACCCGTGTTAATCTAAATACTGGTCCTCATTCCCGACCGAGGGTTTCCTCCGTCGACTCACTATGACTTGACAGTAAAACCAAGCCGATAAAGGTCGACACGTACGTCCGTGGATCTCTCCCTTCACAAAGAGTCTCACACCGACCGGTCCTACCAACCACACCGAATAGTCAAGTTCACCAGGTTTGGACACCCCTTCAGTAAGCCCTTTGTGTCCCCCTTCAAAGTTCTTATACTACTCAAGAACCCTCTTAATACTGAGGTCAAAGTGAAATCGTCGACGGACATTTTTTGTGTCGGAGTCTAAACTGAATTCTTTCCGACAAGTAGTATGAAATAATCAAGGAGAGGTCAAATAGTGGACGAATGACTCCTGGTCGGTAGATGTTCGTCCCGGGAGTGATCTATGACGTAGAAGGTCGAAGTGAACGATCACGAACAAAGAGATTAGGAGAGGTCCAAGGTCCAAGGGCCGAGGTCGAAGTAGGGGATTGTATTGACGGAAACCCGGTACATGTGAGGGAAGTCTTGAGGGACAAGAACTTACCAACCCCGAGACTTGTAAGGACCGTAGACGATAACAGAACACATTTTTTATTGAGGGGACGGTAACGTAAGTCGGGGTCCGGATTTGTTGCTAACACGAAACTTATTACGTACGACAAGATCCCGGACGTGTTCTTGTTACCCCTGTGTCTACTCTCTGACGGATTGAGGTGGACGTATAATCTCCTGGGTACTCCTTTCCAGAAGAACGAGTCTCCTCTACCAGTCGGAAAGAGATTCCCCTCGTCTCAACCCCGACTTCCATTGAGGTTCCTCCCTCCGTCGTCTCCGTTGTGATGTCTCTGTACTTTCTCCTACAGTTTATTGTTCTTCGGGTGGGTGATGGTTCCTTCACTTCACCAGTGTAAATAAGACACGGAAACCGAAGGTGGTGAGAAAGACATTCCCTGACAAGTCAAGTCTAGTCAGCGAGTTAGTACAGACTGAGAAACACTGGGATACTTAGCGTTGTACGGTCCGGAGGGATAGGTAGTGGTTGACGGCCTCAGATAGGTTTGAGTACACGTAGCTCAGCCACTACGGTAGGTCGATAGAGTAGGAGACAGCAGGGGAAGAGGAGGACGGAGGTTAGGGAGGGTCGTAGTCCCAGAAAAGGTTACTCAGTTGAGAGGTGTACTCCACCGGTTTCATAACCTCAAAGTCGGAGTCGGAGTCAGGAAGGTTACTTGTGGGTCCTGACCAGAGGAAATCCTGCCTGACCAACCTAGAGGAACGTCAAGTTCCCTGAGAGTTCTCAGAAGAGGTTGTGGTGTCAAGTTTTGGTAGTTAAGAAAGCACGAGTCGAAAGAAGTGTCAGGTTGAGAGTGTAGACATGTACTGGTGACCTTTTTGGTATCGGAACTGATCTGTCTGGAGACAACCGTTTCATTACAGAGACGAAAACTTATCCGATAGATCCAACCAGTATTGAGAGGAAGGTTCCTCATTCGTAGAAAATTAAAGTACCGACGTCAGTGGTAGACGTCACTAAAACCTCGGGTTTTTTTACTTGAGACTGTAACAAAGGGGTAGATAAAGGGTACTTCTCTACCCTGGTCTACGGTACTAGAAGAAAAAGACTTACGACTCGAAATTCGGTTGAAAAGGTGAGAGGAGAAAGTGAAAGTAGTTCTCTCAAAAATCAAGGAGAAGTGAAAAACGGTATTCCCACCACAGTATCGTATAGACTCCAATAACTACAAAGATGGTCGTTAGAACTAAGGTCGAACACGAAGAAGGTCGGGTCGTAAAGTGTACTACATGAGACGTATCTTCAATTTATTCGTCCCACTGTTATATGTCGGAACTACATGAGGAAAAGGATAAACCTTGGTCAGACAACAAAGTACAGGTCAAGATTGACAACGAAGGACTGGACGTATATCCAAAGAGTTCTCCGTCCAGGCCACCAGACCATAAGGGTAGAGAAAGTCTTCAAAGGTGTCAAATAACACTAGACGTGTCAGTTTCCGAAAACGTATCAGTTATTTCGTCTTTATCTACAAAAAGACCTTGAGAGAACGAATAAGCTACTAGGTCGTCTACAACCGTTAACCTAGAGACCAAGGAGACGGAAAAGATTTTGGTCGAACTTGTAGTCCCTCAAGTGTCAAGTGTATAACGACTTCGGACCGAACCTCTTAAAACTCGTAATGTAATGGTCGTACACTCTACTCATGTTAACACGCCATCAAACTCGTAAGAAACCGTAACGGAAAGAAACCCTAACCTTACTTTTGACTCGAAAAGGTCAGGACACCGGTGACGACTCAAAAGGTTTAAACGACCGTATAACTCACGTCGTGAAAGTGTCATAGTAAAAAGTCCTGAACTTTATCGAGGTGACCTTAAGGTAGTGGAAGTGATCGAAACAAGTATCACTACGAAGGATTCCGGGTGAACTGAAGTGTAAGGTCCTACAGACCGAGATCTACTCACTAGTGTGGTAGCACTAATAGACCCAGTACATCTAGAAAAAACATCTCAAGAAGGTACATAAGAACGGTGGACAAGAAGACGAAGACAATCCAGGTATGGTAAAGACAGGAAATAGCTCGGGTAAAAACGTACTTGAGAAGGGAACCATAGATATTAAAAGAACTTCTGTAAAGATCAGAAAGGGTAAGAGAGCAAAAGGAAATCAAGAAACGTGCTAGTGACTCCTTCCGAAAGAAAAGAGAGGAACGATAAGAAACCTTGAGACGTAAGTCTACGAACATAGAAAGGAAAAGAGGAAAACGAAAACCGAAGAGAAGAACAGTGTCGATAAACATTCAGGAGGAGTCTGTCGGTAAAACGAAAAAACGTAAAGAAAAGGTACCCCTACCAGAACTAGGGACAGAGGACATGTTACAGTGCTTGGAGGTAGGTATCAAGTAGTCCGTGAGACAGATAGTCTAAATCAGGGAATTTAGATAAAGAGTGAAGGTGACATATTAGTATTCCCTAAACTAAATCCAGTATGGACTTACCAGATCACCAAAGGGGATGAAAGAAGTTAAATTCAGACTTAAACCATATTCCTCAAGTCCTAGACTCAGTGTCAGTCGAGGACCAGAACAAAAACGACTGACATATCTCGAAGAGGTAGAAACCGACGTTTCTTATATTAGTCAGACTGAAGTCACAACTGGTAGACCACTACAGGTACACATCTCAGAACTCTTATTAAAAGTAACAACGGAATAACCGTTCGGATAGTAAAAAGATTTGAAATTTAGAGTGATCCTTGGGACGTTCTAGGTAAGGGTCGACGGAAGAGGAACAGTAGGTAGAAGGTTCTACCTATGATAAGAACTCTCCGGTGTATCCTGTTACCCTTTTCTTACTCAACATCTCAGGACTTTTCACCCAAATTTAGGGTTGAGGTGACTATCAACACACTGTGACCTGACGAGTGAAGGGACTCTAGGAAAGGAGTAGACATTTTACCCCACTTCTTGTAGATTGTTTACCTCACTAGCACTTTTATTCTTTATTGTACCTGTTTCATTCGGGTTTCTACAAACCGTATATCGGGTACAGGTTTCTACAATTGACAACAATAGGGTCTTACATCCTACATGACAGAGTAGGAGTGGGACACTCCGGAGACCAGGGGAGTCACGGACCGAGGATGACTCATTTCCATTCTTCACCGAATCAGTGACTGCGTTGTAGGTCGTGAGGTACTGGACGTCGGGACGGTGTTTTTGTGACCCGAGGGGTAAGACGTAGAGGTACCCCTGATTGGAAATAAGGTACTTCGAGACTTTTGATTAACGGTACGTACTTGTTCGGAAACCTTAGATTTGAGTTACAGAATTCAGTCTCTCCAGTCTGACACCGTGATACAAGAAAAGGAAAAGCGGTCAAGCAACAAAGTAACGGGGGACCTGCGAGTCTACACATGAAGGCCTCATCCATGTCGGTGAGGAAGGAGAGACAAAGAACCAGAAAGTCCAAGAGAAGTACGAACAACTCAGTCGCCGTGTGCCCTGTACAAAAGAACCCGGCGTCTAGGTCTTCGAACATGAAGAACGGGAATATCTTACAAATAAAGACTCAGACCAATTACTACCGTTACCTAAATACTTGTTGAGTCTAGAACCTCTCAAACCTTCGGTACGGTGGACAGTGAAGTCGGTGTCCGTCGACTCTGTGGAGGTGGAAGTCCAGGGGGTCGACAAAGTCGTCGAGGAGGAAGAAGAACGGCGTTTCCAGGACTTGGAATTAGAACCGGTACCGACATCTCAGAACACCGTGACAAAAGTTTACGTGAAGGTCTCCAGACGAGACTTCTAGTCCCGGTATCTGTCAAAGTCTAGAATTTCGTACACTCTGTCCGAAAATGAAAGTCCGTCTCACTTAAACTCCGTGGAGAATGAAACTCCCTACAGATTCCTTTTAGATTTTTAATGTAAACGTCAGGGAAAGAATTCACTCATTTCACGGTTGACGAATAACCAGACATCTAAGACTGTCCTTTGGTTAAACTTGAGGTACTCGACGATTGAACTTCACCTCCCTTCCCCTTCCCTTCTCTATCCGTACGACTTTAAGGGATCACTCAATGACTCCAATGAAAAAGGGTCTTAAGATCTACTAACCGTTCATAGAACCACCAGGTCCTTCTCCTCTACCATTGTCCTGTCTCTGCCATTGACACAAAACTCAACTTTTGTTTGTGAACAACCCTAAGGACCCTCGGACACGACGGGACTCCTAGGACCCTGGTTGACCGGGGGTTTGTCTCCGACACTTTCTTTTGACCGTCGTCTTGAGTCGATTCGACGTTACAACACTCGAGGTCACCCTCCCAGTGGGACTGACTCCAATGACGACTCCTTTACTCAAGTAGGAGGAAGTCTCTTGAACTCACCGAGACACCCCTGTGTCGTTTTCGGGGGAACACCTTCCGACGTCCTGGAAGTTGTCGACGGTGGTACACCGTCGTAACCCTCCTGTCACCTAGGGTGACGAGAGAGGGAGCATGTAGGACCTGGAAGAGTCTAGTAGAGTCCACTCCTTACACTGGAGTTCCTTTCCGTCTCACCAATCTCTAATGAACGATACGGTCACCTTTTTACTCTCTCTCAACGAGTGTAAACGTGGGGTTCAAACACCTTGGTAGAACTGACGAAGGTATACGACGACTTAAATCAGGGTCAGTTAACAACAATAAGTCAGTGAGTCAGTACAGACTAAGAAAACGTTGGGGTACCTGACATCGGGTGGTCCGAAGAGACAGGTACCCAAAAGGGTCCGTTCTTATGACTCACCCAACGGTAAAGGGAGAGGTCCTCTAGAAGGGCTGAGTCCCTAGCTTGGGTACAGAGGTCGTAATCCTCCGTATAAGAAATGGTGACTCGGTGGTCCCTTCGGGGTCAGGGTCACTCATCGACGTGGATTTTTGACTACTTCGTTAGGTTTAACTTACGTCATATCCGACGAACTGACAGGTTAATTCAACCTGTCAGAGACCCCACAAAGGCCCACAGACTGAGTTTCTTGTCCACGACACACTCACTACTCCCTCGTTTGCTCATATAACTCTTAGAGACTTAACTGTAGAGTAGGATGATCTCGAAATGCAGTTTAGTACAATCTACCCCAAAAAGGACTGAGTCAGAGTTGACTCTGGACTCGTTCCAACCCATATCCGGTCGAGTGTTACACGTCTTAAGTGTTTCCTTTAAAGGTCTAAACCAAGATACCAGGAGTTCGTGACAACGGATGAACTCTTATATCTTCTCGGTCATAGATCTCTCCTCTCTCCTTCTTCTCAAAGCCTTTCTAAATAGACCTCCAACGACAACGGTTCAGGGATGAGGGAGAGTTCCTCTCAGATCTTCGTCGGAGAAAGGGAGTCCGAATTACTCCCCTGAAGATACCAACGTCATCTTCTGGAACCTGACACAAAGGTTTCCGGTCTCTCCCCTGTCCTTTAAAACTTTATCGATTACTCGAAGGGACCACCGAGTCACCATTTCTTATACCGACGTTACGTCCTCTACGGTCAAACTAGGGACTCAACCCTGCCATGAGACCTCTTCCTTTACCGTTGGGTGAGGTTATAAGAACGGACCCTTTAGGTACCTGTCTCCTCGAATCGTCCGATGTTAGGCACCCCAGTGTTTCTCAGTCTGTACTGAATCACTGAATTGTTGTTCCCTCGGACCTGTCGTCCTGTCTTATACAACGGGGGTTTGACTTGGCCTGAGGGTCTTAAACAGTCTCATTCCTACACACTTACAAAGTGTCTGGTACTTCTCCGTCTTGTTGGATTAATTTCTCCAAAATTCCGGACGACTCTCGACTCAGAACCTCCAACTTCCCTGGGGTTGTCACTCTAAACTACGTCCTACCCGGTACTCGTGTGATCCCTGGGTCCCCCTACTGTAGGTTTCCCTGTCTTTCTTGACGGGTATAGTGTCCCGGATACCAGTCTCCCTACCCGTCCCTTAGAGACTTCTTGGGTGTTCGTATAGTGTTCATTTTCTGAGTCGAAGTCAATAAGTGAAGAGTTCCTCCGAAACAGTCTCTGTTCACGGTACAGTCCTCTGACAGAAACAGGGGATTAATGAGTACAGGTCAAGATAACGGTTGGAAGATCTCACCCAACCCCTTTGAACTCAATTCTTTCGTTCTTAGTCTGATACGTCCCGAGATTTTTGTCGTCTAAAAGTAGATGGAAGACGACGTCGATCCTCCTTCCCTTTTTAACTTACGATTAAAGTAAAAACGATAAAATTAATTAAATGACAACTTGATATCAAGTAAATGTTATCTTACAAAGAAGACATGTCGTTTCACTGAGTCAGTATACACATGTATATAGGTGAGAGAAAATCTAAGGTAAGGGTATATCCAGTAACTACAACGACAAACCAGTGATTCAACACAGGTTGAAAAAACGTCAGAGTATCGATATTTGACGGTCCGGGGAGACTTGTACCTTAAAGGATCCGTTCTTATGACCTCATCCAACAGTAAAGGAGGAGTCCCCCTAGTAGGGCCGGGTCCCTAACTTAGGTACAGAGGACGTAGAGGACGTAAACGTCCGTCAGATATGGTAACTCGGTGGTCCCTGTGAGGTTATATCCAGTAAGTCAAGTCAAGTCAAGTCAGTGAGTCAGTACAGACTGAGAAACGTCGGGGTACTTGGTGTCGTGCGGTCCGGAGGGACAGGTAGTGGTGGAGGGCCTCAGGTGGGTTTGGGTACAGGTAGTTCAGCTACTACGGTAGGTTGGTAGAGTAGGAGACAACAGAGAAAGAGGAGGACGGAAGTCAGAAAAGGTCTTAGTCCCTGAAAAGGTTACTCAACCGAGAAGTGTACTCCACCGGTTTCATAACCTCAAAGTCGAAGTTGTAGTCAGGAAGGTTACTTATGGGTCCTGACTAGAGGAAATCCTACCTGACCAACCTAGAGGAACGTCAGGTTCCCTGAGAGTTCTCAGAAGAGGTTGTTGTGTGAAGTTTTCGTAGTCAGGAAGCTGTGAGTCGAAAGAAATATCAGGTTGAGAGTATAGGTATGTACTGGTGACCTTTTTGGTATCGGAACTGATCTACCTGGAAACAACCGTTTCATTACAGGGACGAAAAATTATACGACAGATCTAACCAGTATTGAAAGGAAGGTTCCTCATTCGTAGAAAATTAAAGTACCGACGTTAGTGGTAGACGTCACTAAAACCTCGGGTCTTTTTATTTCAGACTGTGACAAAGGTGATAAAGGTATAGATAAAGGGTAATTCACTACCCTGACCTACGGTACTAGAAGCAAAAGACTTACAACTCGAAATTCGGTTGATAAAGTGGGAGGAGAAAGTGAAAGTAGTTCTCCGAAAAATCAAGGAGAAGTGAAAGACTGTTTTCCCACCACAATAGACGTATAAACTCCAATAACCTTAGAACTAAGGTCGAACTCATGTTCAGAAAACGGAGGACTCCATCCAAATAAGGATCCATTAAATAAGAAAAACAACAATATCATTTACCTTAACAAAGGAATTAAAAGAGAAAAACGAGAAAACAACAATCACATATCCACATGTTCTCTCAAGGCACATATCTAAAACATAGACCGTAGAAATGGTTTAAGTAACTACTCGAGATCGTCAAAAGACTGTCGTAAAAATCCTAAAAGAAACATATCATAGTACAATAACAGTCTGTCACTGTTAAAATGAAGAAAAGGCTAAATCTAATATAAGTAACGAAAAAGAAGAGACTAACGATACTGATCCTGAAGGTCTTGTTAGAACTTATTACCACCACTCTCACCTGTAGGAACAAAACAAGGATCAGAATCTTCTCTACGACAAAAAGTGGTAACTCTTACTACAAACGACACCCAAAAAGTATAACGGAAATAATATAACTCCATTCAAGGCAGACACGGGCGAAAGACCTCTTATTAAAAAAAATAGTATTTACTCACAACTTAAAACAGTTTTCGAAAAAAACGTAGAGGACTTTACTAGAACACCATAAATAAGATATCCAACAATTACACCACATAGTGTAACTAACTAAATGTGTACGAATGCTTAGAAACGTAGAGACCCCTTTTAGTGTGAACTGTTACCTGATACTGATACCCGAAGGGAACACCGAGTCGACCATTTCTTAGACTGACGCTACACCCTCTGGACCCAAACTAGGAACCGAACACTCCTAGGGGACCTCTTCCCTTTCCGATGGGTGAGGTCATAAGACCGGACCTCTTAAGGTACGTGACATACCAAGTACCCCAGTGTTTCTCAACCTGTGCTGACTCACTGAAAGTGAAAGTGATACCTGATACTAGGAAAATTACACAACAAACAAAGTCAAACGATTATTAAACAACTCTAAAAACACAGATACAAGTAGTCACTATAACCGGACATTAAAATAAGAAACACTATTAAAAGAGACCAAAACTATAGACCCACTACCAGTAGAGTATCTTACTCGTAGTCTCACAAGGAAGGAGACGTTATAAAACCTTATAAAAGTTTTCCTATCCACAATTGAGAAGAGATTTACAAACTAGCTTAAACAAAAACTTCTGTAAACCAGGACCAAAAACAAAAAATTAGTGTCAAAGTTAAAGTCATGAACACCAACAGACGAGTATAAAAGATAAAGTAGGACCAAGTCAGAATCTTTTAGTATGAAAAGACTCATAAACAAGTTAGAGGATCCAACAGGTAAAATAATCGTATATCAACGAACTCCGTTAGAGAATACTAGGAAACATAAAGACATTACAGAAAACGTTAAAGAGGAAAAAATAAAGATTAAAATAAATAAACGTAGAAAACGGAAAAAAGGAACTACTCTGAACTATTTATAAATAGTGAAAAAATTCTAAATAAAAATAAAAAATAAATTGAAATAAAATGAAATGTTATGACATAACCAAAACGGTATGTAGTTGTACTTAGGTGGTGCCCACGTATACACAAGGGTTAGGACATGGGGGGAGGGTGTAGAGAGGGATATGGTAGAGAGACCCAGAGTTTCTTGGTGGAAAATAAAAGTAACTAGAAATGATAACAAAAGAAACAGAGATAAAGTAAAAAAAGACGGAACTAAAAATACTAAAGAAAGGGGGACAATTGAACCCCAAAACAAACAAGAAAGAGACCAACGAAATCCATATTCCAATCCAACAGATAAACTCTAAAAAGAACAAAGAACTCCATTCTGACATAACGATATTTGAAGGGAGAATCTTGACAAAAACGAGATAGAGTATCCAAAATCCATTAAAAGATAACAGTAAATAGAGATCTATAAAAATTTAAAGGAGAAACTAAAAGAATCACTAGGTAACCAATAAATCTTGTATAACAAATCGGAGGTACACTTGCACCAAAAAAAAAAAAATTGTCAAAAGGGGGAAATTTACTAAAGATTAAAGTATAGTACTACCAATCTTATCTACGTACTATACGAAAGTTAAAAGGATTTAAATGGTCCCGAACTAAACACTGGGTTCTACACTAGACAGAACCTCTATTAAGGTACATGTGGACCCTTCTGTCACCTAAGACGACGAAAACCTACCTTACGAGGTTATTTGTAGTTAATTCAGATAGAACAGATTACACAGTAAATTCCGATCACAAAAGAATAAGTAAAAGACTGACCTAATTCACAGGTAACTGATTCACCCCACGATTGTAGTGGATGATAATCCCACAATGACGACTAAAGGGGAATATACCAACAAACGTACACGGAATATATCACTCCGTGAGGACACAACCCACGTGTATATAAATGTTTCTATACAGAAGAAGAACCTAACTTGGGAACTAGTAATCCATCACGGAAAGGAACAGAGGACATCGTCAGAAATAAATTTCAGATGAAAGACTATTCTGATAACGATAAGGTCAAAAGAAAGCTAAAGGTAAACGTACTTTATACGAAAAGGTTGAAAATCAACCAAAACATAGGTAAGTCGGTTAGATACAGAAAACCAACCTCGTAAATTAGGTAAATGTAAATTTTATTAGAAACTATACACATAAAGATGACGGTAAAAGAATTTAATAAAAACCAAAGAAAAACATGCAGAAAAGAAGAAAGGAAGGAAAAGCAAGAGGAGAGAACACCAAACTACTGCTACGAATCACAACACCAACCCAACGAAAGAATAAAAGCACACATAGATAGTATCGAAAATTAAACGTAAAGGGGACTCTAAAACTATATCGTCGGAGAGAGAGGGAGAGAGAGAGTCAAGTCAAGTCAAGTCAGGGAGTCAGCACAGGTTGAGAAACCCCGGGGTACCTAGCGTCGTGCGGTCCGGAGGGACAGGTAGTGGTTGAGGGTCTCAGGTGAGTCTGAGTGCAGGTAACTTAGACACTACGGTAGGTCGGTAGAGTAGGAGCCAGCAGGGGAAGAGGAGGACGGGGGTTAGGGAGAGTCGTAGTCTCAGAAAAGGTTACTGAGTTGAGAAGCGTTCTCCACCGGTTTCATGACCTCAAATTCGAAATCGTAGTAAGGAAGGTTTATTTAGGGTCCCGACTAGAGGAAGTCTTACCTGACCAACCTAGAGGAACGTCAGGTTCTCTGACAGTCCTCAGAAGAGGTTGTGGTGTCAAGTTTTGGTAGTCAAGAAGCCACGAGTCTGAAGAAGTGTCAGGTTGAGAGTGTAGGTATGTACTGGTGACCTTTTTGGTATCGGAACTGATCGGTCTGGAATCAGCCGTTTCATTACAGAGACGAAAACTTATATGACAGATCCAACCAGTATTGAAAAGAAGGTTCCTCGTTCGCAGAAAATTAAAGTACCGATGTTAGTGGTAAACGTCACTAAAACCTCGGGTTTTTTAATTTCAGACTGTGACAAAGGTGACAAAGGGGTAGATAAAGGGTACTTCACTACCCTGGTCTACGGTACTAGAAGAAAAAGACTTACAACTCGAAATTTGGTTGAAAAAGCGAGAGGAGAAAGTGAAAGTAGTTCTCCGAAAAATCGAGGAGAAGTGAAAGACGGTATTCCCACCACAGTAGACGTATAGACTCCAATAACTATAAAGAGGGTCGTTAGAACTAAGGTCGAACACAAAGGAGGTCAGGTCGTAAAGAGTACTACATGAGACGTACATTCAATTTATTCGTCCCACTGTTATATGTCGGAACTGCATGAGGAAAAGGATAAACCTTGGTCAGACAACAAGGTACAGGTCAAGATTGACAACGAAGGACTGGACGTATGTCTAAAGAGTTCTCTGTCCAGTCCACCAGACCATAAGGGTAGAGAAAGTCTTAAAAGGTGTCAATTAACACTAGGTGTGTCAGTTCCGAAACCGTATCAGTTATTTCGTCTTTATCTACAAAAAGACCTTGAGAGAACGAATAAGTTACTAGGTCGTCTACAACCGTTAACCTAGAGACCAAGGAGACGGAAAAGATTTTGGTCGAACTTGTAGTCCCTCAAGTGCCAAGTGCATAACGACTTCGGACCGAACCTCTTAAAACTCGTAATGAAATGATCGTACACTCTACTCACGTTAACACACCATCAAACTCGTAAGAAACCGTAACGGAAAGAAACCCTAACCTTACTTTTGACTCGAAAAGGTCAGGACACCGGTGACGACTCAAAAGGTGTAAACGACCGTATAACTCACGTCGTGAAAGTGTCGTAGTAGAAAGTCCTAAACTTTCTCGAGTTGACCTTAAGGTAGTGGAGGTGATCGAAACAAGTATTACTACGAAGGATTCCGGGTGAACTGAAGTGTAAGGTCCTACAGACCGAGATCTACTCACTAGTGTAGTAGTACTAATAGACCCAGTACTTCTAGAAAAAACATGTCAAGAAGGCACATAAGAACGGTGGAGGAGAATTATAGAAGACGAAGACAATCCAGGTATGGTAAAGACAGGAAATAGCTCGAGTAGGAACGTACTTTACAAGGGAACCATAGAGATTAAAAGAACTTCTCTAGAGATTAGAAAGGGTAAGACAAGAAAAGGAGATAGAGAAACGTATCTAACGACTTCTGCCGAAAGGATAGAGAAGAACGATAAGAAACCTTGAGACGTAAGTCTACGAACATAGAAAGGAAAGGAGGAAACGAAAAGTGGAGAGAAGAAAAGTGTCGATAAACATTCCGGAGGAGTCTGTCGGTAAAACGAAAAAACGTAAAGAAAAGGTACCCCTACCAGAACTAGGAATAGCGGACATGTTACAGTGCTTGGAGTAAGGTATCAAGTAGTCCGTGAGATAGATAGTCTAGATCCGGGAATTTAGATAAAGAGTGAAGGTGATATATTAGTATTCCCTAAATTAAATCCAGTATGGACTTACCAGATCACCAAAAGGGATGAAAGAAGTTAAATTCAGACTTAAACCATTATTCCTCAAGTACTAGACTCGGTGTCAGTCGAGGACCAGAACAAAAACAATTGACATATCTCGAAGAGGTAGAAACCGACGTTTCTTATATTAGTCAGACTAAAGCCACAACTGGTAGACCACTACAGGTCCACATCTCAGAAGAGAACACAACAACCTTCTCCCACAAACGATACTGGCCACGTAAAAGAACTGTTTTGAGATAATCAGGTACGGGACGAAGTAAGGCGTAAGGTTCCGGTTTAAACGGACAATGAGGTCCACAAAGAACTGAAGGATGAAAACGTAAGGTCAGGGGGTATTACTTTTCCTATAGAAAAAACCCACGATCAAGATTTTCCAGAACATCCAGAAGTATTTTGGTAAGTTGAAGTCGAAGAAGTCGTAATGACCAACCCCGTATCTGAACCTATTGACACTATAACTTACCAAACGGAACCTCTGCTTGTCTCTAGTAAGACAGCAAACACTCTAAAGTAGGTTCATGACGTAAAGCCTGAGAAAACAACTGGTACTACCGATGAGGTAAAGAAGACTCCCTAAGGACGGGTGTCATCATCTATATTACCAGTAGACTCAATTTAAGTGGGTAAGGTCAGGTAAAATCAAACGACTAAGGATCTTACAGCTGCAAGTGTGAACGGTAGAGGACAAACTGGTGAAGGTTAGACGGAACTAAGTACCTGGACTGTAAGGTCCAAGGATACGTTATAACGAGAAATGTCGTAACCTAGAACGAAGATAGTGATCAGTGTAGGTGTTGACCCATAACAAAAACGAATATACATGTATATACCACAGTAACAACAACAAATCGGTGATTCAGTACAGACTGTGAAGCACTGGGTACCTGATATCGGGTGGTCCGAGAAGAAAGGTATCCTAAAGGGTCCGTTCTTATGACCTCCTCCAACGGTAAAGGAGGAGGTCCCCTGGAAGGACTGAGTCCCTAACTTGGACTTAGAAGACGTAACCATCCGTCTAAGAAACGGCGATTCGATGGTCCCTTTGGTGATATATATATACTTTCGAATTTAACAACCGGAGAGTTAAAGGGTAAAGGACGTAAACACGAGAGGAGAAGAATACCAACGATCAAAACTATAGTATAAACACATACTTACTAAAGGACGAAAATGAAATCCAAAACAAAATGGTCACTCCAAGGGTAAACACTAAAAGAACAAAGATCAACACTAGATAAAAAGAAGGATACGGATCTCTTCAAGGACATCGTAAACAACATTTCGACCAAACTACCACGACTTAAGATCGAAAACCAAAAGACATTGCGAAAACTAAAGAAACAGTTTAGAAACGACTATCTCGTAAGAACTAACATTGAAATAGGGAAAGTAGTTCAATTTGCATAGTACAATGAGAGAAGACTGGGTGTCTGAAGGACGACTTTTGAGTCGACTATTGGAAAACCCCTCAGGGTATACGGTCGTTTATACCTTTTGAGTCGTCACCGGTGTCCTGACTTTTTGCAGTCAAAAGTAAGGTTAGGGCTTCTTTCCGTTACGGTTTCTTACGAGTTTGATGGCGTGTTAACGTGAGTAGAGTGTACGATCATTTCATTACGAAATTTCAGAGGTTCGGTCAGAAGTCGTTATGCACTTGGTATTTAAAGGTCTACAAGTTCGACCAAAATCTTTTCCGTCTCCTTGGTCTCCGGTTTAACGGTTGTAGACGACTTAGTAGTTTATTCGTTCTCTCAAGGTCTTTTTGTAGATAAAGACAAAATAACTGATACGGTTTCGGAAACTGACACACCTAGTGTTATTTGTCACCTTTTAAGACTTTCTCTACCCTTATGATCTGGTGGACTGGACGGAGAACCCTTTAGACATACGTCCGGTCCTTCGTTGTCAATCTTGACCTGTACCTTGTTGTCTGACCAAGGTTTATCCTTTTCCTCATGCAGTTCCGACATATAACAGTGGGACGAATAAATTGAATGTACGTCTCATGTAGTACTCTTTGTGACCCGACCTCCTTCGTGTTCGACCTTAGTTCTAACGGTCCTCTTTATAGTTATTGGAGTCTATACGTCTACTGTGGTGGGAATACCACTTCTTCTTGATTTTTCGGAGAACTACTTTCACTTTCTCCTCTCACCTTTTCAACCAAATTTCGAGTTGTAAGTCTTTTGCTTCTGACACCGTAGGTCAGGGTAGTGAAGTACCCTTTATCTACCCCTTTGTCACCTTTGTCACAGTCTGAAATAAAAAGACCCGAGGTTTTAGTGACGTCTACCACTAACGTCGGTACTTTAATTTTCTACGAATGAGAAACCTTCCTTTCAATACTGGTTAGATCTGTCGTATAACTTTTCGTCCCTGTAATGAAACGGTTGATTCAAGACAGATCAGTTCCGAAACCAAAAAGGTCACCAGTACATACCTACACTCTCAACCTGAGATTTCTTTCGACCCACGACTTCTTAACTACGAAAACTTGACACCACAACCTCTTCTGAGAACTCTCAGGGAACCTGACGTTCCTCTAGGTTGGTCAGGTAAGATTTCCTCTAGTCAGGACCCACAAGTAACCTTCCTGACTACAACTTCGACTTTGAGGTTATGAAACCGGTGGAGTACACCTCTCGACTGAGTAACCTTTTCTGGGACTAAGACCCTTTCTAACTTCCGTCCGTCTCTTCCTCTGCTGTCTCCTACTCTACCAAGCTACCGTAGTAGTTGAGTTACCTGCACCCAAACCCACCTGAGGCCCTCAACCACTACCTGCCCTCCGGACCTCACGACGTTAAGTACCCCAACGTTTCTCAGCCTGTACTGACTCGCTGACTTGACTTGACTTGACATACAACAAACCACGAAAAAAGAAAATTATAAAAGGAAACATAAGTCAAAATTGTCAAACTAATTATACACGGACCCGTATTAGGAGGAATCCAAATAGGACATGTCCTGAGAGGTGTGAAAGACATAAACCCACCGATTAAGGAAAGGGTATAATCCCTGTGAAAGTTGATATTAAAGAAGTCTATAAAAGAGTCTGGGAAAGAGAAATAGATGGAGAAGACTCTGAGGATATTAAGTTACAACTACACAAATTACAAAAGGGTCTATGAGACTTTAAATAAAATTAAGATCAAAGACAAGGTACCATCATTAAAAGTGGTAAGACAGAAGATCGAGTGAATAAGTAAGAAGACGGAGTCAATAAGAAGATAACTAAGGAAAATCAAATAAAAAGTAAAGTCAATAACATACACAAACAAGAAATCAAGAAGTCAAGAGGATCCATAAAAATTTTAAAATAAAAATCAACCTCCTATTAACGAAAAGAAGACCAAGAAACAATTTGTAAAGAACATAGAAGAGTAAGACACGGAGATAAGAAAAAGGTTTTAGATCCTAGTAAAAGTGATAGTAATAAGACTTAATAACAGATCTATCTAACACATAGGGGAGAAGTAAATCCATAAGAATATCCAAAAAAGAACGAGGAAGTAGATGTTATATAAAGAAATAAAGTAAAACAGATTGAATGACACAAACACCAGTCGAAAGATGTCCAACGTCCTAGCGTCAAGGAGAACGAAGACCACAGACGGGTGACCACCTACTGTAACCAGGTCTCCGAACACGGTAATAGGAGAACTATCTCCCAAACTGGTCACAGTATTGGTCTCTGACGGGATGTATAACTCGTCCCGGAGGGGAAACGAGACACAAACCGTGACAGAATAGTCTCCACCTCAGACGAGGGATAAACAACCTCATCTCCGGGGGTCGAGACAAAGAAACGACACAAAGACTAGGTATCACGTTCTATCCACCATAACTCGTGAGGGTGACCCTACCTTCACTGACTCATAAGGAGGAGACCTTAACAAGTGTACACCACATGAGATAACACAGTGGAAAGTGGGAAACACACTCGAGAGTCTAATGTGACAACAACCGTGACGAGAACCGGGGTGGAATTGACACCCATACTGGCGTGACCGGGATCACAGAGTCTGTAACAAAAGTGGTCCGGTGGTCGTATCTAAGTGACCTAAGTCCAGGGTCCTAACGTGGGTGACACCAACGATACCTCCGTCGAATCTAAGATGGGACCAGGTTGGGGGGTACACATATATGGATGTTTCATATGTCGATGATTTCGGTCTGAGTAGAACCGATATCCTCGTGAACAGGTATATCTACTAGATATCCATGACTCGAATGTTTCAGTCAGTGTTCTGAGAGTTAAGCGACAAATACGTCAACGTTCCTCTCTAAACTCGAAAGGAAGAAATCAACGTACCGACGGAGTTCAAGTCACCAAAATGTATCTCAAGTAGAGAAATCTATTTACGTGGTTCTTATGTACATGTTTACCAGGAGACACACACCTGGTGGGTGTCGTCCAGACGAAGACACCAAAGGGACCTCGTGTTTTCAGGTGCGTAAGTTCCTCCCTCACACCTCCACCAATACACCTACCCCAGTACTTTCGGACCGTTACTGTCCGTGTATACCCTCGACCACCGGGGTCCACGTTCTTCTAGTCGGGGTCACCCCAGAAAGGGTCACGAACCGGTGTCCGTATTCTCTCGACCGGGATCACGACTGTTCCGTACATCCCTACAATCGTCGATACCCACTCTCTTTTAGTCGGGCTCGTCCCCAGAAAGGATCACGGGTCGGTAACCACGTTTTCTCGGTCGGGACCACAAAACTCCACACGTCCCTTCGGTCCTCGGTGTCTGTACTCTCCCGACCAGGATAACTGTTGTTCAGTACACTCCCTCGGTCTCTGACACCCGGACTCTCTCGGTCTGGACCCTCCCCTGGGAAGGTCACGGTAACTCCGACCCGATGGTACACCCCTCTCTCCGACGTCACCGTTGGGACGGGGAGTACGTAGTGAATTGTCACCACGACCGGTGGGTGTGGTCATAAGAACGGACCTCTTAAGATACTTGTCTCCTCGGACCGTCCGATGTCAGGGACCCCAGCGTTTCTTAACCTATGTTGACTCGTTATCGTGTGTCGTACGTGTCAGTATTAAGATGCGATCTGTTCTATTAGGGGTCCCAGTTGAATAAATCTTCTATTAGACTAGATCTAGAACACGGTTCACCGAGACTTCAACAGTTAATTATTCGCACAACCAACTACATAAAAGAACTCTTGAACCAACTACACTAGACAAGAGGGTCTCGGATAAGTGAAGACCAGTACCCTGTAACTTTACGACCGGGTCCCGAACCTGGACACCACAGGACTATTTCCGGACCTCTTAAGATACCTGTCTCCTCGGACCGTCCGATGTCAGGTACCCCAGCGTTTCTCAGTCCGTACTGACTCAATGTGAAGTTAAAAACGAAGATACCGTCAGGTTCAAAAGAGGTCTTTGTAAGGATCAACGTTTGAAGGAGTGAGGGTGAAGGAGTCCGACAGAGGAGTGTCGGGAAGGGTCCAAACGAGAGGTTTAGGGTCCAAGGTCGTGGGTTAGGGGTAAGTGTCACCGTCTGTGCGCGGAGTCCCACCTCACGTGTCCCGACACTGTCCGACACAGTCACACTCAGACTGAGACAGAACGTACGGTGTCTAACGAGTGACTTGAGAGGAGACTCTCAGGGGATTCAAGAGGAAGACAGGGTTGACTAGAGGGACGACCACTGCCCTCAAGGACTCTACACCCTTGGAGAGGAAGTCTAGGGGGGTGGGGACCCTTGGTCGGAGTGGGACGAAGGAGAGAAGAAAGGGGGAAGAAAGAACATAGGATGGGTCAGTGAACCCCTAGAAAGGACAGGAAACTCCGGAGAGTCCAGGAGACGATCAAAGTCGACCACGAAACACTCTTAATAAGGTAAACATCTACATAAGAACCACGTAAACAGATTTCTCTACTTGAGATACAGGATGACGGGACGATAGTACTGGAGGAGATTTATAGTAAAAACTATCGTCAAAGGGAAACTACTTAGTAATGATTCCACGTCGTTACAGAGTCCTACTAGGTGTTTATCTACTAATTCCGGTCGGGGACAGAAGTTCCGGTACGAAATGTACTCTTTTCACAATCAGTGAGTGAACACAGACTGAGACACTTAGGTACCTGACATCGAGTGGTCCGAGGAGATAGACACCCTAAAGGGTCCGTTCTTATGACCTCGTCCAACGGTAAAGGAAGAGGTCCTCCATAAAGGTTGGGTCCCTAGCTTGGGTCCAGAGGACGTAACGTCCGTCTAAGACATGGTAGACTCAGTGGTCACTTCGGGTGGTGGAAAAGAGATGAAAGACACTGTCGGGGAGACAGGACTTAAAAATAATAATACGTTTGATAGGAAGATTGATAAACTCACTCTGGACTTAGAAATGGGTCGTGACAAAGGAACGGTACGGAACGTCCCCGAAACCTTGTGTCTCCTCCACCTTCTTATTCTCGAGAATAGGAGTTTCTGGACGGTCAATGAAACCTCTTTTCAGATCACTGAGGTGACACTGTAAATCGGTCTTCTTCTTTATCAGGTCCCGGTCTGACCCACGGGAAATCGAGTCTCTAGTAACTTCGGTTAATAGAGGAGAGAGAGAAAAGGACAGATGCGACTCCTGGGACACCACTCCCAGACGGAACACTCAGGACACGGGTAGAGAGTTTCTTATGACGGTAGGACCCCCCCGGGATTCAGACTATTACGAGGGGTCCCCGGTCCCTCCCCCGACTACACCACCAGAGTCTGGACTTAGCGGGGCTAAAAGGATCCAGTCTCTACTAGAGACTTGAGGGAGGGGGTGTTGATAGGGGGTTGGTACACGTTCCGTGGTTGGGGAGTGGGTGCAGAGTACAGAGAGGACGGAGACAGGAAGACGTCGTAGGTCAGGAGAGACCCGTGACTAGACCGAGGTATGGCTAGGACGTACGACGACGGTGCGAAGACTCCTGTCTAGTTAGTCATCATTGGTAGTAGACTTCAGGGGAACGGAGGGAGGAGTACTGACGGGGATTAATCTTTACCCCGACAATATTCTTTCTCTTACCCCACACTCCTTTACCAGTGTAGGGTCCAGTGGAGTCTCAGGGACCCTGTCGACGGTTCACACCCAAGAACCGACGTGTGTCCTTTTTTAAGTTCTCGTGCGGTATTATTTCACTTTCTTCCAAATAAGTCCCTCCTTTGAGTGAGGTCTCTGTCTTACATCTGGTAAAACCTTCCGTTCTCTCCGTTGTCCCATACCTTAACAATCAAAAATGTTCCCACTCATTAAAGTATCCGATTACTCACCCTTCTTATAAGATCGATAAAACTCTTTTCCAACCCCTAAAGGTCTTTAACCTGGTGGTAGGTAATAAAATGGAATACAAGTTAGAATCTTGGTAGTACTGTGGACACCTACACTAAATCGAACGACTACACAATGTTACTCGTATGTGCCTCAGAGGTCCAGATCACCTGAACATGTGGTAGAACCTGGATCAACCAAGATTAGTCGAATACGGAACAGGAAACCTGTTACAGTAAGAAAATTTACAACACGGGACGGGGAAAGAACAGAACCCTGGTGTGATGCTAGGAGTAAAATGTCCACTACCTCTAGATTACTTCTACTCGGTATTACACCTATACTCCGTTATCACAGTTTACCTTCCTTACAGAGACCGAGACTAGATAAGTGAATCTCTCTTAAAAATTTTAAAGTAAAATTTCTAAAGGAAGTACAGATTACAAGAGGTAGTTGACAACAAGAAGGGTGGACAATCGGAGAGGAGTCAATAGCTGACATCGGGTGTCGTAAGATTGCCCAGAAACACTTTAACCGTCCCGGGTCACCACACGTCGTAACAGGGATGAAGTATTTCTATTCGTCCTCTCTCTTAATCCACGGAAGTGAGTCAGAGGGTCCGAGTGTATCGGAGAGAACAAGTACACAAGGTTCGGGATCATTTACTGGGGTTTAAAATGGTGGTTTCGGGGTTCGTTCTTTGGACCCCGAGGAGCATCTACGGTAAAGGAAGAAGGGGGGTCGGGACCAGGACGGAGGGGGCACGTAGACAAACCAGTAATTCTGAAAAGAGGGAGTGACCACAGAGTTCTAAAAGAGAGGAGGAGGGGAAGTAAAGAAGACATAATGACACATCACAAATAAAGACGTTATGACACATCTAGACTATTTTTGTTCTACAATAGACACAAAGTCCCTCCTGAGAGTCTAAGTATATTTTCTTTATATTGAAGTAGATCTAAATGAAGTTAAAGATAAACCCCGGGGTGGTGGTGGTCGTTTCGGCGACAAGGTATCCCTCCCACCTTTACTTAGGGTTATACAAAATCAAGTAGGGACGGGGTGGAGTGTAGAGAGACGGAGGAGACACGGTAGAGACACTGTGGTGACGGATAAGTGACCTGAACCCAGGGGATTCTAGAGAGACCTCAGAATGACGGGAAAGGAAAGGAGTGAGTGAGTTCTTGAGACGGGTCTATCGTAGTCGTCGTCTGGGAGAAGTCCTGGATGGGTTACGAGACCCGGAACCTGAACCCCTGGTTGTGATCCTCCGATACTGGTAAGGGAAGACCTTGGAAGGATTGGGAAGTGCGAGGGTAGAAGGAGGGTCGGGGTGGGGTGGGTTTCCTTGAAAATTAATACTAAAATCTGATTTTCCGTGAGGGAGATAACACCACAAATGGGAGTCTCCGTAGAGTGAATTAGAAGAATCACTCAAACTCAAAATCGGTCTCTGATAGTCCCACAAAAGACGATAACGAGAGGAAGGGACTCTTTTAATTTGACCTGGTTGAAGACCCTACCTCTACCGATTCCCTTTCAAGACTTTTATTTATTTATTTATTTCCTTTTATGTGTCTTCTCTTTTTGTAGTTATAGAGTTTTATAATGAAATTAGAACACAAAATAAAAGAGTCTTCTCCCGACAACCTCCTACCTCCCTTGTTTTTCACGAGTGGTTTCGCTCTCCCGTAGAACTCTGACTTTTAACTCCTTTCGTCGAGGTGTATTGGTTACCTAGTCAAATAATATCCCATTGTGTAAGTGTCCCACCTAGTCCCACCCTATTATCGTTTCGTAAGCACTTACGTAAGGTATGGTTAATCTTCGGTAACCCTGACAAAATATCAATTGGATCCCATATTCTCATGTTCGAACCTTTATTCTATACGTAAGGATACAGTTCTAAATACTTACTCATTGATCAGAGTACCCACGGTCTTAATACAGTCGTTTCCGGAAGTAGTAACAAACCTATGATTGTCTTGTTTCTTCAGTGGACCAGGACACGTCACACACGATACGAGTCAGTGGACTAATAATTTGTTATACATAATTGATGTTTCGGGTATTATTGTCTATTCATCAGACGGTGTATCATCTCAGGACTCATCCCAGTCACCTTCTTGACCTCCTTGAGATACCCAGGTCCTACCGTAGTTAATATGATTGTCGGTATGTTTCTGGGATAGAGATCGAGTCTAGTAAAATAACAAGAATTGTGAGTTTGATGGTTGAGTGGTTGAAGTGAATCATTTATTGGAGTTTAGATATGAATTCAGTATACGTCAAGTAAGGTCAACTCCATCGTAGTTGAACGATCATAGTATTAGTGTCTCTTCTCGGGGTGGTTGACCCCTCGACCAAGAACATACAATCTCATCGATGTCTTAATCCCCGGACAATAGTCAACCTACTATCACCGAAGACTAACCCATCAATTCACTTCGTTTCTTCTTCACTTCAGCGAGTCAGTATAGACTGAGAAGCGCTGGGGTACCTGACATCGGACGGTCCGAGGAGGTAGGTACCCTAAAAGGTCCGTTCTTATGACCTCACCCAACGACAATTACCCCACCATGATTAATCCTCCAAACATCGAATTCGAAAGAGATTCTTTATAATGAATTACCTAAGGTTTCACGAGACAATTTGAACATCTTACATTAATATTCTTTATGTAAGAAGACTTTTATTTATGTATTTAATTTTTTTTAAAAAAATTTCCTTTATATAAGAAGACTCCCTGACAACCCACTTCTCACCCTCTTTAGAGAGGTAGTCACTCTGTTCTTATTTGAAGGATCAAAGTTGTTTCCATTTCCCGTCTCCGAACTCTGATGTGAAAGTCTCTGGTAAAGATAACTTACAATGGTCTCTCCCAAAGTTTTATCACAGTCCGAAGTTTTTGGTACTCCTCAACATCAGGAAAGAAGACTCACACTTTGACCGGACATCTTGGCGAACCACCCGGATCACAAACGTTAACTAACGAAAAGAGACGTAACCTCTTCCTTTACCGTTGGGTGAGGTCACAAGAACGGACCTCTTAGGGTCCCTGCCGCCTCGGATCACCCGCCGGTAGATACCCCGGCGTGTCTCAGCCTGTGCTGACTTCGCTGAATCGTCGTCGTCGTTGTCGAGAAGAGACGGAAACCCTTCCTATTTTCCCTTTCTTACGATCCACTTCCCAAGGACAGACTACATTAACGAATACAAAACAAGAAGTAAGAGTACCAAACGAAGGAAAGGACTTCTTCTTTCCCTTCCCAATTATAGCCTATATAAGATAATAAAATTAAAAAACATAACTCCCACACGTAACATTGTTTTGAAAGTCATTTTTTGAGAGTTTTTCAATTTTCACCCTTAAGGGAACGTCAAGTCACCAATCCTGAGATGTGAAAGTTTTTTGCAATGTCCAAATTGAGGAAGTACTGATGAGTGGGAAACGGTTTACAATGGTTTATAAAGGAAAGGAAATATTCCGTTCATCAAGAAAATCGAGACGAATAAAAATATATATAACTCTTAAGGGACCACCAAGTCACGGAACCTGAGACGTGAAAGTGACGACTCCCCGGTCTAAGTTAGGGAGCAGTCCCTTGATTCTAGAGGGGTGATGATAAAACGAAAAAGAAAGAAAGAAAGAGAAAAGAAAAAAAACACCCCTCTAGAATCACGGTCCTTAAGGGTCATAACGGAATGAAAACTTGGATGTAAAAGGAGTAACTTACGGGTGTGGACAGGTATACATTCATTCAAATATTAGATAAAACATTACAGAATTCTATCTTGTTTGGTGTCATATAAATCGGTAACTATATAGTGTGATATGAATTGGTAGTTCAAAGAAAGGTGAGAAACGATATTCTTCGCAAAGACGTTACTTGTAAGAAAACACATGTATACACACTTAAAAGGAACCCTATCTATTCTACACATAAATGACTCAGGTTGACATCGACCCACCCACCCACCCTCTTTCCCCACTCTACCCAGTTTCTAGAGTCTGAAATCAAAAGTTTCGATCTACAAAACCCCCGAATAGAGAGACCACGTCCAGAATTTTTCACCCCACGGGTTATATCCCAAGTTTGGGAAGTGAGAAGTCCCTCTTCGAGGTCCAAAACTTAAAGAAGAACTAACACTCAATATTTGACCCCTACCCCAAATATTAATCTGACATACGGTTGGAGAGGATGAGTGAAGCTACACCAAGAAGAAGAGTAAACGGTCACACAGCAACAATGAATTAGTTCCAAATCCAAAAAGGGTCTCCTTTAACAAGGTGTACATCGATATCTGAGTCACACAGACACCCTTCTCCACTTAAGTCCTAGAAGGATACAGTGGTAGTTTGACCTTAGAAGTTTATGGAAATTCAAATAAGATATTAAAGTATTAAAAATATAATTAAAGAAATTGGTAGTCCTTGTATAAAGGTATTAACCAATTCCTAGATAGAGTTAAAGGAAGACATACATACCTATGTTAAACAACTGATCAAATGGAAAGACTTGACTAAACTTATCGGTGAAAAAATATATATGATTTAAAGTTATATATGTTTTAAAGTTCCAGTTTTCTCCATAGAACCGTTCTCAACACACAGACCATCTTTAACCGTAAAGGTACTGTGAACCTAGAACGTTCACTTTTGTTAGAGACTCCTATTACACATCTCATTCTTCTTCTTGTAGACTTTCCGTTTCTGTTTCTTCCTGCTCCGTACCCCATCTCTACGTTCCAGACGATGGAGATTTTGGGGATCCCCGTGACGCAAGGATGGGATCCCAGGGGTAGTTCCAAGGGTGGACATCTAAACCGAGTCTAGTCGGAACTACCAAGGACACCGAGATAAAACGGGAACCATAAGAACCCAGAGACTAGTCGTAATTGAGGAAAGATAGTGGTGAACACCCTCCTCTCTAACCAAGAATGTTGATCTGCCGTGGTGACTGTAAAGTACGTACGTTGATAATCTACGACCTTGGTAGAACGTGTTTACTTGTGGATATAAAGGGTTTTACGGTTATCGTAGAGGGGGCTCTTTGAGACCTTCTCTCTAATCATTCCTTCAAAAACGTTTAGATGACTCCTTTATTACTTCTCGACTCAGTCTCTTTACTGTTTCTTAAGTCCCCATCTTGTCTATATCCTTATAAATACGTCATTTTAGTTGTTCTCAACCAGAACCTACCTACTAGGTCCCATTCGATCTACCTTCACAGTTGGTCCTAAGGGTTCCGACATCAAACCCGTCACCTCACCAAGTCATAAAGTAGGTAGTTCTGTCTTGATGTCCCCGTTCTCGTCTAGACCTATCCATTTCTTACTAATTCAGTTAAACCTTGTACAACTTAAACTCTAGGGACACTCTCTAAGATACCCTTATGGGTCTTGGGGTCCTTTGTTCATGTCTCTTTTTAGGTCATGTTTTCTGACTCTCCCTTGTCGTCTAAACCCTCGGTGAGTACCGGATGTATGGTCATTCATAATCGTCGTAAGGGACCACCGAGTCTACCATTTCTTAGACGGACGTCACGTCCTCTGGACCCAAACTAGGGACCCAACCCTTCTAGGAGACCTCTTCCCTTACCGTTGGATGAGGTCATAAGAATGGACCTCTTAAGATACCTGTCTCCTCGGACCGCCCGTTATCAGACACCTCACCGTTTCTCAGTCTGTGTTGACTCGCTGGTTGTGAAAGTGAAAGTGAATTTGCAAACCCGAAGGGACCACCGAGTCTTCCATTTCTTAGGTGGACGTTACACCCTCTGGACCCAAACTAGGTACCCAACCCTTCTAGGGGACCTCTTCCCGTACCGTTGGGTGAGGTCATAAGAACGGACCTCTTAGGTGTACCTGTCTCCTCGGACCGTCCGATGTCAGGTGCCCCACTCTTTCTCTGTCTGTGCTAACTCACTGATTCGTGTTTGTCACCCTTTGTAGGGTGATTGTATATGTCTGGTGACACAATGTACAAAAGCGTCGGTTCGGACGGACACCGGAATCAGACCTACGAGACGACACCTATAGACAAGATAAGGTTCGAAAAAAACACTGAACAAGAACAAACTGTCACATGACTCCTTCTCCGTTCCCGAATCTTCACCTGTCCGAGACACTCCTTTGAGAGTGGTACAAGTTTCTGTCTTTTACAAGTGAGGTAGTGACCCTTTGGACTTCCTGACAGGAACTCTTAAACCCTTTACCTCCGGGGACCCACTGGGGTGGACTCTCTCATTAAAGTTAGGGTTTAGTACTCCAACTGTTACATATTCTTCGAAATCGACAGTGATTGACCTCATAAAAACACTCAAAGTTTTTATAATAGTGGGCTTGAAATTTGCACCAAGGTCACCGACGGGTATGTGGAAAGAGTCAAAATCTGTCTAGATCAAACATCTTGATTTAATTGTTACTTCAACGACCCTATATGTTCATCTCCCATCTAAAAGGAACAACAAAAAAAAAAGGGGGTGTAATCCTTTACATTCATTCATAACCCCAAAGGGGTCTCCGAGTCGTCATTTCTTAGGTGGACGTTGCGTCCTCTACGTCCAGCTAGGGACCCAGTCCTTCTAGGGGACCTCCTCCGTACCGTTGGGTGGGGTCGTAAGAACGGGCCCCCTAAGGTACCTGTCTCCTCGGACCGGCCGATGTCAAGTGTCCCACTGTTTCCCAGTCTGTACTGACTTCTCTGACGTGTGTGTGTGTGTGTGTGTGTGTGTGTGTGTCTCATTCATAACAAACTTCTCTTAAAAGACACCCAGAGAACTCGAGAATACACAGAGTAACGACGACGACGACGACGATTCAGTGGAGTCAACACAGGTTGAGACACGTCGGGGTATCTGTCGGCGGGTGGTCCGAGGGGGTAGGGACCCTAAGAGGTCCGTTCTTGTGACCTCACCCAACGGTAAAGGAAGAGGTTACGTACTTTCACTTTTCACTTTCACTTCAACGAGTCAACACAGGCTGAGAATCGCTAGGGTACCTGACGTCGGATGGTCCGGAGAGGTAGGTACCCTAAAAGGTCCGTTCTCATGACCTCACCCCACGGCAACGGAAGAGGCCACAGAGTAACCCATACGGTAAGTCTGGTAAAGAGTTCTGACTCAAATGTACTCGTTGGAGTTCCCTATTTTCGTACAGAGTGGTCCTGTGTCCGAACAAATGACAACGATATTTTCGTTTCCTAAATGATTCGAGTCACAAGGAGTCGACATTTCGTTTGGTGACGTAGGCACAGGTAACACTGATGACGCGTCTCAAATCCCCGTTTCCTTTGTGAACGCTTGTACGACTTCGAGTTGTAAGAAGAACACGGTACTCATTATTTCAGACAACAGAGTCCTCAGGGTACAGAAAATGGTGACAGCTCTGTTTTTGTTGTATAAGTGACATCCGTCCCCTTTTAGTTTAGTGTCAAGGAAGTTCATACACAATGGAGACACTGTCGTTTGATTAGCTGTAATAATATGTTAATCTTTATTAAGAAATGAGGACGTCCGGCGTACGATTCAGAGAGGTCAGCACAGGCTGAGAAACTCTGGGGCACCTGACATCGGGTAGTCCGAGGAGACAGGTACTCTAAGAGGTCCGTTCTTATGACTTCTCACTTCCTTTCAATGTACCGAGTTTTATCGGACCTCAATTTTGAGGGGAGGTCCAGAAGGGGTGGTAAGATACGTTTTGTTTCATGAGAGAGTGGGCTTCCTTTTTTTTACCTGTCATTCTAACTAATGTGGGTTGAGGGTCGACCAGGTCGGAGACCGGTTAGAGGTCTTAAAGAACGGGGTCGGCAAATTCCCTATTGATGAGGTTTGTTGGAACTTCTTCTTGTCGGGGGGAATTCTGTCAGCTAAAGGTGTATATACGGATATATATGAATCAGAAAAGAACCCAATCACGTCGTCGAGTGATTAGACTGACGACGGGGAAGAGTGAAATAATTTCCACTAGACAAGGACATTTTCCGACCAGACCAAGAAAAAGACTTGGTACGGAAGAGATTGAGGGAATGGGATGTGTCTTATGATCTCACCAATCGGTAAGGGAAGAGGTCCCCTAGAAAGACTGGGTCCCTAGTTTGGACCCAGAGGACGTAACGTCCGTCTAAGAAATGGTAGACTATAATCCCTTCGAGAGGATTATATTCCCACCTGACTAATCCACGCTTATGAAAGTCCTCGTCCTTCTCGATCCAAACCTCGTCCTTTTCGAGTCAAAGGCAGTGGGGGGTGGGGCGGGGTTGGGGCCTTTTCGAATCTTCCCCTAGTTGGTTTTACAACCCTTTTAGAAAACCAACCAAGAGGTCCAAAATGTAATGCTTTCGGTATGTCCCACCCTAAAACCTGGTACCTTCCTGGTACCTTTGGACTTGTATCCCTTAGAGCGAAGTGAAAAAAGTAAGACACCGTTATTTCTAGATTAACGTATTACCATGATATTAAATCTCTGGGCAAAAGTCTGGTAAAAAGAGGTAAGGGGTTGAATGTTTTTCCGGTCCGTGACGATGTCATCTTGAATTCAAAGAGGAAAAAATTGGGAAGTTAAAATTTCTTGATGGTCAAGAATTCCTATGTGAGGTCTTCACAAAGAAGACCGAACATTTCCCTAGGAGGGTACAACTCATTGGACTTTGGTTCTTGTTCTGTCGTGAGAATCTTACCTTACATCACAGGGTCTATGTAAATGGCTTCTGAAGTTGGACTTCCCAAGTCCCACAGGGGGTTTAAGGGAAGTTTGGACTACCCCAAAGTTCTTAGGAGATGAGAAGGTAATCAAAGACTGGTCTGCAGGGACCGGGGACACTATGGGACACGTTCCACGGGTTGGGTGATGTCGGTCTCTTCCCGAAAGATCACATCTGTCCAACAGTCCTGAAAAGAATCTTCCCTAAGGAACAGATATCTCGAATACAAGATACTATCCAGAAGGACACGACCCCACATAAGGAGTTCTGACTCGTAGATGTTTCAAATATTAAACCCGAAGACCCATCGTCGGCCAGGTTATCCGAGAGACATTGTCACACCTCCGACGGTTCCGGACCTCACTTCCCCAGGTTATCTACGTTTCTCCTGGGGAACCTCTTTAATCTCAACCCACGATACCTTCTCCCGTGTACCAAGTTCCGAACTCCCGACCCTCCGTCTCTTAAGAGTATCTTCTAAAGGTCTGTATCTCACTCTACTCTCTGATCTGTCGTCTTCTTGGGTTTTAGGAAACGGGACAGAAGGAGCGTCGATTCCGTCTTAACTCTGAGCAGACTGTTAAAACAGGCTGTGCCGTGGTTCACACTGTCACCGCTCCTACGCGAAATCCTTACTATAGACCCTTTAGTAAGACATCTTCCCACGCCTCTATTCTTCACTCTTTCTCTGGAACGACACGCTCACTCTCTCCTTCTCACTCTCACTCTCTCGTTCTCCTTCGCTCTCAGTCTCCGGGGAACCTAGGGACGTGTCAGTCTTTAGTGCGAAGATGGTGCAGGGTCTCCAGCCGCAGTCGACACAGGGGGTGCGTAATGAACTCAGACGTGACGGACCCCTTAAGGGGCCGGTGGGGGATACAACCCCTTCGGTATTACGACACTTGACTGTCTCTACTACGGGACGCCCAGAACTTTCGTTTCCCCTCTCACTCTCTTTCTTCCGTCCTCGTTTTCAGTCCCCGGAGTTCGGTGTCAACCCACTCCGGTCGTTAAATGGAACTGAAAGACTTAAGGTGCAAAGTCGTCGTCTATACTAGAGCCCACCGGAGTGAACGTTACCGAACCTCGTCCCGAACCCAAGGGTCGGTCTCTAAGTCCGACCCAACACAGTCGCTTTCGTGGTCTAGGATCGGTGATCTGGTCACCAGTCACTGTTCCCGGGACCGGGAAGCCGAAACGTATTTTCCTTTCATCACTTCGTTCATTTGATAAATAATTCGCCTTTTCTTAAGTCATGCACACATATCCGTGTTCCCGTGTAAGTCTCCCTCTCAGGGACCCAACGCGGGAGACCGTCAAATTTAATGAAAATACCCCATAAAGAAAACCCAAAGGAAACCCGTTAGTAAAACTAAACGGACCAAGTGTCAAGCGTAAACCATACAGAGTCCTAGGAGGGTACTCATACGTGCGTAGAGAATCGTTTCTACTTAAAATGATTTTTACGCAGAGTCATCCCATGTAGGGAACTGTATTGTGGGAACACCGGAGGTTCCTCGGAAAAGACACGTACACACCAGTCCTTTCTCTTAAGAGATGACCGACTCTTACTCTTTATACACTAGGCCCGTCCCGGGTCGGAAGAGGAAACGACGATGACGATTTGACGAAGTCCGACCAGGTTGAGACACGTTGGGGTATCTACCGTCGGGTGGTCTGAGGAGATAGGGACCCTAAGAGATCTGCTCTTATGACCTCAACCAACCGTAAAGGAAGAGGTTACGTACGTACGTACGATTCAACGAAGTCAGTACAGTCTGAGACACACTGGGATACCTGTCATCGGGTGGTGCGAGGAGACAGGTGCCCTAAGAGATCCGTTCTCATGACCTCACCCAACGGTAAAGGAAGAGAAGAAGAGAGGACGGCGACGACGACGACGATTCAGTGAAGTCAGCATAGACTGCGACCTTGTGACCTTACCCAACGGTAAAGGAAGAGGTTACGTACTTTCACTTTCCACTTTCACTTCAGCGAGTCAGGACGGGTTGAGGATCGCTGTGGTACCTGACGTCGGGTGGTCCGAGGAGACAGGTACTAACAGGACGATAAGAATCTCAAAGTCAGATTCCCCTTACTTAGAGATTAGCGAAATGGGATCCCCCTTGGTAGATGGAGAACGGAGTTCCACGTGGGTCAAAAGTCCCATTATAACACTGATGGATGTCAACAGGTCAGGTTTGAGTTCAAATCGAGGAATCCCTTCATTATGAGACACATCAGAGTCTGAACACGGTGAGGAAGACAGTTGTTGATAAAAGCAAAGGAACGTAAGTTGTTTCTCACTCCTGGTCGATCTACGACTCTCTTTTACCACTCTTTTTCTGTTGGAGGTGTGGGAGTCCTCGGACGTCATATTCCCACCTCAATCTTAGATTAGGTTATTTATGTGTTCACTAATTTTTAATTCAATTATTAATTTTAACATTTACTGTAGTCACAACGACTTCCTTGCTACTTTCAGATATTACTTTTAAAACTGTTCGACTTCAGAACGGACTCTTTGCCTTCTATTTATTAACTCCTAAGTTTCTCCTTCCTTACGAAAGATCCGACTCTCTTGTAGGGTCACCTGCCTATATTGAACCGTATAATACCTTTTGATCTCTTTATATCAAGTCAAATCAACGAGTCAGCACAGGCTGAGAAACGCTGGGGTACCTGAAGTCGTTCAGTCTGGAGGGACAAGTAGTGGTTGAGGGCCTCAAATGAGTTTAAGTACAGGTAACTCAGTCACTACGGAAGGTTGGTCGAGTAGGAGACAGCAGGGGAAGAGGAAGGCGGAAGTTAGAAAGGGTCGTCGTCCCAGAAAAGTTTACTCAGTCGAGAATCGTAGTACACCGGTTTCATAACCTCAGAGTCTAAGTTGTATTCAGGAAGGTTACTTATAAGTCCTGACTAAAGGAAATCATACCTGACCAACCTAGAGGAACGTCTCTTTATGTCCCGTGGAAGGGACTCTATCAGTCCGGGAACACCCATCACCCCGAGCCCCTCCCATCTCTTTTTGAACTGATAAAACAGGGAATCTTCGACGGTAAACTGGCATCCGCCGGCGAAGGAACAGCGTGACTAGTGACCCTCAACATCAGAGTTGTCTCTCGCGTTCGTACCGCCGGAGGTATCGTTCCCCGACGGTCCGACCTTTCCCAGACCCGGGCTCGAAAGCTAGGCGGTCCCGAGATGAGGGACACAGTTGGAGACAGCGGTCGGCATTCACGTCGTCTCGAACGATCGGCCCCCGTCTTCCTCGAAGCCCAGTCCGATCCCCTCTCCGCTCAGACTTCAGTGCCCGATGGACTCTCCTCGGAGAGCACCCTGGCCCTCAACCCCCTCTCACGCTCCAAAGTCCCCGAGACCCGACGCCCTTCGTCAAAACTGGAGACACCACACGGACGTCCCCAGGACCGCCCCGGCCCGGCCGCCGTCTAGTGATCTGGAAGACTCGGACCGCACAAGGTCGGTGGCGGCTTTGGCCAATATCACCTGTTCGCGGCGGGGGTCGCGGCCCTTTCGTCCACTCCGGTGGTCTGGACCTTCGCTAAGAACGCAAAACCCCAGACACGCAAGAGTGTGGATATCAACCAAGGCTTCAGACTTCGCCCAGAATAGGATCCTAGACCTTGAGGGTCATATTCTCGAACACACGTCTTAAGTACTTAGACCCTTCGTGTGGCTCGAGTCCAAACAGAAGGACAGAGAGGGTTCGGTCGTGAAAGACGTCAGTATGATCTAGTCTTGAAGTTCATCCCAAAGGGGTCTGACCTTCGAGAAACCGGACATGGTTCTTAAAAAGACACTTTATGCAGCATAAAAAGGACAACTACAATTCCTCGTCTAGAATGAAGGGATTCACCTTTATCTAACCGGGTTTGTCGGACAACATCAAAGGGTTGATTAGCATAAAATCACAGGGACGTTTTCGCTATGTCACCCTCTTTAAAGGCGATTAAACACGGACTTTAAACGAGAAATTTTGTCACACGAATTTTAGGACCAATTCCCTGAAGGGACCACCAGGTCACCGATTCTGACCCACGAGGGTTACATCTCCCGGACCAAGCCTAGGGACCACCCCTTTGATCTAGGGTGTACACCGTTGATTTCTAAGTCTGACGTTCTACCTTCTAGGACGGACGTCGCTAATTCTGGGTCGACGACGACGACGACGACGATTCAGCGAAGTCAGCACAGGCTGAGGCACACTGGGGTATCTGCCGTCGGGTGGTCCGAGGGGGTAGGGACCCTAAGAGATCCGTTCTTATGGTTTGTTAATTTTCATTCATAAAAGATTTTTGGACCAAATGACTTCACATGTCACCATTGAAACCTCATGTACATTTAAATCTACTAGATCCTAAACGTCTTTGACAAAGACATTTGAACACATTGTTGGAATAATTTTTCGTTTATAATCCCCCCTTTTAACCACACTAAATTCGATATACTCCCCGAAGGGATCATCGAGTCTACCATTTCGTAGACGGACGTTACGTCTTTAGGCCCAAGTTATGGAGGCAACCTTTCTAAGGGACTTCTTCCTTTACCGTTGGGTGAGGTCATAAGAACGGACCTCTTAAGGTACCTGTCTCCTCGTACCATACCCCAGCGTTTTTCAGTCTGTCCTGACTCGCTGGTTGTGGGTGTCCGATATACTTTCTCAAGATATAACAACTAACCTAATAGAGACACACACATAAACACAAATTGTAAAATTTATAGGACACTAACATTCAACTTTATTTGAACTTAAATACCTTGGTTCTCTGAGTCTTTTATAAAGAGACATGAAAAAAAAAATTCCACCTTTTCCTTATAAAGAGAATTTACCGTTGTGAATTATATTAAGTCAATTTACCCTTATTGATGAAACTATTTATTAAACTGTTCTAAATCATTTAAACTCCAACATGGAAAGGTGGATCTATCATATGTTAAATTCCTTTCATTATACATGACTCTCTGTACATTATACATGTTCGTCTGTACATGTTTTTACTTGTGTTTTCATTACAAACATCATTTTAAAATCTTCATCGGATCTATAGGAAGTCCTCCACTTACCGGTTTATGTAAGTGTATTACGTGATAATATGTCGTTACCTTGTATTTATTTGATCTCAATTGTACCTACTTGAAGTGTTTATGCTACACATTTTTTCGTTAGACGTCTTCTTAACTGTTCATTACATCGTAAAAATATAACGGGCGCGTAAGTATGTATACATTTCAAATTTTTTACATGTCCCGTTTAAGAACCAAAAGTGTCTCGTTAGTTTAGACCAAAAGGTTTATCACCATGTTCGACGGTAAAACACAGAGAGCTACACTGTCTTATTCTAGTGTAGTAGTGGAACCATTATAAAAATGGTTTTACAAATTGGAGTCAGATCCGTACACCTTTGTTATTTGTTTAGGTCTTAGGCCGTCACCAGATATTATGCTATCCGAAACTGAGAAGTTTCCTTTTTTTAGTAATGTTTAACGTCTATACCCTTCTCATGATCAACTTCTGTTATTTTTGGTCTATATTACACACTTCGAACTAATATCAAACTTTACCCGTTGTCTTCGATATTTTCTGGAAAAAGTCCTGGTTAATCCGTGTAAATTTATACTTGATACAATCTAATATGATAACTTAATTACGACTTCAAGAATCCACAGTATTTCCATAACACTATTTACATTTTTTTAAGAATAGAATCACCTTCGGAAGATTTCATAACTTCCTACTTTACGGAATGATAAACTGTAAAAGTTTACCAAGTCCTTTTTTAATATATATTTCGTTTAGACCGTTTTACAACCATCAACCACTTTAATGCACTTCATATATACTCACAAGTAACATAATGATAAAGTAAAAAAACCATTCAAACATCGTAAAATTTCATCCTTTAACTCCTTTTCCTTCTTTAAGAATCCTTATTAGTAGTGGTTTAATTAATAGGGTATCATTAATTGACACCTCGAAGGGACCACTGAGTCACCATTTCTTAGGTGGACGGCTACGTCCTCTGTGTCAAAACTAGGGACCCAGTCCTTCTAGGTGACCTCTTCCTTTACCGTCTTCTAGACCCAAGTCATGGAGTCAACCCTTCTAGGGGACCTCTTCCTTTACCGTTGGGTGAGGTCATAAGAACGGACCCTTTAGGGTACCTGTCTCCTCAGACCACCCGATGTCAGGTACCCTAGTGACTTCTCAATCTGTATTGAATCGTTGATTGTGTGTTGTTGTTGTTTTAATTGACACCCCCATCCCTCCCCATGTGACCTCGAAGTTGACATAATCTTAAATAAAGAACTCTACCCACTGTCCCTATCTATACGAGTAATATTACAGTAAATACGAGAGAATATTTAATTTATGAAATATTAATCAAATTTTAGTCAAACTCTTATCCCTCTAATAAAAATTTCAATCAAACGTCAACTACTAAATACAAATATAGAAAAGGTTGTATTAAATGACATTGCACTTTCGGATACCCAATGTCTGAAACCTTAGACTGTCTGTACGGATGTAAATTACTATATAAATATCGATTACATTATTATTTAGACAATAAATGACAGAGGTTCGAAGTAAAAGAAGTAGACACTTTTCCTCTACTACTGTGGTTTTAGTACAAATTATTTTGAATTGTGTTACGAACCACTCATGAGTCCTTAACAATCGATAAAAATACTCTTAACTGTTGTTAATATCTTTATCTACCTGAGAAGAATAAATCTCTTCTTTCTTATTTTGTACAGCCGTAGGATTAGAAAGTGATAAAAACCATTTTGTTACCAAAGACGAAATTACCAGAAATTCAAACGAAAATTAAATAAAATGAAATATAAAAAGTATCCAAGAACTCAGGACTTAAGTAAGGAGGTTCCCCTTCTTGTTTAGGAGACTTTAAAGTTTATCTTTCTTTTCTATACAATCTTTCCTCTTTTTATGAGGTGTAAGGTCTCAAGATGCAACCAGTCATTCTCGACCTACGAAAATAGAAATCACCATCCTCCCAATCAAAAGTACTACGTACTTTAACAAAAAGTTTGTTCAAAACGGGTATACTCCATGAATAAAGATTATAATATAATTATGTAAAACCTTCAAAACCTCAATACACCTTTACGACAACAAGCTGAGACGTAGAGTACATTTTCAAGTGAAGAGGAAACTTAAAATCCTTCGTAAGAAGCACAATGATGACGCCTGGGTATACGGTTACCTTTTTGGTCGGTCAAAGACCCCTAAACATAGGTCTCTAGCCCTTTTCCTGAACCTCGATGAAAATAGGAATCCTTATGATAACTTCCTGTTCCATCCAAAGTAAAGTAATAAAAGTAAAAGACCTTTTACAATAGAGTCCTCAGAAAAGACAAAAGAAGTAAGACCTTATTCTGTAGACCCTGGACTTTCACTTTCTCTTGAGACTCCCCAATGCACCTCGGACACCGGATTTTTGTACTCTTGACTCCAACGAAGGTTTCCGAAGAAAACAATGTCTCTGTTGTCGGTAATCTTCACCTGAAAGGTTTAGTATCGTTGTAGTTTTCTACTCTGTTCACTGATATTTTGTCATGTCCCTGTAAATAAAAAACCTGGTTTATTGGGAACTTTTGTAATTCTGTTTGTATTATTACAGGAATATTCAATGAAAGGGGACTTTACTTACCGGGGGTAAAACGAAATATAATGTTGGCAGTGGTGTTAATTATTCTTGACCTCCTTAAAAAAATTTCCGTTTTAATAAAAACGATACGGTTATTCTATCCCCTTATACACCATTTTAAGATCTTTTTAATACTTAGTTTTACCGTCCTTGTACCTACCTGAACCTCTCATAACTTTCACACTTTCACAATTAGGGAGTCAGAACAGACTGAGAAACACTAGGGGACCTGAAGTCGGGAGGTCCGAGGAGACAGGTACCTTAAGAGGTCCGGTCTTATGACTTCACCCAACGGTAAAAGAGGAGGTTTCTTAGAAGGGTCGGGTCCTTAACTTGGGCCCAAAGGACGGAACGTCCGTCTAAGAAATAACAGACTTGGTAGTCCCTTCAGGATAAAGTGATTCACTTTATTCAGTCTATCTCTTCCTGTTCAATAGTAAAGATACACTTTAGATTTTTGATGTCGATCACTTATATTGTTTTTTCTTCGTTTGAGTGTCTATGTCTCTTGTTTGGTCACCATCGATCACCCATCTCTTTTTCCCCTCCCCGTTATATCCCTACCGTCTAAATTCTTCATGTTTGATGATACATATTTTATTCGATGTTCTATACAACATGTTGTACCCTTTATACCAATTATAATATGACCAAACTCGTTTGAGACCTTTTACTACTTCCTGTCCCTTCGGACCGTACGAGGTCAGGTACCCGGACGTTTCTCAGTCTGTGCTGAATCGTTGACTCGTTGTCGTCGTTGTGACATGTCATTGATGTTTACCTCATATTGAAAATTTTCAACACTTACTGAAATAATATGTGTATATTGAAGGTATTGTAACATGTCGATGATATGAAGTTATTTTATTTGTACTTATTTTGATTTTTTCAAAAAAAAAAAATTCTTTATTTTCTGTTTTTTTTTACCATTCTTGTCATTTGAAAAGTATGAATTTCAACATACGAAGTACCAGGGGTCGTCCCTTCATGATATAACTTTCTTTAACTTGTACACTTTTGCCAAACAGAGGGAATAGGATACCACGACACGTACATCCTGGAGTCGTCTTTACTAGCATCTTTGAACACTGAGATTAGTGCAACACATGAACCTCTTTACAATAATCTTTCTGTGCTCGTTTCCACACTATCTGGAGTCATCTAAAAAAAAAAAAAAAAACATTTTAACACTATTATCAAAGATAGAGGGTCATCACACAACAAGTCAGTGATTCAGTACAGACGGAGAAACGTTGGGGTACCTGACGCCGTACGGTCCGAAGGGACAGGGAGTGATAGAGACCCTCAAATGAGTTTGAGTACGGGTACTCAGTCACTACGGTAGGTTGGTAGACAGAGACCGTGGACGAAGACGGGAGTAAGAAAGGGTCGTGGTCCCAGAAAAAGTTACTCAGTCGAGAAGGGTAGTCCACCGGTTTTATAGCCTCGAAGTCTAAGTGGTAGTCAGGAAGGTTACTTATATGTCCCAATTAAAGGAAATCCTAACTGACCAAACTAGAGGAACGATAGGTTCCCTGAAAGTTCTCAGAAGAGGTCGTGGTGTCAGACTTTCGTAGTTAAGAAGTCGTGAGTCGGAAGAAATACCAAGTTCAGTGTGTAGACATGTACTGATGACCTTTTTGGTATCGAAAATGATATACCTGAAAACAGTCGTTTCACGATAGAGACGAAAAATTATCCGAAAGATCTAAACAGTATCGAAAGGAAGGTTCCTCGTTCGTAGATTGAAGTACTGACGTCAGTGACAGGTGTCACTAAAACCTCGGGTTCTTTTATTTTAGACGGTGACAAAGGTAAAAAAGGGGTAAATAAATAGTACTTCACTACTCTGACCAGTGGTACTAGAATTAACAAACTTACAACTCCATACAAACAAACAAACAAAGGTTAAATAAAATAAATAAACCGACGTGACCCAGAATCAACACCGTACACCTTAGATCGAGGGACTGGTCCCTAGTTTGACCCTGGGGGAAGAAACCCTCAAGTCTCAGAATCGGTGACCTGGTGGTCCGTACGTACGACTCATCGAAGTCAGTGCAGAAACGTTGGGATACTTGACATCGGACAATCCAGGAGACAGGTACCCTAAGAGGTCCGTTCTTATGACCTCACCCAATGACATGGGGGTAGGTTCCCTAGAAGGACTGGCTCCCTAGTTTGGACCCAGAGAACGTAACGTCCGTCTAATAAATGGTGACTCGGTGCACCCTTCGAGAGGACCCGGTGGTCCCTTCAGGGTTTACGACTCAAACTTCAGTCGATAAAGTGAGAGGAGAAAGTAAGAGTTCTCCGAGAAATCAAGGAGAAGTGAAAGACGGTACTCCTACCACAGTAGACGTATAGACTCCAACAACTATAAAGAAGGTCATCAGAACTAAGGTCGAACACAAAGTAGGTCGGACCGTAAAGTGTACTACATGAGACGTATATTCAATTTATTCGTCCTATTGTTACATATCGGAACTGTATGAGGAAAGGGTTAAATCTTGGCCAAGTAAGAAGATATAGACCAAGATTGACAATGAAGAATTGGACGTATGTCCAAAGAGTTCTCCGTCCAGTCCACCAGACCATAAGGGTAGAGAAAGTCTTAAAAGGTCAAATAACACTAAATGTGTTAGTTTCCGAAATCGTATCAGTCACTTCGTCTTCATCTACAAAAGGACCTTAAGAGAACGAAAAGGATACTAAGTCACCTACAACCGTTAAACTAGAGACCAAGGAGACGGAAAAATTTTAGGTCGAACATGTAGATCTCAAAGAACCAAGTCCATGACAACTTCGGATCGAATTTCCTAAAACTCGTAATGGAACGATCGTACACTTTACTCGTGCCAACATGCTATCAAACTTGTAGGAAACCGTGACAGAAACCTTAACCTTACTTTTAACTGAAAAAGGTCAAGACATAGGTAACGACTCAAAAGGTTTAAACGACCGTATAACTTACGTCGTGAAATTGTCGTAGTAGAGAATTCTGACGTTATCGAGTAGACCTCAAGGTAGTGGAGGTGATCGAAACAAGTAGTATTACGAAGGATACCGGGTGAACCGAAGTGTGAGGTCCTACAGTCCAAGTTCCACTCACTGGTGTGGTAGTACCAACAGACCCAGTACTTTTAGAAAAACATGTCAATTAACACACATAAGAACGGTGGAGAATTAGTGAAGACGAAGAAAATGCCAGGAACGGTAAAGACAAGAAATAACACGGACAAAAACCTACCTTATAAAGGGGCCGTGGGATCAGGAAGGGTATGATAACAAAAGCGGACAAAGAAACGCAACAAATGAATTCTTCCGAAAGAATAGAGAGGAACGATAAGACACCTTGAGACGTAACTCAAAGGAAAGACAAAACGGAAAACGAAGAGAAGAAAAGAGTTTATAAACATTCCGGATGAGTCTGTTGGTAAAACAGAAAAAATAAATAGACCCTATCAAAACCAGTGATGGAGGTAGGTATCAAGAAGTCCGTGAGACAGGTAGTCTAGATGGAGGGACCCAACACCAGTCAATTAAAAGTACAACATACACTTCATGGACTGTGTCTTAAGAGATTTCATAATCGAGACAGAACGGTAAAAGATGATAGTTGTAAAACTGACACTGAACGAACATGGAAGGTGTAACTATGAAGGATGAAACTACTAAGAAGGATCAGGGAACCAAAATTTATGGTAAGTACACCATAATTAAGGGTCTAAATACAACTACTGACTGGGAAAGGAATAAGGTCTACGAGTGTACGTCAATGGACAAACTGTAGAGGTAAACCCATAGAATAATTTCGTTCAAGTTTTGTCTTGAGGTAAAGGAAGTATTACACAAGAAAAGTGTCCAAACAAAAAACAAAAAAAGATAAAGGTATTCAACATAATAAGGTATGGGTAAATGAATTTGGGGTTTGAATCCTCGAAAAGATCAACAAGTAAAAGTGTGTAGGTCAGTCGTTCAAAAGTACCGAATTAGAGGTCTTTGAAATAGGGACGAAACGGACACAGAGGTGGAGGTGACGATGGTGAGAACAGGAACGGTGGTAGTAGAGGACGGACGTCGACACGTCATGGGAACCGAATGGAAGGACTACGTGGTTCAATGATATGAACTCGGTTTACCTGGAAAAAGACCGAAAAGGTTGTACCATCCAAACAATTCTGGGGTCTCGGAAACATAAACGACAAGAAAGACGGACCTCGTAAGAACCGGGAAACATCATAGTCAACTTTACGATAGAAAAGTTTCTTCGAAAAGGACTGCTATGACAAATTTCAACGAGGACCCTTAAGGGACCACCAGATCCCCAATCATGAACTACGAAACGACAGTTAGGGACGAAACCCTTGATTCTAGGGTGTCCGACGTACCAAGTCCTATTTATTTCAACGGGAAGAGAGTCAGTGTTACATTAGTGGGACACAACAGAAGTGATATACTTTAATGGAACGACAAAAAAATTAAATAACAAACGGTAGAGAAATAACAACAGTAGATGGTTGAGTTACCTGTACCCAAACCCATCTGAGGCCGTCAACCACTACCTATCCCTCCGGAACGACGACGCCAAGTACCCCAGCGTTTCTCAGCCTGTACTGACTCACTGACTTGACTTAATCTTGTATTCGAAATACTCTTCTCTTCCCAAAATGGGTAAAACTAAAACGACATCCGTGTCGAGGATTTAGTCACGGATATTGTCTTATGTACATCTCACTTTGAACTAATTTAGGACTATAATTGTGATCTACAATTATACAATTACAACTAGGATACAAAATGATAGATATAAAGAGAACCCAGTCTTATGTGAAGGGAAATTTACAAGGACTATGTCTAATATATATAATTGGAAAATATAGTCGTAGAACCTTTGTGAGTTTCGACAAGGAGGATATCTCCCGTGTCTTATAAATGTTTGGATGCGGAAGAATGCTCCTGAAGACTTAGTTTTAATCTTGAATTTTTAATATGAATGAGAAAACTTAGTAATTAAGACAACGAAATTTACATCTTCTAGGTCAAAATAATTTCATTAACCCTTTATTTGTTCTTATACTCACTTCTTAAATAAGTCTGAAGGTTGATTATGACCGTTTTAGTTTCTCTATTTACCGAGTAATATCAATATCTTCTGTAAAAAGAAATCTGAAATAGTAAGATTGAGTCCAAAAGAGTAAAAAAATTAGATCACCTAAATAAAGATAAAGAAAGTTATTATAAGTAAAATTTCCAATGTTTAAATATAGTGTAAAGGATGTACATTTTTGGGACTCGATTAAGGAAGTACTTTATCAGAAATAACATCATACTCCATATACGTTCTTAGACTTAAATCTAACATTCTTATACAAAAGAGAAGAATCCACAACTCTAAACGAAACTTGAAATATTAGGAGCTTAGGTCCTCTAGGTTCAACAGTTTAATCTCTTTGCCGAACTGCTATCAAACGATATGAACGCTCTACGGGAAGGACTTATGTCGTGAAAACTATACTTGTACTTCGGTCATCGTGTCCTTGGATTGGTTCTTCAAGGATAATTAGTCCATATTCAACATGTAAACCTTGATCTTCAAGTTCTTCTCGAAAAGAACCATTAATAGTCGGATTAAACAAGGAAAAGCATATAGAAGGAATCGATTTTCATTTTTACTTCGGTTTTGGGACCAGGTTTGCGACCCTTGCAGGTTTTAAATTACAATTTCCCTAGTCTAAACTGGAAACAAATTGGCTTCTCGTTTACTTTCTTCGGGTCTTCACCTCAGTCGGTACCGAACTCAAACTATACTACTCCCTTATACTGTGCAGTTTCTAGCTTCGACGTTATACCTTACTTTAACTTCGTAGCTTTTTAAGGACTAGACTCTTACCCCCACCAATGACCGTCTCCTAGATGACTGAGAGTCTCCTAAATAAATCTTTGGTTAAATTAGAGTATATATTTCTGTATCAGTAATTTAGTTAATTCACAATAAAACACTTAAGATAAATTTTTTAGTAGTGTGGGCAAATAATAAAATTTTTCTTTTTACACGCACGGTTCACCAGACTACATGTAAGAAAATTACTTTCGTTTCGATATTATCGTATTTTGACAATGACCTTACGAGAAGTAACTCGAATCCTAGACTTGTTCCTTCAGCCATCCTACTAAAAAACTTCAACACTTTATTTAATATTTATGTTTTTTCACATACTAACTTTCTCATTATTATTTTACTCGTAAGTATATGGGTGGTGGTCTAATTCTTCATCTTGTAAACATTATAGCTTCCTCCAATCCTTTATCTCGTAAATCATCTTAGATTCTTCTGAGAACACACAGACATTAACGTAGACAGGGGAGAGGGTGTACATCCGTCATAGGGTTGAAACACAATTAGTAAGGGAACGTAAAGAAAATCAAATAATGTATTACATGTAAGAATTTGTCATGTAAACGAAAACTTTTTAGGCAAACGTCCACATTTTCTTGTTCTAACGGAAAAAAACAACACGACCCACAGTCTCGTACTCTCCCGAAGAGACGAACGCCGTGTCTGAAAAGAACAACGACACGCACCCGAGAGCTCAACACCGCGCTCCCGAATCAACGAGAAACCGTACACCCTAGGACCAAGGGGTTGGTCCCTGACTTGGGACCAAACTAGGTCACAGGGGACGTAACCTTCCACCAAAGAAATGGTGACCTGGTGATCCCTTCAGGGTTGTAACAGTAATAATGTACTTCCGAAGTCCCTCTCGTATTACTTCAAGAAACCTAGTATCAACGAAGTCGAAGGAACTCTTAAATGTTTTTCTATGAGGTGTACTCCTAGAACGAAACCAGTCAGAGGTTTCATTTCCAAAGATTAGAGGAAGGACCTCCCATTCCCAGAAAGATGGGAATGGGTATAACTTCTTTTTCTTACTCTAAAGACCGTACGATATAAAAATACCGGTAGGACAGACAGGAGAGGGGGTGTGTGTTCACGGACGTCAGGTCTTTTGACAAGATCGAAGAGATCTCTTTGGAGGATTGAAATTGGCTACATCTCCTTCCGGTCTGTTCGTTAACACCCCTCAACCCTTTTCCTATAAGACAAACTTTGAAGGCCTATCAAAGTAGTCCAAGAGTGATCAAATCGGTGACAGGAACTGGGGGATCAACGACTACACGACTGATTGTTAACTCTGATTGACCTAACCAAGAGTAGAAAGAGATGACGACCGAACTAAACGGAAAGAATTCAGACGGTCAGGTAAGTACAAAAAAGTCGAAAATTTGAAAACAAGACGAGTAAAGAACAGGACAAGAACAACACTAAAATATAAAGTAGGTATACAAAGAACTGTAAAAGATGATAAACACAGAACAGGATAAAAGAGGAAGGAACATCCAAAAGAAAAGGGACACTATATGAAACCACCAATAAACTTATTAAATAAACTGTTTAATTGGATAAATCGGTGAAAGGGGTCATTATCTAAAGAAAACTTCTTTAAAAGTCTATAATCAGGAACCCCAAGAGTTGTAAGTCACGATAGAACGAGAAAGTGATTTTCAATGTGTCGGTGGATAAAAGTCTTTCGTTTCATATATGGTAGTAAGTCAATAAATCTAATGAACGACTCTATCGGAAAGTTTCATTTTAAAATTGTCAGATTCAGGATGTAAAAGAAGAGAACAGTCTTCTCTTGGTAATTTCAAACAAGTAAAAAATGGAACTATTTGTGTGAAGTCGCAACCATCTTCCCGTCTACTTACCATGTAAAACTCTGATTTCGACACGTTTACGTACTAACCGAGTATTCATGTACACGAACATTGTTGTATCGGTCAGTACAAAAATGAGAATATTTTAAAGAAATTTTAAGAAAACTTAAAAGGGGGTCTTTTTCGTCTAGAATTATTTAAAAATAACGTTACATATAAAATGGTATTATTTTTACTATAATTTTTACTAATATTGTTTTAACTAGTAAAATTGGTAGAAATATATACGTTGAAATCACCGTAATTAATGAAAATATAACACACCGGTAGTGGTAATAGAAGTTTTGAAAAAGTAGTGAGACCTTTCCTTGATATTGATCCTTCATTATTGAGGGTTACGGAGCGAGACACAGTCGAGGACCATTCAAGATTAGATGAGTGAAATACTTAAATGGATAAGACTAAGAATATTAACCTTAGTATGTCATAAACAAGAAAAAATTATAAAATGTTTGTATATGAGGTCCATATATGTATAGAACCTCATATTAACGATCTAGTATAAAACTTTAAAGGGAATATGAAAGAAACTAGACAACCAACAATTTCTTACAATTAACGGTGTAAATCATACGGTGTTCACTTCAAAGGTGAAGAAAACAATGACTAAAGAAGTAAGGTAACACCAGTCTCTTCTATGAATCATACTAAAGTCAGAAAAAATTTTTTATCTTATTTGTCAGTGTAAAATGTTTTATTAAAATAAATAAATTGTAAACCGATACCACCTAGAAACAACGACGTGTTCGAAAAAGACATCAACGTCACTCACTCCCGATGACAGATCAACGTCACACGTCCGAAGATAACACCACCGAATAGTATAACATTTCGTGTCCGAGATTCCTCGTACAACACGGAGGACCCGAGATCTCGTGTCCAAGTCATCACCGCGTACCCATATCAACGAGACGTCGTACACCCTAGAAGGGTCTAGTCCCTGACTTGGACACAGAGGACTTAACCGTCCGTCTAAGAAGTGGTGATTCGGTGGTACCTCCGGGACGTACATCAGAAAATTTTACATGATTTTTAACAAGACACCGGATTGTATACCAGATCTGTTGCACGGAACATGTGAACTCTTTGTATAAAATGACAACAACCCACCTCTCAAAATATACAGACAATCCAGATCAAACAAATATCACAACTTCAGAAGACAAAGGAGTAACTAGAAGACAGATTTCCAAAATAGGTAAAAAGTTCTCACCTTATAACTTCAAAGATTGTTAAGAATATCTCGATAGATGAAATGAGAAACTAAGACAGTTACAAACGAAGTATATAAACCCCCGCAGACAGTAAAACATATATTTAAAATAGAAGAACTGCTCAAAAATAGTCATACATTATACGTAAAACCAAAGAATTTTGTTAGAAACCGAATGTCAGAATAAAACGAATTACGATCATATCATCAGTTTCAGTGAGTCAGCACACTGAGAACGCTGGGGCACCTGACGTCGGGAGTTCCAAGGAGACAGGTACCCTAAGAGGTCCGTTCTTATGACCTCACCCAACGATAAAGGAAGAGGTTTCCACTAGTCGAATTCAGTCCAAATTTAGGGAATACTAAAATGGCTACCGTAAAACAACTACGACTAGTGGTGTTAAGAAAGAGACTTGATGGTATGATGTTACGGGACATTAAGAAAAAAAAAAAAAAATTCCTCCGTCCATAAATTTTTACCTGAGTAAACAACCAAAAAATTCTGTTAAGGTGTATTACAATGATCACCCGATTACTACCTTAAGTCGAACGATGGGGGACGGTCCGGTGAGAAGTTTCGTTCGACGAAATATCTTGAAAGGGTTGACACGCTCTTAACACCTCAATTGATCGTTGTTCGGACTTTTAAACCAATGCACATATTCATGTTTCGACCAAGTAGTTTAGGGACAAGACCGGGAGTTGGGTCACGGAAAGTTGATTCCGCAGTAGATGGAGGAAGAATTGCAAATGGAACTAAGTACCCGGATTGTAAGGTCCAAGGATACGTTATAATAACAAATGTCGTAGTATGAACTGAAGGTGGTGGTCTGTGTAGGTGTTGACCCGAAACAAAAACGAAACGAATTCGGAGAAATAAGGAGACCCGATAAAGAGGTGAGAAGAGATCATCGTATAAACATGTAGACTGGGCCCCACAAGTAGCATTCGTATCGTGACGTATATATATATATATTATATATATAATTATACATTGTAATTGGACAATAGTCTGTACACCAAACGGTTATAAAAAAGGGTAACACATCCGACAAAAAAGTAAAACAACTAGTAAAGAAAACAAGACATATGTAAAAATTCAAACTACAACAGAGTCAACAAATAAAAAATAAAAGAACGAACTCAAAATCCTCAGGATAAGTTTTTTATTAAAGGTTTTGGATACATTTCTTCGTAAAAAGGATATAAAAGAAAATCCTCAAAATTCCAAAAGTCAGAATGTAAATTCAGAAGTAACGTGAAATTAAAAACACTCACCAGTTTATGTCCCCAGATCAAAATAAGAATATATACAAGTCAAGTCAAGTCAACGAGTCAACACAGGCTGAGAAGCACTGGGGTACTTGACGTCGTGCGGTCCGGAGGGACAGGTAGTGGTTGAGGCCTCAAGTGGGTTTGGGTACAGGTAGCTCAACCACTACGGTAGGTTGGTAGAGTAGAAGACACCAGGGGAAGAGGAGGACGGGAGTTACAAAGGGTCGTAGTCCCAGAAAAGTGTACTCAGTCGAGAAGTGTAGTCCACCGGTTTCATAACCTTAAAGTCGAAGTTATACATTTATAGGTTAAAAGGTTCGTGGTAAATAACTTCTATGATACTAAAGACGTAACTAATAAAAACCAACGGAACAGTTTATAATCAACGACATATATGTACCCAAATAAATACCCAAAAGTCAAGACAAGGTAATCAGACACACAGGTAAAGATACGTTCCTGATATGACAAAACTAATGCTATCGAAAAAATTATATTGGAATTTAGTCCTTCAGACTACGGAGAGTGAAGAAAACGTCCTAACGAAACAGATAAGTCACAGAAGGTATCAAGGGATATACAAAATCCTAAAACAAAAGGAGATCATTTTTTACGGTAACCTTCGTATTATCCATAACGTACTTAAGTATCTACCGAAACCCATAAACTGAAGGGACCACCGAGTCTACCAATTCGTAGACAGATGTTACACCCTCTGGGACCAAGTTAGAGATCCAACCCTTCTAGGGGACCTCTTCCTTTACCGTTAGGTGAGGTCATGATAACGGACCTTTTAGGGTACCTGTCTCCTCGGACCATCCGATGTCAGGTAACCCATCGTTTCTCAGCCTGTGCTGACTCGGTGAAGTGAAAGAAAAACCCATAATACCTGGAAAATTGTCATAAGTAAGAAGGTAAGGTACTTGTACCCTATGGAAAGGTAAACAAGTACAGAAGAGGTCAAAGAAAGTAGTCGTGGAATTCACTCTCTAGAAAATGGAGGAATTCAAATAAGAGTTGAAAAAGATTAAGAAAAACTACGATATCATTTACTTTAACAAATAAAGTAAAAGTCTATTATCAACAAGTCAAGTCAAGTCAAGTCAGCGAGTGAGCACAGGCTGAGACGCTGGGTACTTAGCGTCGTGCGGTCCGGAGGGACAGGTAGTGGTTGAGGAGCTCAAGTGAGTCTGAGTGCAGGTAGCTCAGACACTACGGTAGATCGGTAGAGTAGAAGACAGCAGGGGAAGAGGAGGACGGGGGTTAGAGAGGGTCGTAGTGTCAGAAAAGGTTACTCAGTTGAGAAGCGTACTCCACACGTTTCATGACCTCAAAGTCGAAATCGTAGTAAGGAAGGTTTCTTTAGGGTCCCAACTAGAGGAAGTCTTACCTGACCAACCTAGAGGAACGTCAGGTTCCCTGGGAGTTCTCGGAAGAGGTTGTGGTGTCAAGTTTTCGTAGTTAAGAAGCCGAGAGTCGGAAGTGTCATGTTGAGAGTGTAGGTATGTACTGATGACCTTTTTGGTATCGGAACTGATCTGCCTGGAATCAACCGTTTCATTACAGAGACGAAAACTTATATGATAGATCCAAGCAGTATTGAGAAGAAGGTTCCTCATTCGCAGAAAATTAAAGTACCGACGTCAGTGGTAGACATCACTAAAACCTCGGGGGGTTTTACTTCAGACTGTGACAAAGGTGACAAAGGGGTAGATAAAGGGTACTTCACTACCCTGGTCTACGGTACTAGAAGCAAAAGACTTACAACTCGAAATTCGGTTGAAACAGTGAGAGGAGAAAGTGAAAGTAGTTCTCCGAAAAATTGAGGAGAAGTGAAAGACGGTATTCCCACCACAGTAGACGTATAGACTCCAATAACTATAAAGAGGGCCGTTAGAACTAAGGTCGAACACAAAGAAGGTCAGGTCGCAAAGAGTACTACATGAGACGTATATTCAATTTGAGGTGTCTAAAAACATACAACTAAAACATAGGATGTTGAAGTGATTTAAATAACTAATCTAGATTATTCCCAGAAAAAAACCCCCCTCCTCGAAATCCTAATATTTTAGTACAGTAGATGTTTATCAGTTAAAATAAAGAAAACAAGGTCAAGACTACGTGTCAATAAAAAGAACACACCAAAGAGACCGATCCTAAAGGTTATGAAACAACTCATCCTTACTATTCTCAACCGTTGGAACGGAACAAGGATCAGAATCTCCTTTTTGAATCAGAAAGTGGTAACTCATACTACAATTGACACCAGAACAGTATACACCGGATGTAATACAACTCTAAACCAAGAAGACGTGAATTAAAAGTTTCTCCAAAAATAAAATTTTGTAAGTAAACTGACACATTCCAGAAAATTTTTATAAATAAATAAACCCACGTAGTCCAGAATCGACACCGTACGTTCTACCAACGTCACGTGTCGGAGAGATCAACACCGTACACCTGAGTTATCAATACCGTATGTTTGAATCAACGAGACGTCGTACATCCTAGAATCAAGTGACTAGTCCCCAACTTGTACGTTGGAGGCTCAACTTTCCGTCTAAGAATTGGTGACCTGGTGGTCCCTTCAGGGATACATCCCAGAACCAACGTCGTACGTCCTAGAAACGTAGTACACTATAGAAAGTAACGTCGTGTACCTGAGACAAACACGACGTACCCAAACCATCAACACCGGGTACCCGACATCTCGTACGTCCGAGTCATCGACGTCGTACGTCCGAATCAACGAGGAACCATACACCCTACAATCAAGGGACTGGTCCCTAGTTTGGGTACGGGGGGACGTAACGTTCCACCTAAGAATTGGTGACTTGGTGGTCCCTTTAGGGAGATTCTCAAAAATAGTAGTTGTTTACAACTGAAAGCAGTTTACGAAAAAGACATAGAGAAAGATACTAATAAAAAGAAATCAACATAATCACACTATATAACGCACATAAGGAGACACCTACAACTGGGTAGGAACGTCCCATTTAAGGTGACTTTCCTATTTAAGGTGAATCAGTACCAGTTACTAGGAATATTACACGATGACTTAAGTCAAACGATCAGAAAATAATTCTTAAAAAACGTAGGTATAAGTAGTCCCTATAACCGGACATCTAATGAACGTCACAGGGATGAACGTCACAGGAAATGATCAAAACCATAGTCCCAATACGACCGGAGTATTTCAATCAACCTCTTATAACGGAGGAGAAGTTAAAACCCCTTCTTAAACTCTACATAATCATAATTAAGAAGGAACACACCGAGTCGTCATTTCTTAGGACGTCACGTCCTCTACGTCCAAACTAGGACCCAACCCTCCTAGGGGACCTCTACGTTTACCGTTGGGTGAGGTCGTAAGAACGGACCTTTTAAAGTACGTTTCTCTACATACCGTCCGATGTACATCAGGTACCTCGGGGTTTCTCAACCTGTGCTGACTCACTGACTTGTGTGTGAAGAAATTTAGGGACCCTTTTAAGTACTCTCTTCGGTAGACCAGAATCTAAAAAGAAAACCCCTCTAAAAACAAATAATTAAGTTAGAGGAATAATCACTAACCAGACAAATCTAAAAGATAAGGTCTAAGTCAGAATACAAAGTAGAAAGGTTCTGAAAAAGGTATAGTCCCAAAAGGTCAAACATCCGTATCTTAACAAGTATCATCGAAGAATACTAGAAAATATCAAGACAACACGGTCAAAACTTACAGAGGAGAAAGTAAATATTAAAACAACAGACTCAGGACAGAAAATAGTAACCAACCTATTAATTTCAAAACTGTTAAAACAAATATAAAAGTTTCTTGGTTAATAAAACAATTATGAAAGAAAATAAAAAGAGAAGAGACAAAGTAAATAAAGACGAGAATAGAAATAATAAAAGAAGGAAGATAATTAAAAACCGAGTCAAACAAGAAGGAACAGATCAAGGAACTACACATCTTAATTTAATAAACTCTAGAATGAATAAAGAGTTACATCTAAAAAGAGATATTTGAAGGGAGAACATTGAAGAAAACAACGTAGGGTATTGAAAACCATAAAACACGAAGGTAAAAGTATGTAGAGTTCTATTGAAAAATAAGTAGGACATTAGATACTAGGTAACCAACAAGTCATCTCACAACGAATTGAAGGGAAATAAACAATTAAAAGGTCCAAGGAGGACAATAACTAAGGATAAAAAATGGTAACACCAGTTACGAACCATACTGCAGGTAAAAGAACTTAAACGAATCTGAAAATACCGGATTATATACCAGATAGAATCTCTTATAAAGATACACGAACTCTTATGCGATAAAATCTATCTTATGAGACATATGTATACAAACCAAGTAAATCAGAGACAACAAGTTCAAGTGAGTAAACAGAAACTAAGAAACAAACCTACTAGATAATAACTCAGTCTATAATTTTAAAGGTTAATAATAACATAACGATAAATGAAGAGGAAAATTGCAAATCAAAAATAAAATATATAAATCACGAGTTTACATCCCACGTATTTATAAATCTTGAGAATATAGAACTACCTGACTGGAGAAATATTAATATATTACTGGAAGAAACAGTAAAAATGGTAAAAATCAAATTTTATATAAACCAGACTTTATTCATACCGTCGATGATAAAAGAAAAGAAAAACGCATAATAAATGAACTCTATAGAAAAAGATATGGTAGTACGAGTTAGGTACACATAGAACATCCGTCGTATAGTTACCTAGAAAAACAAATAGGAAAATCGGCAAGTGACAGAAAACTGATATTTCCATTATACAAAAACAAATTTCATTAATAACTATCCACCATTAATGTTACCGGAAAAGTAACCAAAACAAGACCGTCAGACCGACAAAACATCTATGAAACAAAGAACGAAGAATAGGACAAAAAGAAAAAAGAACAAACAACAGAAAACCATAGCCTACAAAACTGAAATAGAACAAACACACACACACACACACACGCGTGCATACATTAGTGATGTCCAAAGGAGAGAATATTAATGATACTTCGGATGTATTTTTAGAATTTTAACATTATGAGTCAAAATTTGACCATGGTTGAAACTATCCTAAATATGTTAAATGTGAAACTGAAGAGGGGGAGCGTAAAAACCAATGACTACAATATCAAATATATAAAAAATTATAACACGTAGGTTGTTATTCAATAACATCAATGTAAAAAGTGACAAATAAAAAATTGAAAATTAGGTTTCAACATTCACTTAATGTACGACGGTATGGTATAATGTCTTAGATTGATGGTAGTGTTCACTCAAAAAAAAAATTATATGACCGGTAACATGAAAATAATACGTGTCATTCGATATAGATCTCGCCGAAAATTCCGTTTAATTGTTACGACACCAAGTCAGTGAGTCAACACAGACTAAGAAACACTGGGGTACTTGAAGTCGTGTGGTCCGAGGGGACAGGAAGTGATAGAGGGTCTCAAACGAGTTTGAGTACAGGCAACTCAACCAGTACGGTAGGGTGGTAGAGTAGGAGACGGTGGGTGAAGAGGAGAACGGAAGTCAGAAAGAGTCGTTGTACTAAAAAAGGTTACCCAGTCGAGAAGTGTAGTCCACTGGTTTCATAACCTCAAAGTCTAAGTCGTAGTCAGGAAGGCTTCTTATAAGTCGCAACTAAAAGAAATCCAACTGACTAAACTAGAGACACAGTAGGTTCTCTGAGAGTTCTCAGAAGAGGTTGTGGTGTCAAGTTTTCGTAGTTAAGAAGCCACGAGTCTGAAGAAATATCAGGTTGAGAGTGTAAGTATGTACTGAGAACCTTTTTGGCATCGAAACTGATATGTCTGAAAACAGTCGTTCACTACACGAAAAATTATACGACAGACCCAAGTAGTATCGGAAGGAAGGTTCCTCGTTCGTATAATAAAAAAAATATCTTACAAAAGAAGTAAATAAATAATAAACAAAAAAATAAAATGTTGTGACATAACCAAACCGGTATGTAACTGTACTTAGGTGGTACCCACATGTACTCAAGGGTTAGGACTTGGGGGAGGGGTGGTGGGAGGGGTATCGTAGAGAGACCCAGTTGGGTCACGTGGTCGGGGTTCGTAGGACATAGGACATAGCTTGAATCTGACCGTTAAGCAAAGAATGTACTATCATATGTACAAAGTTACGGTAAGAGGGTTTAGTAGGGTGGGAGAGGGAGAGGGAGTCTCAGGTTTTCAGACAAGATATGTAGACACAGAGAAAACGACAGAACGTATGTCCCAATAGTAATGGTAGAAAGATTTTAGGTATATATACACAATCATATGACATAACCACAAAAAGAAAGATCGAATGAAGTGAGACATATTAGCCGAGGTCAAAGTAGGTGGAGTAATCTTACCTAAGTTTACATAAGAAAAATTACTGACTCATTATGAGGTAACACAAATACATGGTGTCGAAAGAATAGGTAAGTAGACGACTACCTGTAGATCCAACGAAGGTACAGGACCGATAATATTTGTCACGACGCTACTTGTAACCCCATGTGTACAGAGAAAGTTAAGACCAAAGGAGTCACACATACGGGTCCTCACCCTAACNCCTAAGTTTACAAAAGAAAAATTACCGACTCATTATGAGGTAACACAAATACATGGTGTCGAAAGAATAGGTAAGTAGACGACTACCTGTAGATCCAACGAAGGTACAGGACCGATAATATTTGTCACGACGCTACTTGTAACCCCATGTGTACAGAGAAAGTTAAGACCAAAGGAGTCACACATACGGGTCCTCACCCTAACGACCCAGTATTCCGTCAAGTTAAAGGTCAAAAAATTCCATAGCGGTGTGACAAGAGGTATCGCCGACATGAACAAACGTAAGGGTGGTTGTCACATTCTGCCAAGGGAAAAGAGGTGTGGGAAAGGTCGTAAATAACGAACATCTGAAAACCTAGCGTCGGTAAGACTGACCACACTTTACCATAGAGTAACACCAGAACTAAACGTAAAGAGACTATTACTCACTACAACTCGTAGAAAAGTACACAAACAATCGGTAGACGTACAGAAGAAACCTCTTTACAGATAAATCAAGAAACCGGGTAAAAAACCAACCCAGCAAATAAAAAGACCTTAACTCGACGTCCTCAACGAACATATAAAAACTCTAATCAACAAACAGTCAACGAAGTAAACGATAATAAAAGAGGGTAAGGCTTCCGGTAGAAAAGTGGAACGAATATCAAAGGAAACAACACGTCTTCGAAAATTAAAATTAATCTAGGGTAAACAAATAAAAACGAAAATAAAGGTCATGAGACCCTCCACCTAGTATCTCCTAGGACGACACTAAATACAACCTCTCACAAAACGGATACAAGAGGAGATCCTCACAATCAAAGACCAGAATGTAAATCTAGAAATTAGGTAAAACTCAAATTAAAACACATACCACAATCTTACACAAGATCAAAGTAACAAAATGTTCACCAACTGGTCAAAAGGGTCGTGGTGAACAATTTCTCTAACAGAAATTAGGTAACATATAAGAACGGAAGAAACATCTTCTATTCCACAGGTATCCATACACCTAAATAGAGACCCGAAAGATAAAACAAGGTAACTAGATATAAAGACAGAAACACGGCCATGGTATGACAGCACTACTAACACCGAAACATCATCTCGGACTTCAGTCCGTCCAACTAAGGAGGTCAAGGTAAGAAGAAAGAGTTCTAACGAAACCGATAAACTCCAAAAAACATAAAGGTATGTTTAACACTTTAATAAACAAGATCGAGACACTTTTTATGGCGACCATCCAACTATCCCTAATGTAACTTAGACATCTAACGAAACCCATCATATGAGTAAAAGTGACATAACTAAGAAGGTTAGGTACTTGTACCATATAAAGAGGTAGATAATCACAGGAGAAACTAAAGAAAGTGGTCACAAAATATCAAAAGATATATATCCAGAAATCAAAGAAATCCATCTATATAAGGATTCATAAAATAAGAAAAGCAACGTTACCACTTACCTTAACAAAGGAATTAAAGAAAAAGATGAAAGAGTAATAAGCACATATCCTTACGTTCCCTAAAGACACACAACTAAAATATAGGACGTTGAAATGATATAAGTAACTAATCATTAAAAGACCAACTCTGTAATCCCAAAAGATACATCTCCTAGTACAGTAGACGTTTGTCACTCTCAAAATGAAGAAGAAAAGGTTAAACCTAAGGAAAATAAAGAAAAAGAANGTTTTGAAAGTCTTGATACAACTTATCATCACCACTCTCACCCGTGGGAACAGAACAAGGACTGAAATCCCTTTACGAAAGTCAAAAAGTGGCAACTCCTATTACAAACGACACCCAAACAGTATATATCGAAAATAATACAACTCCATACAAGGAAGATAAGGACGAAAGACCTCTCAAAAATAGTATTTACTTCCAACTTAAAACAGTTTCCGAAAGAGACGTAGATAACTCTATTAGCATATCGAAAATAAAAAGTTAAACAATTACACCACTTAATGTAACTAACTAAACGCCTATAACTTCTTAGGAACGTAGGGACCCTATTTCGGGTGAACCAGTACCACATACTAGAAAAATTACACAACAACCTAAGACTAACGATCTTAAAACAACTCCTAAAAACGTAGATACAAGTAGTCACTATAACCGGACATCAAAAGGAAAAAACACTGTAGAAACAGTCCAAAACCATAATCCCACTACCACCGGAGTATCTTACTCAAACCTTCAAATGGAAGGAGACGTTAAAAGACCTTCTCAAACTCATCATATCCACAATTGAGAAGAGATTTAAAAACCATCTTAAGTCGACACTTCGACAGACCTGGACCCGAAAACAAACGACCTTCTAAAGACTAATGTCAAAGTTATAGGCACGAACACTACCCAGACAATTCTATAAGACAAAGAAGGACCAAGTCAAAACCTTTCAACATGAAAAGATTCTTAAACAGGTAAAGAAGGTGTCTTTTAATTGTTTCTTTGTTTGAAATTTACTATGTTATCTGGTCAATCTGGATTAACTATAGATATCCTGGAAAGTGGGGTTTTGTTACTTAAAGTGGAAAAAGAGTTCACAAGTGTCTTTGAAGAGGTCCTATCTAGTGTAGGACCCGGTATTTAGATCGGAACTATTCAAGTTTTTTTGACTTTAGTAAGGTTCGTAGAAAAGACTGGTATTACGTAATTCTAATCTAGAGTTAATGTCCTCTTTTTGATAACTTGTAAGGTTGTATACCTCCGACTTGTTGTGCGACGACTTATTGGTTGTTTAGTGTCTTCTTTGGTTTTGTCTTTAGTTTTATACGTATCTTTACTTACTTTTACTTTTGTTGTTGGGTTTTGGACACCCTGTGACATTTTCGTCACAATTCCCCTTTCAAGTATCGTTATGTCCGTATGGAGTTCTTTGTTCTTTTTTCAGTTTATTGGATTGAGATGTGGATTTCGTTGATCTTTTTCTTCTTTACCTCTTGGAGTCCCAATCATCTTCCTTTCCTTAGAATTTTTAATCCCGTCTTTATTTACGTTTGTTTGTGTATTTTTTGGTTTTCTCTGGTATCGTTTTTAGTTGTTTCGGTTTTCGACCAAGAAACTTTCCTATTTATTTTAACTGTTTGGTAATCGGTCTGAGTAGTTCTTTGTTTCCCTCTTTTTAGTTTAGTTATTTTAATCTTTACTTTTACCTCTCTAGTGTTGTCTGTTGTGTCTTTATGTTTCCTAGTATTCTCTGATGATAGTCGTTAATGTACGGTTATTTTACCTGTTACACCTTCTTTACGTGTTCACTCAAAATTTGATGGAACAAAGTACAGGAAAATCAAGGTAAGTTTCTTGAGGGAAATCGAAAAGAATTTTCCGTCTAATTACGGTTACTTGAGGAATTTAAAAACCAATAAACCCTTTTAATAGAGAGGAAATATAGACTTCCTGTCGAAAAGGTCAATATCTTAAGGACCAGTTGTCCAAAAAGTAAACTATAAAATTTATATAATAGGGTAAGAAAGGACAGAACTTTTACAAAGACACTCTTTAGATGACTATGATAATACACCAAGGGAACATACATTGAAAAGGGAGACAGAGAAAAAGATGAAGGTTTTAAGAAACTAAACTTTAAAATTGAACTTTTTCTTCAATAATTATTTCACAGACATAACAACCGAAAACCCGGAATACCTAGACTTACTTATACTTAGAGTAAAGAGAGGGTTCCAATACTTCAAAAGTCGGTAATAACGAAATTTATATGAAACGGGGAAAGAGAAAGGAAGACCTTAAGGATATTACGTCTACAACAAAGGAAACTAATACATGTATTCAGGGTGACCGAAAAAGAGAAAGAAAAAGGAAGGTAAGGAGACGAATCTATTAAAGTTCTCGGAATGTCCAGTAAATAAGAAGACGTACCAACCCAAACGAAAACTTCGATAACTTAAGAAGTCAGCAACATGAAAAAGTCCAGATCCTAAAGACCCCCAAAAGAAACGAAACAATCCCGTCCACCCAGAACGATGGTCCCAGATAAAACACCACTTCGGTGTCGGACTCTAGATTCCAACTCCCTGACGGTATCTGGTTCTTGTCGACCTTTCCTGACGACCAAGTCAAGAGACGGGTACACTCCGACATGTCCAAGAGACCGACCCCAATGATCTACCAGTCTTGACCCATGACAGGAGTCGTCAATAGAACGGACTGGACCGTTCCGTTATCTTTTCAAGAGGCCATGAAGTACCAAATAACAAACCCCTGGACTTAGTTTGTTCTGACCTGTGACTTAAGGGACCGGTCCACCCCGGTGAGGAAAACAAGATGTCCGTCCCTTCGGTGTACGACCGAGACATAAGTTCACGGTGAGATTCGTCTCGACAACCTATTCTATACGTTGAAGGATAGTTCCACGGGACTATCCAAAGGACCATACCACCCGTTCCGATATTTAATTAAAAGGACAGTCCGACTCATCTTATTAGTCTAGGTTCCAACCGTCCTAGAGACGTTAAGACTGAGTCCGGTTGGGTACGTGGTTCAAAGGACCGATTTACCCCGGTGACCTGAACCTCTACTAGTGGACACAAACGGTCAGAGAACCACAACGACCCAATCAAAACATGTACAAGGTCGGTCCTAAAGACCAAACCTTCCCGACCTTCACTCTCTCTGATACTTAATCGACGAAACACACCCGTCTCCCTCCCTTGGCCAAGTCAGACCTTTTTGAGATAAACCCCAGAACTGAGTTCGATTGGGAGTGGGGTTTAAGGGACCGACTCACCACACGAGACACCTACTAGTCGAGACGGATGACATGAGAGAACAAGTCACAGTAACCCAATGTGTCGAATAGTCCAAAAGGTTGGTACGAAAGGGACACTCCACTCCGGTCTCATCTTAGGGTTCTTCGTCGGTTATTAGGACCCCCGGGACCCGAGATAAAAAAAGGGGTAACCTCCTGTACATCCCAGTCACCTTGGCAGAACGACACAAACACGGTTCGTACATCGACGAGGAGAATGGGAAGAATACGTCACGGAGTCAGAGACACCACGTCCCCTCACGAAGTCGGAGTGGAGACAGAAGATCCTAAAAGAGTTGTCACAGAACAAATACTTATCAACAACCAAGTTGAACACTTCCCCTTACTCCAGTCCTTGTTCCGGACTGTACTAGATACAACGACAGAACCACTGAAGGATGGTAAATTTTAAACAGAACTGAATCACAAACCAACCGACGATAATTGAAAAACTGGAAAGGTCTCAAGACCTTTTTAACCAACACTTACAACCCCAAAAAAGTCACAAAGTGACCTTGTAGTTCTAGAACCTCCATAGATCATTAGTAAAAAGAGTTCACACACAACAAAAATTTGGAGGGAAATCGTAACACCACCCTGTCAATAATCGACTCTTCTTTGTTGAGGGACTCAGAAAACATATTGAGTCTCAAATTTTTCATCACAAAAGGAAACAAAAGTTTTTGTCCGATCAGACACAGGATAATCTTCAGGAGGACAAAGTCTGTGACGTTCCGTGAAGTACCGAGAATCATGAATGTTTTTGGACCACTCTAGGCACAGAAATAAAAATGTTTACTTCATTGATGCCTCTTCTTTCATCGGATAGATTTCACCTCTATCCACTAATCCGATTACAATTTTGTGTCTTTACAGACTTAAAAGTCTTGACAAAAATTTTTTATGGAGGTTTGATAGAGTCTAATACTACTCCTTCCACTCTCTACTAAACAACAAATTTTTCAAGAGTAACACTGACATTCCATATCAATTAAAATTCTTGGTGACGTAAATTGTAGGTCTCTTCCGTTACCGTTGAGTGAGGTCATGAGAACGGACCTTTTAGGGTACCTACCTCCTCGGACCATCCGAAGTATGTCAAGTACCCCAGCGATTCTCAACCTGTACTGACTCGCTGAAGTGAAAGTGAAAAGTGAAAGTACGTAACCTCTTCCTTTACCGTTGAGTGAGGTCACAAGAACGGATCTCTTACGGTCCCTGACTCCTCGGACCATCCGCCGGTAAATACCCCAGCGTGTCTCAGTCTGTACTGACTTCACTGAATCGTCGTCGTCATCGTCGTCGTGAAGTGTAGAACGAGGATGTCTTTGTCGTCTTACCTCCACTTTAAGTTCTGTCCAGTGAAACAAAATTTAATCCGGCGATTGGTTTTACAGGTGTATGACGCTTCCCTCATTCATCTCACTGATTGGACAGAACCAAACGATCCCTAAGGGGTTAAAATCATAACTTTCAGGACGTACAACCCTTTAGACAATCAGGGTCTCTTGGTTCTACCGATCAGTAGGGATGGTCAGTATATAAATGTTTTAAATTACTAGACATTATCGAAAAAAAACCCCCCCCCCGTCCGACATGACGCGTCGTATTCCCTAGAATCAATAAGTTTGTCCCCAGCTTGGGTACGTACAGAACTCTCGTACCTCAGAAAAAAAAAAAAATTAAAACCGACGTGGTAGAAGCAATGACTCACCCAAAAGAGATCAACGCCGTTCGTCACCGATGAGTGATCGACACACCACGAGTCCGAAGAGTAACACCACCGTAGAGACGACATCTCGTACCCGGGATCCAGTACACACGAGTCTTTGACGTCGAACGTCCGAGATCTCGTGTCTGAGTTATCAACACCGAGTACTCGAATCACCGAGACACCGTATATCCTAGAAGGGTCTAGTACCTGACTTGAACACAGAAGACGTAACCGTCCGTCTAAGGAATGGTGACTCAGTGGTCCCTTCGGGCCCTCACACCTCAGAATTGGTGGTCTGGTGGTCCTTCAGGGACATTGTCGGAAAAATATTAAAATTTTAGGATCACAAGGACTTATTGATGTCGTGTTAATCACTCACTTCAGCGAGTCAGCACAGGCTGAGACGTGGGTACCTGACATCGGATGGTCCGAGGAGAAAGGTACCCTAAAAGATCCGTTATCATGATCTCACCTGACGGTAAAATCCGTCCACCATAAAGCTACATAAGGACATATCGAAACGGTATTCAGGTTTATATAGGTCTTTGTAAGAAACGAAAAGTCACTTATTCGATAGTCATTCATCAAGAGTGTAAGAATGAAGTGTTTCGGAAATCAAAACCTCTTTAAAAATTTCCCACGGGATAGGAAATAGATAGAGGTATGGAGGACAGTTTACTACCCACGGTGAAAAATTGGTAACTCCAGGATTATTGTTTTAAAATTTTTTGCACATTTAATAAAAATAACGTAGGAATTTATTAATGACTCTAACATAAGTAGACGACCAGTGATACATTGAATGGTTTAGAACCTTAGTCTAACTTGTAATAGTTGAGTATAGGTACGTCTTAAAGTACACCATAAACGAAAAAAATAGTGTCGTCGGAGACTTTTGGGTCGAAGTTTTTATGTATAGAAGATTTCAATACAGTGTATTAGATTACAACTTTGACTTGTTGGAAACCCATATTCACGGTCACCAAGACTGTTCCACAGTTCATGACGATAAAAGGAACTTTTGAATTTTACAGGGTGTCACGTAGACTCAAGTGTCACGACGGTGTCCCGTAGATACTAGTCAAACCCTTGACACCAAGGTATCTGTAAATTAAGACAGTACGTTGGTGACGTACTTTTATAAGTTTACTTATCTGTTGGAATTACAAGAAAACTGTAAAACATTCTTCGGACATTTTAGAGAGACCTGATTAAGGCACTTTGAATAGGTTTAAATTTCCATAGTAGTTGTATTTACAAAACAAATACTGACAGAATGTCTTAGACGGACACTGTAAAGACAAATCGTCCAGTGTGACTTTATAGGCCCCGTCACTAGGATTTCGTGATAGAATTTTTTTATTAAAATTAACCTCCTATCAATGAAATGGTATAACACCACCAAAAAACGGTATGTAGACGTACTTAGTCGTCATTCACGAGCACAGGGGATAAGACTTTCGGGGAGGGGGGTAGGGAGACCAACAGGGTCTCGTGGCCGTAACTCACGGGACGAAGTACGTAGTTCGAACGGGACCAGTAGATAAAATGTATACCATTATATGCAAAGTTAATTTCGTGATAAGAACTACTTTTGAACAATCCCAATCCAAACCCGTCTTTTCTCATTCTTAGGTGACCAGACCGCCTGACACAACAATTTGTATAGAGACTTATAGTGATAGTCAAAAGAAGGTAATTGTAGGTGACTACTGAAGACCTTTGACAGTGTCCTTCCCGTTAATTGTACCAGAAGTCACCACGAGTCAGGTAAGTATTGTGATGGTCTCTATCAAGCAATAAGATCTATCAACAGACTGAATGTCTCATAAAAAATTTTTGACTACGTATTAATATGTTATTTTATGTGTCTAGAAACCGAAAGAGAAACTTACATAAGGATGGAAGAAAGTAAATTACTACAAAAGTCCATATGAATAACATATGTTATCAAATAAAGATTACAACTCATCAAAAGGTAACATACTTAGATGTTGAGATAGGTAAAACCAATGTCAAACCCCGACATTAATTATTCCGAGGATAGTTGTGAGAATACATTCGAAAAGAATACTTGTATAAAAATAAAAGAATCCATTTATGTGGATTCTCACTGTGACAACTCAACATACCAATCATTTACAAATTATTTAACTACTTATCAAAAGGTTGTGTCAAAAAGGTAAAATGTGAAGGTAGACGTTGGATCCTCACAAGGTCACCGAAGTGTAAGAACCGTCGTAAACGACTATAATCAGAAAAAGTCAGTAAGATCACCTACACTTGACCATATAGTGACATCAAAATTAAACATGAAGGGTCATCTGGATTCGACATCTTATGAAAAATTTTTTGTAAATAAAATTTTACTTTGTTTCTACTTGTAAAAATTACTATTTTCCATGTTAGGTGTTTCCACTATATGTAGTATTTAGTACTCTGTGGATTGTTGTTTCTTTGTTTCTATATATTTCGTTTTTAGTCTTATTTAAATTCCCTTTTCTTTTTTATATATATTAGATTAGTATCACTCTGTATAATTGTAAAGAGACTCTGATAGAATAGTTCACGTCTTTTTTACTCTGATCCTCGTAGAACTTACTACAGTAATTATTAAATATATATAAAGATAAATATAAGTAAATATAATTAGAATATAGGATGTGTTTATATAAATTTTAAAACATAGTATACAATAGTCTACAGGTATCCTGTAAATCTTTTTGACCGTTTTTGTATTTATAATGATTTAAAGTTTTTCGTCGACAAAAAAACACCAAGTCAATATTTATATGTATATATAATGAAAACTTTAATAAAAGGTGATATCCAATAATATTCTATAACTGATATGAAGGGACACGATATGTCATTTGGAAACAACGAGTAGATAAAAAAATTAATCTTTACATCGTAAGATAAGTATGATTCATTTTGTTTACCTTAGTTTTACAGTATTTAAAATACGTTTTTAATCATTCAAAAGATTTTATATATATGATATGTATATATATATACATATGTTTTCAAAGAGATGATGTTAATTATTTCCGAAGTCTTTCTTGCAGTTTTTTTTTTTTTTCTTTTCTCTCATTAATCTTTTGATTACCTTTACCCTCGTGACTTATACTTTATCTTCTTCACTTTGTTTGATCCATTTTCATTTTCTAGAAGTATGTCAGGTCAACAAAAATTTGTACCGACGAGTAATCTTTGTATAGACCTCGAGACCACTTTTTTATTATGGACTTATATACATAAAAAATTTTTAAGGTTCTATTAATACTATACGTATACCTAAAATTTTTCACTAATGTCTAAAAGATAATTTAAAGACTGTAACATGTCCTCTGTCCCTAGTTCTGGTAGGGGTACCTTTTCTTTACGTTCTTTCGTTTTACCGACAGACCCCTCAGTAATGTTTATCGACACTTTTCTTCTCTTCGGTTTTCGTTTCCTCTTTTCCTTTCTATATGGGTAAACTTACGTCTCAAGGTTTCTTGTCGTTCCTCTCTATTCTTTCGGAAGGAGTCGTTAGTTACGTTTCTTTCTCTCCTTTTGTTGTGTTACCCTTTCTGATCTCTAGAGAAGTTCTTTTAATCTATGGTAATCTTGTAAAGTACGTTTCTACCCGAGCTATTTCCTGTCTTTACAATACCTGGATTGTTTCGTCTTCTATAATTCTTCTCTACAGTTCTTATGTGTCTTCTTGACATGCTTTTTCTAGATGTGCTGGTTCTATTAGTGCTACCACGTTAGTGAGTGGATCTCGGTCTGTAGGACCTTACACTTCAGTTCACCTGGAATCCTTCGTAGTGATACTTGTTTCGATCACCTCCACTACCTTAAGGTCAATTCGATAAAGTTTAGGACTCTCTACTACGACACTTTCACGACGTGAGTTATACGGTCGTGTAAACCTTTTGAGTAGTCACCTGTGTCCTGACCTTTTCCAGTCAAAAGTAAGGTTAGGGTTTCTTTCCGTTACGGTTTCTTACGAGTTTGATGAAGTGTTAACGTGAGTGAGGTGTGTCATCATTTCATTACGAGTTTTAAGAGGTTCGGTCCGAAGTCGTCATGTACTTGGCACTCGAAGGTCTACAAGTTCGACCAAAATCTTTTCCGTCTCCTTGGTCTCTAGGTTAACGGTTGTAGACGACTTAGTAACTTTTTCTTTTCTCAAGGTCTTTTTGTAGATAAAGACGAAACAACTGATACTGTTTCGGAAACTGACACACCTAGTGTTCTTTGACACCTTTTAAGACCTTCTCTACCCTTATGGTCTGGTGGACTGGGCGGAGAACTGTTTGGATATACGTCCAGGCCTTCGTTGTCACTCTTGACCTGTACCTTGTTGTCTGACCAAGGTTTATCCTTTTCCTCATGAAGTTCCGACATATAACAGTGGGACGAATAAATTGAAGATACGTCTCATGTAGTACCCTGTGCGACCCGACCTCCTTCGTGTTCGACCTCAGTTCTAACGGTCCTCTTTAAGGTTATTGGAGTCTATACGTCTACTGTGGTGGGAATACCGTCTTTCACTTCTCCTTGATTTTTCGGAGAACTACTTTCACTTTCTCCTCTCATTTTTACAACCGAATTTCGAGTTGTAAGTCTTTTACTTCTAGTACCGTAGACCGGGAAGTGAAGTACCCTTTATCTACCCCTTTGTCACCTTTGTCACAGTCTGAAATAAAACCCCCCGAGGTTTTAGTGACGTCTACCACTAACGTCGGTACTTTAATTCTGCGAATGAGGAACCTTCTTTTCAATACTGGTTTGATCTATCATATAACTTTTAGTCTCTATAATGAAACGGTTGTTTCCAGACAGAGGAGTTCCGATACCAAAAAGGTCGCCAGTACATACCTACATTCTCAACCTGACACTTCTTCCGACTCGCGGCTTCTTAACTACGAAAACTTGACACCACAACCTCTTCTGAGGACTGTCAGAGAACCTGACGTTCCTCTAGGTTGGTCAGGTAAGATTTCCTCTAGTCAGGACCCACAAGTAACCTTCCTGACCACGACTTCGACTTTGAGGTTATGAAACCAGTGGACTACGTGTCTCAACTGAGTAAACTTTTCTGGGACTAAAAGCCTCCCTAACACTCGTCCTCTTCCCCTGCTGTCTTCTACTCTACCGACCTACCGTAGTGGCTGAGTTACCTACACTCAAACTCACTTGAGACCCTCAACCACTACCTGTCCCTCCGGACCGCACGACACTAAGTACCCCAGCGTTTCTCACCCTGTATAGACTCACTGACTTGACTTGACTTATGGTTTCTGAACTAATGACATCAAAATATCATTCAGGACTTAAGTCTTTCTTGTCCAGAAGGTTAAACAATAAGACAAAGTTCTAACAAAACCGATAAAATTCCAGAGACATGTAGATCTATTTGAAATTAAAAATACATAAAATTAGTTAGTGAAACAAGAAAAAAAAAAATTTCGGACTATCTTAAAACTATCCCTGACGTATTATTAACTATAATTAGTTATAATCATCTTCTATGGACTTTGTTATTGACTCCAAAGGTTAAGTATTTGTACAGATAGAAAAATAAATCCAAATGTGTAAAAAAAAAGAGTCGTTAAACACATGATGAGTCACGTGTCAGAAAGATATCTAAATAAGGATCTATACACTACAAAAAGGTCCGATGACTTCATAATAACAAAATTTTGAACAAAGGTTAATCTAGTGATCATGTAGGGATCCGAAACTCAAAACATTCTAGAACGATTTAAGTTTAAAAAAAAAAACCATCTCACGTATTCCAAAAGATACATTTGTTAGAACAGTGAACTCTTATTACTAAGTTGAGAACACAAAATTAAAAAGACAGAGAAAGAACTGACTGACGTACCAATCCTGGATGTCTTGTTACGACTCGTCTTTTCCACTCTCCTCTGGAGGGACGTAATTATGAAATGATAATTCATACCACGATTTATACCTACAAGAAAAGGTCTACGAGAAATAATTTATTAAATATAAGAACAAAAACATGACCCTTTCCTACAACTTAAAACAGGTTACGAAAAAGACATTAGTGACCTATTAGCATACAAAAAGGAGAAAATGAGACAAGTATCCACTCAATATGACTAATTTAAAGATTACAATTCGGCTTGAAGAGAAGGACCTTATTTTGGATAAACCAGTATTACATAATAATAAAAGGAAAAATATATAACAACCCAAGTCAAACGATCATAAACTTCCTGAAAATAAAGATATAAATAAGTACTCCTTATAACCAGATAAAACAACATTATAGAAAAAGTCTAAAATATCTAAGTAGATGCATTTTATTGGGTTGACAAGACTCCATATAAAAGTACCGGTGCCTTTTCAAGGATTTTCGGTATATTTTTTCATTTTGGTTTTCCATTAAATAGACTCAGACATTTTTAAAATGAAATTCACTTGTTTTTGGACTTTTTTAGGTCTCTTTCTTGACTCCACACTCCATTCAACAATTGAGTTTCCAAACAAAAACAATCAACCGCAAAGAGAAGAAGTAAGGTAAGGTAAAGAAGTAGGTAAAGTGTCATTGTCCTTTTTTTTTGTTTGCTCTTGAGACGTAACTCCTAATCCGTTAGAAGTGTTTACAAAAACTTATAGGAATCAATGTCATATACTACCTATTTTTAGGACTCTAAGTTTGGGGTTCGTATTACTTTAAAGTTTTGATGACCCTCAAATTTAGTCAAACGTCAAAATTTTCATCAAGATTATAAAAGTTAACATGTTTTTCGTTCTCTTTAGAGAGATGGGTTCAATTTTTACATTCCCTAGTGGATTGTGTGAAAATTAATGTTTCTGTTTTTAGTGTCCCTTTAAAGTCCACATGTGAAAATTGTTATTTTTTAATATTTAAATTATTATTTTATAAAAGGCGAATATATTTTTTATTTCGACACATATCTGTGCACATGTATGAAAAATTCATCTCTTTTCAAGACTTTCCTATTGTTTCACTTTTGTCGTCAATGAAGACCCTTATTATTAACACTTTCTTTTGAACTGAAAAAAATCGTTACCGAACTTAAAAGATCTACTCTAAGACAAGACATATTAAACATATTGATTTTGTTTGAAATTTGACAAATATGGTCACTCAGTACTTAGAAGTGATATCATCTTTAGTGTATGGTGAGACGTTTTTAAATAATGTACGTCGAAGTTTTGATCACAACTACTACAATCTTCGGTGTACGAATTTGAGATGTATATCTCAAGTTTCCGACCAAGAAATAAGTTTGATAATTCGGCCTGTATATTAGTTGAAAAAGGACTAAATAGAAAACCCGTGGTTAAACGTCTTATGTAAATCCTGAAGGACTTTCAATAAATTTGTTTATCTAAATTCTTTTTAATAGTCATTTGAATGACACTTTTTACAAGAGTTAAAGAAAAACTAAGTTACTGGAATGCAGTGTAAGAATTAGTGTGTGTAAAATTTTTTTACTTAGTATACAAGACTTATAAATTTTATGAATAAAGGAGAGATTCGGATGGTGGTGACACTGTGTGTGTGTCTTTTCGTATTGTTTTTTATCATCATTGATGGCTTGTTCGTTATTGAATCATGTGGTTTTGAGTATGTGTTTAAATTTCTTTTGTCGTTTACTCCTTTTGACATTGTTACACCCGTGTTGCAGTCAATAGAAAAACAAAACAAAATTAAAAACCGGTATGATGCACCGAACACCCTAGAATTAAGGGACTGGTCCCCAGTTTGGGTACGGGAGACGTCACTTTCATGTCTCAGGATTGGTGACCTGACGGTTTGGTAGTCATAGAAATTTTATATTTCGAGAATGTTTAGGTATTCCTTTTTTTCTATGAAATTTTTCTTAATGTATACCGGTTCTTTTGTTCTTCAGTGAGAGATTATCAGTTATATTTATTAATTTTATTCTAAAAAAAAAGTGGATAATTCATGTTTACTTTTTTTTATGACGACCGTCTCTAAGTAACCGACAAGAGTCTGAACACAATCTTGTTATATGACCATATCTAAGACTTCGTGTTAGACTGTTGGTAATCATCGAAATTTTACGGAATTAGTCTTATGAATTATTCATTAAGTAAGGTTAATTCTAAAAGTAAAATTGAGTATGTTTACTCAATTTTCGTCTCTAACGATTTTACTTCTCTTGATTTTCTACAAAAATACCAAGTCCGGTCTTCTGAGTCGTTTCGGTTTCGTCGATGTTATTCGAAGTTCAGGAAAGAATTTGACCTTTTCAGTAGTCTTCTTAGTTTGCCTTTATACAATTTGAGAATGACAAGAACACATAAGTTAAGGACGTTTGTGAGTATTTCCCCTCCGAGTCAGAAAGCACTATGGTCTTCCGTCTTCTACCTCCCTTACCTCCCTGTGTCACGGTACGAAAACCAAATCCCTTATTTCTTTTCCGTTGTGGAAAAAAAGAAAAAGATGTTCGTATTGTCGGTTCACGCTGATATAATTTTAGAGTAAAATCATGAAAGGATATTTCAAATAAGTTTAAGAAATTAATGACTAGATTCTACCAGATCCACTATAAGAAGATACTTCCTAAGACGAACTAAGTTTCGAAAATAAAAGTGGTCTTATTCTTAATAAAGAAACTGAAGTAGGGACTTTTTTTGTTGTTTTCCCGTAAAAGGGAGAATCTTTACGTCACATATTCCCGTGTCGTTTTGTAGTCATCAATTAGACTTTGTTTTTGAAATGGACTACGGTTATAGATGTTATATGACGCATTCCATAAATCTACGATGGAAGAGGTGTATTAGTACTTTAAGGTAGTCTCTGATAATCACCTATATAAGACCGTTTAAAATTACACTTACTGATATTTTTTCATCTTTTTCGTGTCTTCTTTAGATAGTAATCTTTAGACTTGTCACCACACGACGATGGTCGTCAAATATACCCGATAGTACCACCTTCATAAATAGGGTGTCTATATTAGTTTACGATGTTAAATTCCCAAAAAACAAACAAACAAACACTAAACTCCACCAAACGGTTGTGGTGACATAAGTTCAGGAATTTGTAGATCACGACACTTACTCTAGGTCGGTGACGACCCATTTACCGTCCTACGTCTAGATATGAATTGTTTACAACTCTAAAACTTTGCCGATCCTTTTAATCTTTCTGTACTTTTTGTACGAATTTATTTTCCGAAAACTGAATGTCAAAATTAAGATTTAAGGGGACACTATGTCAAAAAACCTTCACGAATAAAACCTTCTCTAAACGTAAATTTGTATACTTGATTATATGGACTCCATATTTTATGACTCACTAAGATTTCAACGTATACTTTTGTAGAGGATTAAGATGTCACTGTCAGAGTCTAAAAAATTTCATTTCATGTTTAGAAAGATTTTTAACGGTTCTTGTCTTCGGATTTATTGCGAATACCTCCATGTTTATTTTATACGTAATGGACTAAAGTAAAGATCTATTAAATGCACGTCTGACGTCATTTTTGACCTACTTTAAAAGATCGACCCCTTACCTACAAGAGTACCGTCTCGAAACCTTGGTGAAAAGACCATTTATACGACGATAGACTATTAGTTTTGTGTACCAACTAAAAATTACTGTCAATAATTGATTCATGAAATTGTATTAGAGTAAATTAGGAATATGATGAGTACAATTCTAAGGAACCTTCTAGGGGACCTCTTCCCTTTCCGATTGGTGAGATCATAAGACCGGACCTCTTAAGGTACTTGACATATCAGGTACCCCAGTGTTTGTGAGTCTGTGCTGACTTGTTGAAACTGTGTGTGTGATGAGTACAACCAACATAATAAGAAGGTATAAGAAAATAAGTACCAATTTATTGAAACCTCTTAAAGGGGAAAGAAACAATTCCAAAATATGAAATTTTTTTTTAGTATAAACCTATGGCTTTCGAATTTCCTCTGATGAGAAATATTTATGAATGATCATGAACATTATGAAAGTAATGAGAGATAAGGACTCACTAATTTAACATGTTTTGTATTAGATATTGATTGGTGGTCTTTACACATCTGTGTTTTGTGAATCAATTGTTTGGATGTAAATCGGGAAATTGTTACGTCCCTCAATCCCTGTCACTGGATACGTGTCTATTTTTAGTCACATAATTGAAATGTCAACCGGGATGTATAGACACCAAGACGTAGGTGTTCAAATTGGTTGACACCTAACACTTCATGAGACCATACACGACTATAAATAACTTTTTTTTAGGTGTATCTTCACCTGGGTACGTCGAATTTAGACACGATAAGTTTCCAGTTGACATATTTTATCCATATAAATCACACTAAAGTGTTATACTGTAATCTACTGAAACACATATTGGATATACTTATTTAATCTCAATTCTTTAGTTCCAGTAAGATTCTATGTGACATATTTTTATATAATGTCAAAAGAAGATTAAATTATGTGACGAAATTTACAGCCACCGTCGTCTTCCTCAGTTATATACACGTAAGTAAACAAAGAAAACCCCCTTTTTTGGAGAGTTTGTTGTGAATGATAGTAGTACGATTTCCATTATGTACTGAACCCCTTTTTCAAAATCTTTTTTTGTTTTTTACATTTGTTTTTCCTTTTGAAGGAAAAACCTCTTCCTTCTTAAAAAAAATTTTTTTCCTCTCTCTTACCCTCGTTCCTTTTTAGACTCTAGTATGAGAGATTGCTTTAAGAACCAATACAATCAACGATTCCAGTCCTAGTCATACATGGAGATCTTTCATCTTTCAACATGATATACATATATGTTATTTTATGTAATTTTCTTTCAAGACCTTACGTACAAAAGATTTTATTTAGATCAACCAGTTGTCCCTTTTGTGTCAACTTTTACTAAATAAGATAAAGAATTAGTGAAAAAAGTTAATAGATCTTTTTTGTCTATTGTGATCACCGGATTCCGTCTTTCAGGATATTCAGAACAATATGTTTGAGATAGAAAAATCAAAATTTTGGTCGAGAATTGACTAGACCTTAAATTACAGTAAATGTGAACGAAAAGGGAACAAAACATAGTGTTCCGAGTTATTTTAAGACTTCCTTGATAGATCGAAAGGGTATTTACTAGGACCCTGAATTTCGGTGTGACAAAACTAGACCAAAAGGTCGGTGTTTGGCACTTCTCTTACAGTATATAGGAGATGACGTATCATCTCAAAGACCAGTTTCTCTTGATTTGACTTTAGACTTTGTGTTGTCCTACCTACTTCTAACTTGATAGACTACTTATTACATCAATTTTTGATGTGTTATGTTTTTGGTATCGACCCTTTTATTAGTAACAGATCCTTGACGACCTGTCCTTAACAGATCCTTAGACGGACGTTACGCCTCTGGGATCAAACTAAGGACCCAGTCCTTCTAGGGGACCTCTTCCCTATCGGATGGGTGAGGTCATAAGGACCCGAAGAGAACACCGAGTCGACCATTGCTTATACGGACGTTACACCCTCTGGGCCGAAGTTAGGGACCCAACCCTTCTTCGGAATCCCGAAGGGAGCACTGAGTCGATCACTTCTTAGGTGGACGTTACACCCTCTGGACCAAGCTAGGGACCCAATCCCTCTAGAGGACCTTTTCCCTTTCCGATGGGTGAGGTGAGATGAGAAGAGAACGGACCTCTTAAGGTACTTAACATGTCAGATACCCCAACGTTTCTCAGCCTATGCTGACTGAAAGTGTGAAAGTCCTTGACGATAGATTGTAATGTATATGTACATATGATTTTTTTTTTGGAATATATTCTTATATTTATAAAAGGGTGTCAGAATCTTTTAATGCAGGTAACTAAAAAATTGAATCCTATTAAAGGATCTTCGTTTTAACGATACATTTTCATACACCTGAAAAAATTTTAAAACCGACTACCAAGAAACAACACCACCTGCGAAGAGATTAACACCGAGATTACAAGAGATTAACAAGAGATTACGTCCGAGAGATCAACACCGTGTACCCGAACCCTAGAATCAAGGGACTGTTCCCTGACTTGAGTTCAGGGGACGTAACCTTCCATCTAAGAGTTAGTGACTTAGTGATCCCTTCAAGGGATTTTCCCATACTTAAATTTCCAAAATATAGCTAACACGGTTTTCTCAGAGGTCTCAACATAAGGAGAAGGGTGTCACGTCTTTGATAAAGGGTCTGAACGGAGAGGTGTGAAAGATCTACTTACTACAAGGACCTGTCTACACCCCGATAACAAAGGGACACGAATACTGTTATGGCCTTAATGTTACTTTTATTGTCGTTTTTTTTTTTTAGGAATGACTTAATAAATGTTAAGAGACTATTATAATTAATTATGATAATATAATTAATAATGATAATTATAAAAGTTGTACAAATCTCCAATAAAACCGTATAAGAAAAAGCCCCCCCCCCTAACGAAACGGAAAACCAGTAAAAGTTATTCGTGCAAGTTTAACACATGTCTAAACATCTCTCGAAAATTTTTTTACACCCATAAATAGGAACAATACGTGTAATATTGAATAAAGACAAAAAGTTGAAAGAAAGATAAATTGAAAAATAATATCTTTTAAGGTTTGTATTTGTTGTTCTCTTTCTTATTCATACACGAGTCAGCACAGGTTGACAAAACACTAGGTACCTGACATCCGGTGGTCCGAGGAGAAGGTACTCCTAAAAGGTCAGTTCTTATGACCTCACCCAACGGTACGGGAGGAGGTCCCCTAGAAGGGTTGGGTCCCTAGTTTGGGTACAAAGGGTGTGACGTCCGTCTAAGAAATGACGGACCCGGTGTTCCCTTCGGTGCTCCCTTCTTGTCCATATCACTCGGGTTATTTGGGTAGAAGCTCAAAATTGTTATTAGTTTGTTAGGACGATGGAAATAAATAAATTAACCTCCTATTAATGTTATAACACTAACAAAAACGGTATGTAGTTATGTGGTTACTCACCCGGTCCCCATATGTACCCAGGGGAGGTAGGATTTGGGGGATAGGTGAAGGACGGGGTGGGATAGGGTAGGGAGGGTCCAACAGTGTCTCATGGGACACAGTCTGTAATTTAAGGGCAACAAACCGTTACATGTAAAAAGTCACGATAAAAGAGTTTAGTAGAGTGGGAGAGGAAGAGAGTGACTTAGGTTTTCAGACAGGATATGTAGACACAGAAAAAACGACAGAGCTTATGAAGTACAACTACATACCGTTTTGGTTATGTTATAACATTTCATTAAAACACAGAGGAAACGACAGGGTGGGTATCCTAATAGTCATGGTAGAAAGATCTAAGGTATATATACACAATTATATGTTATAAACAGAAAGAGAAAGACTGAATGAAGTGAGACACATTATCCGAGACCCGACTAGGTGAGTAATCTTGACTGAGTTTACGTTAGGAAAAATGTCAGGACTATGGAAAGACAAATTACAAAAAACCAACTGGTTTTAGAATAGTTTAGATAATGGAAAAGAGTGGTAAAAAAAAAAAAAACGTGATTTCAAGTCTTTCCTGAGGGAATTGTAGTCCATATCAGTAAATAGAAGGATCATGTTATAAAATATCAAAATAAAAAAATGTGAATTTAAAAAATGAAATCGATATTAAATGTAACCATAAATTCACTCTCCACTCCGAGATTGTCAGTAAAACATTTATCAATTGGTCATATGATTAAAAATTTATAACCTAAGAGGACCTAAAGATCAGACAATTTAATTAAACAATAATATTCGTTGTGTTAAATTTAATAAATATTTTAAAATTATTGAAAATTTTTACTATTTTACTACTAGTTAAAGATATGTTGTATGGACCGACGTGAAAAATTGTTGTAGACCCGGTCCATACCGTAACTGTTCTCGATATTATTCCATTGCTAAGTCGTCGAAGGGATCAGGATTGAGAACGTTCCACAGAAGACCCTCCTCAAGTAAGGTTTCTTCTTATAACGGCTTCTCGATTTTATGTTGTTTTAAAGTTCACTGATACATGGAAAAGAGGTTTCCTTTTGACATTATCAGAGGTTGTTTGTTTTTCGACCAGTTTGACATTTTGAGAGTGGTGTTAATCGTGACAACCCTGGTAGTTAAAATCTTATCTTTTGTAAAGACTCATTTGTGAACTAAGAAAAGTTGGACGTGTATAAAGAAGTAGGATAGAAGGAAAAAAAAATCCTATTAACGAGTTTTAGATAAAGTTTAATGGAACGACTTCGAAAAGGTCTAGTTATTAGAAGGAAGAGTTAGTCAAGAGAGAACCTCCGACCCCGGTAGCCTATATTCTGACGTCCTGGGGTCCTAAGTATTTTCGTCACTACAATTTCGGTCAACATAACAATGGGTATACACTGGAACTCTTTAGTTAGTTTGGACTCTTGGAGTGACGAGATTATATCTTTTATTCTAATTATTATTGGACACTCAAACCTCTATAAAACCCATTTTAGGAAAATTCTTTGAGATTGTTTTAAGATTAGTTTTATTATACCCAACGTAAGGAGAGGACATTTACGTCTAGAAATACACTTAAAATACCATCGAAGGTAGAAGAAAGGTAATGATTTAAATAATGCATTCACGATTTGATGTAGGACAACATGATTGTACGTCACGAAAAAGTGTTACAGTAACAACTACAACGAGGGAGAAGGACTTTTCGGAAAAAGGACTGGGTTGGCATACTGTTCATAACTAAGTGGGATAGTTTTGATAAGAACGACTCCAGTAAGTACTGGAATATTAATACCCGAAGGGACCACCGAGTCTCCCATTTCGCAGAATGGAACATTAACACTTTGGGTCATTTGTAAAAGTCAGAAGGAAGATTAAGAGAAGTCGCCGTAATTATGAAACAAGAGTTTTCGGGAAGTAAATCAAAAGACTACGGTGAGAGAACACTGGTAAGAATCAAATTGTCGAATAAGCATTCCGGACAGACTTCTGAAGTGAAACAGACGGGTGACGAAGAAGACGAGTCCCCAACAGTAAGTACTGGTACGGAGGTTTGTGACGGATTTACACTGACTGAGGGTTTAGAGGTCGAGTCTAGACAGAGGATATTAAGTCTGAGTACATAAGTTCACGGAGGGAAATAGGGTTTCTATAGAATGTAGGTGATACAGGTGAATAGAAAGGAAGGTTTGGAAAAGAAGGAAGCGGTTACGGGAGTTTCTTACGGTGGCATTCAATTATCCCACGGTTTCAGTCTTTGAACCGATCGTGAGATGTAAGAAGTGCCATCCTAATTAAGACATTAGTCAGTAACCCAAGAAAACTACGAAGTAGGATCTTTAGAAAACTTTGTGAGAAAAGGAATGACAGGGGTAACGGTGACTAAGTCGTGGTTAAAGTAGGAAATGACAAATCTAATCAGGGTCCAATCTCTTGATACCGGACACTCAATTTAGGTCGAATACAAGACAAAAGTATCTCAACCACTTGATTCTTACCGAAAATATTAAAATTTACTAACTTTTTATCTCATGAAATTCTGTACTTTTAATATACTGTCAGTTTAAAGTCACAGGTATTTCAAAATGACTTTGTGTCTGTACGAGTAAATAAATGTATAACAGATACTGACGAACGTGATGTCATTGTCTCGACTTGTCAAGTTGTCTGTAATATGCTGGATGTTTTTGAATTTTATGAATGACAGACCAGGAAATGTCTTCTTAAAAAGACTAGCAGTAATATATCATTTGAAAATACCTTTCTTTTTTAAAAAAATAAAAACGTCAAAAGACGAATGGAAATCTGGACTGGTCTTGACAGAAAGAACTTTGAAACGTACACCACTACAAGACAAAAGATGTCGTGATTAAATTTCGTTTTCTTTCTTTTACGTTTATTGACAAGTAGAAAGTCTATGTCTCAAATTTCTTGACTTACCAATGAAAAAAAAAAAATTAGTTGGTTTGATTCAGAATTGTTATATTAACTTCCACGAGACCACTATAGATTATTTTAATGATTACATACATGTGAGAATGAGTTGTTTAGGTACAAACTCTTACGGAAGATATCTATGTAAACGTGTACATGTCCTATGATACAGGTATTTTAACAAGTGTTGTGACATTTCCAAATGATGAATGTACAAGTAGTTGATGTTAAACCGGTATATTACCGTATAACATGTCGACTTTTTCGTACTCTTTGTAGACACCTACTATGTTTTTCTAGAGTTTCTACATGATTCAGTTTCATTCCGTGTTTTGTTACCAACACTGATATTATATGAATGAAACGATATTTTTTCTCCCCCTTTATTCTAATTAAGATTAACGTAACATTCATAATTTTAAGATAGATTTCATAAATTAAGATTAACGTCTCTCTTTAAGGTTTTTGCATTTTTTTTTTTTTAATGGTTGTCATTCATAAGAACGTACACATGCCTTTTCTTCCGTTTTTGACCCACCTACCTTCAGTGCTCGTCCTCTCTTATTCTGAAAAGTAAGATTTGTAATCATTTTTGAAATTTATGTGTAAGAATGAAAAATTGACACGTCTATATAATCAATGGATTTTGTGACTTTCACTTTCAGCGAGTCAGTACAGACTGAGAAACGCTGGAGTACCTGATATGTCAGGTACCTTAATAGACCTGGTCTTATGACCTCACCCATCGGAAAGGGAAGAAGTCCCCTAGAAGGGTTGGATCCCTTAGTTTGGGTCCAGAGGGCGTAGCGTCTACCTAAGAAATGGTTGACTCGGTAGTCCCCTCGGGACTTCCGAGATTTTGTAATGTTTAGAATTAACAACAACAAATCAACGATTTAGTCCAGACTGAGAAAACACTGGGGTGTCTTCCATCAGACGGTTCACGGAGACAGGTACCCTAAAGGGTCCATTCTTATAACCTCACCCAACGGTAAAGGAGGAGGTCCCGTAGAAGGGTTGGATCCCTGACTTGGACGTAAAGGACGTAATCGTCCACCAAAGAAATGGTGACTCGTTAGACCCTTCAGTTGTTTGGAATTAACCCCACTTAAAAATGTACGTCCGTAGAAAAGTCCTAAGTTTAATTGATCGTTCGAATCAAGAAAAAAGAAAAGGTATCTTGAGAAACTAGTACACTCATGAGTGACATCTCACTCGAAGTCAGGTATTAGGTAATGATGTTAATTACGAAAGAATCGTTTAGATGGTTATACGTAGTTTATGAGGAACAGACTAGTAAATCTTCATATATATATAAAGTTTCTACATCAAAGACCGGGGAGTCACTACAAGGTCCGGAATAAAACTCGAAAGGCACAGTCCGTAATAAGATTCGTGAGAGAAGTAGAAGTGTCAGAGGATACTCTATCCGTAATTAAATTACAGATAAAATATATGTTTCTGTGACCACGTACCTTTCTGCGAACCAGAACTGGGTTCCGGTTCACAGATCCTTACCACTTAGACGTGAGGTCTCAGACACAAAGATTGATGGACCGATAGGTTGACAGTACAAGAGTCCTGATAGTAATGTAGTATGTACCGTATATTTTCCCCTAATTCTTTATAAACAACTTTATAGTTAAATGTAGAATTATCCATACACACAAAACTTTTGTCATACAAATCAAAGAAGATGTAATATGAGAATTTACTTAGACATAACGTCCTCATTGATAAAGTGTTTTAGATCTTTAATCGTTGAGAATGGAGAAACCTATGTCTCCTTATTTTTGTAGTAGAAGATAACGAAAGAAGTAAGAACTTTGTTACCTAAATTCATTTAGGATAAAAATTTTTTACATTTTCGTAGTCACTATCAGTATCTATCTTTCCATACTTGGTTTTTTTTTTCTTTTTCTTTACATACTTGGTTTTCTTCGTTAAAATTGTCTTATCACGTTTAAACATGTGTGAGTTTCTGGATCCACAATTTCATTAACATTTAATCCATGTTCTCTTGAAGTAAGTAGGTACACCAACGTATGACGTCATCGACCACGGAAAAGTAACGTCGTATCATAAGACAACGTACTATCTTGTAAATAAATCGACCAGAAACCAAATCCCCAATAATACTTAGTACAATGATATATTTAAGGACATCTCGTACAGAAAATCATACGTACCCGTACATAAAGATTACCCATATATACATCTCTACCTTGACGATCTTAGGTCAAGTAGAATTGTGACCTCTCTTACGGTTCAACAAAAGACTTTATCCCCATAGGGTAAATATCAGGGTGATCAGTCATACTCTTTAGGACTAGGGGATGTGGAAATTATTCAACATAAAAATCCCAAAAATTTTCGAACGTTAAGACCACTCATACAGTCAATCAGCCAAGTCAGTGAGTCAACACAGACTGAGAAACGCTGGGGTACCTGACGTTGTCCGGTCCTGGGACACAGGTAGTGGTTAGGGGTCTCAAATGAGTTTGAGTACAGATAACTCAACCATTACGGTAGGTTGGTAGAGTAGGAGACAGCAGGGGAAGAGAGGGCGGAAGTTAGAAAGGGTCGTAGTCCTAGAAAAGGGTATTCAGTCAAGAAGTGTAGTCCACCGGTTTCAACCCTCAAAGTCGAAGTCTTAGTCAGGAAGGTTACTTATAAGTCCTGACTAAAGGAAATCCTACCTGACCAACCTAGAGGAACATCAAGTTCCCTGAGAGTTCTCAGGAGAGGTTGTGGTGTCAAGTTTTGGTAGTCAAAAAGTCACGAGTCGAAAGAAATATCAGGTTGAGAGTGTAGGTATGTATTGATGACCTTTTTGGTATCTGAACTGATCTACCTGAAAACAACCGTTTCATTACAGAGACGAAAAATTATACGACAGATCCAACCAGTATTGAAAAGAAGGTTCGTCGTTCGTAGAAAATTAAAGTGACGACGTCAGTGGTAGACGTCACTAAAACCTCGGGGCGTTTTTATTTCGGACAGTAACAAAGGTGACAAAGAGGTAGATAAACGGTACTTCACTACCCTGGCCTACGGTACTAGAATCAAAAGACTTACAACTCAAAATTGTGTCGAAAAAGTGAGAGGAGAAAGTGAAAGTAGTTCTCCGAAAAATCAAGAAGAAGTGCAAGACGGTATTCCCACCACAGGAAATGTATAGACTCCAATAACTATAAAGAGGGTCGTTAGAACTCGGGTCGAACCCGAAATGGGTCGGGTCGTAAAGAGTACTCCATGACACGTATATTCAATTTATTCGTCCCATTGTTATATATCGGAACTGTATGAGGAAAGGGTTAAACCTTGGTCAGACAACAAGGTACGTGTCAAGATTGACAACGAAGGACTGGACGTATGTCTAAAGAGTTCTCCGTCCAGTCCACCAGACCATAAGGGTAGAGAAAGTCTTAAAAGGTGTCAAACACCACTAGGTGTGTTAGTTTCTGAAACCATATCAGTTATTTCGTCTTTACCTACAAAAAGACCTTGAGAGAACAAAAAAGCTATTAGGTTGCCTGTAACCGTTAAACTAGAGACCAAGGAGACGGAAAAGATTTTGGTCGAACTTGTAGACCTTCAAGAGCCAAGTACATGACAACTTCGGACCGAACCTCTTAAAACTCGTAATGAAATGATCGTACTCTACTCACGTTAACACACCATCAAACTCGTAAGAAACCGTAAAGGAAAGAAACCCTAATCTTACTTTTGACTGGAAAAGGTCAGGACCCCGGTGTTGACTCAAAAGGTTTAAACAACCATATAACTCACGTTGTGAAAGTGTCGTAGTAGAAAATCCTAAACTTTATCGAGTTGACCTTAAGGTAATGGAGGTGATCGAAACACGTATCTACTAAGGATTCCGGGTAAACTGAAGTGTAAGGTGTCACAGACCAAGATCCACTCACTAGTATGGTAGCACTAATAGACCCAGTACTTCTACATAAAACATCTCAAGAAGACACATAAGAACGGTAGAGAAGAATTATAGAAGACAAAGACAATCCAGGTGTGGTAAAGACAGGAAATAACTCGGGTAGAAACGTGCTTTACAAGGGAACCATAGAGATAAAAAGAACTTCTCTAGAGATCAGAAAGGGTAAGATAACAAAAGGAGATAAAGAAACGTGACTAGTGACTCCTTCCGAAAGAATAGAGGGCAACGATAAGAAACCTTGAGACGTAAGTTTATCCATATAGAAAGGAAAAGAGGAAACGAAAAGTGAAGAGAAGAAAAGTGTCGATAAACATTCCGGAGGAGTCTGTCGGTAATACGGAAAAACGTAAAGAAAAAGAACCCCTACCAGAACTAGGGACAGAGGACATGTTACCGTGCTTGGAGGCAGGTATCAAGAATTCCGTGAGACAGATAATCTATATCAGGGAACTTAGATAAAGAATGAAGGTGACATATTAGCGTTCCCTAAACTAAATCCCGTCTGGACTTACCAGATCACCAAAAGAGATGAAAGAAGTTAAATTCAAACTTAAACCACTATAACTTATCAAACGGAACCTTTGCTTGTCTCTATTAAGAGCAAAAACTCTAACGTAGGTTCACGACGTAAAACCTGAGAAAACAACTGATGTTACCGATGAGGTAAAGAAGATTCCCTAAGAACGGGTGTCATCATGTATATTCCCAGTATACTCAATTTAAGTGGGTAAGGTCAGGTAAAATCAAACGACTAAGGATTTTACAACTACAAGTGAGAACGGTAGAGGACAAACTGGTGAAGGTTAAAAGGAACTAAGTTCCCGGTAATCTAAAGTCAATTCTTACTCTTTGTTTGAAGAGAGGATGTGGAAGGTGTCTAACAAGAATCATATGGAGAGTTCTAATACGTCTTGTTTAGATTAGTAGGAAGGTATACTTTTGAGAAGTCTAAAATTCTGACTATAGAGTGAAAAGATATAAAAGAGAAAGAGTATGGTAGAATCTGTGAGAGGTAAATTATATGAAATTGGATTTTAATTTACGTTTATCGGGTCCCTTTACTTCTTTCGTGTATATTGTTAAAATAAGTTTTCTCGTCTGTGGATTTCCTACTTGAAGGTAATCAGAAAGACGATGAGCTCACTGTGACGACTGAGTATGACTCAAGTGCCTGTTAATGTTAGGGGCGACAAAAAGGACACAACGAAATTTCAACACGGAGAGGGTAGAAAATAAATACGTCAACTTAAAAACTTGTGTCACCATCCTGTAATACATATAAGAAGAATTTAAAATATAAAACTCTCAGTCAGGAAAAGAGTCACAAAACTTTAAGAAAACCTAAGATTAAGACAATAGGTATCTAAATACTATCCTAAGAATCAGAAGACGGTAACTCTTTAAAGTAATCGTACATAAAATGTATAAAGTTAAGTTATTTTTATGGTTTGTCTTGTTTCGACTCTCCTAAGGTCGGAATACTTAGTCATAAGAAATCCATATGAAAATGACCAAAAGAAACATAGTTTGACATGGGATAAAAAGGGGGTAAACTAGACATTCTTTTAATATTGTATAAATTTATTAATGAATGACATGGACATGTCATAGAATAAATCACCTTCATTGACTCTATAATCCTTATACCTTCTTATACGAAACTGTTTATAAACCAAAATCCTTGGGGTAGTTACTCTCAATGTCATCAATGACGAAAGAATTCACAAGTATTAGGTAGAGACGTTATTAGATAAAATCTTGAAGTCTTAATTTTGATAAGAGTGGTCCGTAATCGAATGTCTTAGTAAATGAAAAGTGAACTGTTAGTCGTTGACACCACAGACTAACCACGAAAACCTCAGAAAGAGTAAGAGAAGTTAAGAAATTTGTAGTGATTCTTTTTGTCTCACTCGAGTGGTCGTTTGACACAATGATTGGACCTTATAATGTATCATGTGACTAAGAGTTCATCCTCATTGAAACGGTACGGAGTCTGATAAAATATTGAGATCTCTATAAAAACCAACAGTTCTGACCCTTGACGATGATCATAGATCACTCATCTCTGGTCCCTCGAATGACGTGTCTTGTCCGAGTGTGTTTCTTTATAACCAAGGTTTACGGTTCTTACGGTTTCGACTTTTCAGGATTATATCAACATCAGAGGATGATTTCGGTTTTTGGGTAAAGGTTGTAAGTATCATCCTCCCAAAAGTCTTAATTCTAATGGTCATATTTTTGAAGTACTCACTTAGGTATTTGACAAATTTCTGAAATCACCAATGTTTTACGGTCCGGACGGTGACAATTTTCACTAGAAAATTTCACTGAACCGGGAGATCCGGGGTCGAAGGAGTGGACATTTTTACATTAATTTTAGTTGTACAAAATGTTCCAAAACTCCTAGTTTACTCTTTTACACCTTCACAAATTTCTTGACATGTACATTTATATGATAAATGTAAATCTAATATTAATGTATTAGGGTACGTCTCTCTCGTTTATATCCTAATATATCGACAAACGAACAAACGAACGAGATTGTATGAGCAGAACCAAGATGCGAAACATTGTTGTGTTTTATTTAAATAAGGAAGTAGTTTGTATTTGTAATGGAGGTTCATGTAGAAGAAAGTTCAACTTAGATTAAGAACGTACTAAAAGTGTACAAAAATAGGACAACCTCCACTCACCTTTTACGGGAAAGAGGAAGTCAACGATACTACAAGTTTAGGATAAGAAAGGAAATCCAGGAACAAGTTTACGGTGTACATTGTTTTTAAGAAAGTGACGACTTTAAAGAGAGAGGCCCGAGAAAAGACTTCGAAGTGTCGTGCAATAGACTCGGTGAGTACCTCTCCGTTGCACCAGTCACTCCGTTCGGACCCAAATTTCACTCTGACTCACGTACACACGAGTCAGCGAAGTCAACACAGACTGAGAGACGCTGGGGTACCTGACATCGGGCGGTCCGAGGAGACAGGTACCCTAAGAGGTCCGTTCTTAGGACCTCACCCAACGGTATGGGAGGAGACCCCCTAGAAGGGTTAGGACCCTAGGTTAAGTGCAGAGGACACACAAGACGTAGTGTCCGTCTAAGAAATGGCGACTCGGAGACCCCTACGGGTTTCATTCTGATTGGTTCCATGTTTAGAATCAAGATTGAGTTCCATGACACTTGTCCAAAGACACTAAGTCTAAGAAGTAGACATTCTACTTCGATGGTAGACAATAAATTTTTAATAAATGAAAGCCGATGAGACCCAAAAGCGAAGATGAGTCCGAGAAGAGGTCAACGTTACTCGTACCCGAAGAGAGCAACGCCTCGTGCCCGTGTGTCCGAAGTCACTAACGCCGAGGGTCCGAGATCTCGTATCCGAGTTGTCGAACCATGTACCCTAGTCGACGAGGTGACGTACACCCTAGAAGGACCTGGTCCATAGCTTGGGTACAGAGGACGCGACCGTCCGCCTGAGAAATGGTGACTCGATGGTCCCTTCGGGATAGTGGGTAAAAATTGTCCTAACGACCCTGATTCACCCGACTGTGTCCTTATTCTGGATTGTCTCATGACTCATGTATCGTCCTTAATCTGTTCATTCAGAACAGTAAGGGTGAATGAAGGATGAAGTTTATTGTCAAATATACATCGAAAAAAGGAGATTCTAATGTACTAAGAACTACCGTCTTAGTGCGACCATAGGAGAAGAGAGAAAAAGAAGGATGTCGAAGGGAGGAAGAAATGAACCTTGAATAACCACGTGTCTTATACTTATACTGTACAGAGGAGCGAAAAGTTGATGAGACTAATAAGGTGAGACCCAAAGGAGGTCAGACACTTAGAGAGAGAATTAAGAGAATTTTGAGTTGTATTTTAACAGAATGAGAAAATTGGCGTAGTTAGATGTTATAATAATAGTTGTTTGTTTTACTAAAATTTTTTGTCATGACGTTATTTTCTAAGTTCTTTGAGAGTGGTGTCGGAGACTTTTCAAGGAAGGAGAGATACAGAATACAAGTCATTTTGAGTCAAGATGTAATGCGACTCTTAGATAGGATAATTTGAAACTTAGGAGTTTCTCGATGGACAAGAATTGATACGTCTAATGTCAATTGATCAATTTTATGACTTACAATCAGATCAAAATTTTAATGAAACGGTTGTTTCCAGACAGATCAGTTCCGATACCAAAAAGGTCATCAGTGCATACCTACACTCTCAACCTAACACTTCTTTGGACTCGCGGCTTCTTAACTATGAAAACTTGACACCACAACCTCTTCTGAGAACTCTCAGGGAACCTGACGTTCCTCTAGGTTGGTCAGGTAAGACTTCCTCTAGTCGGGACCAACAAGAAACCTTCTTGACTACTTTCGACTTTGAGGTCATGAAACCGGTGGAGTACGTTTCTCAACTGAGTAACCTTTTCTGAGACTAAGACCCTCCGTAACCTCCGTCCTCCTCTTCCCCTGTTGTCTCCTACTCTACCGACCTACCGTAGTGGCTGAGTTACCTGCACTCGAACTCACTTGAGACCCTCAACCACTACTTGTCCCTCCGGACCACACGACGCTAAGTACCCCAACGCTTCTCAACCTGTGCTGACTCGCTGACTTGACTTGACTTGACTTCCAGTATGATAATGATCTAAAAACGGTTTTCTTGTTTACATTAATCGAAACAAAAGAAAATCTTCCTTAGTTACACATGATTACATAAATACGAACAAGTAGAGACGTCCCGGTTACATGTAAGTGTTTGGACTTTTTGTCCACCAACCCGGTACTCTGAACAACTTGTTTAGTCTGGTAACTTGTCTCTCTTTATGTGATTATTCTTACTTTCATTGTTAGACCCAGAATGACGTACAGACACACAAGATACTATTACTAATACTAAAGACATTCTTACAAATCTTTATAGTTCCATATAGGAACGTATAATGATTAATTAATATAACTCGTTTTTTACCAGTCAGGATTTATTAAAAAGTAGCACAAGACTTTAACAAAGACGTAGTAGACTTTTGTTTCTAAATATTATTTAATATAACTAAATTTTCATTTAATTCTTTAAATATTAAGATCTGTAATAATGGACAAACGGAAATAATTGAAGTAAAAGTGTTCACCTGACAAGAAGTTCTTAGTAAGACGTGACACAATAATTTGAACAACAGACACACCAACTGTTCCCTAGGGTTTACTTAAGATGTTTCGGACTTTGTTTTTAAAAGTCACCACGTGTCAAATCAATGACCTGATGAAACGAACAGTGTATATTTGTTAACTCCGGAAAACGTTTACGATGAAGGGAGGAGAACACCAATTTTTTTTAGTTACGGTTATCATGTAATACGTAAACGTATGTATGAGTTAAAAGAACAGAAAAAACCCAAAACGACTTGAACATACCGAGTTGACGTTGAGATCAATTTAGTGGAACAGTGTCACAACCACAGACTTTGGTACGTCAATTTCGTACTGACCTTTTTTCATGTGAAATTTAACTAGTGGTACTGTAGGTCACTCTGGTTTTGTGACGGGTCGTTAGTGTAAAACAAAGAGACCGGGTCAGAGAAAGGGAGAACGTTCTGTCAATAAAGGACGGAAGAGGAAGGAGGAACGAGAGTCAGTTACCTGAAATGAGAAGGTCTACTGATAAAGAATACTAAAGAAAAGAGGCGGGAACGAGAGTGACAGTCAACTAATGAAGGGTTAAACTACTCTTTTTGTCTTAGTTAGTCTTCTCTTCGAGGTGTTCGAGGATGGTATCGTAGATACTGAGATCGTCGTAGACACGGGTATTTAAGATCGAACGGAGGGTAAAGGTACCTACTTCGTGATCGGAGGAACCATTACGGTTGGAAAGTAAACATGTTTTCTGAGGTTGCGGAAACCGAATGAACTTCTAAGACGAGGACCTTAAGACGGGAGAGTGAAGTCATAGTGGTAGTGAAGATGACCTAGAAAAGGTAGTGAGATGTTAAAAAAGAGAACATAATTTTTATTAGGGAGACAACTGAGATGAAAGGAGAGATCTCGACGGGATAAAGAAAGGAAGTAAAATGTTGTTTTAATGAGTCGTTGACAACTTTGAAAGATAGAGGTTAAAGAAAGGAGTTTGAGGACTTAAGTGAAGTCAATCCGGAATGGAGGTCGACAAGGGGATTTGATGAGAATAGTTCAGTGTCTATTGAAAGTGTAACGTTTTAGATTACCGACTAAGATCAGAGGTAGACTAAATTGTCGTTATTGATGTTGTAAAAAAAATTTGAACCGAAGGTCCTATCACGACCAAAGAGTGATTGGAGAGATCAGAGGAAATAACAGACGAACATAAGGACAAATGAAAGATTTACGACCTGGAGTCCTGAGTCCAGGGAATGGAAGAGAAAGGATAAATATAAATATGGGAATCATACAGTTCAGTCAAAACACCGAAATTTACGATAGATACACGACTATGTGAGGTTTAAATATAGAGGATGTACCTAGACAGGAAATCTGAGTATATAAATTGTCGGATCAACTGTCGAGGTAAACCTACTGTCCATAGAGTTTGGGTTGTCCACAGTTTGACTCGAGAACGGTATGGAGGATGGGTTTTGAACGAGGAGAGTCAGAAAAGGTAGACTCTTTTACCGTCGAGACAGGAAGGTCGACGAGTCCGGTTTTCGGTGAATCAGTAAGAACTAAGGAGAGAAAGAGAGAACAAGGTGTTAGGTATAGTTTAAGACAGTCTCAATTATGAAAACTTTATATATGTCTTAAACTGGTGAAGGGTCGGTGGAGGTAAAAATTGTGAGTTTAGTTTGGTGTCAACGAATCTAATGACTTTTTCAAAGTATTGACTAACGTATGTCAAGTAAGAATTGTGTCCTTGGTCTTATTCAGACAAAATTACTATTCCGTCTAGAACAGTGAAGAGACGAGTTTTGAGAGGTTAACGAAGAACGAGTGAATGTCATTTTCAGGAATGTTTGCTAATAATTCGGGTATACTGTGTCGGTGACAATAGGACGATTGGAGAAGAATGACAGGGATAACGAGTGAGATGATTTCAATGAGACCGGACAGACGACAAAAAGTTCATTTAGTCCGATCGCGGACGGAGTTCCGGAAACGGACACGACAAAGATGACGGATCCTACGACAGTGGAGTCTGTGAGTAAACTGGGTGAAGAAATGAAGGAAAACCTTTAGACGAGTAAACACTGGAAGGGTCCTTCGGGAAGGGACCGGTTTGATAAAATTTAACGTGAGGACAAAGTATTAAACATAAGAAGGGGGAATGAAATAAAAAGAGGAGCCGGGACCATTGATTGTATGATATCTAAAATGAACAAGTAGTAAACAGAGGAAGTGTCTTACTTTCGAGGTATTGTAGTCCCTAATAATAAAACAAATGACTACATATACGACTTCAATTGTTGACACGAACTGAGAACATTTTATGTTCAATTTATTTAAAATTTTTTAAATTTATCCACCATCTAAGTACAACTACATACCGTTTTGGTTATGTTATTACATTTCATTAATTGGAGGTTAATTTTATTTATTTAAATATAAAATTTTAAAATTTATCCAATTTTTTTAGGGTTTAGTTTATATTTTGACTAAAGAGTCCGTAGATCTTCCAATCCGAACATTATTAGAATCTTTATAAGTCGGTTGATTATGACTCTCAGATGATACACGGATCGTAATTGATAATCTTTATGTCGTTATTCATTCTAATCCAAACGGAGTCTTGTTAAAACAGATTACAGTTTATGTTTATATAATATATGTATATATATATCAACGAATCCATTCGTTAATATTACATGGTAGGGTTCCTAATCTCATGAAGTCCTTAGGACTTTTCCATACGGATTGGGTCAAGGATCTTTTCTACAGACATTGTCTCGAGACTTTCTTCTTCTCCTCAATCAATCGATGTACTTTCTCCATATCCCAATTCCCTAAACAGTCCACCTACCTCACATCTTCTGCATTTTCGGTTCCTCTTCTATCGAAGTCTGGTCATCTCTACCTCTACTCCCTTTCTTCCTTGACTCGAACCGTGTTCTACCCCGATCTCTTGATGATTTGTCTCTGTTTTAGGACTTTCAGGATCTTGCGTACAATTTCTCTAATTTGAAGTTGGATTTCCGTCAAATCTGATTTCACAAAATTCACTCCATACTTTCTTAGTCTGAATGTAAAATCTGTCTAGTGGTGCCGACTTCATATCTTTCACCCAATCTTTTTCCATTTTTCATTGTCTACACCGTTAACGAATATATTTCTCCATTCTTTTTTCGTGCTCATCTACTGAACCTCCAAGACCAAACTTATATACCCATCCACCTCCATGGTAAAAGATCTCTTCATTATATTCTCCCTGTTCAGACTTTGTTTCTACTGTTCACACTGAAACGTAAACCTTAAACTCAACGGTTCATCTATATAAGTCTTCAATGAGACTATTCTCTAGACCACGAGATTCTTCTCTAGACCTGAACAAGAAGGTCAAGAAAAACTAACTTTTAGTTCGTCTTTTCGTGACAGGTTTTCTTGAAAGACACTACTTTCTTTTTTTGAAGACTGTAGACATGATAAATTACACTATCAGTACTCACTATGTACCGATAACTTTTTGTGTCTATATCTACCGTGATCTCCTGTCATACGTTAGTGGGTCCTTCGAGTTTTTCTCGATAGCATTTCACTTCATAAACCTTAAAAGTCTACTTGTGAATTTACTCCGTATATATAAGATACGATAGTAATTATTACGAATTGTCGATTTTCATTTACCAATTTTCGTGAGAAAGGTTCTATGGGGTACTAACGTGACATTTAATAAGACTCCTTTTAGAAATTTCAAATCAGTTCAACCGACTCTTCGTTATATTTCGTCCAACGAAATCAAAAATTCTCAAACGTCTGAAACGTCAGTCTTAGGTAAGAGTCACTGTACGACCTTGTCTAGGAATAGTTCATATTAAAGTCTATTTTGTTCAAGTCTGACTCCGTGTTCGTAGTTGCGGGTTGCCGAGACTCATGATCATCTTCATTCCCTTTACATCATTACAAAAAAATTTCTTTCTTCTTTGAGTGGTATGTGTTTTTATTTGAGTTTTCCCTAATTTCTGGATTTAGATTCCGGCCTGTGATTTTTTTGAAAATCTTCTTTTGTAACTGTACTGTGAGAAACTATATTTAACGTCGTTCTAGAAAAAACTAGGTTGAGAATCTCGTTACTTTTATTTTTGTTTTTAATTGTTTACCCTAAATTAAATTGATTTTCTCAAATATGTCGTTTCCTGGTATTCGTTTTGTTCTTCTATTGGGAGTCTTACTCTTTTATAAACGTTTGTTACGTTGATTGTTTCCCTAATTAGAGGTTTTATATGTTTGTCGAGTGCGTTGAGTTATAGTCTGTTATTCATTAGGTCTTCCGTCCCCTAGATTTGTCTGTAAAAATGTTTCTTCTGTATATCTACCGGTCTATCGTGTACGTTTCTACTGGTTGTAGTCTTTACCTTTAGTTTTGATGTTACTTCGTAGTGGAGTGTGTCCAGTCTTAGTCAAGTCAAGTCAACGAGTCAGTACAGGTTGAGAAACGTTGGGGTACTTAGCGTCGTGCGGTCCGGAGGGACAGGTAGTGGTTGAGGGCCTCAAGTGAGTCTGGGAGCAGGTAACTCAGGCACTACGGTAGGTCGGTAGAGTAGGAGACAACAGGGGAAGAGGAGGACGGGGGTTAGGGAGGGTCGTAGTCAGAAAAGGTTACTCAGTTGAGAAACGTACTCCACCGGTTTCATACCGGTGGTAGTTTTTTAAATGTTTGTTATTTACGACCTCTCCCACACCTCTATTCCCTTGGGAGGATGTGACAACCACCTTTACACTTAACGTTGTCGGTGATACCTCTTATCATACCTCGAAGGAATTTTTCGACTTTTGTCTTGATGGTCTATTGGGTCGTTAGAGTGAGGACCCGTATATTGGGTCTCTTTTTGGTATTGACCTTTTCTATGTGAGTGGGGTTACAAGTAACGTCGTAATAAATGTTATCGGTCCTGCACCTTTGTTCGATTTACAGGTAGTTATCTCCGTATCTATTTCTTCTATACCATTATAAGGTAATATATGGTACCTTATAATAGTGGGTCTGTATTTTTTCTGTTTTTTACGGTAAACGTCGTTGTACCTACTTGGGTCTGACAGTATGACTCACTTTATTCAGTCTGTTTCTTTCTGTTTATAGTACACTGTACCAAAGATACACCTTAGATTTTTATTCCGATGTTTGTTTGAATAAATACTTTGTCTTCATCTCAGTACTGACATCTTTTGTTTGAATGCCAATGGTCCCCTATTTACACGTCTCCTTATTTAACCCTCTAAGCCTAACTGATCTGTGTGATGATAATATGTCTATTGATCATTCTTGGACGTTATGTCGTGTCCTTTTAGATGAGTTTTGAGACATTACCGGATATACCCTTTCCCTAGATTTTTTTTTACACCTATATGCATATTGACTAAGTGAAACGACATGTGAACTTTGATTGTGTTGTAATATTTAGTTGGTATGAGGCTATGTTTAAAAATTTTTTTCTTCCTCTTCTTTACATTCCCCTCTTCAATTCCCTTTCTGTATGTGTATCATCTCTAGTTTCACACGGTGATTATTTACTGAATATTTTCATTGATTATTTTTATTACGCTTACAGTGTTTATGATTTCCAGGTTCTCATAGTCCCCAAACTGTCGGTCAGTGAATGTGTTTGTTCGACAAAAATTAGTCGAATTTAATATTTAGACAACTAAAAATGACATATAATGTCAACACAGGTTTTGCTTTTTTTAAACACTGACATTGTCTTTAATGACTAGAATATGAATTTATTTCTTGTTAAATTAAAATAGTTCTAATATTTTATCATGGATATTCAGCTCCTTATTGACAAAACAATTACTGTCATCTGTTCTAAAAGAATAGTCTTGATAGAAGGAAGAAACTTAGAAGGTATGACGTTAGATATTTAAGAAGATGTCTACACTTGGTACCGTAGACAAAATTTGGATACCTTAGTTTGAATATTTATTTTAATGAGTTCAATATTTATTTAAGAATTAGAAATAGAAATTTATCAATTGAAAAAGTCATTAATGGTCTCGAGAAGATTCCTAGTTTCCTCTTATTAAGGTATAAAATTGGGTTGCATATGTCACCCGATGTCAAATATCCCAGTGTCTCTCAACCTGTACTGACTTCACTATCGTGAGTGCGTGTATGCCATGATCTGGTGGTTCCGATCTGTCCTACTGTACTGATTGTGTACTACAGATCTGTCACTCTGTCCTATGATGTAAAGTACGTAAATAAGTACAGGTCTTTACGGGACACACACAAGTCCTGGATGATTTACCGTCCATGACAATCCTTGTTTTATATGTAAATATTGTTATCGTCAATTTTATGGGTACCTTAAACGAAAATTTCAATATGAATGGAGTATGTTTTAAGTGAAGACCGAGAGGGTTCAGAGTGACCGTGTTTACATATGAAACGTACACCGAATAGAATAATAATTCGTTTGTCGTCTACCGGTTAATGATAAACAACTTACTGACTGACTTGTCTAGAAACGATACACAATGTCTTATGAGTTAAGTCGAACTCACCAATTGTTGATCCGACAGTAGGTTGGTCGATGGAATCCCTATTCGAACCAAGGATTTGATTCTTGTGACGTACCGGGACTTGGATTGTCTTTCAGATTTCCGTACGTACTGATCCCATCTCCTTCTAGACGGAATCAGTTTGTTTTCCCTAAGTGGGAAACAATTTAGAAATAAAAGTCGAGACGAGAGAAGGATCTTAAAGTAAAAGAGTAAAGACAAACGAATTGGTGTACCTACAGGGTAGTATTAAAGTAACAGATATTACATTTTGAAGGAACTTTTGGAAAAGGGAGAAATTTTTCTGTGGTAAAGATACTTTCCTTGATATTAACAGGATTATTGAATCTTAGGTTTGGAACCCCAGTGGTAAAACTACACAAAACAATCCCAATAAGTGTCATCAAATAACTGAGAAGTATTTTAGTGAACATTAGTTGGGAAAGAAAGAGAAACGAAACAGTGATAGTGGGATACACTCCTTGAGTAGAGGAACCTGAACCCGATGTCGTTGACGGAAAGTCATATAGAAGTAGAGAAAGAGAGATGGGAGGTTCAATCGATAACGAGTCTCGAAGGATTTGGTAGTGGAAGTAGTGCAGTGAGGAGGGTGATGGATAGTTTTGTTCCAGCGTAGAGAACAACTGAGTCTAGATACGTCAGAGATCGTTTGATAAAGAGGGGTACATGGAAATGTTTTGTTGAAGGAGCGAGAGAAGGACGAATTTAAGATATATGGGAAATTTAGGAGTAAATTTAAGGAGTAGAAGTGACATCGAAAGGATCAGTTCATAAGTGTAATACAGTAGAGGTTGCAGTCTTGAGAACCATGCATAAAACTTTAAGTGAGTCTAACATTTTAAAAATACCAGATTATAATAGAAATAAAAAAACTCACTAGAAGTTGAATGGTGTCTTCTAAAAAAATTTCACAAAGGAAATGACTACACAATCGGAATTTTGTCTCACTCTGGGTTCCTTACCATTTACTGATGAGGTTTCGTACTAATAATTAAAGTAGAGATTTCCACTCCATAAAATATAATATCAATTGGACTATTGTTCTCCTAAATTTATTGATTTACACTAGTCCTAATAGAAAAATTCGAGTATATGGAATTCTCCCAAGGTCAGTTAGTTGACTTTAGCATAATTCCCTAAATTTTCGAAACCTTACGTATTCGATTACTTTCGAAGTATTATTCTTAGTCCTTTGAAAAGAGCGGTAACAACTTTAAAGTTATTTTATAAGACCTATAATGTTTTTAGTGACACATGTAGAAGTTTTTAGAAGAATACTAGGACATTTTACAGTGGACACTTCTTTTACTCGAAGACATATAATGCGTAAAATGTAAACACTAAAAACTAAGGATATTTGTATCAATACATATTGAATACATTAGTTGACTCAACTTTCAATAAAGAACTGTAATTGTATATTTAATCAAAAATAATTTTTTTTGTGTGGAATCATTGTTGACTATGACTATTTTAGATGGTGAATAATTCGGGAACGATATACGGTTTTGTAATATTTGTGTAATAGAGTACAGTAGTATTGATAAGAGGGATTTTCCATTCACAAAGATCGGATAGACAAATGTCTGTTTCTTTTTCGTTTGTTGTTATAGTCTATGTCACTTCAGTTCATTAAGCGAATTCCAGTGTGTCTTATCTAAGGGAGAAACTTGAGTAGATAAACTGACATTGCACCTGTAAGAAAGTTGATGTATAAAATGGAAGAATGTTACGATTTTTACCTGAAATGATATTTAAGTTAAGTTTAAGTTTAAGAGCCTCTAACACTTCCTGTCCTTTCGGACGGTACGACGTCAGGTACCCTGACGCTTCTCGACCCCGTACTGACTCGCTGACTTGTTGTTTATCCCTGAAGGTACCGCCACGTCACCGATTCTGAGGTTCGGGGGTTACGTCGTCCGGATCCAAGTCGGGGACCGGTCCCTTGATCTAGGGTGTTCGGTGTTGATTCTGGACCGTGTCGGTTTATCTATTTATAAAAATTTTTGACTTTTTTTACTATTAAATCTTTCGTACATCGTCTCTTTACTTCGGTTTTACAAGTACCGAGTAAATATTGTCCTCTACTTTGTCCGACTCCCCTTTTTTGATATTTCTACGTCCTTATGAGTAGGATGAGTAGGGTGAAGAGGTAAAGTAGGCAAGAAAGTCTCCATTTCTGTTCATTCCTTTTTTTTCATAATAAAAAAGACTTAAAAGGGTTGATAAAACCTATCGAATTAATTCCCGTTAGTACCGTTTCTAAAAGATAGTAAAGTGATGAAGTTTAATTCTGTGTAGTCTTTGAACTATTGACTGGAACCGAGAAAACCTTCAGTCAGTACAGACGACTTCTGTCAAGTAGTAGTGATCTACAAGGGAGAAGTACTCATGTTAAGGGTCTTTCTTGGGAACGAACAGAAGAAGCACGGGACATAAAAAGTTTTTTTTTTTGTTTTTATTTTATACTTTTATTTACGAAATTTTGTTTTTCATTTTCAGTAGTAATGAATTTTACGGTTCTTTATTTGTTAGTATGAAAGTGTGTTAAAATATAATTATAAAAACTGTAAAATCGAAGTAATTAGACTTGACTAAGAGGGAGAATAAGAACAATCTGTGAGGATACTAAACCTTTTTCCTCATTGTTACATAAATCCTGATCGAAGGTCCATACTCCGTCAGGGTTGGACTATTTATGGTGAAATGTGTAAGGAAGATTGACTAGGTTTATGTGTTCACACGAAATTCGGTACCCCATCTCCTGACGAATTGATTTAAAACCTAAATGTGGTTAGAGTGTTTAATTATACGATACAATATCAATAAATATGATATACTAATTGACATAAATTTGATACTTTTTGTGAACGAGTCACTACGAAATTCAGAAATCAATGGAAGCTCTAAGTTGGAGAAGATTTTAGCTAACTCAAAAAAGTAGATATCGGTTCGAAAATAAATAACTACAGAGTCCAAACGGACAATTACTTATTTTAACTAAAATATGACATTTAAGATTTTTCTTTATGTCACTTTGTAAAACTTCTGTTTTCAATATAAAATCCATACATATGTATAAACATATATATTTGTAGGTATGTATCTGATACGAATTTAATGTATAAAGTAGTACGTTACTTTAACGTTACAATTGAGAGATGGTGTTATAATTATCCATAACTCAAACGATTAGATTCTTTTACATGGAACAGACCACTTATATCAAGTCGTGAGCTCTTGTCATTGTTTTTACTTCAAAGAAAGGGAATATAAGAAAAAGTCGTCAAAAGTGGAACAAAAAAAGGACAGGGATACCAGTTTAAGATCTTTGTGTAATGGTTATACAGTAAGTATAATAGAGGATAAAATCGTATATGACATTAAATACTGGTTGATTTACAGTATATAAACTCAGTAAAACTAAAACGAAAATAGTAGATGAACTACGACACTAGAGTAAAGAAAGTGATATGGGACTGTCGGAGAATTCGTTGCCTTCTGTAGAGACGTTTATGTTTTAGTCACACTCTTAATTTCTCGACATAGGTTAAGAAAATAATTATATTACTCTAGAATATCTACTAAGATATGACTTTGCGTGGTCTTAAAGAAATTGAAGGTATTAGTTACCTTTTAAATATTTCAATCTGAAGACTGTGTCAGATATACAAATACAGTTGAGTAGAGTTTTATTAGTAATTTACCAGTATATTTATAAAAGAAAGTTTATGATTCACTAATTTTCAGTATTAAAAATAAAAAAATCTAAACCTGAATTAAATTCTGTAAAACTTCGGGTCTAAAATTTTACCAAACCCTTAAAATCTTCTCCCATTCACTTTCCAGTTACCCTTTTATGTGTTATTTGTAAAAAATATGTCTTTATTTTTATAAAAATAGAAAATCGATTGTTAAATCGAATTACTTGTTTTTTTTAGTGTAACTTGTACTTTTTGTGATTGTACTATTGACAACATTTATGCGACTAAGTACAAAATTAAGCAGAACGGACGCAAAGTAGTTCTAGTACCGAACAAAATTTTCCTCACGGACGTACCGACTAAGATAAAGAACCTACGACTATTAGACTTTATGTGTGTATTCATTGTAAAATACCCACCAGTAATTTACTCATATTTTCTATTAATATATACTCGTGTAATATACGAGTTTAAAGTATATTGTCTTTGTAAAGATTATGATAGTGTAGAGTTAATTTACTTGTAACACTCCTTATCTGTAACGAAGGTTATGAGTATTATGATTATTTTGATCTTTTATTTGTAACATGGTTTTGTCGATATTTATCGTATTTAATATTTTGGATTGAACCGACCTCAGTCCTTGTACCTATTTTCACCTATTCTTTCTAAGAAAAAACTCTATCTTCTCTTCCTCCTTTACTACTGACGTCGATAAAAAGTGTTCGACTCGTACAGTCTGACATTCCCTTGTAGACCTCTTTGACCATTTTAAACTTTTTTTACCTCCTGTCTTCTCTGGATTTGTCTGTTCTTTCGTTTGACACTTCGTCTTAACTCACTAATCAATTTTGACCGTAAGTATAATATATAAAGAACCCGTTGTTAAGGAGGGTAAAGTTAGTACAAGGTACGATTACGATACCTAAGTTCGGAAACTGTCATATTAAGAAGTTCCTACTTACTTCTTTCAGTGTGACATTATTTATAAAGTCTTTTCATCGATGGTTTACCATAACTTCGATCAGCTGAATTTTGTTATCCCCTCTTTGATTAAACCATTAGAAAATTTTCATTTAATTTTCATTACTTCTTTCATCTCACATAAAAATTTCACCAATCAGATGAAATTCTTTTCCTGTTGAGTTCTGGGGTTAAATTCCTGAATCATACATATTTTGTTTTTGTCCTTAATATTACCTTTTCTTACTAAGTATTTAGACTCATTGTATTTTTAAATTTTTGTAGACTACAGTAACGATTATCTCTTTACACATAGTTTTGATGTTACTCCAATAGTATAGTGTGACCAATGTTTCCAGTTATTGTTTTACAGATGTATATTGTTTATGACCTCTCCGACACCTCTTTTCCCTTGGACGGATGTGACAACGACCCACATATTTGACCACGTCAATGATACTTTTTGTTATACCACCAAGGAATTTTTTGATCTCAACGGTATACTAGGACTTTAATGTGAGAACCCGTACATAGACCTCTTTTGAGATTACGTTTGTCTATGTACGTAGGGTTACAAGTGTCGTTGTAATAAATGTTCTCGGTTTTGTACCTGCGTTGGATTTACAGGGACTTTCTACGGACCTATTCCTACTACACCACATATATACATGTGTGTGTGTGTGTATGTGTGTGTGTGTGTGTGCTACACCACATATATACATGTGCATGCATGTGTGTGTGTGTGTGTGTGTGTGTGTGTGTCTCCTTATGCTGGGTCTGTGTGTGTCTCCTTATGCTGGGTCTGTGTGTGTGTCCTTATGCTGGGTCGGTATTTTTTCCTATTACGGTAAACGTCCTCGTCCCTATGTGGATCTCTGTTATTATGATTCATTTCATTCAGTCTTTCTTTTTCTGTTTATATAATACTATAATGAATACACATCTTATATTTTATACTATTTTTACTTAGATACCCCTCCTTATTTGGTTCTCAGACCCTAATCGTCTATGTTTGATGATATATGTTTTTTCGTTGGTCTATGATGACATGTGGTGTCCCTTGATATAAGTTATAGGACTTTATTTGGTATTACCTTTTCTTATACTTTTCTTGTATGTATATATATTGACTTAGTGAAACGATATGTGGTCTTTGATCGTGTTGTAACATTTAGTTGATATGAAGTTAATTGGAAACTTTTCTTTTTTTTGTTTTTCGTGTGGATTATAGTTTTTTTCCTGAAGGACCCATCGTCTCGTCATTCTTAGACGGTCGGTTCGTCTACACCCAAACTAGGGACTCAGTTCTTCTAGGGGACCTCTTACTTTACCGTACGGTGAGGTCATAAGAACGGACCCTTTAGGGTACCTGTCTCTTCGGACCGTCCGATGTCAAGTACCCCATTTTTTTCCCAGCCTGTGTTGAATCACTGATTTGTTGTTGTTGTTTATAGTTTTTTGTTGGAGTTGTTTTAGTTTTCTGTTTTGTTTGACCTTACAAATGGATGTAGTTTATCCTATTTCGTGATTGTAAAAATTCGTTATCTTTCGACAAGTAGTATATGACCCTTTTTCCTTTGATTGAGTGTTTTTGTTTGGGTACCTTACTTGTTCTTCTGTCGTCCCATTTCCTATGTTTATTAAGTGATCTTATTTTGATATACACAATTCTTTTGTCTACTGAACACTTTAGTTTTATTTATACATTTTTGATTTATGTAATCTTTGACTATCTTAAAAAGACTTCCTATTGAATCATTACAAAGTATTCGGAATTATATAAATCTTTGAAACTGAATCATTAAGTTAAAGATCTTGAAAAGAATTTATCTGTCTTAAAATTTTTAAATATAACAATAAAGTCAGTCAAGCCAAGTCAACGACTCGGCACAGGCTGAGAAACACTGGGGTATCTGACGTCGGACGGTCCGAACGGACATGTAGTGGTGGAGGACCTCGAACGAGTTTGAGAACAGGTAGCTCAGTCACTACGGTATGTTGGTAGAGTAGGAGACAATAGGGGTAGAGGAGGACGGAAGTTAGAATGGGGTGTAGTCCCAGAAAAGATTACTGATTCGAGAAACACAGTCCACCGGTTTCGTAACCTCGAAGTCGAAGTAGTAGTCAGGAAGGTCACTTATAAGTCCTGACTAAAGGAAATCCTGACTGACCAAACTAGAGGAACGTCAGGTTTCCTGAGAGTTCTCAGAAGAGGTCGTGTTAATTTTTCGTAGTTAAGAAACGTGAGTCAAAAGAAATGCCAGGTTGAGAGTGTAGGTATGTACTAATGACCTTTTTGGTGTCGAAACTGATCTGCCTGGAAACAGTCGTTTCATTACAGAGACGAAAGACTACACAGCAGATCAAACAGTATCGGAAAGAAGGTTCCTCGTTCACAGAAAATTTAAGTACCGACGCCAGTGGTAGACGTCACTAAAAGCTTCTTTTATTTCAGATAGTGACAAAGGTAACAAAGGGGGAGATAAACGGTACTTCACTATCCTGACCTATGGTACTAGAAGTATAAAACTTACGACTCAAAATTCGGTCTAAAAAGTGAGAGGAGAAAGTGAAAGTAGTTCTTCGAGAAATCAAGGAGAAAGACAGTATTCCCATCATAGTAGACGCATAGACTCCAATAACTATAAAGAGATCCGTTAGAACTAAGGTCGAACACAAAGTAGGTCAGACCATGAAACGTACTATATGAGATGTATATTCAATTTATTTGTCCTACTGTTATGTGTTGGAACTGCATGAGGAAAGGGTTAGACATTGATCAGACAACAAGGTACAGGTCAAGATTGACAACGAAGAAATGGACTTATGTCTAAAGAGTCCTCCGTCCCGTCCACCAGACCATAAGGGTAAAGAACTTCTTAAAAGGTGTCATACAACACTAGGTGTGTCAGTTTCCAAAATCGTATCAGTTATTTCGTCTACAAAAAGACCTTGAGAACGAAAAAGATACTAGGTCGCCTACAATCGTTAAACTAGAGACCAAGGAGACGGAAAAGATTTGGGTCACTTGTAGACCTTCAAGAGCCAAGTACATGACAACTTCGGAGTGAACCTGTTATAACTCGTAATGAAATGATCGCACACTCTACTCACGTTAACACGTCATCAAACTTGTAAGAAACCGTGACGGAAAGAAACCCGAACCTTACTTTTAACTGGAAAAGGTCAGGACACCGGTGACGACTTAAAAGGTTTAAACGACCGTATAAGTCACGTCGTGAAAGTGTTGTAATAGAAAATCCTAAACTTAACGAGTCGACCTTAAGGTAGTGGAGGTGATCGAAACAAGCATCACCACGAAGGATTCCGGGTGGACTGAAGTGTAAGGTCCTACAGACCGAGATCCACTCACTAGTGTGGTGGCACCAATAGACCTAGTGATTCTAGAAAAAATGTATCAAGAAAACACATAAGAACGGTGGAGAGGAATTATGGAAGACGAAGACAATCCAGGTATAACAAAGACAGGAAATAACACGGGTAGAAACGTAATTTACAAGCAAACTTTAGAGATTAAAAGACCTTCACTAAAGATCACAAAGAGTAAGATGACAAAAGGAGATAAAGAAACGTGACTAGTGACTTCTTCCGAAAGAATAGAGAGGGACGATAAGAAACTTTGAGACGTAAGTCTACCCATATAGAAAGGAAAAGAGGAAACGGAAATCGAAGAGAAGAAAAAGTCGATAAATATTCGGGAGAAGTCTGTTGGTAAAACGGAAAAACGTAAAGAAAAAGAACCCCTACCAGAACTAGTGACGGAGGACATGTTACAGTACTTGGAGACAGGTATAAAGAAGATAAACGTACATTTATAACGATAAATGTACAACGTTTTACTAATGTTTTTTATGGATTGACAGGTTGTAATTCCCTTGTAAATTATAAAGGTCATACAGTTCATGGATCAATACTTCATGGGTCAATACCCTAAATTCGATTTTTTTTTTTTTTTGCGTACCATTCCATTAAAGACATATTTTTCCTTTATTAAGTTATAAATATCTGTGTATGGAAAAGTAATTCTGTCAGTTAATTTAAAAGGTGTATTTAAAAGTACGAAAATATCTTAAATTTTGAATCTCGAACTAAACTACTTAAGAGATCCAAGACCTACCATGAGAAACTCGAGAACTATAGAACATATATAAAAAGTATAAGAGAATCTACACTCGCCACTCATAGGACATCATTACAATCAGATTTATTTATCTTTTATTTGTATTTTTAACGAAATGTAATGTTTAAATAAAGATAATATCATTCATCGTCAGATTACCTTTAAAAAAGTCTCGATGGAATATTTCTGGTGGTTCCTTTGACTGTTAGTATATTTGGAGCCAAATATTCTGGACACCTCGTTTCCTTTTAAGGTGCTATTCTCTCCGAAGTTTCCCTTTCCATCGTATCCTGTACCTCTCTAAAAATCCACGATGTCGATTAGAGTCCCATCGGAATCTCCTCTTCAATCACACCTAGCTAGTCTTAAACATTTGATCTACTGGACGACCTTATTAACGCGTTTCAGAGAAGTCAGTACAGGTTCAGACACTGGGATACCTGACATCGAGCGGTCCGAGGAGACAGGTACTCTAAGAAGTCAGTTGTCATGACCTCACCCTACGTTACGGGAGGAGGTAAACACATGAATGAAATATATCCGTAATTGTCAGAAAGAAAACGTTACAAAGTTTCCCACCCAATACACACCTCAGACTCCACCAGGTCAGAAGGTTAGAACTACTCGTAGAGACCTGGAAATTAGAACGGAGCCCACCAAAGTGACGGAAGGTAAAGAGAAGTTCGACAACAAACCCTGTGACGAGATAAAAGTGTGAAGTCCAGAGGACGAAACTTCTCTACATTCCCTCGACGTGTGTTAGATCAGAATTAATCTGTTCCGATGCACTCACGTCCTAGGTCAACCAGGTCAGAGGATTAGAACTACTCGAAGAGACCTGGAAATTAGAACGGAACCCACCAGAGTAACGACAAGGAGGAAACAAATCGTTGACAAGACGGTAAACCTTGTCTCTCTCCCAGTACCTTTGATCTCAGATCGGATATTATTCACTTCCCTTTTTTTTTTTCCGGAGTTATGGACCCTCGAGGTGTCCTGGGACGATCCGAGTTGCGGAGGAAAAGACACTATGAGGAGTTAGAACTCCTGGTGACTAAGGAAAGGTAAAGAGAAGTTCGACGACGAGTCCTGTGACGAGAATAAGTGTGAAAGTCCTCGTAACCCAGAGGACGAAACGTCTCTACATTCCCTCGAAGGTCCGTTCCACCTTTGGAACAGGGTAAAGTCCACTCAAAAGGTCGTGTCGAAGTGTTCACTACAGAATTTTTACAGGAACAACAATAACAACAATTCAACGATTCAACACAGACTCAGAAACACTGGGGTACCTGACGTCGTGAGGTTTGAAGGGACAGGAAGTGGTAGAGGACCTCGAACAAGTTTAAGTGTAGATAACTTGACCACTACGGTAGGTTGGTAGAATAGGAGACAGTAGGGGAAGGGGACGGAAGTTAGAACGAGTCGTAGTCCCAGAAAAGGTTACTAAACCTGGAAACGTAGTCTACCGGTTTCATAACCTCGAAGTCGAAGTTGTAGTCTGGAAGGTTACTTATAAGTTCCAACTAAAGGAAATCCTGACTGACCAAACTAGAGGCACGTCAGGTTCCCTGAGAGTTCTCAGAAGAGGTCGTAGTGTCAAGTTTTCGTTAGTTAATAAGTCACGAGTCGGAAGAGATATCAGGTTGAGAGTGTAGGTGTGTACTGATGACCCTTTTGGTATGGAAACTGATCTACCTGGAAACAACCGTTTCATTACAGAGACGAAAAATTATACGACAGATCCAACCAGTATCGAAAAGAAGGTTCCACGTTTACAGAAAGTAAAAGTACCGACGTCAGTGGTGGTAGATGTCACTAAAACCTCGGGTTCTTTTATTTCAGAGAGTGACAAAAGTAACAAAGGGGTAGATAAACGGTACTTCTCTGCCCTGGTCTACGGTACTAGAAGTAAAAAACTTACAACTTAAAATTCGGTCTAAAAAGTGAGAGGTAGTTCTCCGAGAAATCAAGGAGAAGCGAAAGACGGTATTCCCATCACAGTAGACATATAGTCTCCAATGACTATAAAAAGGGCCGTTAAGACTAAGGTCGAACACAAAGTAGGTGATGTCGTAAAACGTACTACATGAGACGTATATTCAATTTATTCATCCCATTGTTATATATCGGAACTACATGAGGAAAGGGTTAAGTCTTGGTCAGACAACAAGGTACAGGTCAAGATTGACAACGAAAAAGTGGACGTATGTCTAAAGAGTCCTTCATCCATACCGCCAGACTATAAGGGTAGAGAACTTCTTAAAAGGTCAAACAACACTAGGTGTGTCAGTTTCCGAAATCGTATCAGTTACTTCGTCTTCATCTACAAAAAGACCTTGAGAGAACGAAAAAGATACTGGGTCACCTTCGACTGTTAAACTAGGGACCAAGGAGACGGAAAAGATTTAGGTCGAACTTGTAAACCTTCAAGAGTCAAATACATGACAACTTCTGAGTGAACCTCTTATAACTCGTAATGAAACGATCGTACACTCTATTCACGTTAAACCACCACTAAACTTGTAAGTTGGAAGAATTAGTATAGGAATTCTTCCCAAAAAAACATTAAAGACTAGGAAATCACCAGAATATAAACTTTGTGTTCTCAGGTACACCTTAATGACAATCTAATCAGACACCATAAGGAATCTTATATCCATAGACAATCAATCACAGTCAGTGAGGCAGCACAGGCTGAGAAACCCTGAGGTACCTGACATCGGAGACAGGTACCTTAAGAGATTCGTTCTTATGACCTCACCCATCGGTAACGGAAGAGGTCCCCTAGAAGGGTTGGGTCCTTGACCATAATTTCGGTAAACTCGTACGATACTAAACCATACTTAAAAAACAAAACACTGGATATAAACTGTGGCATTCATGTAATCTTAATCTCTTAATTGATGGTTACTTTATTTAAGTATTATAAACCTGGACTTAGTTTGTTAAATTTTTTAATTTGAAAACGATTAGAGGAATACCCGAAGGGACCACCGAGTCACCATGTCTTAGACAGACGGTTATGTCCTCTACGTCCAAGTTAGAGGTCCGTTCTAGGGGACCTCTACCTTTACCGTCACGTAAGGTCATAAGAACGGAACGTTTAGGGTACCTGTCTCCTTGGACCATGCAGTCCGAATCGACGGGATACTGTACACATTAGAAGGGTCTGGTCCCTAACTTAGACACAGGAGATGTAACCGTTCCACATGAGAATTGGTGACCTGGTGGTCCCTTGAGGTTCTCTATTGATAATTATCGTTATCTATTACCAATCGATACGAAATCTTTACATAAACATGATTCTTAGAATTTTTATATTGGATTGAAAACAACGTCAATTGAAAGGGACCTTTAAATACAATTCTTTATTATAATGTCAAATTTACTGAATATCCTTGTTTTACAAGTAATAGACATCGTAATAAACATTATCTGTTTAAATCTTTGGTTTTGTAGATTGTATCTTTACGTTATATGGTTGATATACCTAATTGTTTTATAATGATATACGAATATTAAAAAATGACATCATTTTTTGTACATTGAATGTTAGAATTGGTAAAATTTCATGTAATGTCATCATAATTGATATACGTGTGACGACATATTGTCTAGAAATCTTGAAAAAGTAGGACGTCTTGACTTTAAAATATGAGTAACTAGTTGTTGAAGGGTAAGGTGAGGGGAAGTGTGTCCCGTTGGTGGTAAGATGAAAATCAAAGATTCTCAGACTGATGAAACAAACATACGAATCAACGACTGAGGACAGACTGAGAAACACTTGGGTGACTGATATCGGGCGGTCCGAGGATACAGGTACCTTAAACGATCCGTTCTTATGACCTCACCCAACGATAAAGGATGAGATCCTCTAGAACTGGGTCCCTAAGTTGACCACAGAGAACGTAAAGGACTTGACCGTTCACCTAAGAAGTGGTGACGTTGTGTAGTATGTCTCGTAGGGTTGACCGAGTTCATCATTGCTTAGGTGACGGTCAATTCCTTGACGTCCTCTACACCCAAGTCAGGAACCCAACTCTTCTAGGGGATCTCACTCCAATACAAGACATTAAGAGATTAGTAATCACTACAACTCGTAGAGAAGTACAAGGAAGTGGTGAACATACAGAAGCTCCTTCCAAATAAGGTTAGGAAACTGGTAGAAAGACAACCCATCAAACAACAACTTAATATACTCGATGAATGTATAAAACCCATAATTGACGAATAGTATATATACCAAACGTTTATAGAAGAGAATAAGACAACCGACGGAAAAGTGAAACAAATAATAAAGGAACGATACTTCTTAGATCAAAGTATATCAGGGTTGACAGATAAAAAGGAAAATAACGAACACAAAAAAAGAAAGAACCCAAGAAACTCTAAGATATACATAACCATAACCTCTTCTGAGAACTCTCAGGGATCCTGACGTTCCTCTAGGTTGGTCAGGTAGGATTTCTTTTAGTCAGGACTTATAAGTGACCTTCCTGACTACGACTTCGACTTTGAGGTTATGAGACCGGTGGAGTACGTTTCTTGGTTGAGTATCCTCTTCTGGGACTACGATCCTTTCTGACTGCCGTTCTCCTTTTCCCCTGTTGTCTCCTACTCTACCAACCTACCGTAGTATCTGAATTACCTGTACTTGGACTTATCGGAGACCCTCAACCATTACCTGTCCCTTCGGACCTCACGACGTCTGGTACCCCAGTGTTTCTCAGCCTGTGCTGACTCACCGACTTTACTTGACTTACATAAAATCCTAAAAAAAGGGATAAAGACGTTTTTTACGGTAACCCTAAAACTATCTCTTACGTAATGTAGATATCTAACGAAACCCATTATACTTGTAACATTGATTTGAAAGATTTGGTACTAGTATCTATGGAAAGGTAATTAAATACAGAAGGTGAAGAAAGTCGTTAAAAGACCACATATTTTGAAAGTGGGGGAACTGATTAAGGATTCAATATAAGAAAAATTCCGATAACATTTACAAAAGATTTATATATAAAACCCTGAAAAGTAACAATCACGTGTCTTTGTTGACTAAAAGTAGGACGTTAAAACGATCTAAATAATCGAGATTGTCCCAAACACAAACAAAGAAACACAATTTACTTCAGAAGTCCAAAAGGGTACACATTCTAGTACAGTAGACACTTGTCTCTATTAAAATGAAGAACGAGAGGATGAAACTATAGAAAAATAAAAATAAGAGTGGACTTAAGAGACCGATCCCGAAAGTTATGAAACAACTTATGTTCTCTGTACTTGTCCGTAGGAACGGAACGAGGACTGGGATGTCCCTTTCGAAAGTCAAAAGATGCTGATTTATACTATAATCGACAGGTAATGAGGATATGTCAGAAATAATACAACTTCATAATTGTTAAAGAGTATTTTCGTACGAATTGTAGTAGTTTCCGAAAAGAACATTAGTCGACTCTACTAGCACACCAAAAGTGGTAAGTAAGACAAATGTATCACATAGTGTGACTAAAAGAATTCTTTGTAAGAGTATAAGGTCCTTATTTAGAGTGAACCAGTACCGTATATTAGGAGAATTGAATGTAAACGTTCATAAAATAACACCTAAAAATGTAGTCATAAGTAGTTCCTATGACCAAATGATTAAACGAAAAGAATATGATAGAAACCCTAAACCCCCTAGTCCCATTACGACTGGAGTCTCTTACTCGAACCCTTACAATAGAGGAGAAGTCGAAAAACCTTCTTAAACTCATCCTTACCACAATTAAGTAGTAATTTACAAACCATCTTAATCGGTCACTTCGGTAGAGTGTGTATATATACATATATTGACGATATGACAGGGTTATTTAACTAGGAAAATATAATATGTTACCGAAAATATCAGAGTGCATCAAAAATTGAATTTTAGGAAAAGAGGTTCATTACCGTGAGGACCAGAGAAAACAAATGTTTGTCGTACCTTAGAAAAACATTCTGAAAGTGAAAGTAAGGTATATGTAGGAATTCGGATTCACTCTGAGAACGTCTACCATATTCAACATAGAACGGAAAAAAAAAAAAAACCGAACCCACCGAACACCCTATAATTAAAGGACTGGTTCCTAACTTGGACCCGGGATTGGTGATCTGACGGTCCCTTGATAACCTAGAACGAAAAGAAAAGTTGGGTAAGTCGGTGACATATAGAAAACTAATATCTTAAATTAGGTAAATATAAATTTCATTAATCACTATACCTTCCTGAATACTAACGGTAAAATTTTAACGAAAAACAGAATATCAATAAAACAGGGAGAAGGAGAGAACGACGGAACCCAAAACAATAAAATATAAAAATCACTACACAAAATCCAGTAAAAGTAAAAGATGACGTATAGAAGATATCCATAAAGAAAATACAAATGGTACCCCAAATGTTTTTTATAACGTTAAGGTCATTAGAGAAAATTTGACTTTTGTAAAATTGAAGTTAGAGTATACTTTTGAGATAAGGAAATGTGGAGGGGACGGTGGAGAACAATAACTATGGTGTTTAATGTAATTTGTAAAAACATACGTAATTGTATTATAGTATTAATACAAACAGGAAAATTAATACAAAATGGAAAATTTAAGTTAAAGACTTAATTTTCACTAACAGTATGGTGAGAATGTCATAAGACGTGAATACATATGTAAATGGAAATGGTCTCTTGAGACATAAAAATATACGGAGTACGATGACATGTCACAGGAAAGTAAGTTGAACTTCCTATAGAAAGTAGTTAAAAACATTCCGTCCAGATCACCACATGTATTTACGTCTAATTTTTGTGATTCAATTTTTTTTCGTCCTAAACTATAATAAATAACTAAAATTGATGTTCTATATAGATAATACTTGTGACTTTCTGTATATGTTTTTTCCAAAAAGGATATTGAGAAATTATAATAGTAAATTATTAATTATTTTATATATAAATATAAATACCGACACAGTCCAGAATCGACATCGAGTGTCCCAATCATCAACGGACGTACACCCTAGAATCAAGGGACTGGTTCCTGACTTGGGTTCAAGGGACATGGCGTTCCGTCTAAAAATTGGTGACCTGGTGGTTCCCTTCAGAGTTAATTTTTATAATATCACGATTAAAAAAGTGATGATTTACAGATATTGTTTACATTTAAAATTTTAATTATAATGAATGGATCATAAATCAAAGAAGAAATATTAAAGATTTGAATGACCACCTTTACTTTACCTTCGTAGTTTGAAGAAGTGACAAACTCTAAGTACCGACATTCTTTCTAGATACAGAACAGGGATTTTTATTATACTTTTAAACACAACAAAAGTTGTAAGTAATCAGAAGGTTTATGATTATGGTACTTTCGTCTGACCTATGTGATTCCAGAGTGGTCGAATTTTAAGGTACGGAGACTGTAAGAAATACCAACATTATTTTACAAAAATTTTAATAGTGTGTCAAAATTTTAAATCTTGAAATTTGAATGTACGTTCTCCGTTTAATGTTTTAGAGTAAAAAGTGTTTTCGAACCAAAAGTCGCAAAAATTTCGATCGAGATAAATGCTAGATTATATGAGAGTTTGCCTCTTCCGTTACCGTGGGGTGAGGTCATGAGAACGGACCTTTTAGGGTACCTACCTCCTCGGACCACCCGACGTCAGGTACCCCAGCGATTCTCAGCCTGTGCTGACTCGCTGAAGTGAAAGTGAAAAGTGAAAGTACGTTACTTCTTCCTTTACCGTTGGGTGAGGTCATAAGAACGGACCTCTTAGGGTCCCTACCCCTTCGGACCACTCGACGACAGATACCCCAGTATGTCTCAGCCTGTGTTGACTTCACTGANCTGATTCGCTGAAGTGAAAGTGAAAAGTGAAAGTACGTTACTTCTTCCTTTACCGTTGGGTGAGGTCATAAGAACGGACCTCTTAGGGTCCCTACCCCTTCGGACCACTCGACGACAGATACCCCAGTATGTCTCAGCCTGTGTTGACTTCACTGAATCGTCATGGTCGTCGTCGTATGAGAGTTTTTTTGTTTATGGTCTCCGAAGTTAGTTCTACCGTCTTATCTTTATATTCATTTTACTTCTGTGTCTTCTTGGTGAGAGTTAATTTTCTAGTTCTCTTAACGGAATTTTCTTGTTAGTGACTTTGTCTGGAGAAGTCAGATTATTTGTGACTAAAGTTTTTCCTCTATTACTTTTATGACTTCCTTAATTCTTTCCCACAGTTGACTTTATGTCTGATGAGATTTTTCCTTGATCTTTGATCTTTCTCCTCGACTCTTTTAATCTTTTGAATGAACGGTTCTACTTTAGACTCGATTTCCGTTATATTTATCTTTTACTTATTACGTCTTGTGTATTCACAAGACCTTCTACCTTATTACCTTTAGTGGGTTAGTCTCGTCGTCTGTCTTTTGGTTTACTTCTTTTACTTTCGTTACACTCTTAATACCCTATTATATTTCTTACGGTTGGATACGTATTGACCTTTTTCCTTCTTTCCCTTTTCCCCTATCTTTTACGTAAAGTTCTTTAATACCGACTTTTGAAGGGTTTGATTTGTTCCTTTGTCTATAGATCCATATCCTTCGTGTCGTCAGTGAAATCAGCACAGACTGAGAAACCTTGGGGTGTTTTACATCAGACGGTCCGAGGAGACAGGTACCTTAAGAGATCCGTTCTTGTGACCTCACCCAGTGGTACAGGAGGAGGTCCCTTAGAAGGATTGGGTCCCTAGTTTGGACGTAAAGGACGTAACGTCTGTCTAAGAAATGGGTGACTCGGTGGACCCTTCGGGTATTCTTCGTGTACCAGAGTTTGTTCTACTTGAGTTCGTCAGTATGTGGTTCTGTATAATAATAATTTCACCGTTTTCAATTTCTCTCCTAAGATTTCCGACGTATTCTTTTTACTTCTCAATTAATGTTCCCTTGGGAGTATTCCGATAATTGACTAAAGAGGTGTCTTTTGTGACGTCCGATCTTCCCTCACCGTTTTATATAAGTTTCAGGTCTTTCCTTTTTTTATGCGTTGGATCGTATGAGATGTGTAGTTCTAATAGTAACTCTTGTCCTCTTTCTCTTAAAGAGTCTTCTCTTTTTTGATTTTCTTATTGTCGTTATAATTAGATAGGATCGTTTCTTCGTTATCAGATATCTTTTCTCTTTTTTCTCTTTTAGGTTTTACCTTTCCTTTATTGAATTTACTCGGTCATAAGTATAATTTAATTTAAAGTGTTTTTGTAAAAAATACTTTCGTTACTATTTGTTTTACTTGTCGTTTTCGTATTTGTACTTCTACATCTTCTCCTGTAGTTTTAGTATTTTACGACTCAACCTTACGTTTTTATACATCTAAAAATTTAAAATCTTACACAAACTCCTGTATATTGATAGTCGGATTTCCTTCATCTATATCATTACCCAATTGTATGAACTTTTGTCACACCCATTGGTGTTCAACCCGAAGGGAACATCGAGTCGACTATTTCTTAGGAGGACGTTACGTCCTCTGGAACCAAGCTAGGGACCCAACCCTTCTAGGGGACCTTTTCCCTTTCCGATGGGTGAGGTCATAAGACCGGACCTCTTAAGGTACCTGGTATGTCAGGTACCCCAGTGTTTCTCAGCCTGTACTGACTCACATTTTGGTGTTTAAATTTTGTATGTTGTCTCAGTGTTTTTAGTTATTCTTCTCTTGTATTCGTATTATGTTTTCTTTAGTAGTTTGGTGTTTTCCCTTTTTTTATTATTTCTTGTTTATGTTTTAGTTGACCTTTTATTCCCATTTTTACCATTATTTATATGTAGATAATTATTAATGGAATTGACGGTTACCTGATTTACGACCTTAGTTTTCTGTTACTCACCGTCTAACCTAATTTTTTATTCTCGGGTGTTATACGACGGATGTTCTCCGGGTGTAATCCCACTTGTTGTGTGTCTGACTTTCACTCGCCTACCTTTTTCTATAAAGTACGTTTGTCTTTACTATTATTCTTTCGTACCCGTCGTCATTACCTGAAATTTTATTTCCAGTATTTCTTTCTATTTCTTCCTGTGATATATTACTACTCTCTTAGTTGTATTCTTCTCATATAATGTAAGTTGTATATACATGGGTTAAATCCTCATGGACTAATGTGTCTTGTTTGTGTCTGTATTTCCCTTTTTACCTGTCCTTATGTTGTCATTCTCTGAAGTTATGGGATGAGTATAGTTACCTGTCCAGAAGATCTGTCTTTTAGTCATTCCGTTGTCTTTAGGATTTACTATGTGATCTTGTAAATCTGAATTAACTATAAAAGTCCTGTAATATAAATATATATATTTTTCAAACCCTTGCGTACATGTGGGTACCACCTAAGTACAGTTACATACCGTTTTGGTTATGTCATAACATTTCATTTTATTTCATTTTTATGTTTAATTTTTTTTTGTGTTTGTTATATGTAAGTTCGCGTGTACCTTGTAAGAGACACCAACTGGTGTATGACCCCGTGTTTTCTTCCGAGTTATTTAAAACCTCATGTCTCTAAAGACTTCGTCGAAAAGACTGGTGTTGTCGTACTTTGACTTTAATTGGCGTCTTTGTCTTTACTGTTTTGTTTGTTTTTTGAGCTAATGGACCTCGGAATTCTTGAACGGAGTTTGTGTTTTTTGTTTTTCTGGGGTTACCCAGTTACTACTTTCGTTTCTTCTTTAATTTTCTATGGAATTCTTTTTACTGTTACTTTTCTATTGGTATATCTTTAGATATCCTACGTTACTTTCGTCAAATGAATCTCCTGTCAAGTGTCACTATGTCCGGAAGATGTCTTTGTTCTTTTTAGAGTTTATTTTTTAGATTGTGGATCTTCTTAATCTTTTTCCTCTTTTTTTGTTTTGAGTTTCAGTCTTCTTTTATTATTACTAGTCTCTCCTTTATTTCATCTCTAATTTTTACTATCTTTCTTTAGTTATTTTTGTTTCCGACAAAGAAACTTTCTTATTTATTCTAACTGTTTGGAGATCGGTCAGAGTGGTTCTTCTTTTCTCTCTCCTTAGTGTTTTCGTTTCACTCTGTACTTTCTCCTCTTTAGTGTCGACTATAACGTCTTTATGTTTTTTTGATATTCTTTTGTGATACTTGTATATATGACTGTTTGACTTGTTGGACCTTCTTTACCTGTCTAAAGATGTTTGTATTGTCGAGTGGTCTTGACTTAGTTCTTCTTTGTTGTATGAAACTTTTCTGGTTAGTGAACTTCACTTTGTCTTATACGTTAATTTTTTTTTTGTGTTTTGGAGGGATGTTTGTTTTCGGGTCCTGGATTATCGAGGGTCCGTTTAAGATAGTTTGTATGTTTTTCTTGAGTATAACTAGGGAGAGTTTTAGAAGGTTTTCTGACATTTCCTCCCTCGTGAGGGTTCCTGTAAGATACTTCGGTGATAAAGGGACTATGGTTTTGGTCTATTTCTATGATATTTTTTTCTTTTAATATCCGGTCATAGGAACTACTTATATCTACGTTTTCAGGATTATTTTACGGTCGTCGGACTTAGATTGTTGTGTATTTTTTCTAGTATATGGTACTGGTTCAACCTAAGTAGGGTCCTAGTGTCCTTACCGAGTTGTACGTGTTTAGTTAGTTACTTACACTAATTGGTGTAGACTGTGTCTTTTCTGTTTTGATGTACTAGAAGAGTCATCTACATCCTTTTCGTAAAATGTTTTAAGTTGTAAGTACTATGTTTGAGAATTCTTTGACCCAGGTCTCCCTTGTATGATGTTACATTATTTTCGATATTTGGATATCGGTTGTATTATGAGTCACCACTTTTTACCTTTTGGAGGGACCATTTTAGATTAGTTCCGTTCCTACGGGTGAGAGTGGAGAAGATAAGTTGTGTCATGACCTTCATGATCGGTGTCGTTAGTCTGTTCTTTTTCTTTATCTTCCATAGGTCTAACCTTCGTTTCTCCTTTTTGACAGTAAACTTTTACATTGTACTATGTGTCTTTTGGCATTGTTGGGTATGTTTTTGATAATCTTGACAATTTGTTCAAGTGCTTGATCGGTCCTATGTTCTAATTGTGTGTCTTTAAACAACGTAAAAAAAATGTGATTGTTCCTTGGTAGTCTTTCTCTTTCTTATTTTTATTAGGGAATTTTTAGTGCATTTTTGATGAATTTTTATTTGGTGTGGTTCCTCCATTTTCCGAATACACGACTCTTGATATTTTGTAATTATTTCCTTGGACTTCTACTAAATTTCTTTGCCTTCTGTAGGGTACGAGAACTCAACCTTCTTAATTGTAACAATTTTACAGGTATGATGAGTTTCGTTAGATATATAAATTACACTAGGGATAGTTTAATGGATATTGTAAAAAGTGTTTTGATCTTGTTTATTAGGTATCTTTGGTGTCTTAACGGTTTCGTTAGGACTCCTTTTGTTCGTTTCGATATCCATACTGGGAGGGTTTGAAGTCTGTTAGGATATTTTGATGTCGTTAATTTTGTCGCACTATGACCGTGTTTTTCTCTGTACACCTAATTACATTTTTTTGATTCTTTAGGTGTGTTGATACCGGTTGACCAGAAGTTGTTTCCTCCGTTCTTACGTTGTTACCTCTTTTCTTAAAGAAGTCGTTCACCACAACCTTTTCAACCTGTCGGTGTACATTAAATTGTTTCATTCTTGTATGGGAATGAGGTATGTGTTTTTTAATTAAGTTTTACCAAATCTCTGAATTGACATTCTGTAGTCTTTTGAGAATCTTCTCTTGTATCCGTTTTGTAAGAGACTGTATGTGTCTATAAAAGAATGTAGTTTCGTTTAATCTTTATCTTCGTTTTTATTTATTCATCGTGGGTTAGTTCGAATATTCGAAAACATGTTGTTTCCTTTGGTATTTGTTTTACTTCTGTTGATTACTACACCTTCTTTTATAACCCAACCGGTTTATGTCTTATTTTAAAGACTTGTTGGGTTATAAACGGTTACTAGGTTGACTGTCCCTCTAAGGTTTTAGATGTTTGTCGAGTATGTTGAGTTATTGTTATTGTTGTTTTTGTTGGGTTAGTTTTTTACCCATCTTCTAGATGTGACCATAAAAAGATTTTTCTGTGTGTCGGTTGTCCGTGTACTTTTTTACGAGTTGTGACGATTGGTTATATTCTTGTATTTAGTTTTGATGTTACTCCATGACGGAGTGTGGTCAGTCGTACAACGACAACAAGTCAGTGATCGTCACAGGTTGAGAAACATTGGGGTACCTGACGTCGTAGGTCCGAGGAGACGGTGTCGAACGAGTTTAAGTACAGGTAGCTCAGTCACTATCATAGATTGGTAGAATGGGAGACGGCGGGGGAAGAGGAAAACGGGAGTTAGAAAGGGTTGTAGTACCAGAAAAGTTTAAGTCGAGAAGTATAGTCCTTCGGTTTCTTTACCTCGAAGTCTAAGTCGTAGTCAGGAAGGTTACTTATGAGTCCTAACTACAGGAAATCCTAACTGACCAAACTCGAGAAACATCAGGTTCCCTGAGAGTGTTCAGAAGAGGTCGTGGTATTAAGCTTTTGTAGTTAAGAAACCACGAGTCGGAAGAAATACCAGGTTGAGAGTTTAGACATGTACTGATGTACATGCACTGATGGTCAGTCTTGTCGGTAGTAATTTTTCATATGTGTATTGTTTGCGACCTCTCCCATACCTCTTTTCCCTTAGGAGGATGTGACAACAACCCTTACATTTGACCACGTCGATGACACCAGTTGTCATATACCTCCAAGGAGTTTTTTTGTTTTATATTTCGACGATATACCAGGATGTTAGGATGAGGACCCGTATATAGGTTTCTATTTATACTAAGTTTTTCTATGTACCTGGGGTTGTGAGTGGTGTTGTGATAAATGTTATCGGTTCTGTACCTTTGTTGGATTTACAGGTGACTGTCTACTCACCCATTTCTACTTCACCATTTCTATTTCTGTATACAATTATGTTGTCTGATGATGAGTCGGTATTTTTTCGTACTTTATTACGGTAAACGTCGTTGTACTTACCTGGATCTCTAATAGTGTGTTTCACTTCCTTCAGTCTTTCTCTTTCTGTTTATGGTATACTATAGTGAATTTAAAACCCAGATTTTATACTGTGTTTACTTCAAAATGGATACTTTGTCTTTGTCTGAGTATTTGTTGTATGAACACGAACGGTTCCGTCCCCTCCACCCCTTCCCTGTATAACCCTGAAAAACTTTAGAGTCTACGTCTACTTTGAATACATATCTTATCTATTAGTTCTTCCAGGATTGGATTATCGGGTCCCTTGATATAAGTTATAGGACACTATTTAGTATTACCTTTTCTTATACTTTTTTCTTACATATATACATATATATTTTGATTCAGTGAAACGACATGTCATCTTTAATGTTATAATATTTATTCCATATGAAGTTATTTCATTTAATTCTTGTCGTTGTTTGGTTTATAAACAAAGAAGTAATATCTTCAACGGCAGATTGAGGTCAACTCACTTTTCTATCGTTTATCTTCAGACGACCACCCAAACATCCATTTCGAAAATTAAAACAAATTCGGTGGTAATAAACCCAAAAGACAATGAACGTTTTCTTACGTAAGGATCCATTATGTACAACATTGTGTCATATAAAGTGTAATGTTTCTTTCTTTTTGTCGGTTTTTGTAGAGACTAGTTTTCTTTCTTTTTTTTTCCTTCTTTTTTGGTTCGTTTATAAAGACAAGAATAATTATCATCACTTTTTTTTTATTAAGTCTGACGTTTATTGGTCTTTTATCTTACCGAGTCTCTGAAGATTTAATGTTGACTTCCGAATGAAAATGAATCGAAAAATCACAATTATTATACTTCTAACATTTTTTAAAAGAACGAATTTTCTCGTTTGGTTTAAAGTTTCGTGAGGATGATTTTTCTAATTTTTATTTCAACAATTATTAAAATTTTTTAAAAAATAATTTTAGTAATATTAAAACTCGGAATATCGGTGGACGAGTCCATCCATTGTGATAGTAAGGGTGAAATAGTAAGGGTAAAATAACAACTCTTCTGTTTAAATCTTTTTACTTTACTAAAAGAGTCTCATATGTTCATAAATAACTCGAGAGTGGTATAATCCGTGATACCCTATATTGTGACTTTTTTTGTCAATTATTAAGAACTGAAGTACCTCTCATATAAAATCACCATTTCAGTCTTGGGTTTAGGTCCTGTAAACTGGGGTTCACATTACGAAAGACAACAATCAAAACAAAATTGGGATAAATACACAAACTTACAGTGTAAATCCGTAGATGGTATGAAAATTGACATTTTAATTTTCATTTTTTCTATATCTACGGAGTTCCCCGAATATTATATACCTTTCGTAAATATTAGATCACCCTTTTCTTGTACTACATGTACCATATCACCCGACTTACTACCGGAGGGTTTAAATCCAGATACAGGATTGAGGACCTTGGAGACTTATATTGGGAAAAACCTTTATCTCAGGAACCCCAACATTAATTCACTTCTTATAGTTCTACTCTAGTAGGACCTACTCTAGTAGTTTCGTCCGGGATTTAGACTACTGTGTATAGGAATATTTTCTGTGTAATTCGTCTCCGTGTCTCTTTCGGCACATTTCTTCCTCCACCTCCTGTTTTAATACACCAGTGTTTCGTTCCTTATGGACCTCGATTGTCTTAAATCTGTTTCGTTCTTGCTTAAGAGGTGACTCTCTAAGTTCCGTTAGGGATTGTTTTACGGTCCGAAGGGTCACCCATTTCTTAGGTGGAAGTTACGTCCTCTGTATCCTGTACCCAAGCTTGGGACCTCCTCCCGTACCGTTGGGTGAGGTCATAAGGACAGACCTTTGAGGGTACCTGTCTCCTCGGACCACCCGATGTCAGGTAGCCCAACGTTACTTAGTCTGTACTGATTTCGCTGACTCGTTCGTGTGGTTTTATTGTTACTTTAAAAAGTACATTATTCTTGTTTATTAGGATTGTAAATATACTTTGGTGTCTTCTGGAACTTTATCGGTTTCTTTAGAACTCCCTCTTGTTTCGATCTATATAGTTCGAGGGTCTAAAGTTTGATGTCATTAGTTTTGTTGCATAATGACCTTGTTTTTCTCTGTGTATTTAGTTACCTTGTCTTGTCTATCAGATCTTCATTTGTGGACGAATATACCAGTCAATTAGATATTGTTTCTTCCGTTCTTGTATGTCACTCCCTTTCTATCGCCACCACCAAATCGGCGATTCAACAAAGGTTGGGAACACTGAGGTACTTCACATCGGGTGGTCCGAGTAGAGAGGTACCCTAAAGGGTCCGTTCTTATGACCGGTAAAGGAAGAGGTCCTTTTTTTGTCGGAGAAGTTGTTTTACGACGATCCTTTTGACCTGTGGATGTAAAAACGTTTTCTTTCTTTAACCTGGTAGAAGAATGTGGTAAATGTTTTTAGTAAAGACTTTGGTATTTTGAGGATCTTCTTTTGTATTTACTATACGAGAAACTGTAGTTAGAGTCGTTATAAAAAAAACCGATACGGAAGAGTCCGTTCCCGTTATTTTTGTTTCTATTTACCTTAATGTTTGATTTTTGTAAAACACGTCGTTTCCTTTAGTAGTTATTTTCTTTTTCCGTGGGATAACTTACACTCCTCTATAGAAGTTTAATATATAAAGTATTTATCAATTATAGGTTTAATATAATTCTTGAGTATGTGGAGTTATATTTTTTTTTTGGACTAGGTTTTTAGGTGTCTCCTAACCTTTTCTATAAAGAAGTTATTTCTCAATTTTACCGGTTGTCTGTGTACTTTGCTACGACTTGTAGTGATGAGTAGTCCTTTTACGTTTAGTTATTCTGTGGAGTGTGGATAATTTTCAATAATAGTTTTTCTGTTGTTAGCCCTGAAGGGACCACCAGGTTACCAATTCTTCGACGGAAGGTTATGTTCCCTTCGCCCATACTAGGGACCAACCCCTTGATTCTAGGGTGTGTGACGTCCCTTTGATTCGGACACACGGTGTTGATTATTCGGACGTACGAGACCTCGGACGTGTGGTGTTTATCTCTTCAAACCCGTACGGTGTTGATTCTGGACTGTATCGGTGTGTCTATTGTTTATTCAAAACCGTTCCCACATCTTTTTTCCCTAGGGAACGTGTAACAAGTACCCTTGCATGTAACCATGTCGTTGGTCCCGTTTGTCATACCTCTAAGGAGTTGTACTCTTTTTTTTTGATGGTATAGTAGGTCGTTAAAGTAAAATCCATTAATGGACTTCTTTTATTTTTGTAATTACACTTTTCAAGATACGTTGGGATACGAGTGACGTCGTAATAAGTGTCAACGGTTATTGGAGTCTTTACGTCTACTGTGGTGGGAATACCGTCTTTCACTTCTTTTTGATTTTTCGGAGAACTACTTTCACTTTCTCCTTTCACTTTTTCAACCGAATTTCGAGATGTAAGTCTTTTGTTTCTAGTACCATAGGCCAGGGTAGTGAAGTACCGTTTATCTACCCCTTTGTCACCTTTGACAGTCTGAAATTAAACCCCCCGAGGTTTTAGTGACGTCTACCACTAACGTCGGTACTTTAATTTTCTCCGAATGAGTAACCTTCTTTTCAATACTGGTTGGATCTGTCGTATAACTTTTCGTCTCTGTAATGAAACGGTTGTTTCCAAGTAGATCAGTTCCGATACCAAAAAGCTCACCAGTACATACCTACACTCTCAACCTGACACTTCTTTCGACTCGTGACTTCTTAACTACGAAAACTTGACACCACAACCTCTTCTGAGAACTCTCAGGGAACCTGACGTTCCTCTAGGTTGGTCAGGTAAGACTTCCTCTAGTCGGGACCCTAAAGAAACCTCCCTTACTACGACTTCGACTTTGAGATCATGAAACCGGTGGAGTACGCTTCTCAACTGAGTAACCTTTTCTGAGACTACGACCCTCCCTAACCC
>SJYO01040405.1:31587365-31645529 GCA_006410555.1 Capra ibex | reverse complement strand
CTGAGCTACCTGCACTCAGACTCACTTGAGGCCCTCAACCACTACCTGTCCCTCCGGACCGCACGACGCTAAGTACCCCAGCGTTTGTCAGCCTGTGCAGACTCGCTCATTTGACTTGACTTCTGTTCCTTCGTTGATTCACAGGTGACTATACGTTTATCTATTTCTTATACACCACACACACATGCACGCACACACACGTACTTGTGTGAAGCACCAAGTCAACACAGGTTGAGAAACGCTGGGAGACCTGACATCGGGTGGTCCGATAAGACAGGTGCCCTAAAGAAAAGTACGTTCTTTATGACCTCACCCAACGGTAAAGGAAGAGGTCCCCTAGAAGGACTGGGTGCCTAGTTTGGGTGTAGATGACACAGAGGACGTGACGTCCATCTAAGAAATATATATACACACACATATATATATTTCAGAGTATATACATTCTATATATATATATTTCGGTATATATACACACATATATATATATATTTCGGTATGTATATATATATATTTCAGAGTATATATACACACACACACGCACACACACATACACATATGTGTGTTACCTTACAATAAGTCGGTATCTTTTCTTACTGTAGTACAGTAAACAGTGTTGTACCTACCTGTATGTCTCATAATACGATTCACATTGTTCTGTTTCTGTCAGAGAAACTAGAGTGAATATANGAAATATATATACACACACATATATATATTTCAGAGTATATACATTCTATATATATATATATTTCGGTATATATACACACACATATATATATATATATTTCGGTATGTATATATATATATTTCAGAGTATATATACACACACACACGCACACACACACATACACATATGTGTGTTACCTTACAATAAGTCGGTGTCTTTTCTTACTGTAGTACAGTAAACAGTGTTGTACCTACCTGTATGTCTCATAATACGATTCACATTGTTCTGTTTCTGTCAGAGAAACTAGAGTGAATATACACCTTACATTATTTGTTTTGTTTTATCTGTTGAATATCTATGTTTCTTGTGTGACCACCAACGGGTTCCCCTCCCCCTTTATTCACTTCGCTTAATGTAAAATATTGAAGGTCAATATTTTATTTATTCAGTGTCCCTATATTATGTCACAAGGGGTTAGAAAACCCGTGGTACCTACCTAAAACGTCTTTTGTTAAAAAGACGTCTAGTCCACATACCCCCTATCAAAGTCCTACTAAGTTCGTATAATGGACACAACACACGAAATAAGGATTAAATTACGACGGTGACTAGACTATCTTCCATAATTAATCAAGTACCGGGTCTCCGACCCCTAGGGACTATATTATATGTCGAGTTCCTTGTATCAGTTAATGCGACATTATTAAAACGTACCACTTTCTACCGATGATCTGAATAGTACCACTAAATAAAGTAGTACATAAATTTTCAGTTAGGGACAAAACATGTGGACTTTGATTGTTTTATGACACACAGTTAAGATGAAGTTAAATTTTTTCTTTTTTTTCCCCTCCCCATTTTCTTAAGAAGGGGTCCCCGAAGTTTTCCTCGTGTCAGGATGGTTATGGAACTTAACTCTGAAGATCGGAATTGTTGATACTCTCTTATTTATAGATAACAAAATTCAGCAGTTCAAACGTCATTAAACAATGGTGTTTATGTATACCTTACTTTGATTATGTATACCATATTTTTTAATGATGGAAACACTAAAATTGTCGAAAGGAGTAGACGACGACGAGGGTTTATAGAACTAAAAAAAGTAGAACTGATAGCAGTGAACAAAGAAGTAAAGATCAACGATCTTTTTTTCAACACATATTTATAAGGCATAAAAAAGTAAGATTAATTTCACTTCACTTTTCGACGTGTCAGTACAGGTTGAGAAACGTTGGGGTACCTGACATTGGACGGTCCGAGGAGACAGGTACCTTAAGAGGTTCGTTCTTATGACCTCACCCAAGGGAAGAGGTCCCCTAGAAGGTTGGGTCCCTAGCTTGGTTTCAGGTGACGTAACATCCGCCTAAGGAATGACAGACTCGGTAAGATAATCGTCGTCGTTAGTCGTTAAGTCCTCGAATATTTACCGAATCGTCGTGAAAAATACACAATTGAAAAAGAAGGGTTATGGATTAAGACCCTCCTTCCGTGATAATCATAGGAGAGAATTATTTGTTTCTTTAAATCTATCGTCCTCCAATATATTGTATCGGGATATAGTATCCTGACACAACTTTGGTCCGGAACTAAGCTCGTTAAACTGAAGTTTTAGACGTGAATAGTGGTGTGACAGAGTGACTTTTGTCCACCAGAGTAAATACTTTTTCGAAGCCTTTTTTACTTTGTGAACCAAAGTAGTCTCTAAGAGTAAATACGGACTCTTAGATTTATACATAGTTTTTATTAAAGACCCAATTATCCTTGGTTTTATGGTAAGTCTTTACTATAATGGACTTCACTGTTTTTTAACCATTTTACAAGGAGAATTATTTACCCTTTACACTTTTATAAGAAACTCTGAATTACTAATAATCAACTCCTTTTGAAAAATGATCTCATCCCTTCTAAAATTATATACTGTGGATTTTAGGGATATCTACGAAGGTTTATAAAATAGTTTTTGAGATGTTTAAAAAATTGGACAGTTCTTCCTAGTTCACCTCTAGTCTATTGTCATTTGTAATAACGTGGGAAACTATTGTAAGACTATGTCTGTACATTTTATAAAATCTTCGGTACTACAGTCACTATAACCATATTTTGTAAAATCTTTCCTCTATGATGTAATACAAAAATACCTATATGAATGGTATTATATAAAATGACTTTTTACGGAATTATAAGTATATGATATTTATTTAATTTATGCATGAACAAAGAAGTCGGTAAGAAACAGATTCACAAACTCCGAAACCCCATTTACCGTAATATAGAAATTTTAGTAGTCCGAGTGAAAGTCTTAGAAGTGACAAAAAGAAGTGTGGTCTCAACCACTTCCATACAAAATGTAGGTTTCTTTATATCAGGAGAACCCGGAACCGGTTAAACGTAAAAGACATCCAACGAACTTATTTTCGACGTAGTCCCTATAAATGACTTTCTTTGTTTCTCCTGTAACTTTTTATGGTTTTCTTTCTTTATAAGGAGTATTAATTTCCCTTTTTCGTGGTAAAAAGGTTAAAAAAGTAATAAAACTATATTGATTTTCCAAGTTTTAGACGTAGTTATTGCCTTCTAGAAAACCATCTCCAATTTATATTGTATTTCTTTACTTCGTTTGGATCTTCGTAGTCTTTTATTTGACTTTGCGGAGGTTAATTAGAAAATACAAAGAATAAGTAGTCTACAACAACGACTGAAAAACAACTCCCGATCGATGAAGAGGAAAGGTCTTCAAGACTCTAATGGACCCATCCCTACACCTCTCCTGACTAGTACCTCAATGAGCACCTCGTACCTCTCGTCTTACTGCCCACCCTCGCGTCAGACTGTATTTCATGTTCCCTGTCGGATGACACTGGACGGGGATCTGTAACCCGTAGGTCCGTGTGTCCCTCACTCTCTGATTTTGGGTCATGTGTGAGTCTAGTCCGAGTTCCCGGACTTCATTAAGAGTGTCTTTGTTTACATTCACTTTTTCATATTTTATTTATTAGTCCAATATATGGTCCTAATTTTATAAATTTCCTGTAGAAAATTATCTCGGAATAAAGTAAAAATAAAATAAGTAACTATAGCTGAGAAAGTTGAGTTTTATTCAAAGAAGTACGTGCTAGATTCAACTTTAAATAGAGATGTGAGTCCTTTGCTTGCCAAAGAATTCCATTTGTTTTACCTTTCCCTTTATTATTAAAGATCACGAAGTTTTATAATTGTCCTTATGATTCAGTGACTCATTTTAAAAGACTGAAAAGAGTGTTTAATCAGGTTTAAGAAACTCTTTATTTTCCTACAGTATATTGACCTCTATATTTTTTAAGATAAAAAATTATTTAATAAAATTAACCTCCTATTAACGAAATGTTATAACACTACCGAAAGCGGTATGTAGTTGTACTTAGTCGGTACCCATATGTACACAAGGGGGGTAGGCCTTGAGGGGAGGGTGGAGAGAGGGACGGAATAGTGAGACCCAACAGGGTCTCATAACCGAAACCCATGAGACAAAGTACGTAACTTGAACGTGACCAGTAGATAAAATGTATCCTATTATATGCACAAAGTTATGGTAAGAGAGTTTAGTAGGGTGGGAGCGGAAGAGGGTGTATCAGATTTTCAGACAAGAAATATAGACACAGAAAAAACGACGGAACTTACATCCTAACAGTAATGACAGTAAGGTTTAAGGTATGTATACACAATTATATGTCCTAAACACAAAGAGGACTGAATGAAGTGAAACATATTGTCCGAGACCAAAGTAGGTGGAGTAGTCTTGACTGAGTTTACACAAGGAAAAATATCGACTCTTTATAAGGTAACACATATACATGGTGTTGAAGGAATGGGTAAGTAAACGGTCACCTGTAGATCCAACGAAGGTACAGGACGACGACGACGATTCAGTGAAGTCAACACAGGTTGAGACCTACTGGGGTCTCTGCCGTCGGGTGGTCCGAGGGGGCAGGGACCCTAAGAGGTCCGTTCTTATGACCTCACCCAACGGTAAAGGAAGAGGTTACGTACTTTCACTTTTCACTTTCACTCCAGCGAGTCAGCACAGACTGAGAACCGCTGGGGTACCTGACGTCGGGTGGTCCGAGGAGGTAGGTTCCCTAAAAGGTCCGTTCTCATGACCTCACCCCACGGTAGCGGAAGAGGTCGAAGGTACAGGATCAATAACATTTGTCACGACGTTACTTGTAACCCCATGTTACCCAGAGAAAGTCAAGACCAAAGGAACCACACATACGGGTCGTTACCCTGACGATCCAACATACCGTCAAGATAAGGGTTCAAAAATTCCTTAGAAGTTAGACAAGAGGTATCACCGATATCCTCAACGTAAGGGTGGTTATCACATTCTCTCAAGGGAAAAGAGGTGTGGGAGAGGTCGTAAATAACAAACGTCTGAAAAACTACTGTCGGTAAGACTCGCCGTACTGTACTATGGAGTACTCCAAAACTAAACGTAAAGAGATTATTACTCACTACAACTTGTAGAAAAGTATACAAGTGGACGGTAGACATCTCAGGAACTTGACGTTCCTCTAGTTTACTCAGTTAGGATTTCCTTTAGGCACGACTTATATGTAACCTTCCTGACTACGACTTCGAGGTTATGAAACCGGTGCACTACGTTTCTTGACTGATTACCTTTTTCTGGGACTCCTTTCTGACTTCCGTCCTCCTCTTCCCCTACTGTCCCCTACTCTACCAACCTACCGTAGTGGTTAAGTTACCGGTGTTCAGACTCGTTCGAGGTCCTCAACCACTACCTGTCCCTTCGAACCGTACGACGTCAGGTACCCCAGCGTTTCTCAACCTGTACTGACTCTCTGACTTGACTACAGAAGAAACGTCTTTACAGACAAATCAAAAAAACAAGTGAAAAAAAATAACCCTACGAACAAAAAGACCATAACTCGACGTACTCGACGAATACATAAAACCTCTACTTAAGAAACAGTCAACAAAGTAAACGATAATAAAAGAGGGTAAGACTTCCGGCAGAAAAGTGGAACGAATATCAAAAGAAGTAACACATTTTTGAAAATTCAAATTAATCCAGGGTAAATAAAAACAAAAATAAAGGTAATGAGACCCTCCACCCAGTATCTCCTAGAACGACACTAAATACAGTCTCACAAAACGGATATAAAAGGAAATTCTCAAATTATCAATGAGTAGAATATAAATCTAGAAATTAGTTAAAACTCAAGTAAAAACAGATACCACAATCTTTCACAAGATCAAAGTAAGAAAGTGTACACCAACTGGTCAAAAGGGTCGTGGTGAACAACTTCTCTGATAGAAAAGAGGTAACATATAAAAACGGAGGAAGCAGTTTCTATTTCACAGGTATTCACGTACCTAAATAGAGACCCGAAAGATAAAACAAGGTGACTAGATATAAAAACAGAAACACGGTCATGGTATGAGAGAACTACTGACATCGAAACGCCATATCAGACTTCAGTCCCTCCAACTGACGAGGTCAAAGTAAGAAGAAAGAGTTCTAACGAAACCGGTAAGCTCCAAAAGACACAAAGGTATGTAACACTTTAATAAACAAGATCAAGACACTTTTTATGGTAACCATCAAACTACCCCTGACGTAACTTAGATATCTAACGAAACCCATCATATGAGTAAAAGTGATATAACTAAGAAGGTTAGGTACTTATACCATACAAAAAGGTTGATAAACACATTAGAAACTAAAGAAAGTAGTTACAAAATATCAAAAGATATATGTCCACAAAACAAAGACATCCGTTTAAATAAGGATTCATAAAATAAGAAAAGTTACGTTACCACTTACCCTAACAAAGAAGTTAAAGAGAAGGACTAAAAAGTAACAACCACATATCCTTACGTTCCCTAAAGACACATAATTAAAATATAGGAAGTTGTAATGATAAAAGTAACTAATCAAGATCATTAAAAGACCACCGTAGAAATCCCAAAAGATACATCTCCTAGTACAGTAGACGTTTGTCACTCTCAAAGTGAAGAAGAGGTTAGACCTAAGGAAAATAAAGAAAAAGAAGAGACTAACGATACTGTTCCGGAAGGTTTTGATACAGTTTATCATCACCATTCTCACCCGTGGTGACAGAACAAGGACTAAAATCTCCTTTATGAAAGTTAAAAAGTGGCAACTCCTATTACAAACGATACCCAAACAACATATACCGAAAATAATATAACTCCATACAAGGAAGATATGGACGAAAGACCTCTCAAAAGTAGTATTTACCCATGACTTAAAACAGTTTCCGAAAAAGAGGTAGATAACTGTATTAGTATGTCAAAAAATAGAAAGTTAAACAATTATACCACATTGTGTAACTAACTAAACACTTATAACTTCTTAGGAACGTAGGGACCTTATTTTGGGTGAACCAGTACTACTTTTTGTGAGATTAAAAACTTTGTCTATTTCTCTTTGTCAAGAATCTTGAATGTTTTATATGAACTGTGGTCTTGATTCTTTTAGTACTTCGTCAACAAAGTAATATTTCGTCATCCTCCCTAACCCCCGTCCTCCTCTTCCCCTGTTGTCTCCTACTCTACCGACCTACCGTAGTGGTTGAGTTACCTGTACTCAAAGTCATTTGAGGCCCTCAACCACTGTCTGTCCCTCCGGACTCCACGACGTTAAGTACCCCAGCGTTTCTCAGCCTGTGCTGACTCGCTGACTTGACTTGACTTGACTTCACCAATTGTGATCTTTGGTTGTACGAGTAATTTTTGTTCCTCTTCGTTTAGTTTAGTAAATGAATTGATCTTAAAAAACATTTTGTCGTGGTCCTTTTACTACGTCTACAGAGAAGTTGAAGAGTTTTGTGAGTCCTATTACAATCGTAAAGGACTGGAACCCACGTGTAATCTTGGTGGACCTTTCCAACTATTAGACTATTGATCCGAGGGTAGGTTTTGTACCCTAGATTTAAGTCAACTAGACTCCGTTTCAACTCGTCGTCATACAAAATATCGAGGGAGTCAAGCCAGCGAGTCAACACAGGCTGAGAAACTCTGGTCTGAGAAACGTTGTATCTGACGTCGTACGGTCCGAAGGGACAGATAGTGGTTGAGGACCTCGAACGAGTTTGAGTACAAGTAGTTCAGTCATTACGGTAGGTTGGTAGAGTAGGAGACAGTAGGGGAAGAGGAGGACCGAAGTTTGAACGGGTTAGAAATATCAAGGGATCCCCTAAAAACCTCTTCCGTTACCGTGGGGTGAGGTCATGAGAACGGACCTTTTAGGGTACCTATCTCCTCGGACCATCCGACGTCAGGTACCCCAGTGATCCTCAGTCTGTGCTGAGTCGCTGAAGGGAAAGTGAAAAGTGAAAGTACGTAACCTTTTCCTTTACCGTTGGGTGAGGTCACAAGAACGGACCTCTTAGGTTCCCTACCCTGTCGCACCATCCGACGGTAGACACTCCAGCGTGTCTCAGTCTGTACTGACTTCGCTGAACCGTCGTCTTCGTCGTCCCCTAAAATTACACGATGGTCCGAAGTCGTTATGAACTTGGCACTTGAAGATCTACAAGTTCGACCAAAATCTTTTCCGTCTCCTTGGTCTCTAGTTTAACGGTTGCAAGTGACCTAGTAGTTTTTTCGTTCTCTCAAAGTCTTTTTGTAGATAAAGACGAAATAACTGATACGGTTTCGGAAACTGACACACCTAGTGTTATTTGACACCTTTTAAAACTTTCTCTGCCCTTATGGTCTGTTGGACTGGAGGGAGAACTCTTTAGACATACGTCCAGTCCTTCGTTGTCAATCTTGACCTGTACCTTGTTGTCTGACCAAGGTTTATCCTTTACCTCATGCAACAGTGGGACGAATAAATTGAATATACGTCTCATGTAGTACTCTTTGCGACCCGACCTCCTTCGTGTTCGACCTTAGTTCTGACGGCCCTCTTTATAGTTATTGGAGTCTATACGTCTACTGTGGTGGCAATACCGTCTTTCACTTCTCCTTGATTTCTCGGAGAACTACTTTCACTTTCTCTTCTCACTTTTTCGACCGAATTTCGAGTTGTAACTCTTTTGATTCTAGTACCGTAGGTCAGGGTAGTGAAGTACCCTTTATCTACCCCTTTGTCACAATCTGAAATAAAACCCCCCGAGGTTTTAGTAAGGTCTACCACTGTCGTCGGTACTTTAATTTTCTGTGAATGAGGAACCTTCCTTTCAATACTAGTTGGATCTGTCGTATAAGTTTTCGTCTCTGTAATGAAACAGTTGTTTCCAGACAGATCAGTTTCGACACCAAAAAGGTCCCCAGTGCATACCTACACTCTCAACCTGATATTTCTTTCGACTCGCGTCTTCTTAACTACGAAAACTTGTCACCACAACCTTTACTGAGAACTCTCAGGGAACCTGATGTTCCTCTAGGTTGGTCAGGTAGGATTTCCTCTATCAGGACCCACAAGTAACCTTCCTGACTACAACTTCGACTTTGAGGTTATAAAATCGGTGGAATACGTTTTTCGACTGAGTAAACTTTTCTGGGACTACAACCCCTTCTGACTTCCGTCCTCCTCTTCCCCTGTTGTCTCCTACTCTACCAATCAACCGTCGTGGCTGAGTTACCTGTACTCAAACCCATTTGAGGTCCTCAACCACTACTTGTCCCTCCGGGTCGCACGACGCCAAGTACACCAGCGTTTCCCAGTCTATGTTGACTCGTTGACTTGACTTGACTTGGTCCCAATACTACTATGTGAATCCAAGTTTGTGAGTTCACGTACTTATATCTTTCTTTTTATGAACTTGACCTTCACTGAGTGGATAGTCAGAGAGGGGGTCACCGAGGTTACCATTTCTTAGACGTACGTTACGTCCTCCGGTCCCAAACTAGGGACCCAACCCTTCTAAGGGAACCTCTTCCTTTACCGTTAGGTGAGGTCATAAGAACGGACCTCTTGAGGTACCTGTCTCTTCGGATCGTCCAATATCAGGTACCTTAACGTTTCTCCATTTGTGCTGACTCACTGATTGTGAAAGTGAAAGTGGATAGTCACTGAATTACCCCAAATTAGTTATTTAGTGTTCGTCACCTGATTTATCAGTCTTTTGATCACAATGTATTTCGATTAGGAGAGAGTTCGATGTTATTCCTTTATTTTTGAGTTTCTTCTGATAAGGTCGGACAGGACAGATATAGATTGTGGATGGAGTTCCCAAGGGTGTATCGTCTATGACAAGTATGTATTCTACTTAACTATTACAATCATATAATGAAATATTATTACTTTTATAGTATAAGAATGTCTAAATATTGAGTATTTATTAAAAGTGTATATAATAGACTGGATTTTTCATCGTCAATCCTTCCACTAGTTCTACCGTCTCATCCTCGAGTAGAGAGGGGTGTTTATGTAGTTTATGTGTAGATGTTCACCTTGTCAAGAGTGTCTTTTGGTTGACCTTTGATCGTTTAGATGTGTTGGTTTCGACGTTCTTCGTAGAGGTACATTGACCCGTCCTGTCCTTTTTTTCCCCCGTAATACTGTTCTGGGTACAGGAACCCTCTCTGTCCATTCTCTCCTCCAGGTGTGACCGTCTGCGAACAGACTCCTCATGGGAACGGTCGACTCTTTAGATAACCCTGTCTCTCTCCCCGACCTCTTCGGATCTGAAATAAACTCACGTCCGTACGACTGAACGATTGTCATTCCCACTTTTCCTTGATCAACGACTACCGACGAGGGGGTGACAAGAAGGGTTCGGAGTGAAATGAAGGGTTAGTCTTCGTACGTGGTTCATCCCGGTGTTTATGTTTATGTGATTCACGTTTATCTTGGACCCTCCCTTGTGGTAAATGAAGACACCTCTGTCAGAACTCCCAGACCCGACACCAGAACCGACTTAGTGCATCGGGTAACAGTTACATGTGTACCCTCCCCCACTCAGACCGACACCGTGTGGTCCACCATGGTGTCTTTACGTACCACCGACCTACGACTCCGAGTCACCTTTCCGGGACCCGTCCTCGTACGTTACCAAGTAAAGTGTCGTCCTCACAGGGTCGGGACGGGTGAGGTGTGGAGTCGTACCTCGAGTTTAATTCCATCTGTCCAGGACCCTCTCCAGACGGTGTCTCCGTCGGATCGGGTTGCCGTGTTGGTGGAACTAGGATGTCGGTGTCACGGGGTCGGAGATCTGGGTGAGGTGTTGTCTCGAATGGTGATCGAGACCTTACTTGGGTTACCTCTTTCTCTACGCTTAATTTGACACAGATTCACCTTGACGTCTACGGACGTACCCGTCGTGTACCGAAGTGACTCTGGTGTGTCCGGGGTGAACGTAGTTATCAGTGGAGAAAACCCCTTCCCGTACGTGAGTTCAGACTAGTTTGTGTTGGAAGTCCCGAAGATAAAGTTATTACACTCGTCTCGGACGGGGATTGTCTCGACACTATCGGAGTCTCTTTTCTTCTCCGGGACGGGTGGTGTCTCGGGTCCAAGATCTATGATACTGTGGTTAGTGTGACGTACAGTTCCCCTATTACTGGTCGTTTACGACTCCTTTCTACACGGACCGTGGGTATGGTTTTCGTCGGGTGTGTGGGTTTTATCGACTGAGTGTACCAGATGTGTTCCTGTCAGGGTGTATTTTTGTTGGGAAGTTCTGGTGTCATCTATTTACAAAGAGGATTTATTTCGGAGAACTACTTTCGTTTTCTCCTCTCACTTTTTCAACCGAATTTCGAGTTGTAAGTCTTTTACTTCTAGTACCGTAGACCAGGGTAGTGAAGTACCGTTTATCTACCCCTTTGTCACCTTTGTCACAGTGAAATAAAAAACCCGAGGTTTTAGTGACGTCTACCACTGACTTTAATTTTCTGCGAATGAGGAACCTTCTTTTCAATACTGGTTGGATCTATCATATAAGTTTTCGTCTCTGTAATGAAACGGTTGATTCCAGGTAGATCAGTTCCGATACCAAAAAGGTCACCAGTACATACCTACACTCTCAACCTGACACTTCTTCCGACTCACGACTTCTTAACTACGCAAACTTGACGCCACAACCTCTTCTGAGAACTCGCAGGGAACCTGACGTTCCTCTAGGTTGCTCAGGTAAGTCTTCCTCTAGTTGGGACCCTAAAGAAACCTTCCTTACTCCGATTTCGACTTCGAGGTCATGAAACCGGTGGAGTACGCTTATCAACTGAGTAACCTTTTCTGAGACTACGACCCTCCCTAACCCCCGTCCTCCTCTTCCCCTGCTGGGTCCTACTCGACCGACCTACCGTAGTGCCTGAGCTACCTGCACTCAGACTCACTTGAGGTCCTCAACCACTACCTGTCCCTCCGGACCGCACGACGTTAAGTACCCCAGCGTTCCTCAGCCTGTGCTGACTCAATGACTTGACTGGACTTGACTTTAAGTCTCTGTCTATTTCATTTTACTTTTTCGTCTCCTTAATGGGAATTAATTTTCTTGTTCTTCTTTGGGTACTTTCTTGTTTATTGCTTTGTCTGGAGTAGTCAGATGTCCGTAACTCAAGTTTTTCTTCTATTATTTTTAAGATTTTCTTAATTATTTATAATAGGTATCTTTACGTCTAGTGACATTGTTATTTGATCTTCGATACTTCTACTTGGTTAGTTTTAATCCGTTGAGTTAAAGACTCTAATTTTGCTTATCGTCTTATTTATTGTGTCTTGTGTGTCACTAACCTTCTATCTTATTACGTTTAGTGAGTTAGTCTTATCGTCTGTCTTTCTGTTTACTTTTTTTTACTTTCGTTGTATATACTAGATGCCCTATTATATTTCGTACGAGTAGATACTTATTACCCCAAGGTGTTCTTCTCTCTCTTTTCCCCTGATAATTTTATATAAACTTCTTTAGTACCCATTTTTGAAGGATTTGGAACTTCTTCTTTGTCTATTGGTCCGTATTCTTCGTGTCTCCCAGGGTTTATTCTACTTTTCTCTGAGTGTAGTTCTATGTGTAGTATTAATTTTACCATTTTCAATTTCACTTAAAGATTTCTGTCGTTCTCTTTTTGTTTCTCAATTAATATTCCCTCGGTGGTATTCCTATAGTTAACTAAAGAGACATCTTTGAAACGTACGGTCTTCCTCACCGTACTATATAAGTTTCAGGACTTTCCCTTTTGGGACGATGGAACCTATGAGATGAGACACGAATCAACGAGTCAACACGGGTTGAGAAACACTTGGGTTCCGAGGAGACAAGTACCCCTAAGGGGTTCGTTCTTATGATCTCACCCAACGGTAAAGAAGTTGGTTCCCTAGAAGGGTTTGGTTCCTAGTTTGGGTCCAGAGGACATAACGTCCTCCGAAGACATGGTAGACTCGGTGGTCCCTTCGGGGACTTAAGAGATGGGCCGTTCTAATAGTAGATCTTATCTTGCTCTCTATTTCTGTTCATTTTTGATATTCTTAAGTCATAATGATTTGGATGGGATTTTCTTTATAACTTTCCAGAGATTTATTCTCTCTTTGTTCTTAGATGTCCTTTCCCTTTTAGTGTTACCCTACGGGTTATATATTCTCCTAACTTTTAGTGAATTTATTAGATACATGAAGTATCTAATTTTTTTTAAGAACATTTTCGTTAATATTGATATTACTTATCGTTTTCTTATTCGTACTTCTATATTTTATACTCTAGTTTTAAAATTTACACCCCCTTCCTTGATATTTTTACATTTAAAAAATGTTGTATAAACTGAACATACGGATAGTGAAATTTCGTTCAACTATATCGATACCCAGTTGTATAGTTATAAACTTGGGGTGTCATTAGTTTTCAATTTTTGAATCTTATCTAAGTACTTTTGGTTTTTTCCTTCCTTGAGTTCGTTTTATGATTCCTTTGGTAGTGTGGCGTTTTCCTTTTTGTTTTTCTTAGTCTTTTCTTCATGTTTTTGTCAACCTTTTGTTCCAAATTCTACCGTTGTTTATGTACGATAGTCATAAAAATGAAAGTTTCAGTTACCTGACTTACAAGGTTTATTTCTCACCGTCCGACGTATTTTTTTAGTTCTTGGATGTTATGTGATAGATAGTCTCTGAGTGAAGTCGTACTTTTTGAGTGTCTATCTTTTACTCCTCTACCTTTTTCTATACGTTTACCTTTACTACTCTTTCACCATCATCGTTATGAGTATGTTTCCCGTGACATATTATTATTTCTTCAGTTATGATCTTCTCCTAAATGTGAGTAAGTGTATATATATGGGTTAGATCCTAGTGATTTATATATTTCGTTTATGATAATCCGACCATGTTTTCAATTGACTCGTCAAACCCTAGTACTTAAAATTTAGTAATATTGATCCGAGTTTGTATAGAAATAATTTGTTTTATCCTTGGAAGAGTCAGTTGTGTAAAAACGGTTATTCAAATAAATAAGGACATCGTATCTTTAGGTACGAAACCCTAAGTTATTCGAGAACCTTTCGCAAAAGACGGAGGACGACCAACACCTTCGTAAAAAGGACGTTTTTCAACAACTCTACGAACTTCTTCACCAGTCAACTACTCTCCAGCCTATTTATACCGTCTACTCCGTTTTAAAGCATCGGGTTAAGCAAGTTGAAAACTTCACTGTCAATACGCAACATCAGTTCACAAAAGTACCTCTTCTTGACCCGGGTAAGACAACTCGTCGACGTCCGTGACGTCGAAAAATGTTAAACGACTCGTATGAAGAGTCTACATTACCAAAGCGACCCTGAGTCTTTCGGTCTCACCAGTTTACCTCTCGTCTGGTGGTTTGTCACTGGTACTGGAAAAAAACTACGTTCAAATTGAGACCCTTCACGAAACCTCGAAGAAGAGTCAGGTTGGTGACTCGACCGATGACGGTCAAAAAAAATATTTTAGGTGAAATACAACGTGTAGTGTCAGACTCTTTGCCAAACGACAACAATACGTCTTATTCTCGTTTACTGTGAAGTTTTGTTTCTGAAGAAACTAAAAATCAGTCGAGTACTCCGTGGGTGAATGACTCGAAAAAATGGAAATTTTAAACGAAGTTTACGGTTTACTGATGTCTTACCATCTGTGACTCAAGACGTTGAAGGACACATCGACAATTTTCCTAGTCGAAGCTACTAACGAGAGTTAACCAGTGACAGTTGAAGATTACCGACCCGTGATGTGAGGAGTAGAATTTCCGAGAACAGAGGGAACGTTTTGAAGAACTTAGTGGTGAGTAACATAGAAACAATCGTCAAGAAGTCGGTTTACGTGATGACTAAAACGTTCAACGAAATACTGGGTAAAACTTGAACAAATATCCCTCTCCCTCTCCCACCCTACTAAACCCTCTTACCGTAACTTTGTACATATGATAGTACATTCTTTGCTTCACGGTCAGACACAAGCTATGTCCTATGTCCTACGAACCCCGACCACGTACGCCTACTAGGTCTCTCTACTATACCCCACCCTCCACCCTCCCCCTAAGTCCTAACCCTCGAACATATGTGGGTACCACCTAAGTACAGTTACATACCGTTTTGGTTATGTCATAACATTTCATTTTATTTCATTTTTAAAAAAATTTTTAGTGAGTTTAAACAAAAAACAGATATTCGTAGTAAAGATATCAGATTTTATTTATATTTTATTTGTCGTTCGTCATTTAGTAATCGTTTTCTTGTGTTTCGTTCTTTACACGTTATTTTACTACACATTGTATTGGTGTAAATAAAGTCTTACATAAGGTTATAGTTTACCGGTTCAAGTTGTTACATTTTTGGTGTCAATGAAAAGACGGTTGGATTATTGTCTACATTTCAGTGTTTGACTGTCCTTATGTATTGTCATTCTCTGAAATTATGAGGTGACTGTAGTTACCTGTTAGGTCATTCCACTGTCTACTTGATTTTCTTTTCTTAAGTGTAGTTTTTTTTTAGAGATCCCTTTTTTTCACCTTTAGTTGGTGTCTTTCTTTTTTACCTTTTTCTAGTTTGTGTTCCTCTGAGTTGATGTACGATGATTTTTAGGTTACCCAGTTATTACTTGATTTTCAGTTTTTATGGAGTTTTGTTTACTGTTACTTTTGTGTTGGTATCCTTTAAATACCCTATGTCGTTTTCATCAAGACCCCAACCCCCGCCCCGCCTCAAGTATCACTACAGCAGAAGGGAGTTCTTTGTTCTTTTTAGAGTTTATTTATTAGATTGGATTGTGGATTTTATTAATCTTTTTCTTTTTTGTTTTGGATTTCAGTCGTCTACCTCTTCCTTTACCGTTGGGTGAGGTCACAAGAACGGACCTCTTAGGGTACCTGTCTCTCCTCGGACCACCCGATGTCAGGTGTCAGTGTTTCTCAGTCTGTACTGAATCTCTGATTTGATGTTTCAGTCGTCTTTTTTCCTTTATTCTTTCTAATCTCTCCTATATCTATTTTGTCTCTAGTTTTCTTGTTATTTTTCTAGTTATTTTTGGTTCTCCACCGAAAAACTTTTCTATTTGTTTTAACTGTTTGGAGATCGGTCCAAGTGGTTCTTCTCTCTCCTTGGTTTAGTTGTTGTATTCTTTACTTTCTCCTCTTTATTGTGACTATGGTGTCTTTATGTTTTTTTAGTATTGTCTTATGATCCTTGTTAATATACGGTTGTTTAAGCTGTTGGTTCTTCCTTACTTGTTTAAAGATTTTGTAATGTCGGACGGTTTTGACTTATTTTTTCTATGTCTACAAAACTTGTCTGGTTAGTGATCTTCACTTTGTCTTAGTCATTAATTTTCTTTTTGAGGTATATTTGCTTTTGGGTCCTGGGCTGTCGAAATAATCCTTTAAGATGGTTTGTATGTTACTCCTTGAATTTGAATAGGAAGAGTTTGAGAAGGATTTCTGACTTCTCTTCCCTTGTGAGGGTTTAATTAAGATACTTTCGGTGGTAGTGGGACTATAGTTTTGGTCTGTTTCTGTGTTGGTTTTTTTTTTTTTTTTCTTTTAATATCACGTTGTAGAACCTATTTATATCTATGTTTTCAGGAGTCGTTTTATAATCGTTTAGTTTGGGTTGTTATGTATTTTTTCTAATACGTGGTACTCCGACCTAAGTAGGATCTCACTGTTCCTATCAAGTTATACACGTTATTTAATCACAGTAGGTGTTGTGACTGTTTTCCTTTCATTTTTTAGTGTACTAATAGAGTTTTCTATGTTTTTTTCGTAAGCTGTTTGAAGTCATAGGAAAGTACTATTTTTTGAGAGTGGTTTCACATATACCTCCCTTACGTAGAGTTATATTATTTTAATAAATACTGTTTGGGTATCAGATGTTATATGAGTTGCTACTTTTCTTACAGAAAAGTGATTCAAGACTTATTCTTTTCCTACAGGTAAGAATGGTAGAAAAAAAAAAGAATCAGTCATGTGTAGGTCTTAAATAAGATTATATAACACTTCTTGAACCCAGTTTCCTCTTTTTGTATAATGGTAGAGTATTAGGACGATTATAAATTTCTTTACATTATTAAGATGTGTTGTCACGAGACACATGAACGGACAGAGGTTTCTGGTTCGAAAATGTAAGATAGTAGAACGGAGATCATTCGTTACGTTTTGGTGGCGACTTCCACCACTGATGCTTATATACAAGATATCAAGAACGAGTTTACGAAACAGTACAGACTGAAGAACACTGGATACCTGATATTGAACCGTCCGAGAAGACAGGTACTCTCAGAGGGTCGTTCTTTTGATCTCACCTCACGGTAAAGGAAGCAGTCCCCTAGAGGGGTTGGGTCCTTCGCTTGGACACAGAGAATGTAGAGGTCGTGACCATCCACCTAAGAAATGGTGATCGCGGTGGACCCTTCGGGGTTTCCTCTTTTTGTAGAGTATTTTATTAGTATTCTAAATTAGGACAAATATAAATTTCTTTACATTATTACTGAACGGAGAACTCTTTAGACATACGTCCAGTCCTTTGTCAATCTTGACCTGTACCTTGTTGTCTGACCAAGGTTTGTCCTTTTCCTCATTGCAGTTCCGACATATAACAGTGGGACGAATAAATTGAATATACGTCTCATGTAGTTCTCTTTGCGACCTGACCTTCTTTGTGTTCGACCTTAGTTCTAACGGCCTTCTTTATAGTTATTGGAGTCTATACGTCTACTGTGGTGGGAATACCGTCTTTCACTTCTCCTTGATTTTTCGGAGAACTACTTTCATTTTCTCCTCTCACTTTTTCAACCGAATTTCGAGTTGTAAGTCTTTTGCTTCTAGTACCGTAGACCAGGGTAGTGAAGTACCGTTTATCTGCCCCTTTGTCACCTTTATCGCAGTCTGAAATAAAAAGACCCGAGGTTTTAGTGACGTCTACCACTGACGTCGGTACTTTAATTTTCTGCGAACGAGGAACCTTCTTTTCGATACTGGTTGGATCTGTTGTATAATTTTTCGTCTCTGTAATGAAACGGTTGTTTCCAGGTAGATCAGTGTCGATACAAAAAAGGTCATCAGTACATACCTACACTCTCAACCTGACACTTCTTCCGACTCGCGGCTTTTAACTACCAAAACTTGACACCATAACCTCTTCTGAGAACTCTCAGGGGACCTGACATTCCTCTGGGTTGGCCAGGTAAGACTTCCTCTAGTCGGGACCCTAAAGAAACCTTCCTTACTACGATTTCGACTTTGATGTCATGAAACCGGTGGAGTACGCTTCTCAACTGAGTAACCTTTTCTGAAAGTACGACCCTCGCTAACCCGCGTCCTCCTCTTCCCCTGCTGTCTCCTACTCTACCAACCTACCGTAGTAACTGAGCTACCTGTGCTCAGACTCACTTGAGGCCCTCGACCACTACCTGTCCCTCCGGACCGTACGACGCTAAGTACCCCAGCGTTTCTCAGTCTGTGCTTACTCACTGACTTGACTTGACTTGACTTATTAAGATGTGTCGTCACGATACACATGAACCAAAAAGAAGTTCCTTACTTTGGATTCTTAACACGAAGAATACATAAATAATAAAATATATCCTCATACCCGAAGGGTCCACCGAGTCTACCACATGTTAGACGGACGTTCCACCCTCTGGACCCAAGGTAGGGACCCAGTCCTTCTACGGGACCTCTTCCCTTACCGTTACGTGAGGTCATAAGAACGGATCTCTTAGGTTACCTGTCTACTCGGACCACCCGATGTCATATACCTCAGTGTTTCTCAGCCTATACTGTCTCGATAATTGTGAAAGTGTATCCTCATGTCAAGTAATTGTTACAACAATCACAGTCTATATGTCACTTCACTAAGCCGATATGTATATGTACATCGATAAGAAAAAGTTTAAGAAAAGGGTAAACCAATAATGTCTCATAAGTCGTCTCAAGGGACACGATAAGTCATCCAGGAGTAACTAATAGACAAAATTTATATCGTCACATATGTGTAGTCAGGGTTTGAAAGTTAGATACGGATGGGGGGGAATGGGAAGAGGGGACTATAGGTATTCAAGTAAGAGACTCAAACTCTCAGACAAAGACAAAACATTCATCGAGTAAACTTAGTGAAAAATCAAGACGTATATTCGTTATAGTATACTATAAACACTCTAAATAATTTTGGTTCTTTATTATGGTAAATGTCGTTCGTCATACCTACCTGGACCTCTAATAGTATGATTCACTTCATTCAATGCGTCTCTCTGTTTATCGGGTGGTAAAGATAAGTTGTATCAAAACCGTCAGGATCAGTGTCATTAGTCTGTTCTTTTTCTTTACTTTGTATAGGTTTAACCTTGACTTCGTTACTTCAATAGTAAAACGTATCCACTGTACTATGAGATATACCTTTTGGGGTGTGTAAGTTGTATTTTTGGTAGTCTTATTTATTTAAGTCATTCTATCGGTCCGATGTTCTAATTATATGTATTTAGACAACATAAAGAAATTGTTACTTTATAGTCTCCCTTTTTCATTTGTTTGGGTAAATTTTAGTATATTTTTTTTAGGATCCCTTTTTTGGATTGATTCCTCCATTTTCTGGTTTCGGGGGGATGGATTTACGGTTCTTGTTATTTTATAACTATTTCCTTTAACTTCTACTAAGTTTCTTTCCCTTTCTACAGTGTACGAGAACTTAACCTTCTTAATTACAATAATTTTACCACTATAATAGGTCCTGTTAGAAGTTTAAACTACGTTAGAGATAGTTTAATGGTTACTGCAAAAAGTATCTTCATCTTGTTTATTAGGATTTTAAATATTCCTTGGTGTTTTCTTGACGGTTTCGTTAGGACTCCTATTTCTTCTTTCGACCTTTGTGTTGAGAGGGTCTAAAATCTATTATGATGTCTCGATGTCATCTTGGGTCTTTATTTTGGTGTGTGGATGATAGTTAATTAGAACTGTTTCCTCCGTTCTTGTCTTGTTTTTTTTCTGAGTGTCTGCATCCTTTTTTTGCATACAAATGGTCTCCCCTTTCCCACAGTCCCTCTTTATTTAATCCTCATACTCTAACTTGTTTGATGATATATATTTTATCTATTCGTTATTTCTGAATGACATGTCGTGTCCCTTGATATACGTTATAGAATTTTATTGGATTTACGTTTTTATTAGACTTTTTATATATCTATTGAGTTAGTCAAACGACATGTGGACTTTGATTATGACATTCAGTTGATATGAAGATAAATTTTTTTGTCTCCAATTATGATACCGGGTAACCATTCGTCAGAGACGTTGTTACTTATAGAGTTCCGTCTGTAAGGTCATGACCTAGTAAGATTATCTACATAGTAGACTTGTTGTTGTTGTTGTTTTTATTTGCGTGACATAGAAGATATATGAAGGAATTTGAATAGAGTAAAGAAGAAAGGCGAGGTCTTATTTTCTTTTTTATTTTACAAGGAATGTTCCGTTCAAAAGTAGAACGTTACTGTGGAATCCCTGATGCTATTAGTTTTTAATAGGTTATGTAAAGGTTTGAGACGGAAGAGAGGAATCCAAGGGTCACGATGGTTGTGAAATGTTCATGATGGAATGGGACAGATTAGTACGGTATCGTCGTACAATTTATGTCATTGGTGGTCGGTGCACACTAATAAATTCGTTTGATTTTTGGGTCAAGGAATCAGTGTGATCGGTGTACGTTCTTAAAATGTCGGTACACATCGATCACCTATTACATGACCTACCACTTCTATGTCCTGGAAGTATCTTTCAAAATAACCTGTCGTGACATAGATCTTAGACTTGTTTTGAAATGAACAAATGATCTGAAGTTAAGAATTATGACCGAAGTAGTGATTCATGAAGACATCGAATTACTTGAACAAATTCCTTTTTTTAATGTTCTTGAAGACCAAGAACAATAAAGTATACAATTATTTCGTAAACGATGATATAATATTTAGAAATTTTTATATATAATTGTTAATATGAAGTTTAATTGAACAAAAGAAATATTTCGATATGTAAAACAAAACGAGTCTTCCCCAGCATCCGAAATACTCTACTTCTCTCAGGTGTCGTGTTCTCTTCAATTCTTGGAACTTAATCTCATCCGGTTCCTTTATAAAGACCGAAAAAGCCGGTATTTCAGACAATACTGAAGAGTCGAGACGGTAACATCACGTTTTCGTAGGTATTTTCGGTACTCGTACCGAAATTATTTTGAAACAAGTGTTTTCGTCTATCACCCGGTCTAAACCGTCTGTCCACCATTAAACGGTTGGGAACTTACCTTAATAGATTCTGTGTTTTTACCAGTACAGTAGATAAACGTATTTCAAAAGTCATCAAAGGAGTTTTGGGACCTAATAGACTGAAGTTAGACATAGAATGAAAGAAAAAGAAGAAGAAAGAATTTTGAATTGGTTCTTAAAAGTCGGGTTGTTGATGAAAAATCGAGAGACGTGTAATGAGACCAATAGAAGGGATCCAAAAATATACACGTAGGACATAGACTTTGTAGGAGTATCTGTTTAAGAATGGTAGAAAGTCTGTGACTTTCTACCGTACTTGGTGGGTCATCTCGTGTTACCAATTCTTAAGTCCGAGATTCCGTCGGTCCCGGGTCTCATCAAGTTATAGGAAAATCTGATTGAGTCGATAAAGTTTCGTCTCGCTCCTCACCTTGAGTCGAGAGATAGTAATTAAAAAAGTCGTAAATATCTAGTAATTGATACGAGTCCATTTGTAATACGACTTGGACTCTACATATTCCGTTCTGGGGAAGAGATCGGGGTCAGTTTGACGAGTCGATTACGGTGTACCTTGTGTCAAATTAGAGACAATTCGAGACGGGTTTAAGAACTGGGTGTTTTAACACCCTGTATTATTCTGTTGACGATAATATTTTATTTTATTCATTTATTTAGGCTTTGTTTTGTTTTGTTTTTCCTGTATCCGAGACGTCGTCTAAGGGGTCCAACCTTAGGATCACGACGGATAATATTCGGGTAGACTGGAACCCGTACAATAGATTACCTTCACTGTCAGTTAAAACCAGGGAACTGTTATTAGTCTTTATTGAATGAATAGGGTATGAAGTGATCTCAAAATAGTTTTTGTTCTTAGTGACCATATCTTTTTATGATTATAATCTTTATTTTAAGAATTGGTTTTAATGTTTATAATGACTGGATGACTACTTTTGAGCAGGAGGTCTCAGGATCTCGACAACCCTCTACTTGAGACTAGTAGAAATGAAAGACTTCTTACCACACGAGGTAGGAGAAGAAGCCGACTTTCTAGTTGGTAAGACCTAAGATTGTCCTGTAAAAAACTTATATTGTTCTTTCTAAGTCCTATAACCTTAGTTATTTACTTTAAGATGTGTTGTGTATCATATACATTTTATCCCACAAATTTAAAATAAGGTGTATAAATTTCATCTGTACGTCTGGAAAGAAATTGAAGGAAAGACTTTACTTGTCAGATTATTTATACGTTGTTATATAGGATAAACGTAATAGATGAATTGATCACTATATTGTACTTTATGTATGATAATTTCTTACGTTGTTTTTCTCCCTTCCCTTTTTTGTTTTTCTCTTTTTTCATTTACTGGTTTTTTACTTCCTTATAAATTTTCTCTTTTCTGCTTGTCACCATCATTTATCCGTCTATTTCTTTTCTTGTGAATTACATATGAACGATACACGATCCGTATGACTTCAGACAAAATGTTTTATATAAAGTAAATCAAGAGTGTTAAGTTATTTCATTTACGATAATGACTACTCCTGTGATCCCTGACCTTACCGATTTATCGTACAGGTCATAGTGTTTCAATGATTTACCTCTTTAGGTTGAGAACCTAAGTCCGACCACCATTCTTCATAATATTACCCGTGACGTCAGAGTTTGATTTAGTACCTAGATAAAGGTGACACACTAAGACCTTTCCTGTTTCAGTTAATTAGTTATTTGTTTCTATCATAATTTTCTCTTGTGGGGTATCTTCACAATAGTCCTGACTTACTCGTTTTGCATTTCCTTGAGTACCATAATAACTGTTTTTTCCTGAACAACCAAGTGTTAATAAAACATTATAAACACTTATTGGAATTCTAAATTCTAACGTATTTATTGATGAGATAGAATTTTTACGAGAAATTCCTAAAGGGACCGTCGGGTCACCGATTCTGACTCGGAAGGTTACTTCCCTAACGTCCAAACTTGGGACGAATCCCTTGCTTCTACGATGGTTAGTACGTACCCATTTTCTAAGTGAGTCTCGTGTTTTGTGTACCTACCTAAAATTAGATTAACTCGTATTGTTTTACTATACCAAAGTCGAAGGTGCATAGTACGTCTTTAACCGTGAACGGAAGACAGATATGTTCCTAATTTAGTGTTTGACGATATCAGTGACTAGAAGTTGTGTAGGACTTTCCTCAAGTCCCATCTCTAGTCCTTACTCCGTGAGACACGAAACCTTTTTAACCGTCTTGTCCGGAAGTCTGTCCATAAAAGTCCTCTAAAATACTCGGGTCAAGAACGTAGGGGAGTGTAGATCTTTTCGTGATTTTAGTAATTGCCACTGTAAACGAGGAGTACTGATCGTCGTTCGAAGATTATTTCACACAAAGACTGACGGGTTGAGGAGAAGTGATTTTAGTATATATTATGACTGGAGAAGGGATGTAGAGACCTCGTCAAAGAATCTCGATATACTTTACGACAGAGAACCCGATGTCAAGAGTAAAACGGGGTTTGTTTTGAATTGAGTGTTGAGAGTGTAACACACAAAAAAAAAGTAAACTGTAGGCAACGTTTGATTGGAAACTTTTGGATAATGAAAAACTCGAAGAAACATTATGATTTCATCTTATGAGAGTTTCTTGATTTTTCCGATAATTTATGGGAATTAGTGGATAGACACCAAAAGAAGTGTGGAAGTTTGTTTTGTTATATAAAGTTGTCTGACTTACGTCTCTGTCGAAAGTCTTGAGTCGACAGAAGACTATTCTGTCTGTAATTTCTGTAAACGTTTGACTTTTGTTACAGTAAGAATGATAAAAAACCTTTTGGTCAACAAAAAGTATTTTTACAAAGAATGGGAATGTACATTACTCAATTGAGATTTTTTCTTATTTTTACGTAGAAGTAAAGATTATACCATTTGGAATATCCCCGAAGGAGAGACCACCGAGTCACCATTTCTTAGGAGTCGGTTTCGTCCTTTGAGTCCGAACTAGTGACCCAGCCCTTCTACGGGACCTCTTCGTTTACCGTGAGGTCGTAAGAACGGACCTCTTAGGGTACCTCTCTCTTCGGACTTTCCGATATATCAGGGACCCTAGTGTTTTCTCAGTCTGTACTGGATCGTAGACTTGTTGTTATTTGTAGTATCTATGTTAGGTGTCTTTGTTTCCAAGAAACCCTAGAAATTAATAAGAATTTCTCATATTTCCCATTTGAAATTCTGGTTTCCCTATTCTTGTTTTGCAAACTCTTGGTTTCAAATTAGTCTACTGAATGTATTTCGTGTTTTTATAATTTTTTTTTAGTACTTGTGAAGTCTGTTTGTCTACTAATACTTGTTACTGATTCTTTAGTTGTTTAGTAAACCTGATTTTTATGACCCCACTTTTATAAGGATGGAGTACTGATATATTGGTTTTTGATATATATATAAAAATGTCTATGAAATAACTTTAATATGGTAGAACTTTTTTTTTACATTGTATAAACGTTGTATCCAAACAAAAGATGTACCATAAAGTAGGACACTGTTTAGTCTTTACAACTTAATAGTAAGATGACCACTGTAATAGGTGTCCACTGTTTGACCTATAAGATGAGCATAATTGTCCCGTGCCTAATTGGAGTCAAGTAGTTTAGACCCACAATACATAAGACCTCACGGTACCTAACTTCTGTTTCATCCATTTTTCACGGTAAATGGACCTCTTCGACTAACGAAGATCTCTGAAATGTTGATTCAAGTGCTACCTTATAAAAATCTTCAAGGAAAATCTGACTTTATATTAGAGTTTATAAAAACACAGAGATTCAGTCTTCAATTACATAAAGATGAAGTTCTGGGGTGAATTTGTTCAAGGAAGGTTCAGACAAAGACACAAAAATACAGAAAGAGAATGATATATCGAAATAAAGATTGATATAATAGTTTGAGTTAAGTTTGATCTTGTGTAGAGTACATTTGTTGAAATACGGCGGACTTAGGATAAAAGTTCTGCCGTTTCTATGAAGCTTTAACGCCATAACGTAATTGTGAACTAACCATCAGATGTCGCGGTGGCTAGTCACGTTCAGCGTGTCAGCACAGGGTGAGAAACGCTGGGGTACTGATGTGTCAGGTACCTTAAGAGGTCCAGTCTTATGACCTCACTCATCGGAAAGGGAAGAAAGGTTGGGTCCCTAGATTGAGTCCAGAGGGCGTAACGCGTGCCTAAGAAATGGTCGACTCGGTGTTCCCTTCGGGTTAGATGACAATCACTGTGTGTCGCGATACGAATAGAAAAGAAATTTATTGGCTAATTTTTTTTTTTTTTTTTTCAGGGTTTCAGACAGTGGATTCAAAAGGGTCGCATGGCCAAACCAATTCACAAAAGCTCTTTTTCTTGACCCCTGTCTTTCGTGAAGGCGGATGGCTTCTCATAATCCTTAAAAATTTGAATACTCACTGTTAAATCCAAGAGGCATTTCGTAGTTCTAATTTTGAGTTTCGCCAGTGACCACTCCCAAGTCAACTGCTACGTTTGTGTTCGGGTTTGGCGCGTCTCAAGAAAGATGCGGGGGTTCGCCGGGTTGTACCTGTACGTCCCCGTAGAGGCGCTAAGTTGCGACGGCATCATCCGTGGCGCAATGCCTTTGGAAATCTGTCAGGGCGCCTGAAGGTGGAGTGGGCGGGGTGAGGGGCGAGGCCGGCGGGTGAGACGACGGGTCGCAGTGGACCCTGCAGGCTCCTGGGCAGGTTCGCGCCTCGGCGAGAGCGCCGCACGGCCCTTGATCGGGTCCGGGCCGGCGCGGCCGCCGGGGCCGGGGCCGCCGCGTCAAGTCTGTGGAGACGCACCGGAGAAGGTGTGCCGCCGGGAAGGTGGCGTCCCAGGGCCCGGCGGACGAGGGGGCAGCGGGGCTCAAGTCGGTTACAGAGGACCCGCGGCAGCGACAGTGACCTTAGACGAGCCGCGCCGGCCTTGCAAGAAAAGCCGGACACTCGGTACCGGCTCCGGGGTCGTGGGGTGCGTCGAAGGAGAAGGGCGGCCGATTGGGGCGGGGAGACCCCGTTGATGGGTCTGTCTGCGAGGACGGAAAGGTGACGAACGAACGTACCCTGGGCGGGTCGACTCTACAGTCGAAGCGGGAAGCGTGCGCACGAAACGAAGAGAGTTAGACGAGCTCTCAACCCCAAGGTCCCTACTCCAGACCCCCACATCTCGCAAGAGAAACGAAACGTTCCACTCGAACTCGTCTACTAGCGACTCTTTAAGAGCGTCTGAGACGGCACCTCTCGTCGCGAGTGTCCGAGGGAACATGTTTGCGAAAGCTCCTTAGTCCGTAATACGGGTGTAGGACCTGACCCTGACCTAGACGAGAAGATGAAAGAAAAAAAAAAAAAACCTAAACATGTACAAAAATAAAAACAACACCATAGACGACGAGAAGATGAAAGATCCCTCTCACTTCAGGAGAGAGGTTTGTTCGTAATTTCCTCTTTACTTCGTAAAACATAGTTATTTGTTCCTACAGTGTCATCAGTCACTAAGGTCGAGAGGTCTCGTTAACCCTTCTTTTATTATGGACACTAGGCCGAAATCGACGAGAAGTCACTCATGAGTTGTAAGTCTTTTGATTCTAGTATCGTAGACCAGGGTAGTGAAGTACCCTTTATCTACCCCTTTGTCACCGTCTGAAATAAAACCCCCCGAGGTTTTAGTGATGTCTACCATTCACGTCGGTACTTTAATTTTCTGCGAACGAGGAACCTTATTTCGATACTGGTTGGATCTGTCGTATAATTTTTCGTCTCTGTAATGAAATGGTTGTTTCCAGGCAGATCAGTTTCGACACCAAAAAGGTCACGAGTACATACCTACACTCTCAACGTGATACTTCTTTCGACTCTCGGCTTCTTAACTACGAAGACTTGACACCACAACCTCTTCTGAGAACTCTCAGGGAACCTGACGTTCCTCTAGGTTGGTCAAGTAGGATTTCCTTTATTTAGGACTTATAAGTAACTTTCCTGATTACGACTTCGACTTTGAGGTTATGAAACCGGTGGACTACACTTCTTGACTGAGTAGACTTTTCTGGGACTACGACCCTTTCTAACTTCCGTCCTCCTCTTCCCCTACGGTCTCCTACCCTACCAACCTACCATACTGACTAAACTACCTGTACTCAAACTCGTTCGAGACCATCAACTACTACCTGTCCCTTCGGACCACACGACGTCAGGTACCCCAACGTTTCTCAACCTGTACTGACTCTCTAACTTGACTTTGACTTTGTCATTCATGACTCCTTTCGTCCCATGACCGGCGGGCTCTATCGACTCTACGTATACTTTCTTTAATAAAGTCACTCGGGTTTGAGAATGTAAAAGGGTGTGTATCTTTTTACGATTTAAGGAACTCTATAGACCAAAAGAAATTAAGTGTTTTTATGAAAACACCAATTCTGATGGACGGGAAACAACGTAAGTCAAGTCAAGTCAACGAGTCGACACAGGCCGAGGAACACTGGGGTACCTGGCGTCGTACAGTCCGAAGGGACAAGGAGTGGTTGAGGGAGTCGAACGAGTTTGAGTACAGGTAGCTCAGCCACTACGGTAGGTTGGTAGAGTAGGAGACTGTAGTGAAAGAGGAGGACGGAAGTTAGAAAGGGTCGTAATCCTATAAAAGATTATCCAATCGACAAGTGTAGTCCACCGGTTTCGTAACCTTGAAGTTCGTAGTCAGGAAAGTTACTTATAAGACCTGACTAAAGGAACTCCTAACTGACCAAACCAGAGGGACGTCAGGTTCCCCGAGAGTTCTCAGAAGAGGTTGTGGTGTCAAGTTTTCGTAGTTAAGAAACCGTGAGTCGAAAGAAATACCAGGTTGAGAGTGTAGGTATGTACTGATGACCTTTTTGGTGTCGAAAGTGATCTGTCTGGAAACAACTGTTTCATTACAGACAAAAATTATACAACAGATCCAAACAGTATCGAAAAGAAGGTTCCTCGTTCGCAGAAAATTAAAGTACCGACATCAGTGGTAGACGTCACTAAAATCTCGTGTTCTTTTATTTCAGACAGTGACAAAGGTGACCAAGGGGTAGATAAACGGTACTTCACTACCCTGGTCTACGGTACGAGAAACAAAAGACTTACAACTCAAACAGTCGGAAAAGTGAGAGGAGAAAGTGAAAGTAGTTCTCCGAGAAATCAAGGAGAAGTGAAAGATGGTATTCCCACCACAGTAGACGTACAGAGTCCAATAACTATAAAGAGGGCCGTTAGAACTAAGGTCGAACACGAAGTAGGTCGGGTCGTAAAGCGTACTACATGAGGTTCATGTTCAATTCATTCGTCCCACTGTTATATATCGGAACTACATGAGGAAAGGGTTAAACCTTGGTCAGACAACAACGTACAGTCAAAGATTGTCAACGAAGAACTGGACGTATGTCTAAAGAGTCCTCCGTCCATTTCACCAGATCATAAGGGAAGAAAAATTCTTAAAAAGGTGTCAAACACACTAGGTGTGTTTCCGAAATTGCATCAGTTAATTCGTGTCCATCTACAAAAAGACTTTAAGGGAATGAAAAAGATACTAGGTTGCCTACAACCGTTAAACTAGAGACCAAGGAGACGGAGAAGATTTAGGTCAAACTTTAGGTCGAACTTGTAGACCTTCAAGAGCCAAGTGTATGACAACTACGGATCCGGTCCTCTTAAAATTCGTAATGAAACGATCACACACTCTACTCACGTTACACACCATCAAACTTGTAAGAAACCGTAACGAAAAGACACCTTAACCTTACTTTTACTTTTGACTGGAAAAGGTCAGGACACCGGTGACTACTTAAAAGGTTTGAAAGACCGTATAACTAACTTCGTGAAAGTGTCGTAGGAGAAAATCCTAAACTTTATCGAGTCGACCTTAAGGTAGTAGACGTGTCTTAATGGATTCTTTATCTATTTCTTGTTACTCCCTTGTTTTTCGGAAAGGTCCATGGGTATTATTAGTGATGGAACATAGTAAACGAGACAGAGTACTTGTGATCCTTAAAAAAAGGGGTTCTTTCGTACTTATTGCGGTATGTAGAATAAACGGGGGTGGTATGGCTGAGAAACACTGGGGTACTTGATATACCAGGTACCTTAAGAGGTCCGGTCTTTTGACCTCACCCATCAGATAGGGAAGAGGTCCCCTAGAAGGACTGGGTCCTCAGCTTGACCCCAGAGGACGTAACGTCCACCTAAGAAATGGTCGACTCGATGGTCCCTTCGGGGGTAAATATCATGATAGAATAACAAAAAGGAGTAATAACTCCATCTTAACTGTATGTTATTTAAAGTGTGAACAGTTCACATGTGAAACTACAAAACGATACTTTAACAGTGGTTTTAGTTCTCTGACTTGTAGAAGTCACGGGAGACAATAGAGAGAGCGAACAAGAAGGGGTGTAGGAGAGGTAGGGGTCCATCGGAGACTAGACGACAGTGATATCTAATCAAACGTAAAAGATCCATAAATACATTTACGTCAAAATGTCATACATGAGGAAACAGAAAAAAAGTGAGTTGCATTAATAAAACTCTAAGTAGATACGAAAGTACGGAGTCAAAGTAAGGAAAAGTAACCTTTCATAAAAAGGTAACATACATACATAACAACAACGATACAACAAATCAACGATTCAACATAAGTTGAGAAACGTCGGGGTACCTGACGTCGTGTGGCTCGAGGGGAGAGGAACTGATAGAGGGTCTCAAACGAGTCTGAGTAGAGGTAACTCAGCCACTACGGTAAGTTGGTAGAGTAGGAGACAGAAGGGGAATAGGTTACTCAGTCGAGTAGAGTACTCCACCGGTTTCATAACCTCGAAGTCGAAGTCGTAGACAGGAAGATTACTTCTAAGTCCCAACTAAAGGAAATCCTAACTCACTCAGCTTCCTTGAGAGTTCTCAGAAGAGGTCATGTTAAGTTTTGTAGTTAAGAAGTCACGAGTCGTAAGAAATACCAGGTTGAGAGTGTAGGACGTACTGATGACCTTTTCGGTCATACACACATATTTTACACGAATAAGTAAATAGACAACTACTTATAGACCCCCTAAAACAAACAAATGACAATGTGTGTTTTGACAATACTTGTGGACACGTGATCAGAAGCATACACGAGTCAACGAAGTCAGCACAGAGCGAAGTACGCTGGGTGAGGTCATAAGAACCCGAAGGGAATACCGGGTCGACCATTTCTTAGACGGACGTTACACCCTCTGGACCCAACCTAGGGTGTAAGAGGTCCTTCTAGGGGACCTCTTCCCTTGTCGAAGACCAAATTTCTCGTCATTATTCTGTCTCCAAGGGATCAGTACAGACTGAGAAACGTTGGGGTGTGTGACATCGGACGGTCCGAGGAGACAAGTACCCTAAGAGGTCCGTTCTTATGACCTCACCCAACGGTAAAGAAAGAGGTCCTGTTACGATTAAATAATTTAATTATTTTCCAATAATCCTTTGAAACGTAATAAGTAGAGTATATTAAATTTTAACATCTCTAATTATTAACTTTCTTTTAACCGTATACTTTATAAGGGTCCAAAATCTTTAACTACAGTATAAATGAGTTTGTTTAGTAAATAAGGTGTCACTTTACTGTAAAATCAATCGAAGAGACCGGTAACTAGTCACCCAGGACTCGAGGGAGATCACTCTTTACACGATGAATGTCTCCCACCACAGTTAGAAAACCTTTAACGGAGGAAAGAGTAATATCAGGAAAAGTAAGAGATAACAAGATTCATTATCTATATAAAAGTCAAAATTCGGTTTCGATACAGTCTAAAGAGTCTCTTGTTAAAAAAACTCTTTAATGTATTCATTCCATAGCGAGAGAGGAAACCCTTAATTTTTGTGAATAATCACCACGATTTCTTGGGTGGACGGTTACGTCCTCGGTGTCCTCTAGGTCCAAGATAGGGACCCAGTCCTTCTAGGGGACCTTCTCCCGTGCCGTTAGGTAAGGTCATAAAAACGGATCTCTTAGGGTACCTGTCTCCTCGGACTGTCCGATGTTAGGTATGTCAGCGTCTCAACCTGTGTTGACTTCATTGAAACAGATAACACCTTTACGTAGGTATTTTAATACCTGGATTAAAACAAAGGTAAACACGTCATAGATAGAAACTCATGAATCATACTACCAGGGAACAGGACTCTAACTTCTCAGTGTTATGGGAACCCCTAGTACGAAGACTGTCATTTGACGACAATCGGTTTAATCGAGATGTCTAACTGGACAATCTTTTATGCAAATTCTTTTATTACGAGTTTTATAAATTGTATTCTAGATGGGAGAATTGTTTAAAAATTCACATGTCATGTCATAACAATTAATATTTGTGTTGCAACATGTCGTCTAGAGATCTTAAAAATGAAAAATTGACTTTGAAAAATGTACAACATGAAATTACGGGTTAAAGAGGAGGAGATTCGGGAACCGTCAGTGGTAAGAAAAACGAAGACTGTCAAACCAAGAAGATACATGGAGTACATTCACCTTAGTACGTCATAAATAGGAGGACACTGAATCGTATTACAGGAGTTTCAAGTAAAACAGTGTATATCGTCTTAAAGGAAGAAAAAATTACGACTTATTATAAGGTGACAGGCATATATGGTGTAAAAAAATAGGTAAGTAACCTGTCATCTGTAAATCCACCAAAGGTATGGATAACCGACAACACTTTTCACGACAATATTCACACTCTTACTTTTATACAGAAGTTCTAGGACTACACTTAAGAAAACCTATTTATGGGTCTTTATCCCAACGACCTAGTATATCATCAGAGCCCGAGGGGACCACCGAGTCACTATTTCTTAGACGGACGGTCACGTCCTCTGAACCCAAACTAGGAACCCAGTCCCTCTAGGGGACCCCTTCTATTACCGTTGGGTGAGGTTATAAGAAGAGAAAACGGACCCTTTAGGGTACCTATCTCCTCGGACAATCCGATGTCAGGTACCACAACGTTTTCCTAACCTGTGTTGAATCACTGATTTAGTTCTTGTTTTTACCATCAGAATAAAAATTGAAAAATCCTTGAAGGTATGACAAAAAGTGTTGTTGACGTGTAAAGTGTAAGGATGGGTTGTCACACGTTTATAAGGTCAAAGAGATGTTGGAACGGTTGCGAACAACTGACTAACGAGTTATGACTGGTAGGATTACACACTTCACTACAAAGTGACACCAAAACTAACCGGAAAGGGACTAATCACTACAACTCGATTATCCAAAACAACAACCATCACCAAAACAAAACAGTAACTCAACGTTATCATGGAATATATAAAATCTATAATTAGAGGATAGTCTATGTACCAAACATTCATAAAATGAGGGAAAGACACACAACGGAAAGTGAGACTACTAACAACGAGAACGATCCGTCGAAAAATCAAACTACATTAGGATGAACAGATAAAAAATAAAATAACGGACACGAAAACCGTAGTATAAGTTATTTAGTAACGGTTCTGATCACGGTATTTCTAAAAGGGAATTCTTAAAATCAAAAATTAAAATTGTCGAATTCTAAAAATTCACAAATTATATAAAACTTTAAGAAAAACACATACCACATCCTATTCACAGGTTAAAGTAAGAAAACGTACACTTATAGGACAAAGGGGTTGCGGTAGGTACACACAACAAAATTCGACTATTTATAACCCTATTTAACAGTGTGTTGTCTTTTATTTATTACGTCGAGGATTCACTTTGACTACGAGGACCAGACTCCTGGTGCGAGACTCATCGGTCCTTCATTTCCTTTTCTTATTCTAGTGACTTCTTCCGATTTCATCAGTTTTCTTCCGTGACCTAGACACCAAACTCTCACAGAGTCGGTGACGTGTACAACGACAAACAGGGGGACCACGTTAATGTTGGTCGTATTTCTTTGGTTTATAAACACACGTGCATAACGAAGTGGACGCCTCTTCCGTTACCGTGGGTAAGGTCATGAGAACGGACCTTTTAGAGTACCTGTCTCCTCGGACCATCCGACATTAGGTACCCCAACGATTCTCAGTCTGTGCTGACTCGCTGAAGTGAAAGTGAAAAGTGAAAGTACGTAACCTCTTCCTTTACCGTTGGGTGAGGTCACAAGAACGGACCTCTTAGGGTCCCTGCCCCCTCGGACCACCCGACGGTAGATACCCCAGTGTGTCTCAGCCTGTACTGACTTCGCTGAATCGTCGTCGTCGTAACGAAGTGGACTAGGTCTTCAACGATTACTAAACGTTCACGGAACTTCTTTCTTTTAGTAGCCTAAACGTTCAAGAGAACTTTTCAAAGAATTCTAACCTTTTAATATTAAAAGACATTTGACTACTAAAGTCAATAAAGATGTATAAACATTGGGAAGCAAAATCCAAAAAAAAAAAAATTGACAATGACTTAAATTCTTGAACTTTTTCAGTTCCAGTAACAAAGAGAGAATCTTACAAAATGATACATTCGGTAGGTTTGTCTAGGAGGTTCTCACACCACCCTACTTCTCTTTATTGGCATGTAGAATTTTTTTTTGTCTACATGTTTTAACAAGTATTGTATGGTCGACATAAGTATTGTCATTTTATATTGACCCCCTTCTCGTTGTAGATTGTTGACCTTTTACTTATTTGTTTGACACCCTATAAGTATATTACCTTATGATACATTATTTTTCTTACATGATGACCATATGGTTCATTGTGTCTATGTACAAATTTTGTAAGACAACTCACTTTCCTCGATCTGTGTTTTTCTATCTGTGACATAGTCAAGTCAAGTCAAGTGAAGTCAAGTCAGCGAGCCAACACAGGTTGAGAAACGTTGAGGTACTTGACGTCGTGTGGTCCGGAAGGACAGGTAGTGGTTGAGGGCCTCAAATGGGTTTGGGTACAGGTAGCTCAACCACTATGGTAGGTTGGTAGAGTAGGACAGTAGGGGAAGAGGAGGACGGAAGTTAGAAAGGGTCGTAGTCTCAGAAAAGGTTACTCAGTCGAGAAGCGTAGTCCACCGGTTTCATAACCTCAAAGTCGAAGTTGTAGTCAGGAAGGTCACTTGTGGGTCCTGACTAGAGGAAATCCTACCTGACCAACCTAGAGGACTAAGGTAAATGTACTTCAAGTTCTTGTCCGTTTTGAAATCAGTCTTGTCTCTAGAAACTCTTTCCCCATAACTTATCTTTCAGGTGTTGTCTTGGAAGACCGTACTATCTTTACCGAGCACATCTAGATCCACCACCGACGTACCTACATTTTAAGTAACTCGACATACGAATTCTAAACACGTGAAGTGACATACATTCAATATGGAGTTTAAAAATTACCTTTTTTCCTCCATTACCCTATCTTCTATACCATTCTATAGACCACTACATTTAAACTCTAAAAAGACGGGTCTTTTATAAATCGAAGTATCTAGACGTACTCTAATTAACTCTTCTGTTAAATCTATCTCTTCTCTGGAGATCTAATTCGTGATCCCTTGGTCTCCAACCCTTTTCCTTTTATTCAGTCGTTTTATCTCTAAATTTTACTCTCCTTTTCTCGTCTACTTGGTCCAGAGTCTCTTTTACTTCTTATCTTACCAGTGGACGTACTTCGTGATGACTCTCGATCTCTACTGTCTCTTCACAATCATGTTTTCTCTCTGGGACGATAGTTTTAGTTGAACTTCCATGAGGTTCGTGGGAGATGAAGGTTGAGTTGAGAGGGTGGGTACTGGAGTTGTGTGTCGTGAATTCAGGACTCTCGAAGACCAAATTTCTCGTTATTATCGAAAATTTTTCAGACAGACTTTTAGTCAACATTTTATGAAGTTTAATAAAAAATTTAATGGTATAGTTATTTCGAGGTTCTGGGTCAGAATGAGAGTTTTGTGTGTGTGTGTTTCTTATACTTTGATTTCTTGAAAAAAAGGGGAATTTCTTCAGAACTTCGTGAAAAAAATTCAATATTTCTTTTCAAGACGTCTTATTCGTTAAACCTGGTTAAAAGATTTACTGTTGACCTTTACTGATAAAATTTTATAGACAAACTTTCGTATGCTCTCGTTTATTCCGGTACTTCTGAATACACGGTTCTAAGTCCTCTTTTGTCTTTCTACCTTCAGATCCATCGACTCAGGTCATAACCCCCGAGTCGGTTAGAAGGTCAAAGTCTTCTACGTCTACACTTCGATTTGTCTCGAAACATGTCTGAGTACCCCAAACCCTTGTACTAGATTTCGTTTAGGAGTCCGAAACCCAACTCTACGTTTCCCAGTGTGAGATCCTCATCCAACTTGTCCCGGAGTATTCGTGATTTCGGGTTAAGACTTAATAGAGTCAAAACCTTATCTAATTCATCGAGACTCTAACCATCACAGGTATCGGTGGACAGTCCTCCTTTGTACTTAAGAGAGAACTCCCTTTCCTGTGATGAAACTCCGAAGTTTAATAGAGATATTGGTGTAATTTTTTTTTTTTTTTCGGTCCGTATGTTCCTCTGTTCAACTACATGAGTTTTTAGTTCCCTTTTTTTTCTGGGTCTCCCCTTGGTCTCTCACCTCAATAGTCTATATCTAAAATTTTATCGTTACGAATTATACAAGTTTCTCTTTTCTGTTCAAACAGTTTATTGGGTCTTTAATTCTTGTGTTATTTATCCAAATTTCCCTCTAATTTGTCATGTTTTCTTTTTTGTGGTGAGTAATTTTTTTTTCTATGAACCTGGTATAATTTTAATTGTGAAAGACAAGTGAACATTTTAATCGATCGGTCACCTTTAAACGATATACTGTGTCCCTCGAGTCTAGACCACGAGACACTGTTCGATCTCCCCACCCTACCTCACCCTCCACTCCCTCTTCAAGTTCTCCCTCCTCTGTGTGCATATGGATACTTACTAAGTACAACGATATGTCGTCTTTGGTTGTGTTATAACATTTCGTTGATAGGAGGTGAATTTTTATTTATTTAAAACATATTTCTGGATAACAAGTAGTTTTATATAATTTCACTTTTTTCTTCGGTTTTCACAACTACATGTTTCCTTTATACAAGTCTTTGATATTTCTTGAAGACATTTATACTTTTTCTATTGGGTTGTCTTTTACCCGGTTTCTGAGTTTACCTGTGAAGTGTGTTCTCCTATAAGTTTGCTGATTGTTTATATTTACCACCTATTTAAATTTCTATATTTTCTGGTTCTCGAAAACCAAAATTTTATGGGAAAGGACCCTGAAGGGATCACCAGGTCTCCAATCCTTAGGTACACGGTTACGTCCCCTGTGTCCAAACTAGGGACCAGGTCCTTCTGGGGTGTACGGTACCTCGTTGATTCGGGGACGTGGTGTGGATGACCTTCCGTACGCGATCCCGGGTACGAGACGTTATCCTCTTCAGTAACGTCACTCTTCGGGGTCGTGGTTTTACTTCTCATCCGGGGTGAGATGTTGAGCTCTTTCGGACGTGCGTCGTTGCCTCTGGGTTGTGCCGGTTTTTAAATTTTTTGAGAAAGGAATTTATTTATTTTTAAATTTTTTGGGAAAGAAGGTATAAAGACTTCGTACATTTATCGTACATACTATTAATATAAAAATTTTATGTAAATCCTAATTTATTTCATTCTACAACCTTCTTCTATCAACACCACGTCCCCGAGTCAACGAGACACCGTACACCCTAGAAGGACCTGGTCTCGAGTTTGAACATAAGGGACGTAACCGTCCACCTAAGGATTGGTGATCTGGTGGTCTCTTCAGGACCTTTTCCCAAGAAATTTTGGTTTCGAGAAACAGAATAATTATCATGTATAAAGACTTATAAAATTTTCAATATTAAAAAATGAAGATTACCTATTGTAAGTGGACCAAGTTTTTGGTTATTTAATATTGTGTACGTAGCTCTTCAGGGAGTGGGACAGAAAGGGAGGTGGGGTGTTCTTTAATACTAACAAAGGACACATAGAAGGGTCTTAAATAAATACACCTTCGTTCTTTACTAGTATTTTAGGATAAGAGGAGAGGATGTGTTTTCCGTATGGAATGAACGATTCAATTTTTCGGGTTCATGTTCTCATAAAATTGAATCGTTCTGTAGGACCCCTAGAAAGGTATAGTCATGTGTCCCTTGAAAGAGTAAGAAAGAGTGTCGACGTATTACGAGGTGACAGGTATACATAATATCAAAAATTTTAGTCGGGAGACTCCCAATAAACCCATTAAAAGGTGGATTAATGTTGGTTATCGGAGTATGTAGTAAAGTATACATTCGTTCACACAGATATCAGTCTTAAGGAGTTTCTGCCTAAATCAACTTAGTTTCTCATTTATGTGGATGTCAAACCATTTGTGATCCCGACACTATAAGAGGAGAAGGCAGACGTGACTCCGTTCACGGACAAAGGGGTATAGAAGAATGTCTCATACAGAGGTCTGTAAAGGAACAAACGGTTCGGTTATTCATGTATTGTCATTGAGGCACGTCGAAGGGACCATCGATGTAACCATTTCTTAGGTAGACGCTACGTGCTCTGGACCCAAGCTAGGGACCCAGATTTTCTACGGGACCTCTTTCCCTTATCGTTGGGTGAGGTCATAAGAACGGACCTCCTAAGGTACCTGTCTCCTCTGACCGATCGATGGCAGGTACCCCGGCGTTTCTCCTGTGAAAGTGAAAAAGTAATGTTGACTACGATTTGTAGAAAAACATACAAACTCCGGATAAACATTGGTAAAAAGACACTTCAGAAACAAGGGGCCAAGAAACGGATAAAAAGATCACCCAAAACTTACATTTAACAATCTATAAAATGTTACTCATAAGTTATATATAAACATAAACCCCACCCTCCCCCATCCCTTAATAAGTTCTTCCTTTTTGTCTACAATTTTGAGGTCAGTATTTTTGTTTATATAGTCGGAAAGAAGGTCGTCAGACCTTAGACCAGTTCTCCATCGGCACTCGATGTGTGTTGCTAAGAGAACAGCGTCAACTGTCCTCGGTCCTGGGTTGGCGCGTACGAGCCTTCTCAGAGGGGTTAGGCCTACAGCTCAGGCGCACGAGTCGCCAAAGGATTGCCTTGTAGACAACGCGTACGAGGATTTGGGCGGGATGACCCTGTAAAGGGTGTTTTTTGACTTCCGCAAACGCGGACGCGCAACGCCTACGACACGCTCAGTGGACCAGTGGACGACAACCTTTTGCAGGGGCCAAACTTCTTCCTTAAGGTGATGTTTTGGTCTGAAGAAGGGTACCGAGAATTTGTTTGTTTTTTGGGGTGACGTAGTGTAGTAACCCATAAGTAGTGTCAGAGAGATTTGTCATAGATTTCGCTCACAAAGTTTAACTACGAAATATAACTCCTGCTTTATCTACTATTTCCTGAAATTTTGTACAGTCCTCAAATTGTCATGTGAGAAATGAATGATCTGTCTCTTTCTCTGCGCGTCTTTCTTTTCCGACCCCTCGCCCCCACCGCCCTTGGATAATAAATGTCTCTTTTTCTACGAAAAGGTCAAACCAACTCTACCTCTTAATTTGGAATGGCTTTCCATGGTAACTGAGGTTTTTCCTACAACGTGGTCAGTACAAAGACGTAAAATACTCTGAAAAACTTTCGAGACCTCTGTCACGGGTTCCAAAAATTTGATTTAGGAATCTCTCCACTAAGATCTACGAGTTTCTGACAAAAGGGGTTATTCGATATTACAATCGAGGTGAGAGGAGTGGGACGTTTCGCAGAACACAAGTTATCGACCCATATATACCGGGCTTCTTCAAAGAAATTCCTGGTCTGTTAAAAAATTCAGGACGGTTCGTAATGGAAGCATAAAATTTAAATAGAAAGATTCATTCATACCTTACAGTCTATCATGGACGATGCTTCACCCCCTCTACCACTACCGACTTGGTTTCTAAAGAAACTTCACGAGTCGAAAAGGATGGTAAAGTCTTCGACAGGTATGGATCGGTCTACGAAGTGGTTTCGAGATTATCCTGTCGAATAAAGTCTTTTACCTGACCCCAAGTACAAACCCTTACGTACATTCTTAATTTCTAAAATTTTAATTTTTTTTTCTTTTACCTGACTTCGGCACCGACACATTTACGTCGAAACGTGGTGGTACTGTGAGGACCAACCTCGGTCAACCTGGTCCTCTGGACAGGGATTTGATCACATAGGACACAGGACAAGAAATAATTACAAATCAATATTTTACGTGAATGACATAACTGGTGACACTCCCATTTAAGAAATTATCGATGAAACCCAGTCTGAAGATGTAGTCTTAAAGAAAAATAGAAGAAAGGACTTCGAAATTGATAAAGAATCCACTACAAATAACCTTAAATCATTTCAACTATAATAACTACCGGTAACAATTTCGTACAAGTCACCGGACACCCCTGTCTCCACGTTAATCCCACCTAAAAATCCTCAGTCATCTTTTTCGTACACATATGGTCGCCGGAAGTTTGATCCTGTGTGTTTCTGAAAGGTTCCCTGGTTAAAAGTCCAGGAGTCAAAGTATACTTGAGAAAAGATTTTAACACAAAAGGACTTCTGTGAGAAGGGTTCTTGTTCGGACACAACGCCCATATCGAAGGGGAAAGGGTACAGTCGAAAGTGTCAGTGACGCAAAGGGAAAAAAATGTTTTCTTCCGTATGTAGAGACATATTGTTGTCGTACAACGGGTCCTACATTTTACAGGTCCCTACTGTTCGTTTCCCCTGTTAAATGTTGTGACTTGTTACTTAACTTTTTCGTCTTTGACAACTGACGTCGGTCCTGGGTTGTCACGGACGAGCCTTCTCAGAGGGGTTAGACCTGTAAGTTTCAATAAAACTTGTAACCCACAAAAGTATCAGAAAGGAAAGTTGGTTTAACTTCTACTGTCTATTGTTGCACTACTGTCATGTTCTCAGAAACCCCGTAATTAAATTCTCAGGTCTCTGTACTAACTATAACGACATAGTCAAAGAAGATGAAGATGAATCATTACACTTGTTCGAAGAAGGGTGTATTTTTGCTTTTTAACCTTACATTTGACTACGACTCGGGTCGTAAGACTCGTTATTCGATACGAGTTTTTGTGTTCGGTTAGTCCTTTTAAGGACCACTAGGTCACCAATCCTGAGGTTCGAAAGTGACGACTCCCTGGTCCAAACAAGGGACCAATACCTTGATTCTCGGGTGTTTGGTACGTCGGTTTTTTTCTGTTTTTTACTCTCTTTTATACATTCGGTTAGTTTTTTTTTTTTTGGATGAGCGAAGTAATTCTATCCTAAATATCCTAAAAAACCACCAGATCACGGATTCCGAAGGTTACGTCCCCCAGACCCAAACTAGGGATCAGTCCCTTGATGTAGGTTGTACGGGATTGATTCTCAAACGTCCGGTGTTGATTTCTAGGGCGTACGGAGTTGATTCTGGACCACGTCCGTTTATTTCTTCCTACCATGTCCCTCCCTCCTCCCTCCCCCCAAGTCCTACCCCTTGTGCACATATGGACACCATCTAAGTACAACTACATACCGTTTTGGTTATGTTATAACATTTTATTTATTTATTTATATAGTTAAACTGTATTTTTTTCTATCGTAAAGATTATTTTAAAATGAAATCACACTAAAATGACACAATACAAAATTATTAATGTTACTTGGGTGCTCTGTGACAAATTGAAAATCTCCGAAGATCAGTGTCCTTTTGACATTTGACATATGACAAAAAGTTTCTTCATACTATCCATTAATTATTTTCTGAAGCTTCGTTTTCTATATAATCCTATTTTAAGACACTCCCTTCATTTAATCTTGATCCTTAAATTTTCTTATTACTTATTAATAAAAAATTTAATTATTAAAATAACTAAAATTTATTATTTTAAACAAACGATTTCTACTCGAAAAATTTAACAAAAACAAAAAAATCACTTACTACTCATTATATTAATCTATATGACTTATATAAAATTTCTTACTACACCGTCACAATTTTGTGGTTATGTATGTTATAAGACCTTTAATGTCGGAAAGCTTGATATATTTGTCGTACTTTTTTAAATTCACAATTTGATTTTTACAAACGGTTCCCCTTTGATTTTTGACTTTTCGATACACGGTCCCCCCATGTATCGAAATGGTTTAGAGGGTCCCGTCCGTTTTTGTTTGTTTGTTTGTTTTTGAAACTTCTGGTGACGACTTCTTTTTAAGTTCAAAACGACACTCCCTCTTACCGTTTTACCTCATCACCGACTTCCCATTTACAACTCAGTTCTCCTTACTATATTTTATACTCAACTCTGTACAAAACTTCGACTACCCACACCTCTCTCCCCTTTATGAGGAGATGGGAGACCCATGTTGGAGTCTTAATTTGACTGTAAATCTACTCGTCTTCTTTTCGTATGTTCAAAACAATTTAAAAATGTACGTGTACCCCGGGAAGTGTTCTCTGACTTCTATACTTCTTCACTGGTCTAATCTTTCAAACATATGGAAAATCTGTTTCTGTGTTATTTGAACACGTCTTTACTGTTTCCAAACTCGACCATATCATTTAATATTCTTTCACCGATACTGTACATACCCCCGTCCAACTTTATCTACTCAATAAAATAAATCATTCAAACAAACATCTCTAAGCAAAGTCGTAACTAAGGGTCAGATACCACTTTTCCCAAAAGAAGAGAAGGACTATGTACCTCTTGTGGAAAGAGAACCTTTTAAAATACCGGACAAAAATCCATCTTTTTTTCCTCCAGTTTCTCGAGAAAGACGTAGACGACAAAGAATTCACTGAAGCCGGGTTTTATTATATGGTTTTTCCGCATAAACCCCTACCGTATAGGACTATCTCGACTACATCCTCTTCCCTCGCCGTAAGAATCGTTCCATTGTTGGGTTTCCTAGGTCCGTCTTTGTTTCAGCTAAAACTACGCCCTCCGTTCCTTTTCCACCGACGTCCACATCCATTTAGTATATATGCATTACTTTCCTAAAAAAAAAAGTCATTTTTTACCTCACCCTACCCCGTAATCAACTCTCCCCACCTACAACACTCTCAAATCCTCTACAACTCTTCATCCACTATTTATGTAATGTACATTCATATTCGAGTAGACTTTAGATGTATCGGATCTATCTCCAGGTTTGCACAGACCACCGGATATCTTTTTGAATACAAAAACGAAATACCTTCCCTTGAGATCACTACCTTAAGAAGGACTCTCTCTTTTGTAATTTTAATAAAAGGATAATAGGTTAGGGTATGTTTATAATAACGTCAAAAGTCGGTATAAAGTTGTAAAACTTTGGACTGTTTAGAGTTTTACAGGAACTGTAAACTATATATAACAGTGGAGACTGAGACTTTTTGATACAACCTTATGGTCTCTTAGTAGTGACTACAAAAAGTCTATAAAAGTGTGTGTAAAATTCAGTTTAAACTCTTTTTTTTTATACTGTCAGTATATTCAGTTTATCACTATTTTCAGGAACAATATGGTCTTCACTTATACCTTAAAAATAAAATTTTGAGACGATTTTCACAAAACAATGATTTTAGTTTAAACAAAACAAAAGAAATAACTTTAGACTGTTACCCACGACTCATAAAATTTTTAACATAACCAGAAACATTTCGATTATCTAAAAACAGTTTAACCAGTGAACTGTCTTTTATATAAAGGAATCAAGAATTGTACGGTTAATACACTTTGATTTTATGATTTTTTATCTCGATGAGTATAAATTTTCAAATGTAAACAGTATGTTTATATAAATTATATGGTATACAGAACCCTCGAGAGAGGATTTATAGTTGACTAATTTTATATTTGAAGTATAAAGTAATATATCTTAAAAAATTAAAGTTTATAACTTGGATGTACCGTTCCTTGTCTTGTTTTGTTTTGAAAGAAATTTTTCGTCTTGGTCCCCTAAGGGACCACCATGTCACCTATCTTTAGTTGAACGGTTACGTCCCCTGTACCCAAACTAGGGACCAGACCCTTCTAAGGTGGATGACGCCTCGTCGATTCGGGTACACGGTGTCGATGACTCGGGCTCGAGATCTCGGGTCCTCAATGTTGATGATTCTAGGGTATACGACGTAACATGTTGGTCCTTTTATAATTTTTATTTATTTATTTATATGATGTTTATGTGATGATAGATTTAGGACTTAAAGGCAAGGACCTAAATCCTTTAGGTTTCTCTAGCACAATAAACAAGGACTCAAAGTTGACTATCGTCCTCAAACCTATCTTTCTCCTACTCTACCAACCTACCGTAGTGGTTGAGTTACCTGTACTCAAACTTGTTCGAGACCCTCAACCACCACCTGTCCCTTAGGACCGTACGACGTCAGGTATCCCAGCGTTTCTCAACCTGTACTGACTCGCTGACTTGACTCTGTTTTTATTTAATAAGTTTTCGTTAGAGCTTTTTCTTCTTACCTTGACCTCCTTAGTTGGAAGGACTGAAGTCCGAGATGATGTTTCGGTGTCGGTAGTTCTGTCATGCCATGACCGTGTTTCTGTCTTTATATCTGGTTACCTTGTTTTATCTTTCGGGTCTCTATTTAGGTGTGTGGATACCTGTAGAATAGAAGCTGTTTCCTCCGTTCTTATATGTTACCTAATTTCTGTTAGAGAAATTGTTCACCACGACCCTTTTGACCAGTTGGTGCACATTTTCTTACTTTGATCTTGTGAAAGATTGTGGTATGTGTTTTTATTTGAGTTTTACCTAATTTCTTGTACCCGTTTTGTGAGAGACTGTATTTAGTGTCGTCCTATGAGATACTGGGTGGAGGGTCTTATGACCTTTATTTTCGTTTTTATTTGTTTACCCTAGATTAATTTTAATTTTCGAAGACGTGTTGTTTCCTTTGATATTCGTTCCACTTTTCTATCGGAAGCCTTACCCTCTTTTATTATCTTTTACTTCGTTGACTATTTGTTGATTAGAGTTTTTATATGTTCGTTGAGGACGTCAAGTTAAGGTCTTTTTATTTGTTAGGTTAGTTTTTTACCCGGTTTCTTGATTTATCTGTAAAGAGGTTTCTTCTGTACGTCTACCGATTGTTTGTGTACTTTTCTACGTGTTGTAGTGAGTAATAGTCTCTTTACGTTTAGTTTTGGTGTTACTCCATGGTGAAGTGTGGTCAATCTTACCGACGCTAGGTTTTCAGATGTTCGTTATTTACGACCTTTCCCACAGCTCTTTTCCCTCGGGAGAATGTGACAACCACCCTTACGTTTGATCATGTCGGTAATACCTCTTGTCACACCTCTAAGGAATTTTTTGACCTTTAACTTGACGGAATACTGGGTCGTTAGGGTGACGACCCGTATGTGTGGTTCCTTTGGTCTTAACTTTCTCTGTGCACATGGGGTTACAAGTAGCGTCGTGACAAATATTATCGGTCCTATACCTTCGTTGGATCTACAGGTAGTCGTCTACTTACGTATTCTTTCGACACCATGTATATGTGTTACCTCATAATGAGTCGGTAATTTTTCTTATGTAAACTTAGGCAAGAAAAAAAAAAAAAAATTAGTCAAGATTACTCCACCTACTTTGACCTCGGTAAATATGTCTCACTTCATTCGGTCTTTCTTTTGTGGTTATGTCATATGATTGTGTATATATACCTTAAATCTTTCTACCATTGCTACTGGGACATACGTTCTGTCGTTTTCTCTGTGTCTACATATCTTGTCTGAAAACCTGAGACACCCTCTCCCTCTCCCGTCCTACTAAGCCCTCTTACCGTAACTTTGTACGTATTATAGTACATTCTTTGCTTAGCGGACAGATCCAAGCTGTGTCCTATGTCCTACGAACCCCGACCACGTGACCCTACTGGGTCTCTCTACCATACCCCTCCCTTCACTCTCCCCCCAAGTCCTAACCCTTGAGTACATGTGAGCACCACCTAAGTACAACTACATACCGTTTTTGGTTACGTCATAACATTTCATTTTATTTCAATTTAAATTTTTTTTTTGTTATTTTTTTATATTTTTATTTCCAAATTTCGAGATAATTTTTTTTTTTTCTTTAATAGGTTTTTAGAAGAACTTATAGTTCAGGGACTCAAACCTATCGTTCCCAACGGATCTCACAATAAGGTGTGTATGTACGTATTTTTACAATATTAATAAGTCTACATAGTAGATGGTTTTTGACACGTAGTAGGTCATGAAGAGAGAGAAGGGAGTAGGGATTTTGGGTTAGTTCAGGGCTTTTCGACGTAGAGGATTTCACTTTCAGTGAGTCTACACAGGTTGGGAAACGTTGGGGAACCCGATACCTCAGGTATCTTAAGAGGTCCGGTCTTATGACCTCGCCCATCAGAAAGGGAAGACGTCTACTAGGAGGGTTGGGTCCCTAGCTTGGGTCCAGGACGACGTAACACCCACCTAAGAAATGGTCGACTCGGTGTTCCCTTCGGGTTCGGTGTCCCCCTCCGGGTTCCTATGATCGCACCCATCGGATAGGGAAGAAATCGTCTCGAAGGACTGGGTTCTTAGCTTGGCCCCAGAGGACGTAACGTCCACCTGAGAAATGGTTGACTCGATAGTCCCTTCAGAACATAGAGGATTGAGTTTAGATAAAAGGAGGTAGTAAGAGTGAGTTAGGTTTTCACAGAATTACCAGTGGTACATATAGTTCAGAAAAACCAGGTAAGAAAGGTCTTTTGTTTGTTTGTTTGTTTTTTTGTTTGTCTTTTTTATAAGATCTGTAACATAAGTACGGTGACAGAGTAAATTGTGGGAAGTCACCAAGTAGTAACAGGAATCCTAGTTTCGGATACAGAGGTCCCGAAGTAGAGTGTAGAAAAGGACGATGAGACTGAGATAAGGTCCACGTAGTTTGATTAATGTGAACGGAAAGGTAATCTCTAAGTTTAGGATAGAGGTCCGAAAGAAATAAGACAGAGGTGGAAGGATCTTGTGACAGTAGGGAAAGGATACTTATCGGAGATGAAGTCGAAATAAGGAGTTTACAATGAAAGAAACCTCTCCGTAGAGGACTAGAGGGGAGGGGAGTGGACTTCCCATCTAATCCCCAGATAAGAGACTTAAGGATAACCTTGAGTACGAGAGGTGACGTGTCGTCAGATAAAACACTTCATAGAATAGAGATGGGGGATTTGAGATCCTCACATCGGTGATAGGAATCGAGAATCGTGTCCTGACTGTGTGTCATTCATGTACGAGTATTTATGACGACGTACCTACTTAATTATAAAGGTCATTTTAATGATATTGGACGAAGTGTTTGAGTTTATGGATACATAAACGTTACGAAAACAAAAAAGGTTTGTTGACGAATTAGTGGGTTTCGGGAAAATCGTCCTACGGGTAATATAGGGTGGACCTCTTGTGAGGGGGTATCTAACGGGTCTATAGTGTTCGTTACTGAATACGTCCAATATCACCCGAGACAAGAGAAGAATTAATCTCTAGTTAACTAGATTACGGTGACTAGTTAACCGATTACGGTATCAAAGAGTAGAGTGTGACAGTGAAAACCTTTCGGCAGGGGGAACTAGGTTTTCCGTCACGAACAGGTGACGAATATCTACTCCGGGAACATCCAGATATAAGGACGATACTCCGACTTGTTCCTTCTGTTGAATCAAACAAACGGTTCCTACAAGGTGTCAACCGGAGGGTTCCCGGGTGAGAAGTGTTAGTTGACTCGTCCAGTGTGTGTCAATGTCCTCCCGACCCAGTCCTACTAAGTTACACGTCGTCAAGGTCTTGGTAATAAAGAGGGAAAGAGATGTCGTTCGTGGTGAACGGTTTTTTACTCTGCCAAATTTTTTTAAAAAATATCATTGTGTCTTTCAGGACGATACGGAAAGAGGGTCCTGTAAGTCTCGAGGAATGACGAACGGATAGGATTCATTTCGAAGAGAGACAGTAAGAGATGGGATTGGACATGATACTTTCCTTTTTGTGTTTAAACTAGAAAACGTCTCATGAAAAGACCAGTCCGTAGGACAGTTCAGTTCTTTTTTCTGTGTCCGTGTCCTTCTATGACTCGATCAATTTTACACTTTTGAATTCAGATAGGAGGTTGATCAACCAGATTACTAAATCGGAGAAATCTGGAGTTAAAAATAGTAGACTTTTTCGTCCTCTGTGAATCTAGGAAAGTCGAGAAACCTTAAGATATTAAAGTTATGAAATTTTTAGTTAAACCAACTTTATATTAAATGTATATTATTTTCCGTAAAAGTTCACAAACTGTTTAAATATGGTATTAGTTCAATATCTGGTGAAGACAGTGGGGTTTTACCTTAAAGTTAAAGGTAGTATCGAGGGGAGTACGGGGAGACGTCGTTTAAGGGGTCTTACCCCGTTGGTGACTAGACGATAGATAACGATATCTAAGTTAAAAAGGATAAAGGTCTAAATTAGATCTACCTTACAATGTTATATATGAGAAAGATCAAATAATAAAAAATTGTAAATACATATTGTTTTATCTTCTTAAGAAGCATTCAAACACAGCAGAAACGTGTCTCCAGCACGATTAGAAAGGACGTATCAAGATCAAAATCATATGTACCACGGTTTCACCCGTACCATACATTTTGTGTCATATATTTCTGAAGAAAGTATGTACCCAAAAAACAAAAACGTAACATATTATAAAAACACTAAATGAGGAGAATAACGGACAAGCTCTATAAAATTTACATAAAAATTTTCGGTTGTCACAAAAATCTGGCCTATGAAAAAACTTATGGTGGTAAGTTTATAATTTTTCAATTTATTTGAACTCACTAAAGAAGTAAAGTGTGTCATAGACAAATAATCGTTTCTTTTCCAAGGGTACGATAAATAAAAGTCTTAGTTAACGAAAGTGTTCACTTTTACATTACCATCAGGTATATTCCTACCCTAGTCTCGTCCCGTTGTCCCTATTGTGATACCGTCGTCCAGTAGCGTTGGGTAACCCTCCTGTCGTAACTTCTCTCACCACCCCCGTCGTACCCCCACCAATCCTCTGACCGAATGTACCCACTAAGTTATGTACTCTTTTCTATAAAGTCTATTACCATCGGTCTAACTAGTGGTTGACTCTGCCTTCTTTGTTTTGGTTTTTCCCTTTACAATCTACTTAGGACGTCATGACTTTACCCAAACCGTAATGGTCACACTTAATTATCAAATATTATATCCACTTATCAATGTCTTTATTTATACCTTCATTTCATATATAAATATAAAGGATCAAGACTGGTGTCACACCCGGGTCTTCGTCTTTATAGGGTCATCTTTACTTGTGTAGATCCTGGGTCTGTAACCGAAGATTATGGTGAGTAGTGATTTTCCTTGGTCAGAAGGAACTTCTGAGACTAAGGTCTCACCTTGTCCCTTTTGTGTTCAACTCGAACCTTGTAGAATAACACGACTCTTCTACCTTCAAGGTTTTTATTTACTACCCCTCTACAGTTCTCCTTTGTCATAGGTCGAACTACCCCGAGGGCGACCAGTTCAGACCCTATTAAACTCGTAGTTTGACTATAAATTAATTGAGTAGCTCAATTTTTCCTACGTACGTTATTTGTTTACTTAGTTTATACACCTATTCTCTGTCTAAAAAGAATATCATTCTCTCTTTATCTTTTTACGGTAAACCGTTGATAGTATCATCATCAACTGACTTCCTTCTTATTAGTCACCCAAGGTTATGATTAATTATTTTTACAATACTCATTGATATACAATCATATCAAAGTTTCATAAAGGTGTATTTTATGAAAATTAATGTTTCTTCTTTTTATTGAAGTATTGCTACTTGAAGGTCCACAAGTTCGACCAAAATCTTTTCCGTCTCCTTGGTCTCTCATTTAACGGTTGTAGCCGACCTAGTAGTTTTTTCGTTCTCTCAAGGTCTTTTTGTAGATAAAGACTAAGTAACTGATACGGTTTCGGAGACTGACACACCTAGTGTTATTTGACACCTTTTAAGACTTTCTCTACCCTTATGGTCTGGTCGACTGGACGGAGAATTCTTTGGATATACGTCCAGTCCTTCTTGTCAATCTTGACCTGTACCTTGTTGTCTGACCAAGGTTTATCCTTTTCCTGATGTAGCTCCGACATGTAACAGTGGGACGAATAAATTGAATATATGTCTCATGTAGTACTCTTTGCGACCCGACCTTCTTCGTGTTCGACCTTAGTTCTAACGGCCCTCTTTATAGTTAGTGGAGTCTATACGTCTACTCTAGTGGGAATACCGTCTTTCACTTCTCCTTGATTTTTCGGAGAACTACTTTCATTTTCTCCTGTCACTTTTTCAACCGAATTTCGAGTTGTAAGTCCTTTGTTTCTAGTACCGTAGACCAGGGTAGTGAAGTACCGTTTATCTACCCCTTTGTCACAGTCCGAAATAAAAAACCCCGAGGTTTTAGTGACGTCTACCACTAACGTCGGTACTTTAATTCTACGAATGAGGAACCTTCCTTTCAATACTGGTTGGATCTATCGTATAATTTTTCGTCTCTACAATGAAACGGTTGTTTCGAGACAGAGGAGTTCCGATACCAAAAAGGTCACCAGTACATATCTACACTCTCAACTTGACACTTCTTTCGACTCGTGGTTTCTTAACTACGAAAACTTGACACCACAACCTCTTCTGAGAACTCTCGGGGAACCTGACGTTCCTCTAGGTTGGTCAGGTAAGATTTCCTCTAGTCAGGACCTATAAGAAACCTTCCTGACTACGATTTCGACTTTGAGGTCATGAAACCGGTGGAGTACGTTTCTCAACTGAGTAACCTTTTCTGAAACTACGACCCTCCCTAACCCCCGTCCTCCTCTTCCCCTACTGTCTCCTACTCTACCGACCTACCGTAGTGACTGAACTACCTGCACCCAACCACTTGAGGCCCTCAACCACTACCTGTCCCTCCGGACCACACGACGCCAAGTACCCCAGTGTTTCTCAACCTGTGCTGACTCGCTGACTTGACTTGACTTGACCTCTAATCTTCTATACTAGAATGAGTAACTAGTTTAAATTATCGTGGTTGTTTCATGTTTAACGGCGACACGGGGAGTCATCCTATACTCCCAAATGACCTGTTTAGGTTTAGTTCCTGTCAGATATTTTAAGGAAACGAAATATTAGAAGTTTTTACAGTTCCCGTACTTTGAGTTTCTGGGTCCTTGACAGGGTCTAACCCTCTCACACTACTCTGTACTGTCGATTCATGTTCCGTACTTAGATCTGACCTAGGAATTATCCATTATATTTTTTATATTAACCCTGTTAAGTGTTTTGAACTTACGTCAGAGACCCACATATACCCTTAAGAGACACGATTAAAAAAGGACATTCAAGACTTAATAAAGTTTTATTTGAAAATTTTTCTAATTTAGGCAACCAAAGTCTTTAGTAAAAAATATAAATAATACAACCGGTCTTAAGGAATCTTGATAAAAGGAGGGGGGCGGGTGGGGGGAAAAAAACACACACTTCTTACGAAAACCTAGACAATCCTACATAAACGAACGTTCATTGGCCTTTAGGTTGAGTTGATAACTTTGTTAATTTTTTTTATTCCGTACAAGAGTGTTTTACAGGACTTCATCAAATCGGTTTCTGAAAATGATTTAACTTTAGGCAAAAAGTCACATCGTTGAAACAGGAGAAATCCGAAAGAAGGACTAACGTTATACCAAAGTCGTTATGGTTCGAAGTACAATACTGTAATGTTTTAGGACTCCAGACTTTCCCTTCTTCACACGTAGGGAATGAGTGTGGATAAAAAATTTATCGTCTCTTTAAAGGGTCTTTACAATGTTGTCCGAAAGGGAGTACAGAGTAATAGGTATTAGTGGACGAGTAAGAATTTACTTAGCGACCGTTCCCTTCAACTTAGTGGTAATGATCGGACCTGATTAGTTTTAAGTAGAAGACCCGGATCACTTCCCACCCGAAGGGAATATTCGTAGAATGATGAATTGTGAACTCTTTTAGATCTTAAGATAATCGGTTCTTCCTTCCCTTACCGACGACCTATTCGTTGGGTTGTAATAGACGGTGTGTTACGAAGAATTAAACTAACTTATTAGAAATTTCTAAAGAAATCGCTAGAGAGAAAAGGTCAAAAGAGTAGAAGACTCTACCGGGTGTCAGACAGACACCGCATATATAGAGAGATTTGTTTGAAAAGTGAAATGTTACCGGACGAGAACTTAAGAAAAGAAGTGTTTCAGTTCTTGGGAGTGAACCACCGACTAGGGTCCCTGAGTGAGTTCTGGGGTCCTGTACTGGTGGGAGAGTACAGGGTAAAAAAGGAAGATGTATTACTAAAGTTTTATTTTAACAAAAAATTTAGTTTTGATACATTTCTCAATACGAGTCTCTTCGGATCGAAAAGGATTGGAGAGGTGGAATAAAGACACGGGGTAGACTAATATTACTCTCTTAGTCAAAACAGTAAAAAAAACTAACTACAGAAGGTAAAGAAAAACGTTTTTATTTGCATAAATAACAACTTGATTACACCTATACAACAATTCATTTTGACTCATATGACAAATTTTTAACAGATACTTAAAGAATAAAGATAAAGGATTTGTTTTCTGAGAATGACATATGTAAAGAACGAAAAGACGAGTTATGTGGGTGTAGTTAAGTGTCTTTATCCCGAAGGGACCACCGAGTCACCACTCATCAGGTGGACGGTTACGTCCCCTGTACCCAAACTATGGACTAGACCCTCCTAGGATCTACGGAGTCTCGTTGGTGTTGATGACTCGGACACGAGATCTCGGGCCTCGAGATCACTCCGGTGTACGGTGTTGACGACTTCGGGAGTGTTGATGACCCCGGGTACGAGGTGTTCTCTGCGGTGACGGTACTCTAAGGACACGTAACGTTGAGCTCTCACCAGGGGTGAGTGGTGTAATCTCTTTCTTTATCTTTTTCTTTTTCGGACATATCGTTACTTTCGGTTCGTGTCGGTTTTCATTTATTTATTTTTGGTGTAATTTTTTAAGTATCTTTATTAGAAACGGGAACAAGAACCATTACCATCAGTCATGAGATTACACGACTTTCACTTTCAGCGAGGTACAGGTCGAAAAACGCTGGGGTTCCTGATATGTCAGGTACCTTAAGAGGTCCGGTCTTATGACCTCTCCTGTCGAGATTAAACAACGACGGGATAAATAAGTTGGTCAAAGGACGACTACCTATAAACTCAACAAAAGGGTAATGACGATAACACATGCTTATCACGACATTCCTGATTAAAATGAAAGCATAGCAAAATGTAAACAGTCCTACATTAAAGTATCATTAAAGGACCTTCACCGTACCAACCAAATCAGCGATTCAACACAGGTTGAGAACTCTAGGGTGCCTGACATCGGACGGTCCGAGGAGACAGTTACCCTAAGAGGTCCGTTCTTATGACCTCACCCAACGGTAAAGGAAGAGGTTCCCTAGAAGGGTTGGGTCCTTAACTTGGGTCCAGGGAGTGTAACGTCCGTCTAAGAAATGACTGTCTCGATACTCCCTTCGGGTCTTCGCCACAACGACCCAGTTTCCTATTTACGTGCACATATGAACGATCTGTAACGGTTTAAAGGGAGGAATTCCGTCATGGTAAAATAAGAAGAGTTTAACAAAAAACAGTAAAACTTTCAACTTTTAACCATGAAGTCATATCAAAATTCGACACAAAGAGGATATTATGTGAGTCGTGGAAAACAAACAAACTTCCGGTAAGTATATAGAAAAAGACACTTGACAGATAGGTTATAAAACAAGGAAAAAGTAGTCAAAAACAGAAAATATAAAAGGTAGAACTAAAAATTTATTCATAATATATAATCACTCTAAGTCAAGTCAACGAGTCAGCATAGACTGAGAAACGCTGGGGTACTTAACGTCGTACGGTCCGGAGGGACAGGTAGTGGTTGAGGGCCTCAAGTGCGTTTGAGTACGGGTAGCTCAGCCACTACGGTTGGTCGGTAGAGTAGGAGTCGGGATACATTATTTTGGAAATTATAAAAGAGGTTCAACGTTAGAAAGGACTGAATAAATAAGTAAAAGAAATACGGTACTTCAATAAAATTTTTCATCAGTGGTCAGAAGAAGTAACGAAAGGGGTGAGGTTCTAATATCTCCTTAAGTATGTGTAAAAAAGATGAAGAAAAAAGTAAATTAATAAATATTTATCGAGAGACTATAAAACTCTAAGATGAGATCATATACTAGTCCATGTCACGTTTAGACAGTAAAAGTTTTATAAGTCAACAGGGTTCCGAATTAAACAATTTTCAGGTAGAGAGGGTCATCCGAACTCTACGATGGACACAGTATATGAGTCTAAGAAATAAAAGAACTCAGATAAAGATCTAGGATCATCTAGGTGTGGGTCAAAGTCAACATCTCTGAAGTATCTCGCGAAAGTGTAGAATATCCCGGTCAGATAAGACGTGTGACGTAAAGTAAAGAAAAAATTCTAAAAGGATCGAGAAGGACGTATAAAAAAAAGGTACATTTGAAGTGATAATTAAGTAGGTCAAGGTACTTTTTGTACCGTAAAAATAACATTAATGTGATTTAAACATAGAATAACCCCCTTTTACTTGTTGAAATATTATAACATTTGGATAGGTACTTGTTTCCAACGAAAAACATATACAAGTTCATTTTTTGTTTGTAATTACTTTATCCTTTGTTTTTATGTTATCTGTCTTAACATCAAATGGTCCTTTACTGGTCAGGTATGATTAATAAGAAATTGTCTCGAAAATACCATAATATAAATTGTCTCGAAAATATCATAATAGTGTCCTATATGAGTCCAATGTAAATGGAGACAGGTCCGGGAGAGACAGAGATATTACGTGTCAAATTATGTCTTTTATACCCAAAGTGATACAGTGTATAATGTGTTCAAATACCTTACAATCACCACGTCACCATTACTTAAACAGACGGTTACGTCCTCTGTGTTTTCGACTCCCAAGGTAGGGACCCAACCCTTCTAGGAGACCTCCTCTTTTACCGTTGGGTGAGGTCATAGGAACGGTTCTTTTAAGGTACCTGTTTCGTTGCACCGTCCGATGTCAGGTGACCCAACGTTTCTCAGTCTGTACTGACTTGCTGATTCGTGTGTGTGTGTGTCTCCTAAAACGTTATATGTAGTAAAGAGATTTGATTTTTTTTTTCCCTCTTTATCAAACAATCGAACGATCGATCAACTCAAAACTGTTCTTAGAAAATATTTAACGAAACGTTTAAACCCTTTTAAGTACATAAATGTTTCATTAACATATCAGAACGATCGACCCGAGAATTTTTTACGAGAGACATGATTTAAAAAATTTTAAAGTAGTAGATCCTTACTCTTTTAAAAATAAGTGTAATCGCTTGTACCAGACATTGAGTGGAGTACGCAAAGTATTCTCAGTCAGTCAGTCAAGTCAGTGAGTCAGCACAGGCTGAGAAACGCTGGGGTACTTGACGTCGTGCGGTCCGGAGGAACAGGTAGTGGTTGACGGCCTCAGATGTGTTTGGGTACAGGTAACTCAGCCACTACGGTAGGTTGGTAGAGTAGGAGACGGCAGGGGAAGAAGAGAACGGGAGTTAGAAAGGGTCGTAGTCTCAGAAAAGTTTACTCAGTCGAGAAGGGTAGTCCACCGGTTTCATGACCTCAAAGTCAAAGTTGTAGTCAGGAAGGTTCCTTGTGGGTCCTGACTAGAGGAAATCCTACCTGAACAATCTAGAGGGACATCAGGTTCCCTGAGAGTTCTCAGAAGAGGTTGTGGTGTCAAGTTTTCGTAGTTAAGAAGTCACGAGTCGAAAGAAATGTCAGGTTGAGAGTGTAGGTATGTACTGATGAACTTTTTGGTATCGAAATAGATCTACCTGGAAACAACCGTTTCATTACAGAGACGAAAAATTATACGACAGATACAATCAGTGTTGAAAGGAAGGTTCCTCATTCGCAGAAAATTAAAGTACCGACGTTAGTGGTAGACGTCACTAAGACCTCGGGTTTTTTTATTTCAGTCGGTGACATAACTAGAAGTTTGTAAAACCAAACACCCCCACCCTGACTCCCACTCCCTTTTACCCAGTATTAGAATTTAAAGAAGTAGGTTACCGAAAAAAAAAAAAGATTTTCGACCAAGAAACTTTTGGACTATTTTATATAATCGAAGACTGTTCTAATTCCTTCTCTTACTGAAGGGACCGACCGATCACCAATTCTGAAGTAGAAGGTTAAGTCCACCACTTAACCTTCTAAGGACCAACCCCTCGGTGTTAGAGTGTACGGAACCCCGGTTTTTTGGTTTTGTATTTTGTCTTATAACATTGTTTAAGTTATTTCTGAAAATTTTTACCAAATGTAGTCTTTGTAGAAATTTTTTTTTTTTGTATCTCCCGTTGACGACGACGATTCAGTGAAGTCAGCACAGGTTGAGACACACTGGGGTGTCTGTCGTCGGGTGGTCCGAGATGGTAGGGACCCTAAGAGGTCCGTTCTTATGACCTCACCCAACGGTAAAGGAAGAGGTTACGTACTTTCCCTTTTCAGTTTCACTTCAGTGAGTCAGCACAGGCTGAGAATCGTTGGAGTCCTTTGCGATTGATCTTTACTTTAAATACCCTGAAGGGACCACCAAGTCTCCAATTCTTAGGTGGACCCTTACGTCTCCTGTACCCAAGTTAGGGACCAAGTCCTTCTAGGGTGTACGACACCCCATCGATTCGGGTTGGTAGTGACTCGGGTGTTAGGAATCTCGGACACAAGACGTTGTTCTCTGCGGTGGCGTTACTCCTCGGGTGCGTAGAGTTGATCTCTTATCGGGGGTGAGTGACGTTGATCTTTTTCGGACACTCGTGGTTACTTCTAGGTTACATCGGTTTTTGTTTATTTATAAAAATTTTTAATTTTTTATCTTTAAATACCTTTTTGTCCACTCCGGTACACTAACACAAGTTTCGTTGTCTTAAACTCCGTCAATACATTCGGTAATGGTCCGGACGGGTGTACATTAACAGGGGGCAGGAGACTATTCGTACCGAAGAACCTTCGGACAAAATTTTTCACACCTCAGTCTTCTATCATTCTCGGACCCAGGAGTTTAATGGTTAAGTCCTTCGACAGACGATTACTTCTTATACATAAACTTTAAATGAGTTTATTGTACATTTGAAGATAACATGAACTCGGGAAACTCCCCAAACGTTAATCTTAATGGAATGTGGTCCTAAGTCACACATTTTTTAAGTCGTAGAGTTTGATCACCTCCTTTCTTGAGATTATACACATAAATAACAGTCGTACCTTGGACCCATTGGTAGACTTTCTTTGTGTTTCAACGTAGGTATGAAGTGTATAATATGGTACTTTTGAAAGTTTACTTAGTTTATGAATTTACCCTTTTTATTTTAGTATGTGTAAGATGTTCCTTTGTACCTCTTAAAGAAATATCGGAAATTTACACTTTCTGGAAAGATATGTACTGAGTCTTAGATTTCAGTACTTTCTAATCTAACGATTTGAACTCTTAGAATTACATTTCTTTCCTGGTTTTGTGTGGTAAGTGGTTCATTTTCCTTTTTACTATTTGTCTTTTGAAGAAGTGAAACAAGAGAGTGGGGACTCTCACCACCAACATGGACATTGAAGAGAACATGGAGTTATAGAAGAAAAGTAAAAAATTTAAGAGGTAACAGACGAAAGATCATAACTGTGGGTAGATAATTTTGTGGACCCGAAGGGACCTTCGAGAAGACCATTTGTTAGACGGACGTTTCACCCTCTGGGACCAAGTTAAGGACCCGGTCCTTCTATCCGATGAGTGAGGTCATAAGAACCCGAAGGGACCACCAAGTCGACCATTTCTTAGACGGACTCTACGACCTCTGGACCCAAGTTAGGGATCGAACCCTTCTAAGACGACTTCCTTCCGTACCGTTGGGTGAGGACATAAGAACGGACCTCTTAGGGGTACCTGTCTCCTCGGACCATCCGATGTCAGATACTTGAACGTTTCTCAGCTTGTACTGACTCGTTGGGTCATGTCGTGTCGTGTCGCGTCGTATCGTGTAATTTTGTGGATTATACCAAAGATAAACGACTGTATGTTAGCAAAATATCGGAAATTAAAAAAAAAAGAAAAAATTGTTCTATAATGAAAATAAGTGTATGTTTTAAACCTTACTTATGTGGTGTAGAAGCCAGTTCACACTCCATACAAAATCAATCAAATAAAAAGGTCCCTTTCTCTACTCAAGTCCAAGGAGGATGGGACGGTAGAACCTGAGGAGACAGAAGTCGATCACAAAACAGAAAAAAAAAAGACAAAAAAACTCGTGTATAGAGTGAGACCAGTACGTACATTGAAAGATTAAGGAGTCACATGTATCAGTAAAAACTTTCTTTGTTAAAGGGTTTCTTTGAGAGGGGGTTAAAAAAAGTATTCAAAACCACAAGATAACATATGGAGTTGTCATTTGAAAAAAAAATTAAAAAGTAAAAAAAATTTAAAATTTTAGAAATTAAGAATGTACGCAAGGGTTTGTACTTGGGGGGAGGGTGGAGGGAGGGGTGTTGTAGAGAGACCCAGTAGGGGTACGTGGTAGGGGTTCGTTCGACGTGGGATACAGTCTGTACCTGACCGCTAAGTTAAGAATGTACTGTCATATGTACAATCTTAAGGGTAAGAGGGTTTAGTAGGGTGGGAGAGGGAGAGGGAGACTCAGGTTTTCAG